>CM052710.1:8522012-8620388 GCA_028551405.1 Uromys caudimaculatus | reverse complement strand
TGAAAATCTATGAAGAATGAAATTGAAACAATCACATCCCTTCTACATGTCATAAAGATATCTCCCCCAGTCATTAAAAAAATGTAAAAACCATAGCCTGGCATAGGAAGATATGTATGTAATCCCAACATTCAAGAGACTGAGACAGGAGGATCCTTAAGAGTTAAATGCAAGCCTGGGCTGAATATATAGTGTTTCAAAAAGAACATTCACAAAGGCTGGCAGGATGGCTCAGCAGGTAAAAGTGCTTGCTGCCAAGCCTGAGGATTGAGTTTAATCCATAGATTCTACATGATAGAAGAGGGAAGAGTCCTCCGTGTTGTCCTCCGACCTCCAAACATGTGCTATTACATTCATGTGCACTACATACATACATACATACATACACACACACATATATATGTATGTATATATATATATATGTGTGTGTGTGTGTGTGTATATAAAGTAAAAACCATTCTTAGCTTGGGATTAGACAAAAACGGGCGCTAGGGTCAGTTTTGTGCATAGACAGACCTATCTATGTTTTCCAGATACAGAAAGTTGAATGCTGCCATTCCTGGAGCAACCAGCAACAGTGTGTCCCTCTGCAGCTGGGGATTGTCCACTTTCTGTCCACCTCTCTTTCTTGACAGCAGCTAAATTCCAACTATGAACCCTTGGGTTTGGAACATGCAGACCATGGGGAGCAACCTGAGTAACTGATTCCCCTGTGATACCTGTAACTGTGAAGGAAAACCCTGCCATCCTTAAAGGCTGTCCCTGCCACTGCTGCAGAGAACATCTGATTTGCAGAACAATGTAAATCCCAGCTTTGCCTGCCAGAACTTCATGTACATCATGTTAACATCAGGTTTATATTAAACATTTACATTGAAGATTGGACTGTTGGACTGGAAGATTAAATTGTTTGCATATGCTACAGTCACTGATGGAAGAGCCTCACCAGCTCTGTGCACTTATGTTTCTGGGTGCCTGCAGAAGAATGATAAGACAGAAGCCATCAGGACAATCAGAAACTGAGCCCTCACAAAGGTGGGTGAGACCTCTTTCAGCATCCACAAAGATGTTAAGAAGCCTCAGTTTATTCAGCCTGTGCCCTTATGTAGCAATTTTTTTTTAATTAAAATAGTCAATCTAGAAGAGAATCTCTCAGTAAGACTCAGGAAGTCATCAACTCATAAGTCTCAGGAAGTCCCTAAAAGTTACCAGATTCACAAAGCCCCTCCCTCTTCAAGGCTACATAAGCAATAAGGACTGCTGAAGAGAGGAGACTCAGACCTGTTGAAATGCCAGCAAGCCACACAGAGAGCTCCAGGGTTCCAGCTTTCTTTATCACCCATGCTGGGATAGGCTGTCAGTGATGCAGCTATCTTTGAGGCATCCACACTCCTGTCCATTGCTTCTAGCCGATTCTCTTGTAAGTAACCATAACAAACTCACTGATTCACCAGGTTGGACGTTGGTGGTATGGTTACTTTGGTCTGTCATAGGGTTCCTTCCTGGGGTGCATAGATATTTGTTCATGTCTTACCAAAATCAGTGTCACATGACAGTCCTTCAGTTTTCAGGGATTCTATGCACTAACCTGCCAATCCACATCCCCTTATGGATTTCTTACACCAGGAATTACTGCTTCCACTCAATACTTAGAACCAGGACCTTTCTCCCCAGCACCAGTGCTTCCCTCCACACACACATGGTTGTCCACATTTTGCCTCTTTGAGTCACTTATGTTAGGCAACACTGGATGCTGCAGAGTGAGGAACATTTGGCTCTGGAGGTTACATATTATGCAACAAGGCTGTGTACGAATATGTTTCTAAGTCAAGTCTTCCCCTGAGGAACTCAGACCTGTGGATAGAGAAGCAGCTAAGAAGCAAATACGTGAGTCTGCAGGCTTCCCTGTATGTCTTCTCCTTGCCACAAATGCAAAGGCCAGGCCAGTTAACAGTGACCCAGGCCACTGTTAACAAGCACATGGTCTGTGGAAGAAAAAACTGTTTTGTGGAGGAGGAAAAAAGACACACACACACACACACACACACACACACACACACAACCATGGACGCCAAATGAAGTGGCTGGAGGGGAGCAACGCTGGTCAAGAGTGTGATTCATTAGGTCTTGTCTGAGTGTCAGATGTTCAGCGTTCGGGCCCATTGCCTCAAATTTAAATCATCTTTTAAAGAAGTGCCGGAAGAGGTGCTGAAAAGCCCCGGCACTCTGTTCCTTCTCTTGAAAAACAGTGTCTGCCTGCAAACTGCAGTGCAACTTTGCATTTTGGCCAGACACCCCGTGTGGAGCTCTGCTCAAGCTCCGGTTTTGGGTTTTTTTTTTTTTTTTAATGGTCACCCAAAGGCAGGAAGACAAAATAGTATTTTCGTACGCCAAGGAATCCCTCCTGGTGGCATCTGTGAAATAAAAAATGAGAGAGTTGAAAGGCAAGCCTTGCTGTGCTGAGAAACTCTATCACAAGGCTTTCCTGGTGTCCAGGAAGCCCGTGGCCTCCTCCTAAGAGCTGCTGGGAGCGCTGGACCCCTGGAGTTCTTCTGTGAGACTCAAAGAAGCCTGGCCAGTGGGTGCTTTTATCAGCACCAATTAAGACCAAGCCTAGAGTTACTACCATGCCTTGGATCATCGCCAATACCCTGAGACTTCTGGAGTCTCCAAGCAGATGGGTTCCCCAACAACCTCCCAATGCCTATGAAGGCTGTAGCTGCCAACCCCTCCTCACACAAAAGTGGAGTGTGTATCCTTCAGGGACGGGCCTTAAAGACAAGATGCTCCCTGAAACAAGCAAATCACAAAATCTCTGCAGTGATGTAACTTATGAAGGTTACCCAGAGACACAAGACTCACGGAGGAAGAAGTGGTCTCGGGGTTGGGGTCTGGGGGAAGATGAAAGGGGCCAAGGGGGCATTGGTGTTTGATGGGGATGGGATTTTGGTGCTACCAGATGAAGAGTTCTTGTGCCCCAGAATGGGGATAGTTGCCTAGCAATGCATTGATGTCAACGAATATAACATCTGAAAATGATGAGGATGGGACCTTGTGGTTTACACTGTCATTTATTTATTATTATTATTATTATTATTATTATTATTATTATTATTATTAATTTGGTGTGGGGGCATTCTTTTTGAACTCATAGAGATCTGCCAAACTCTGCCTCCCGAGTGTTGGAATTAGAAGTATGCACCACCTTGCACTGTCCTTTAAAGACATGGATGAGACAGGACATCATGAAGGATCTAGGAAGCTCCCAGCTAAAGGAATTTCCCAACAGTAGCTTCCAGGGGTTGGGGCTGAGACCCACGTATACAGATGCTCAAGAGCTTTCGACAGGACGTTATGCAGTCTGTGAGAAGCACAGCTTTTGCTGATAGAAATTTCACCCATTCCTTGGGGTTTGGCTAACCCAGCCCTCTGTGGTAGAGTAGAAATGTTCGAGACTTGGCTGAAACGTTAAGATGGCTGTCTTTCCCCCAGTTCAAAGAGGACCCAGCAGGTAGTTGACTGACTTTGGAAGGCTGGCTAGGGAGTGGGTAGACATGAGCAGATTAAAAAATAGCACAGAGAAATAACTGTGGTGACTAATTGGTTTAGCAGTGTGTAGAATTACAAATATTTTCACAGATACAAATCATACAACTTTCAAAACAAACCTACGACGAATTGACACCATTGTAGGTCTGGAATATGTCAATCATTTCAGGGGGTGGGATATGTGCAAAGAGTATACGCCCTTATAAGTGCAGATACCTGTACCTATGCACACTTGTGGACACCATAGAATGACATGGGTATCCTGCCATATCCCTCCCCATGTCATTCTTTTGAGAAAGAGTCTCTGATTGAACCTAGAGCTGGGCTATCAGCCAGCAAGCTCCAGCCATCCTCCTGTCTCAGCCCCTCACAGTGCTGAGATTACAATTATGGGCACAGCCACATCTGGCTTTCACATGGCTGTTGTGGATTTGAACTCAGGTCTCCGTGCTCGCCCAGCAAGTGCTCTTTCTCCCTGAGCCAGCCCCCTGTTGTTGCCTTTGTACACTGAGTTCTTTCATCTTCAAGTCTACTACAAGATTATGAGGCTTAGAGACGTGAAACCAGGGCCATTTCACTAGTAACTAAAGCAGAATGTATTCCAATTTGGGATTGGATGAATGTTTTTGATAGTGGATTGGCTGGTTTGTGTTTTATCCAAAATTAATATTCATTGCCTTTTTACTAATACATCAATTAAAGAGGAAAGGAACGGATGGTGTCCTTGAGATGTCTATGTGATGGCAGTGGTGGATCTGAAGCCTTGGAATAAGCTAGATTACCATCCTTGGGAAACACCCTTTGGGTAAGAAATGACAACCAAACTCAACGTCTCCGAATAAATCATTCAAGTTGTCAAGTACTGAGACTTTCTTCTTAATACCCTTTCTTTAAATTTTTGTTTTCGCTTTGAAACAGAGTCTCATGTATCCCAAGCTGGCCTCAAAATCACTAAGCAGTGGAGGTTGGCCTCCATCTCCTCAGTACTGAGATTACAGGCATGTGCAATCCTGCCCAGTTTATGTCATGCAGGGGATCAGGTTCATAATTTTATGCCTGCTAGGCAAGCACTCTATGAGCGAAGCAGTATGACCAGCCCCTCCATTCTAAAATCGTGTCTAATTTTTAGGAGCACAATGTACACACTTGCTATATAAGAAATAAATGCCATAAAAATCACACACTTTTATACCCAGCACCAATTATTGTCACCATCAGACAGACAACCACTGTGATGGCGAATTCTTTCAGTCGACCATCCTGGATGTGCATATCTAAAATAAAAATTCTTTGCCATGGCTCCTCCCCTATCCTAAGTGTAGATATCTTCCATACAGTGACTAAATAATAGTAAACCAGTTGTGCAAGGCTCCTATCTGCAAGCATAACAGAGCATCGTTAATAGTGTCAGGGATTGGTTCTTGCCCACGGGATGGATCTCAAGTTGGGCCAGTCAATTGGCCATTTCCTCAGTTTCTGCAACATATTTGTCCCTGTATTTCCTGCAGGCAGGACAAATTTGGGGCCAAAGGTGTTGTGGGGGATCCTGAAGGTGCACTCTGAATCCTTTCTAGATAAATATAAGATTCCAAAGGTTGTTTCAGGAAATGGCGATTCCCTCTCTGCTTCACTGGAAAGTTTGAAAGCTTTCCTTGCATGGTCAGAAAAGACTTCATTAAATCACTATTCCTCTTGAGTTCATCTACCTTGTATTTCACTTTCTTGGAGGAAAATCAATGAGTGAGTTCTGTTATAAACCCGGTGAGGTGAAAATCGATGTACATAGTGGTAGACACTTAATCTCAACACTTGGGAGAAAGAGAAAGGGGGATCTCTGTGCACTGGAGTCAGACTAATCTATGTAGTGAGACCCTGACTCAAAAATGTATTCATACTGGAGAATTTATAGATAAATATACAGTGTCTGAGCAAGGCTGAAAACCTTGGTACCTGGGAATGTAGTAGACAATCTCTCTATCTTCCTCATCACTTCCGTCCATCTGTGTCTCTCCCATGATTATACCATAAATACGATTTCCTAGATACACCCACACTGAAGTAACTTTGCTAGTCTAAAAGCATCCACATCCATCCACGAGTGAGTCCATGCACACATGCATGTCTGAGCAGGGAAGAGATGGTAAGCCGAGCAATTGTGTGGTTTGTCTCTGCTTAGGCAGTACGTTACTAATCTCCTGATTAGAAACAGACTTGTACGAATTAGGAGCTGAAATTGGAACAGCCACCGCTGTGTGCAGGATGTAAAGTGAATAAAATGAATGGGACATTAACCTCCAACCGCTGAATATTAATCAGCTTTTCATACGAAAGAAAACACACAGCCTGCCATACTAAATATTTTCAGCGCTTATTGACAGGATATGATTTCCTTACTCCCTCAGCCCTGCTTCTCCCAGTCAAAGGCCCGAACACCGGACAATGGTCAACTTGACACAGATTAATGTGTGATTTGAAAGGGCTCAGGTTCCATGCCAAGGTTGGGTGAATTCTGAATGTGTTGGACCCGATGAAATGATAGGACATTATCAAAGGCATAGCTGTCTTCTAGTCCTTCCAACAAACGTGAGCCAAACTGAGCCCAAAGGGACTTCACAGAAAGACCACGCAAGGGACCTGATGACCTCACAGTGAGTGTGCAAAGGGAAAGGCCTAGAAATGGGAAGGGACTCCTTGTGGATATTTAGAGGAGAGAACACATGCCCAAGGGTGCCTGAAAGATAAAAAGAATCATGTAACAATAGAGTGTGGGTGGAAACAGAATTGATAATAACCATTCCTTTGCCCTGTGCAGTACTACAGTTGATTTTGCTAAAGAGCGCAAAGACTTGTATTCATGCTTATAGTGATAAGAAATCATATGTTATATCTGCCCACACTTGGCCCTGTCTGTTGTGTATATCTATACATACCCATATATAAACAGCTCTTCATGCCCATGGATTCTATCAGCAAAACACTGAATACATTGCGGAAACTATTTGTGTTTGTGGTGAACAAGCAGACTTGTTTTTATTCCTAAGAAATTCAGGGTAACAACTACTTACACAGTGTTGACATTGTAGTGTGCATAGTTTAGAGACTTAAGGGATACATGGCGATGTGCCTAGGGTCAACTAGGGCATTTGTTGACTTTCTCTTGGGGGAAACCAAGCCCCATGAATATATAGTAGCAAAATATATAGAGATACAAATATAGATGGGTATAATTCTTTGTTATGTCACCAAGTAAAGCAATAGTCCTTTCTTTATGACTTTTTTTATATTTTAAAATAGCATGCATTATCCATAAATTGATACTGATATCCTATCTGAAACTGCTTACATTGTAACTACAGAGTTCAGTTCATATAACTTAAGTGGCAAATGCCATAACTAATAAATAAATAAATAAATGTTGTGATGCTGTTTGAATTCTGATGTTAAGTCAGCTTCCTCAAGAGGGGCTGCCCCTGACAAGCAGTCCATCACATACTCAGGTAATCTCATGTGAACCTTCTCCCCATTTTAACTGGTCAATAAAGGCTAGAGCCTGTGATTGGGCAGAGGGCGGGATGAGAGGTCTTTAAGAGTAGAAACCACTGGAAAGAGAAGAAGGGAAGAGAGAGGGCAGAAGAGGAGGAGGAAGTTAAGATGGAGCAGAACCACATAGCCAGGAGAAACTGCAAGTAGCAAAGGATCGCATAGCTGGAGAATAAATTGGTGTAGTGCTAGATCTGCCCAATCTAGACACCTAGCTTATGAGTATAATAACTGGATTTTTATATGAGCTTATTGGGGTTGGAAATCACTGCAATAAATAAATAAATAAATAAATAAATAAATAAATAAATAAATAAACAAACAAACAAACAAAACCAAACCCTAAGGAGAAGATGTTTCTTTGTTTCTTCCATATCCAGTATTCGGGGATTTGTCTGTTTGTTTATATGTTTGGTTTTGAGATTCATTTTATTTTAAATTATATGCTTGTGTCATTTCTGTGTCTGTGTGGTGTGTGTGTGTGTGTGTGTGTGTGTGTGTGTGTGTGTGTGTGTGTGTTTTCTTGTGCGAATAGTTTCCTTAGAAGGCCAGAAGCCTTGGATCCCTAGCAGCTGGAGTTACAGCTG
Source organism: Uromys caudimaculatus (assembly GCA_028551405.1). Lineage (NCBI taxonomy): Eukaryota > Metazoa > Chordata > Mammalia > Rodentia > Muridae > Uromys > Uromys caudimaculatus. The sequence continues at coordinate 8,612,712 of CM052710.1, read as the reverse complement.
GTAGCAAGCTGTCCTATGTGGGTGCTGGGAACCGGACTTGGGTCTTCTGCAAAAGAATTCCGTGCTCTTCATGGCTGAACCATCTCTCCAATCCGCCATTTCTGGTTTATGTAAATGTCTTCAACTATTTCCAAGATATTATATATTTTTCATTTATTTTACCAATGAGGACCATGTGTATTTCTAAGATGTTTTATTATTTAGCAATCAGGAGCTCCTTTTCACCCTCAAACATAACTCTCACAAGCTTTGTCCACAAAACCACTAACCTTTGACCCCACAGAACTAAAGCTCCACCCCCACCGCAAAGTCTTCTAAAGCACTGAAAGGGAAACCATCTCCCTGATCTCTTCAGCTGACATAAGTGCTAGAAATTCATCCGCCAGCTTAACGCTACAGAGGAGGTAATGACTGGTGATAGTTTCCTGTGTTACGTGGGTGCCATACAAAGAATTATAAAGATGCTTTCTCCTGCCCTCAGAATTCCCCTTCTGACTGTCCTATCAAGTACTAGCCTAGGTCCTGTTATGAAGGGGTTTTGGAGATACAATCAGATTCCCTAATCAGCTGGCCTCGAGGCAGGAAAAGTAGCCTGGATTACTCACATAAGTGCAATAGATCACAGGAGCCTGTGTGGCCTCGCCCCTCACTGAGGAACGAATGGCAGTTAAGGACTACAGGGAAAGAAAGAGTCATTCTTCTCGTAGGGTGTGGCCATTGGTGGGTTACCCATGCTCTAGCGGATGGCCCCACATCTATGCACACAGAGACAGTATTAATTGGAGAAGGGGGTGGGGAGGAAGCAGAGGAAGAGCAATCGGGGAGGAGAAAAGGAGATGAAGGAAAGAAACAGGGAAGTGAAGAGGAGGTGGAGGTGGAGGAGGAGGAGGAGGAGATGTTGGGCTGGACCCAGAGGAGTTGAAGGAGGGAAAAGGAGGGGTAGAAATGTTCATATTCCATTGCATACATAGATGAAATTCTAAAAGAATAAATTGACTCTGACATTGTAAAAAAATAAAAAGAAGAAGGCAAAAGAGACGAAGATGAGCAAAGAGGCTGGAGGAAAAGTCAAAATATAACTTGCTTTGGTAAGCAGTGAAGAAGGTTGGCAGGAAGTGCCAAGGAATGGAGTTGACCTGGCTGGTGGCTGCTAGCAAAGCAGACTCTCCATCCTACCGATAGGGAACTGAAAGTAGGCAACCCTAAAGAACTGGAGAAATTACCCTTCCCCAGATCTCCGCCCTGCCGAAATGATAGTAAATTTCTCTTCCTTCAGACTACTAGGTGTCTGGTAAGTCATCACAGCAGCACCAAAAACACCAAAGACTTAGTGATTTAAAAAAAAAAAAAAAAAAAAAAAAAAAAAAAGACTTAATTAGTGAAAATGAATAAATCTCAAGGTGAGGCAATGTTGATGGCTAGGAAACAAAGGGCTATGACAGGACAACCGTAGGTCCTATCTCAAGGTCACTGGAGTTCATGATCAGCTATAAGAATTTAGAGCTCCAGGGGCTCAGTCAGTAAATATTTGCTGCCTTGCTAGGCAAGCATGAGGACCTGTGTGGGGATCCCCAGCACCCCACAGAAAACCAAGGAATGTGTCTCATGCGTCTAATCTCAGTGCTAGGAAGGCAGACACAGGAAGATCTCCAAGGCTGAGCAGCCAGCCATGTTTAACTGAATTGGGGAACTCCAGGTTCAATGAGAGACTCTGTCTCAAAAACAAGATAGAGTGTGCCTGAGGAAGAAGATACCTAAAGTCATCTCTAGCCTCCATAATAATGTGGGGGAGAGAGAGAGAGAGAGAGAGAGAGAAAGAGAGAGAGAGAGAGAGAGAGAGAGAGAGAGAGAGAGAGAGAGAGAGAGAGAGAGAGAACACATACAGGCATACAGGCATACACAGGCACACACACAAAAGTAAATTTGTGACTCCTCTCTGTCAATGTCATGGCTAGGGAGTACTTAATGCTTTTATACTATAAGGCTATTGAAATGAACGTCTATCCAAAGAAAACCTACAGGCAAAAGCTACCAGAAGCATCTCCTTCTGTTTTCCCTGCATAATCTATCATGGCATCTTATCCCACTGAACGTCTTTGACTTCACAGAAGCTGGCTGGCTTTGCTAAGGTGGTATCCTTGGTGACTGATACATCAGAAATTTGAATATGAGTCCCTAATACATTATCCTACTCTTTCCATGTCATTGTTTTTAATCTCTATCATCATAGCTGGCTGGAATTCAGAAAAACAAACAAACAAAAAAAACGCAGTTAACACATAGGCAACCAAAAGTGTGCTATGTTGGTACGTGTAAAAGGAGAAAGGCTATTCACCTGAACCATTTATAGTTCGAGTCATATCATCATTAGGCAATGCTGAATGTCTGACTCATTAGTAATGAGAGAGAGAGAGAGAGAGAGAGAGAGAGAGAGAGAGAGAGAGAGAGAGAGAGAGAATAGATAATACCTGGGACAAGTTTAGGTTGCCTTAATAAGTGTTTTATTCTTGCAATGTCTTTCCTGAGATTTCGTGGCTGCTTGTTAACATTCAGGAACCCTGATACCAACAAGCCCAAGTCTGCCTTGGCAGATGAAGTAATACACAATCCTGGAAGGTGCCCTAAAAACCCCAGGAAGAAGACAGAGTGATTCAGCCTGAATATTGAGAAGAGAATCCAGGGACTCAAGGCAGCTCCTTAATGGGAGAGCTTTATTTGTAGGATATTAGCATCCTTCCCCACTCCACCCTTCTGCATTCCACTAGTACTGCCAGCATCATCCCTTTGGTCTTGGATTTTCCTGTGCCCATCATTCTCAAGCAAGAGCCAAATAGCTTAGTCCCAAAGCACAACAGCTGTCGCTGTCTACTGGGACCAAACCACACATCCAGCCCCATTCCAAGTCACCTCATCAGAAAACCCAGAGCTTGGGCAACTTGGAATTCTTCTGCTGGAATGGTTCCTATGGACAGCTCTTCAGCACATGCAGAGAGTCCTAAAAATGGGAGAACTTGTTCACAAGGCATCTTGTCTCCATTGATAAAGATGTGGATTCACACTCTCTACCTTAGGGAATGAAATCCATGAGGAAGTAAAATCACCTGCATAGCAATTCCAGAATCCACACCCTCTTGGAGAATTCCTTTGTGGGAGTTGCAGGTATATCTCAGTGATTAGAGCGCTTGGTACTCCCAGAAGACTTGGATTTTATCTCTCAACTTCCACTCTGGCAGATCACAACCAACTACAACTCCAGATCCAGAATATGTGACCCTCTCTCCAGCCTTTGTGGGCAGGCACACACACACACACACACACACACACACACACACACACACACACCACACCACACCACACCACACATACACTGAGACAAAGACAAATAAATAAAACATAAAAATAGAATAGCAAAAATAATCACTTTTCCTGTTTAGGCTTTGGCCAGAAAATTGCATATTGGTCTATGGCAGCCCTTAAACCTGTGTATTTAAGATAACTCTTTCAAGGATAACTCAAACTTACATACACACAAACATAGATCCACTTTCCTTTCTATGTTGTGGTTTTTGTTTTATTTCCTTTGATATAGTCCTAGTATATAACCCAACTTAGCCTCAAGTCTTATGTCCTTCTTCCTCTGCCTCCTGAGTACTGGGATTATAAGTATAAGCCACTAAGTCCAGTCTACTGCATAAATATTAAGTGATAATTAATAATGAATAACTACATTAAAACAATTGAGTCAATTACCATAATCTATTCAGTCTTGAAGAAAGACTCACTAAGAATGTAATTTTATTTCTAATGATTTATTTTCTTTTTAATGGCATGTGTGGGTGTGTATGCAAACACACACACACGAACAAACACATGCACATGCTCACACAAGCATATATTCAAATGGAAGTGTCAGAAGAGGGTGTCAGATCCCCTGGATCTGGAGTTACAGGTGCCTGTGAGATGTCCTATGTGGGTGCTGGGCAGAGAACTTGGATTCTCTGTAAGAGCAATACATGTTCTTAACCACAAAACAGCGGTGTCTTAGGCATTAAATAATTATCTCAAGTCTAGGTTCAAAGGAGTAGCCATATGGGAGACGGGTGAAGTGAGGAGGCGAGATTCCCTCTGCACATAGAGAGAGCACCTGCAAAGCCCTAGAACCTTGTCTCCTTACCTCTTAAGGACAGCTACATTGAGCTCTTGAGTTCTGAGGGGTGTTACTCTAGACTCTAATATTGAACTCGATATGCTGGTATTCACACTCTTTGACTTCTGATTAATGTTTCTGAAACTCCGAAGTTTGCTCAAAGGGATTCCTGGTGGGATACCCTCCATGTGAGAACTCTCAATCTTCATTTATGTGAATGCTGTCTGGTGAAACAAGACAAGTGCCTGTAGAGAATGACAGGAATCAAGGAAGACTCAGCCAGGCCTGAATTCTAGTAATGTTTTTATTCAGTGATAGAAAGTCATTTCTTCCCGGTAATGCATCTTCGTTCACCAACCAAATGATGCTCCTTTGTGTCCCCTCTGTAAAGTAGGGGCTATGCTTTCCTGTTTTGGGAGAAAGTACAATTCCAGGAATAACAGACTATGATGAAGTGGGGGAGCCAGATAAGTGAAGAAGGTCATGGGTCAAGAGTGATGGAGAAAAGACATAGCTTCCTTCTCCAAGGAGAACACAGGGAAGAGAGAGATGCATTTGGCCACAGATGAAGCAGCAACTGACATACCTCCCACTTCTCAGTATACCTCCCCCCTCCTCTCCCCATCCTCTATCAGCTAGAAGACATCACTGATGGTGACTTAGAAAGAAGGGGGAAATGGTTTTGTATTTATTTAGTTCTTTTGGGCCAGTAGGACTCTCAAGGCTCCTAGGCTGTGCACAATCGCCTACCTCCATTCAGTCTACACTATACTAGACAGACACCCTTTGGAAGCCAGCACTAAGAACACACTTCCCAGCAATGACAGTGACAGCCCCAAACCTTCAACTCTCTCCCTTCCCAACATACCACCAACAGCAGTTATCTCTGGAGCACTGCAGAGATTCTTCCTGCCTCACCCCCAACACACACACATACATCCACTACAGGAGCAGCCATGGCTGACAGGACACAGAAGGACAGCTTCCCTTTGTCTCCCACACCTACCCCTTTTGTTTTTGCCATTTCTCTTTCTTTTTTTTTTCTTTTTTCTTTTTTTTCAATTTTAGAAAAACACTATTCAGTACTTCAGCAAGAACGTGGTAAGTGGTCAGCTTTGGAAGGTACATATCTTCTCAAACTCGGGAGTCTTCCTCCAAGCCCCACTACTTCATAAACCTGTTCCAGAAAGAGAGACCAAACATGATTAAAACATCTTGGCAGCCATCGCACCAATGCTACTTAAAATTCCCACCCTCTGTCTTGGCATTTAATGCAAATTTTCCCCACATAACAGAGGGTCAAAATAACAACTGACATGACAGATATGACAGAGTGAGATCTCTCCTACTCAGCCTCCCAAAATTACCTGCAGCGTGCGCGCGCACGCGCACACACACACACACACACACACACAATCGCTTTCCCCTAGAGAGAAAGTGGTACACTCTTGTTTATTTTCTCAGAGACCTGGGTTTTCCAGTGCAGTGTTACATCAAGAAAAGGCCACGTTCAAGGAAGCAAACCAGAGAACTACAAGGCAGGGCTGTCCCTCTTTCAAATGCAGACAGAATTAATTTGTTTTCATTATCTCCTTATCAAGTTCCCCAACTTTGATTCTCCACCACAAAATATATTTTAGAAGGGGGCGGGGGTGGGGAGGGCTGGTAGATTTTTCAGGAAATAGCAAGTTAAGTTTTTTCTCCTACTGTGAAGAAATTGTTTGGCAAGCCAGGATGAAATGCTTCTAATGTCAGATTATGGGGGGGGAGGGGGACAGAGACAGAGACACAGAGGTAGGGAGGGAGTATGAGAGGGAGGATTGGAAGGAGGGAGGGAAGAAGAGAGGGAGGGGGAAGGAAGAGGAAGGGAGGGGAGAGACAGAGAGAGCATCCAACCATCTGAGTGATGAGCTATCTAGAAGACTTCCACAGGAAGCCTCCTCAGTCTGTCAGTGGAGCAGGGCTAGGAACCCAGCTTCTCCTGCAATGAGAATGCAAACCTTGGTAGAGCTGAAGTGGGAAGCAAAGGGAGCAGTGAGGGAATTGAGGTCTGAAGGAGGGAGAAGAACTTCATTCCCTCTGTCTATCCAAACACAAGGAGTGAGTCCTAGCCTCTCTTCTCCTTCAGAGAAGTATGGGATGCATGTCTTCTCTCATTGCTTTGAAAAAATACCCAGAATACTGGGGGACTGTCTTGACTACCTTCATGGCCATTGATGTGGGAAGGCTATGGGTGACACCATTTCCTGAGTTTGGTTCCTGAACCGTAGGAGTGGAGAAAGCTAGCTTACTACAAGCATGTATTGATTCTCTGTGTGTCTTGATAAGACAATTTGCTTCAAGCACCTGCTGCCTTGATTTCCCGTGATGCTGGACTGTCTGCTGGTTTAAATGAAAGATGTCCTCATCGACTCAGGTACTGGGATATACAATCTCCTGCTGGTGTCACTACTCAGGGAGGTTATGGATCCTTTAAGAGGCAGAGCCTTCCTAGAGGAAATGTGTCATTGGGGGCAGGCTTTGGAAATGTATAGCCTGCCCCAACTTGCAGTTCACATGCTCTGTTTCATTTGTGGTTGAAAATGTGGACTCCAAGCTTTCAGCTCCAACATCTTTTGGCTGTGCCTCCCCCACCACAATGGACTGTCTCTTTGTCTGACACCATAAACCAATATAAACTCTTCCCTCTAGAAGTCCTTTTGGACCATGACATCTTCATCACATGAGCAGAGAGTAACTAATACAGACCCTAGAATTGTGAGCTGAAACACCTTCTTTCTCTCCTAAGTTGCTTTTCCCAGGTATTTTATCACAGTAATGGAAATAAGATGTGCATCAAATTACTAAACTCTCTTCCCAAAAGTTTTCTCCTTCCCTTTATACCAATGGCATTAAGGGGTGTAGTAACCTCATATCTTGTCAGTCTATTGGGAAAGCTAAACCTCCACACCTTACTACTCTTGGCAAAGCAGGCTGTACTGAGCACAGTTTTTTTTGTTTGTTTGTTTGTTTGTTTTTTGTTTTTTTTTTTACCTTATAAAACTAATTGTCCTTTCCCTACCATGCTTCCTTTAAAATCTTCGATAATGTCTACATTTCACTGATATTACAAATCCCCTTCCCAGACCATTATGCCATGTGGAGAAAGTATAAAGACTAGATTGAAAGCCCCATGCCACAGTGTCCACGGTCAGATCTATTCCTCAGCCCTCCTGTGGTGAGGTAACAAGGTGTAGAGTGGAAATAGCAATGCCTAGTTCCCAACTTGGGGTCAGTATTAAATAAGCCCATCAACGTAAGACCCTTAGGAAGCAGGGATGTGCACCAAACACACAGCCGGTTGGTGTAATGGTTCTTACATTATTGAGCTGCGTCACCTCAATATTTATTCTATAGATCTTAGCTAATTCACCAGCCCTTATTGAATGAGTCCTTTATGTTTAAGCATGGGGTCGCTGAGCAGAACATCAGCAAGCTAGTCTTCAGAGTGGCTAACAACCTACTGAGAAATGAATAGAACTCCGAGAGAGAATCTTTGCTTCAGAACCATTTAAGCAAGCCATGTCTGGATGCTTGAGAGGCCAGCTTTTTCCCATTCTGGGAACACATGGCTTCCATTAGCTTACTGATACTGACACATCCGAGCCTTCCAAACTGTTCTGGGCCTCTGATGAGTGAAAGGTTTGCATGCCTAACAAGGAAAAGAGGGCTGTGCAGGCAAAGAAATGCTGCCAGGGGTGGGCATGGAGGTGTTGAGTTTAGGTAGGAGAAGGAATCAGACTCTGCTTTCAATGACTGTCCTGTCCACACCTGTACATAAACTAGCCACACCTGGTGAAGCTTCTGCCACTTTGCTGCTCCGATGCAGACATCGTTGAGAGTCTACAGCCTCCATTACAGAGCAGGCAAGTCCAGTTAAACAAAAAATGTTGAAGGTGAACACACAACGACTGTGAGGTTTCTAATCCAAAACAAGCCCTGGCTTAGAAACACAAATGTTCCTTTTATTTTGTGTGCTAAGGGCATCCCCGTTCAGTTGGGCTTTGGAAAAACAGGCCCGACTGCTGATTCATTTGCAGTTCCAGCATGCATGATGGTAATTCAATCCGACCAAAACCACTGTCATCAGCTTCCTATCTTCAAAGCCACAGGGTCCACCTTTACACAGCCCAGAGACTCAAGAAATCACATCAGAAAGAAGAAATGACAGAGCCATACTTGACCAGAGAAATTAGGGACAATGCTTTGCTCTAGATTTCATCCCCAAGGAAATAGGGCTTTGTTCTCTTGATTAAAGAGGAGGACCGAACCTATGTACTCTGGCCATTCCATCTCTCAAGGCATTTGTAGTATGAGACAACAAGGCAAGGGTGAGCAAGCAATGATAGTAAAAGAGTACTCAGGGGACATTTGCTTCCAGTTGGAGGCACACAACCTTGTTCATGCACCAAGTCATTGCGGCCCCATGAGCTCGGTCCCCCTACAAGCTAGGAGAAGCACTGCTCTGTGCCTGCTTTACCTGTGAAGAAATCAGACTGAAAGCATCCATCAATTCACCTCCATTTGGATCCTGACTCCTGCCAAAATCCTACTTAAACCCCAAGCAAATCTCTCCACTCTGTGTCTTCATGCCCTCATCCAGCAAATGGGAAAACAATGACACTTGCCACTGTTGAGGGTTAATGAGGTAACAAGATGCCTAATGGTGTTAAAGCGCTGACTGATCTCCGGAGAGATGGAGGCTTTTACAAAGTGCTTGCCACTGTGGTTATGAGGAAGGGTGCGGGGAAAGTTGATGATTTGGAACTGAAAATATCTGTAGGAAGAACAAGGCTCTAAGATGAGTCTCCCATCTCCCAGAGGCTCCCAGCATGGGGGACAGAACTATAACAAGCCCCGTTGTGTGCTCACTCGGTCCCCATCCCATCCACACCCCACAACCCACCCGCCTCCATCTATCTAGAAAGGTATTGAGGCTTTAGCTTAAGTAGATCTGCTCATAGACACTCAAAGGGATACTGGGAAATCTTTACTCTGTCTTCAGAATGGAGCATGACCTACTGCCTCTAGACTCCTCAAGGCCACCAGGAAGGGTGTGTCCCAGGTTAACAACTGGCCGTGGAAGGTTCTAGTTCCTGCTTGTTTTACAAAGACGCATCCAAAATGTGTGGAGCAAAAAAAGAGAGAGATTAGAGGCTGAGACCTGTGCCCACACCACCACTCCTTACTAAGTTGAGATTTCTCATGTGTCAGGCATGGCCTTATAGGACTTGAATGTACTCATTCATTTGTTTCTTTAAAGAGAAAGAAAAGATGACCAACTTATTTTACTGGCTTATTCAGGATTCAGGGGTTACCAACACTCTTGGGCTTTCAAATGCTAGAACCAGGAGAACCGTGGCCATGCCCAGACAGCTGGTCACCCTCCACAAAGTTGGTCTGGATAGGTCTTATTTAATAGATGAAAGAATTTTAGTTATTCTGAGTTGGAAAGATCTCACAGCTGGTCCAGAAAGATGGTGTCATTAAATGTGGGGTTTAGGCCATAGACAACAGCACTACCTGGAGGTTTATCCTCTAGGGGAAAAATGACAGTATGTCAGCTAATGAGTTATCTGACCCTTCCTTTGCTGCCTGAACTGTGTTTTTATTGTTGGTGTTAACTCTCATTCTAGAGTTTAAGGGGGTCTCCCCTTTGTTTTATAGTTGCTATTCTTCCATGGGACTTGGGGTACATTTGGATATGTTCACCCCTCTACCTTCATTTTTCTAGTCTACCCTTTGAAGGGATGGATGCTGTCAGCACTATTAACTCTAAAATAATCAAGACTTGCTTTCTTCAAGAGTTTTGCTCTAGGTTGAATATCTCTAATCTGAAAAAATCAAATTCTTAAGATGCTTTAAACACCAGCGATTTGGGTGCACTGGGATTCAACTGGCAAAGAATACACAATTTTAAAAAAAAAAAAAAAAGAAAGAAAGAAAAAAGGTAAAAAGGAAAAAATTAACTGGAAAAACTTCAAAATCTGAAGCACTTCTGTCCCAGAGCATGTGTGGTATAAGATACTCAACCTGCGTGTTGCTTTTCCTGTAATTTTAGAGTTAGCAAGTGTCTTTCGATGAATTAGAATTTCAAAGCCACAGGACACTCCAGGGGCATTTTCTTAGCTCCTATATACTTCCCAAGGTGTTTTAGGGCTACACGTCACCTGTTATCCCAGCTTATAAAATAGACTCATGGATGAATCATATGTGTATTGCTGTGTGAACCAGAGGAGTCACCAACTCATTAAGCAGAGGCCTTGGAAGGAAAGAAAGACTCATGCATGGGAAAGCACTTCCCAGTGTCCCCAATAATTGTCCTCGAATGAATTTATTTAGTCAAGAGCCTAAGTACCTTCCCAAAGGAGCCACTGAGTGTGGTTGCAAGAACATTGGGGACTTACACGATGCTGAAGGCCACTCTCAAATCCCAAGGGAAATGTGATCCACTTGATGTGACGGAGAAAGAGAGGCAGCTGGAGGTTAGTAGACTGTGATTCACTTCGTCTGGAGTGGGCCATGCCTGCCAAATGAACACCAACAAGCAGATAAATCCCTCGGTGTGAGACGATAAAAGGTTTTAATAAGTTCATTGAGAAAAAAAAAATCACATAAGCAGTGAAGAAAAGCCACACTGGGGTGAAGATCCCAGCCTTCCTTTCAGAATCCTAGGAAAGGATGAGCTTCTAAAGGGACTTGGGATATAATCAAAGGACAGGACTCTTGGGGAAAGCCACACTCTTTGTATCATTGGCTTCTCAGGCTGTGACTTTCCACTCTGGCTTCAGCTAATGTCTAGGCTTGATTCCACTGGCTCACTGGATCTCCCATTTCTTTCCTCTTTCTTTCATTTGTGTGTGTGTCTGTGTGTGTGTCTGTGTGTGTGTGTGTGTGTGTGTGTGTGTGTGTGTGTGTGTGTGTGTGTGTGTTCTGCTTATCTCTATCCAGCTGAGTATAGTCTGTGTTTCCTAACTTGTCTCTCAGAAGATGATGGACTCTCTGCCCACTCACAGGGAGAAAATGAACTTACCACGTCCTAATTTCAAAGCACACTGTGGCTTTCACTTTCTGTAACTAAGTAGAGGGTGGAAGGGAACTTGATGGAAATCGGAGCTGAGCTACAGATTTTTCAGTGAAGGGAAAGGGAGGAAAAGATCCCCCACAAATGATTTCCGTGGACAAGCTAGTTTTGCAGAATTGCTTTCCGTGGACAAGCTAGTTTTGCAGAATTGCGGAGATTTTGTCTTTGAACACAACAAACACAATTGAAACCAATCCAAAAGTAAAAATTTAACTTGAGCTAATTTCTTGTTTGTCTGTCTTTTGAGGATCGAGAGACTGGCTCTAATTCAGAGGAAGGACAGTAAACAACCATTTGGATTGAGAAGCAGAATGTCCTTTTTATAAAGATTTGCTTTTAGTGTGTGTGTGTGTGTGCGTGTGTGTGTGTGTGTGTGTGTGTGCGCACGCGCGTGTAGTAAGAGAGGGGGTGGTATGTGCACATAAGTCCAGGAGCCTGAGGATGCCAGAAGAAAGTACTAGACAGCCTAGAGCTAGAATCAGAGGCAGTCGGAACTCACCTGTCACGGAACTCTATGCCATCTCTCCAGCTTGTTTGCCCTCATTTTTATAGCGCATTTTTTGTTTTGTGTTTTTAGAATTTCCCTATGAATTTAAAAAACATCTGTTCATGATACCCATCATGACAAAAGGTATTTCCTGAATCATATAAATGAATGAATGATTCTATGATTACAAACATTTGCCTCCCTAAAGTCTTGCCAAGTTCTGATTCTCAATAATTTGTTATACATTTAGAATCGCTCCTGTCTCAAACCCTTATCACCCAGGAAGCCACAGTCTAAAGGGAATCATTAATCCTCTGGCCCTGACACGCATGCGCGCATGCGCACACACACACACACACACACACACATGCACACCTTGTAGAAACAGAAATGCATTGGTAAAAAGTCATAGCAAGAAGGAACACCCTACTTTGTATCATAAAACAGAAGTGCTGAAATTCACTATTTATGGGAAATAAAGTACTTTAAAAATAAAAAATAAAAAAAAAAACCCAAAAGGCTGAGATTAAAGTTCATTTGTTTTTACGTCAATCACCTTGTCTTTGGTCTTTTTCAGAGAATCAGAATTTACTTGTAAGTAAAAGTCAGGGGTTGGAAAGTGGATTCAGATCTGGCCACTTTACCTGGTGGAGGAGAACTGAGTGACAGAGAGGCATCAGGAGCCATCTGGCTCCATCCCCAATCCTCTTGCTTCTTTCAGGAGACTGGCTAATGATGGAGAGATGTTGGCAGCATTCTTTGCTGATGGATTAATTAGTGGATGCTGACGCTGTTCTTTGAACAAGAAGGCGCAACATGTAAATCTAAGTATAGTCTTTCACCTTCCTGCTAATGATCAGTTAATTAGTGTTTTCTGCTTGTATTTTACAGTCTATCCAGAGGAGAGCCACGGGAGGATGGGACTTTCAATACTACCACAAGCTGGGACAGACCTTTGTATGTATACCTGGAACTATTAAAACCGAGTTGGATGTTGGAGAAAATGATCAAAATATATCATATAAAAATTTTAATAATTTTTAAAAATCAATGTAATTCAGTATAATAAGAGAATCAACATTTTTTAAAATGTTCAAAACAAATTGTGAATTTGAGTGGGCTCCCCCACCTTTCTGGCACTGAAAGCCACAAATAGAGAGCCAAAAATAGAGTTGGGGGCACTCCTGCATCGTTTACATATTAATTAGCAGAAGTTCAAATTAGAGCATGAATTGAACTCATCTGAGGCTTTGTGGCAAATCCAAAAGTTTATATGGATGACCAAAAGTATCTGGCTATGAGGGAGGAGCGTCTCCCATGGCATTTCTCACAGCATAGGCCAAGTTGAAAGTGATATGGTAAGGCTAAATGCTACTCAGGACTCACGAGTTAGACACTCTCACGTAGACTTTTAAGATTCTCTATAACAGTTTCATGACTAGGTTAGTCAACAGGCAGTATTCCATCCTTCTTACCTTTTGTTTCCGGCCTTATCCAGCTCTGCTTTAGCATTCAGCAAACAAGTATTTCACGAACGAATTACAATATCCATAAAGATGGATGAGGAGAACCAGACCCCTAGCTATATGCAAATTATTCTACGAGCCTTAAAAATAGCTATGCAGAGCCAGAGATACGGCTCAGTGGGGGAAGTGCTTGCTATGCAAGCTTAGAGACCTGAGATCATATCCCTCCACCCACATAGAAAACCTAGGTGTGTCAGTGCGCACTGTACCAGTACCACTGCCAAGGCAGAAGCAGCAGAATCCTTGGCAACCACAGTCCTGGGCTAAAGAAGACTCCATGTCAAAATCAGGTCTCCACAATAATTTACACACACTAACACACACGCCTAACATATGCACATGGTTTGTATCCTCCCTTCCGACACGCAATAAATAAATGAAAAAGTAAATTATTTTAGAGGATGTTAAAACGTTTCGGCAAGTTAACAGACAACAAATATCAGACTCTGGTTTTGAGTTTTTGAAGAGGAAGAATGTTCTGTTCTGCTTTGTTTTGTACTGTTTTGTGTTTCCTTTTTCTTTTTCAGAGAGAAAGGGAGTATGAAGTTGAGTAGGTAGGGCAGTAGAGGAGGATCTGGAGATTTGGGGAGAGGAGAGAGAGTGTGTGTGACCAAAATCTACTGTATGACATTCTCGAATAATAAATTAAAGTATTAAGTAAAATAAAACGGTTACTGCTACAGGAGGCGTCCAGCTTCTCGGTTGAAAGCCCAGCTCTGACCCTGGATTGTCAGTCAATACAAACATCAGGACAAGAAACACATCTGGCCAATATTCTGGCACAGCCTGGCACTGAAGCTGTTGGTTTCTCTGATCAATATCTCCATCATGGAGTTTTAGAATAAGCCATAGTTTCCTTAGCAATGACATGGACGACTGTGCTAATGAAACACTAGAAACATAATGCTGCCGGGTAGCAAACATTTCATAAGTGGCAGAAAACCTGAGCTTCCGTGGATCTCCTTATGGGTACTTTAAAAAAAAAGAAAAGGCAGTTCAAAACATGCACAACTATATAATCCTCTAATAGCTTCAGGTAGCAGGCACGAAGCCACATTGGAGATGGGGGCAGATCCTTTCTGGGAGCGGAAGTCACAGCCCCCAATACAGCTGCACTCTGTGAAGCCAGTCATTCATATATGATCTAAAACTCAAAAGGCAGGGGCTGAGGAGGTGGTACGGTGGTTAACCAGAGCTCAGTTTCCCAGAGGCTGAGGAGGTGGTACAGTGGTTAAGGTGCTTGTCACAAAAGTTGAGAACCAGAGCCCGGTTTCCCAGAGGCCTCGTCGATGCTGGAGAGTGTGGTACCCGCCTATAAGTCCACCCTTAGAAGGAAGAGATGGGACCCACAGAGCAAGCTGGCCAGCAAGGCCAGCCATTCAGCTGGATTGCATATCAGTTGGATTGATGGGTTTTGCCTCAATGAATCAGAGCTATTGAGGATGACTCCCGCCATCAGGTTCATGGCTTCTCGTGCACAGTGCACACTCACCCTCACACATATGCCCACTTGCACGTGCACACACACACACACACACACACACACACACGAAAGCCACAGAAGAAACACTAGCCTACACAGTCAGCACTTTACAAGCCCATTAGTGAAAGAAGCCGTCCAGTGAGATCATTTGCTTGCAGACGTTATAAGCATGGTGAGATGCAACCGAATTCTCTTTTCACCGTGTGAGAAGCTAAACGGGTCATACTTGAAGATATGTCTTTTTCATAAGGCCCTGACTCTAGACCGCTGGCCTCTCTGTCTTGCGTTCTTCCTGTGAGAACCTCTGAAATCATTTTGCTTTGGAGGAGAGAGCAGATTTTAGTACAGTGGACAAGGAGCCAACCGTCCATGGTCACTTAGCATTTTTCCACTTTCTTTGCATGTTCAATTGAGATTGCCATAAAATTACAAATGAAAGAACACATTACGGCCAATTTCTTTATAGAGAAAAAGGAGAGGTGGGAAGGGAAGGGAGAGGTGGTCTTGCCTGTGTGGTTCTTCTCTGCCGAAGGCTTTCGAATGTTCTCTGCCAACCTCAGCACACCTTCCGGATGGAAACGTTTCAGCCATCAGTGGCTCCCTTGACAATGGGGGAGACATTGCCAACCCAGAAAGGACTGGGAAACGCTGGCTGTGCTCATGTCTGTAGGGACTGAGGGAAGTGCTTCTTGGCACCTTCATCTATCTTCCCATGTCTGCTTTCATTTCTTCCCTCCCTGCCACAGCGGCTTGTTCACTCCTGTTTACACCAGGAAGACTATGGCATCTGTTTCTTAATGTTTTAAAGACATTTAGAAGCATGCACGCATATACATGCATAAGTGTGTGTGTGTGTGTGTGTGTTTCTGTCTTAAGATTTCTTAGACATTAATTGCTTCTTCGAGAATCACATTTGGATGGTTTAACTGTAAATGATTCAGAACCCTATGCATTGACATGAACGCCAGGATTTAAAAATTAATGGGAAAAGTATTTTATGCTTTAAAAAAATAAAATGTGTACATATGGAGAGGTATAAAACATAAGTAAAATTCCCAGCCGGTGACGAGTTTGCCTGGGGGATGGCACACACCTAGTCATTGTGATTGGGCCTCAACAGTAGCCAAAGTCATGCCGGAGCTGTGGCGGTGTGTGGTGGTATCAAGCCCTACTCACTGTGGCTGCTTTTTCTTTTTTGGATAAAATTATACCAACAACCATAGAAGATGCTGGTGTTTGAAGGGGCCCTTGGAGAACAGAATAAGGCACAGTCCGTACCCTAAAAATGAGTGCAATGAGGAAAACCATGTGTCTGATGATAAATGATACAAGGGTCAAGACTTGAGAACAGGAGAGTAGTTCTGTTCTGTCTTGACTGCTAATTCTGAATAAAATGCCAGTGGGTATAAGCACTGACCATGATGGCAGCAGACCGGGTCACTCCAACTTCCCGTTTTCTAATTTTAAGCTACTCTTGATTGTGTGAACAGAGTGAGGCTGGCAAGAAACTATGCCAGTCATATGTTCTTCTCTGTAATAAAATACCTGATAAAAATCAGTTTTAAGAAAGAAGAGATTTGTTTTGGCTGACACTTGCAAAGGTTTGGGCTCATTTTCAATTGACTAGTGTTGCTGCTGCTGGTGATGGTGGTGATGATGGTGATGGTGGTGATGGTGGTGGTGGTGATGGTGATGGTGGTGATGATGGTGGTGGTGGTGGTGGTGATGGTGGTGATGGTGGTGGTGGTGGTGGTGGTGGTGATGGTGGTGGTGGTGGTAATGATGGTAGTAGTGGTGTTTGGAGGCACAGTCTACTGTAACCAAGGCTGGCCTTGAACTCCTGGCTCCCCTTTATTTATCTTACAAGTACTGAGATCACAGGAATGCACCACCACACCTAGTTTATAGTTAGCTCCATTGCCTGGGGACTTGTGAGAAAGTCAATAGTCACTGTGGGAAGTGAGTGGTGGAACAAAGCTGCTTACCTTGTGGAAACCAGGAAGCAAAGAAAACCAGGAGGGGACCAGGATCCAAAGAGCTTCCTCAAGGTCATGCCCCAATGACCTAACTTGCTCTACTAGATCTCGCTTCCTGAGTATCACATGACCTCCCTATCACAGCACAGCCTGGCAACCAAGTCTTCAGTCTGAATCGAAAGACTGAGCAGGTGAACAAGGTCCAGTTCTGTCAGATCATCTGGCCACCGGGACAGGGTCACGGACATTACAGTTGTGAACATACAGAATGTATTGAGCATGTCACCACTGGACACGTCTGTCCATCTTCTGGCCAGTTCTCACTCTCCTCTAACACACCAAAGATCCCTGTGGCCTGTAAGATGGTCACCACGTAAGCTGGGATGTTAGTTTCTTTCCTGTTGCTGCAATGAAGTACTCATTCAGGAAGCACTTCCAGCAGTGGCTCTCAACCTTCCAAACGCTGCCACCTCTTGACACAGTTCCTCATGTTGGGGTGACCCCCCAACCACAAAATTATTTTTGTTGCTATTTCAGAACTGTAATTTTGCTGCTGTTATAAATCATAATGTAAACACCTGCGTTTTCCAATGGTCTTGGGTGACCCCTGTGTAAGGAAGATTGAGCCTTGTCTCTAAGACCTGCCTTCTGAAAAGCTCAGCAGGAGCTACCGAAGGGGAGGAAAACTTGAACAAGGTACTTGTAAGGATAGCGGTCCCTCTGATTCTACTTGAAGTATGTCATGGACACATGGTAGAAGGACTCAATTAGATGGTCAGTGGGTCAATATATATGAGAGGCTGCTTAGCAGAAAATTTGCAAAGACGAATGAAAAATTAAAGACTGAGACAGGAATTTTGCAAATCTCCTCCACCTCCGACAGTCTCCTGGCCCCAGGTTCTGCTTCCTCCACATAAAAAAAAAAAAAAAAAAAAAAAAACACTAGGATTTGGTAAACAAGAAGAGAAGCAATTCAGCATCGAGATCCCACAGGGAATACAAAGTAAAGGTAACTTTGCTCCCATTTGCTTTGGGTTTAACCCTTCTGGAGGCTCTCGGTTCTCCAGAGCTCCTGGGCATCTTCAGAGGAATAGCTTAGTGGGAACTGGTAGACCAGAACAACTCATAGGTACTGGAAGGTGCTGAGATGTCTAGGGACCAACTTAGGTCCCCACGGGGAGCTCTGAAATTTGAAGAAAATGTTGTCAACCAAGGCAGGAAACAGGGCAGACATCATAAATGCTCAGTTCCAGTACAGTTGTCTCAGATGTCTCTAAGGTGAACTTCAAAACCATGAAGAAATAGAGGGGCCAGCAAGATGGCTCAGTGGGTAAAGAAACTTTCTGCATAAATCTGGCAGCCTGAGTTGGATCTGCAGAATCCATGTAAAGATGGACAAAGTTATCCTGACTTCCAGAGATGACCCTGCCATGCACATCCATGCATACGCATGCACAGGTACACACAAGCACACATGCACATAAAAAAACACCTGCATACACATACATGCACATACCACTTACACATGCACACACACACACACACACACACACACACCACTCACACATACACTGTAATAAGACATACATATTTGTGATGTGAGCAGACTCCTTTTCCCCCTAAACAATCACAAGGGAACACTGTTCCTTCACCAGGCTCCTCCTCCTGCACTTGGAAATGGAGGATAAAGATATTTGCCTTTCCTAAGTTTGCAACAAGTAGAAATGAGAACAAAAGCATACAGCCACCATGGCTACCAGTGGCCTCGATTCTGTGCAAATCCGAGACCCATCCTCTATGCCCAACAAATTGGGATGCTTTCTCTTTGCATATTCCCGTACACACACACCTCCATACCCAGTGCTAGCAAAGACCCAACTCTCTGTAGCCATGTTGGGAAAGCAAATTGCAAGCAAAACAAAAGCATTGTATTTCCAGGTACACAAAACAATGCTGGTCCTTCCTGATAACTTGACTCTCCTGTACTAACTATAGGAGGTAGAACCTATCTTTCTGAAGACCTTAACCTTATTAAGAATATTAAGATAATCTACTTAAAATATAATTAGGCTTTTCTTTTTATATATACACAGTAGTATGTGTGTGTGTGTGTGTGTGTGTGTGTGTGTGTGTGTGTGTGTGTGTGTGTGTGTATATATATATATATATATATATATATATATATATATATATATATATATAAAAGCATGTACATGTGTATGCATATGTATCTGCATGAATGTATGTCTCATTTGTGTGGGTACCCATGTAGACCAAAAGACAGCATCAGATTCTCTACAGTTACAGAAGGTTGTGAGTGTCCAGGGGTGCTAGGAACTGAACTCAGATCCTCTGAAAGAATAACTAGTGTTCTTAACCACTGAGCCATCTCTCCGGCTCCTAAAGACGATACATACTAACACATTAGCAAGTAGGAACTCTTTACAGCTCAGGAGATAGTCAGATCAAAGACATAGCTAATATCTATAATAAATCAGATAATGAACAGCAGCCACTGAGTACTAAGGGCTTTCTGGCTTTTGTATTCTGAATTTCCTCAGTTGGGCCAAGGAAAGGAGATGGGGAATATTAGGAGTGCTTGACTGACATCTGTAGGGACTTAAGCCCCTCCCCGACCAGCCCGGGACGTGCCTGTTATTCCTGTGTCCTTTGATATGGGACCTGCACCTCCTTCAGCTATGTTAAAGAAAAACAGTCCAGGCAAAATTGGAGTTAAGAGTCATGGGGAGGCTGGCGGTGGGGTTCTTTCTTCTTGGGCTTTTGATACATGCTTCTTTCGACTATTTTTTGCAAACAGCAGCTGGAGGATGGAGGGAAGCAGGCAGGAGGGAGAGCTGGAGACTTCCGGAAATCCCCTTTCCTCTCTTCCTTTTGCAGGGCTGCCCCGGAGTTATCCAGTCACAGGGGAGACTTCCATCTGCCCCCACTGATGGGATTGGTTACCCTCCAGGAGCCCTCCTGGGCATCAGCCCACCGTTCACTTCCTCCTCTTCCTGTTTCAACCTCTGCACCTCCAGCCTCCTGTGGCTTCACAGCTAAGTGTCCAGACTCAGCAAGAAAGAAACTGAACTGGGTACTTGCTAATAATGAGCAGCCAGCCCTCCCTCTGTAGACTCCCAGCTCCCCAAATACACAAACACAGCGGCTGCCTAGCAGGTATCATTTGTGAATCTATAAGCACAGAGTGGCTTCAAAGCAGCCACAGCATATGCCTCTTTCTGCTAATAGACAACATCCAGGTGTGTCCGCAGGAAGGACTTCTTAACATATATCTCGAAACGGTTTGGGATTGATTTCTTTTCACTGTGCAATCTCTTTTGTCCTTCTCTGGGATCAAACTGTTACATAAACCCAAACCTGTTTATTCTTCAGCTATCCTTATACACAAAGGAAGAAACCTATCCCCCCACCAATCTACTGAGACAGCCACCCACTCTTATTTGGGTGGACACACGTGCAGGAGTGTGCACATGTATAGTGTATAGTGTAGTGTGTGTGTGTGTGTGTGTGTGTGTGTGCTTCTTCATGCAGAGCTCAGAGCCCAGTCAGCACTGAATGTCTATCTCGAGCTTCTAAATCCTACTTTTAAAAAGTTTTGTTTTGAAGTGATTGCTGACATGCGGAAACTGAGAAATGAGACAAGGAGAATTCTCATGCACTCTTTTCTATGACTGAATTTAGTCTCTGGCAATTTCATACAAGATGCAGTGTCTCTCACTGCAGCAGGAGTCCATGATTCTGCTCAGTTGGATGGCCAGTTCTGTTTCCACCTTGTAGCTGGCCTTTGCTACCTTGTGGGTTCTTTGTCCCACCCTTTATCCACCTAGTTCCACACCCTACCACTAGATAGGTGAAAAGGGAGAGAGAGAGAAAGAGAGAGAGAGAGAGAGAGAGAGAGAGAGAGAGAGAGAGAGAGAGAATACCTGAATCTACTTTCTTTCCTTTTGTTTCTTCTTTGACACCAAGACTACTAACAACCCCTCCCTGCCCCCCAATGACCATCAACTACCAACCAACCTCTTCTCAAGGCCTAGCATTTATATAGCCTCCGAAAAGTTCCCAGAATCCCAAAAGTCACACAATTGCAGAGACTGTCTGCAGCTGCAAAACCACGCCTCTGCTAAAGCACAAGGCAAATCATAGTCAACTGCTGTGGACGGTTCGAAGCAGCCCCATATCCCTACAGCTGGGATTAAAACGAAAGTACATTCTTATTATATTTCTGTGTGTGTGTGTTCTTATCATATTTCTCTGTGTGTGTGTGTTTTTAAAGAACACAAAATTTCAATATTCTCAATACATACCTCACCAGGGCTGGGCTTCCAGGTGGACTGCACTGCTACGCTCAGGTTGAAAGAAAGAAAGAAAGAGAGAGAGAGGGAGGGAGGGAGGAAGGAAGGAAGGAAGGAAGGAAGGAAGGAAGGAAGGAAGGAAGGAAGGAAGGATGGATGCTGGGTATCTAACTTGGGACTTCATGCTTGCACAGCAAGCCCTTTACCAACCAAGCCATCTCTCCTGTTTATAACTACACAGTGGTTTGTTTTAACAGGCAGCTGACCAGTCTCTGCAAAACAAAATCCCAAGCTGGTGCCTCTCAGTTCTCAGAAGGCATGAACACTGCTCCTCCTTTGCACCCCAAGGCTGGGCAGTACCCCAAGAAAAGCAGTACATTTTTAAAAGGTTTGTTTGTTTGTTTGTCTTTCTGATTCTAGTAGTGGGCCTACATTGCTCCTCGCTGGGGGTCATGCGTGTGTGTCCTCTGATTTTCCTAGGATAGACCTCCTCAGTGTCAATCAACTCCGTGTTATTTCAAGGTCATAGATCACACCCCTAATCCCAGCCAATTTGCGTCATAAGAGGCCCCAGGGCAAGAAAATATAGATGGCCCAACATAGCCATGGCTTCTATCAGAGACAAACAAATAAAAAGGCATGTCCTGCAGAGAGCAGAATACCATCAGGGGCAGACATAATTGCAGGCACTAAATGAGCTCAGTCTCTCAGCCAGGGGCTAATCTAAGCCAGACCTTGCACAATGCCTGGCCATGAGTGCATCATAGCTTCAATTAAAAAGAAGAGAGAAAATTCACCCTGACTCCTGAAGCTCTCCTTTTAACATAGCAAGTCCTTAGCGGGTGTATCAAGCATTTGCAGAGTGAGCAGGTGAAGACAATTTGGGTTGATCGACTTTGAAAAGTTGCAAGAGTTTTCCAGTATATTCATAGGGCTAAACCTGGAATGTGCTCCAGGTCCATGGGTACCAACTACATCCGTGTCATCTCTGCTGAGACAGGTTAGTGACACCTGAGGTTGCATCCACACAAACCCACTGGGTCTTATTTTGCACTTAAACCCTTCCGAGTTGCTTTTGCCTATGTGTGATTTTGCGAGCTCTTGTATGGGGGCATATGTATGTGGAGGCCGGCCGACAGCCTTAGCTGTGGTTCCTTGGGCAACAGCCCGTTTTTGAGACAGTGTCTCTCACTGCCCCGAGGCTTGCCAAGGATATTAGATAGGCAGACCAGCAAGCCCCAGGGGTCAGCCTGTGTTCATCTACTTGAGCTGGGGTTATAGGCTCATACCATCAATATCTGGCTTTTTTTTTAAATAAGGTGTAAATCAAACTCAAGAGGTTAAAAAGGAAAAAAAAAAACTTTCTCTCTGATAGTAAAATTCCCTTTTGGATTTTCCTCTAAGTACAGGAAGGAAGAATTAATTCTGTGCTCAAATATTTTGTGCATGTTTAGGTTAGTAAATCAAATATACAAAAATACCAAGACTGATGCGTTGACCTATTAAATCAGTCTTTGATCAAATGCCATTCTGTGGTGGTTTGAATATGCTTGGCTCAGGGAGTGGCACTATTAGTAGGTGTGGCCTTGTTGGAATAGGTGTGGCCTGTCTGTTGGAATAGTGTGTCACTGTGGAGGTAGGCAATGAGACCCTCTTCCAACCACATGGGAGTCAGTCTTCTCCTAGCGGTCTTCAGATGTAGAACTCCCAGCTCCTCTGCACCATGCCTGCCTGGATGCTGCCATGCTCCCACCTTGAAGATAATGGACTGATCTTCTGAACCTGTAAGCCAGCCCATTAAATGTTGTCCTTATAAGAGTTGCCTTGGTCATGGTGTCTGTTCACAGTGGTACAACCCTAACTAAGACGCATTCCCTTCCAACTCTCAACTAAAACAACAATAACATAATCTGCCTCAGAGGCTAGGAAAATCTGGTGAAGCAGATGGGAGTCCAGCACAAGACCCAGATACGTCTTTACCAATGGAGTCTTTAATAGGGTAGCATGGTAGGCAGAGCAAGCAAGATAGAATGTTGTGGAAATGATAGAGCATGTCCTCCTAGGGTCTACAAAGCATTTTGTCTTTGAATTTACCATTTGAGTTTTTTTAATCAAAGAGGGTATTCCCAGACTATTATGGTTAATTTTAATTATCATCTTAACCATGAATCACTGAGACAGTGAGGGACTGTCTAAAGCAGGCTACCCTGTGGGCATGTCTATGAGGGACTGTCTTATCTTCACTGATGTGGGAAGAGTCAGTCTGGTAGTGGATGCCGCTGTTTCTGGTATGAGGTTCTGGTCTGTCTAAGAGTAGAGGAACCTAGCTGGGTCCAGGCACATGAAAGCATTCTTGCTCTTTACTGGATATGACAGTGGCTTCAAGTCCTTGCTTTGAATTCTCCACAGTGATAGACTGCAACCTGGAATTATAAGCTAAGTAAACCATTTGACCCCTAAGTTGGTTTTTTGTCAGGGTATTTTATCGTAGCTACTGGACAAGAAACTAGAATACAGACCAGCTGTGTAGGAACAGAATGGGGGTGGGGGAGGGCTGAAAAGCAACAAAGTCTCATGATGAATCCCAGGAAATCGGACTCCTTTAGAGACCAGCATCAAGGTGAAGCTCTGAGTTTATCGTATAGCACATAAACGTATATACACTGTTCAAGCCAATCATAAGCCAATCACATCTTGCCACACTGCCACTGTGCCCCAGTGAAAGCCCTGCTTGATGAGGTAACTCAGAAAAGGAGGAAGGGAAGTATCATCATCTATTAGGACTTCCAGGAAGATGGGAGAAGTAGTCACTGCCCTGGCCTTGGTTCCTTTTGCTGTCTTTCCCATGTTCCAGGAGCCATCTTAGATCTAAGATGCCATGTACAGCAAATCAGGACTCTGCGAAGAATTGCAGGAGCCTGTGGCAGATTGCTCTCCACCTCATTTTTTTCTTCATAAGATTGACCTCCATATCCCACACATCACTGGGCTTTAGGTAAAACTGTATTGTGGTACAGCCAAGGGTGGATGTCTATGGACGAACAGGAGACTACTATTTTTTTCAGGGCATCATAAACATCTGTGGTTATATTGCAAAGAACTTTCAAAAAAACAAGGCTGATTTTGGACTTTCTTAGAATCTCATCTTCTTAACTTTAAAATGAATAGACTATCTATAGGACCAGAGGCAACTCTTTAATCAAACTCTTTGTGATTGCTATGAAAATACTTTGTCTGCTTATATAAATAGTTAATGAAGATATTTGATATGTAAATAAGATTCAGAGCAAGTGTTTTGAAGAGACCAAAATCACAAGAGCACCAAAAACAGCCTATATATGGGGTGTGCTGGCAAAGAGTCCTTCCTTACCTTTGGGAATTCTTCCCTGTCTCCTGTGTACAGATAAAATTATTATTCTTAACTCAGTCCCCACCACCACCACCCCAAAATTGATGCAGTGAACAATGCCCTGCCCTTGTTTTGAAGCAATCTGCACAGGCTGACGATTTCTTAGAAACACAGACAGGGAGAAAATGTAATTGGAGCTCAAGATCTATGGATAAAGAAGTTTGGCCATTGGGTTTTATCTAGGATACGAACAGTTTGAAAATTCCAGGCCCTGCTTCATTTGAATGGACCATGAGTATGGACCTTGAAATCTTGTCAAGTCATATCTTCTGATAATTTCCAATTTAGGAAAGATTAGCAAGATAGGGGATTATGGGTTGGTCTGAGAGAATTAGCAATGCAGTTCTTTAAAGAATCGTCTCACTCTTTGTCTGTGGGGGAAATCGGAGAGCATCTTGCAGGAGTCAGTTCTCTCTTCCACTGTGTGGATCCCAGGGAATCAAACCGAGGTCATCGGACTTGGTGGTTAACACCTTTTCCCACTGAGCCAGCTCGCCATCTGCAGCCACACAATTCTTTTTGTATGAGATGAGCCACGTAGAAATCTCTCCAGTAGACTTCCTCCAAAATGTCCTTTGGACCTGGTC
This sequence comes from Uromys caudimaculatus, assembly GCA_028551405.1. Classification (NCBI taxonomy): domain Eukaryota; kingdom Metazoa; phylum Chordata; class Mammalia; order Rodentia; family Muridae; genus Uromys; species Uromys caudimaculatus. The sequence goes on along the minus strand of CM052710.1, from coordinate 8,587,661 downwards.
TTTTGCTGCCCTACTTCTCATTTCACTAGATGCATTCCTCTTCCCCAGTTAGCAAGGTGGTCCATCAGACCTAGAACCTCCTGCTTCTGTCTCTTTATTCTCCCCTGGGATGATGCGCTAACTTCCCATAGTTAGTATCACCTGTTATCGCCTGCTGGTTTTCTTCCTGTAAGCGTGGCTAGATTCATGCCAGTTATGCTCAGGCAAAACAGCACCCTATAGAGTCCCACCTTTAGACACTGTGACACAACGCTGTCATCTACAAGGCTCAGATTTGCCATGCAATCAGGTTAAGAGAAAAAAAAAGAAAACAAAAAACTGTTTTTCATAATGCTTTAAGCAGATCTAGCGTTCTGTGTCAGACCACCTTCTCAGCTGTCCTGGGGAACACGTAGCCCACTGGCCACAGGTTGAGCATGCTGGCTTATTAGGCTGGCTGAGTTCAGTCTGCATGCAGCCCCCGTGATGGTGAAGAAGGCAAGGGGCTTCAGTAGCATCACACTCAGTATCCCGGTCACCAGCAAAGGAGCTGTATAATTTATGTAATGGTTCTATCAGATCTTGAAGCATCCTGCCTTCTGTGTACTTCTGTTTCTAGTTTAATATTTCCATTTAGCATCTTTATTTTAAAAGGAGGAGGAGGAAGAAGAGGAGGAGGAGAAGCAGGGGGAGGAGGAAGAGGAGGAGGAGGAGGAGGAGGAGGAGGAGGAGGAGGAGGAGGAGGAGGAGGAGGAGGAGGAGGAGGAGGGGGAGGAGGAGGTTGGGGGAGGCACCGATTTTTTTCCTTCTTTGACTACTGGAAGAAAGGTATAGAAAGAGAAAAAGAATATTCAGGGACGATCATTCTCCTTCCTCCTCTTCTCTCCATCCACAGGCAAAATCTAATAAAGATGATTAAATTACATGTCTTTTCCTCCCATTGAAATCCACTGCATACTAGTCAAATATTAGAACTCAGGAAATAAGGCAGGACAAGGTCCCTCATGAAACCTTAGAAGGCTGTGAAGGGTTCTGAGCTAGAGGACCGCCTGGCTGGACGGCTCTAATTAAGAAATCACCCTGCTGAGAAGAACTCAATCTAAATAAAATATAAAAAGGAATCCGGTAAAAACCATTACCCCTCCACCCCACCTCCGCACAGGCTTCACTCCCAGAGCCCCCTTTCCCGGTGAGTTCCAGAGACTTCCATGCTGTTCTGCTGTGCGCCTCTGCATAATCCAGCATAAAGACTCAGTCTGCCTGGAAGGATTTGGATCTCAACATGGATGCTGAGTGCTTGACCGGATGTTCCTAGGGCTGGAGGCAGAGTGTGTCCGTGTTGTTTGCATTTGGATTGGAGTACGGGATGCGATTTTGATCAAAGATTGATTCATAGCCTGGGCAGGCCCTCTCATTTTAACATAGTGGAATACTGTGCCGTCCCACCAGCAATCTGTGGGCTGACAGAGTACCTGCCTCCCCATCAGCTGCTTTTCTTTTTAATAATATTTCTTGTAGCTATAGTCCCTCATCAAAGAAACTTCTCTTTGCATCAGCTGCCATTTTGATGGGGCAGTAGCTTGAAAGGAAAGAATCAACCTGTAGTACTTGGCTCAGGTCGACACACCTTCGGACACTGTACCAAGTCAGCCCCAGATCTCAGATCCATCCCGACTCTGGAGCATCTCTCAGGGTCTAGCACATTTGTTAAAGCTACATTTTCACCTATGAGCCAAAGAAATACCTTTTCCTGTTTCCACCACACTGACACCACCACTGATGTCATAAGTGTCTTCTTTTCTACTACACCTTTGTGGCTCTATGTGATCGCCATGACTGCCAGCAGAGATGACCCCTGACCTATTGAAACCTGTTGAGGGGAGTCCCTAGAGAGATGGCCCAGTTGGAAGAGTACTTGCTCTACAAGTACGAAGACCTGAACTGGATCCCAAAACCCAGGCCGAGTGGTGCACACTTGGAATCTCAGCGCTGGGAATATGGAGGCAGGCAGCTCTAACCAGCCAGCAAGTCTTGCCTACTTGATGAGTTCCTGGCCTCAACAGAGAAGATGGACAGCTCCTGGCCTTTGAAACACAGCATTCTTCTCTCCTCCTGCTTTGAAAAACTATCTCCCAGATGACCCCACAAAGCCTCTTTGCACTCCCAATGCAGGGGTCTGATGCTCTAGTATGCTACAGTGATACTAATTTTCCTCTAGACCAGAAGCAGAGGAGCCTTCTCTAGAAGGGCCAAATAGTAAATATTTCAGGCTTTGTGAGACATACAGTCTTTATGGCAACTGTTCAATGTAGCGGAAGTAGCCGCAAACAAATGCTTGATCTATTTGTGCTGCTTAGAAAAAATGCCACAGACTGGATGGTATATAAATACCATAAAGTCCTCTCTTACAGCTCTGCTGACTGAGGGGTCCAGAACAAGGAGTCAGAGGATGATATTTCTGATAATGGCCTGTTTTCTTCTCTCATGTGTTAACTTCTCTCTACATCCTCACACTGCAGAAGGGAAAAGTCAACTTTTGAGGGTTTCTTGTAAGTAGATTAATGCTATTCACAAGGGCCACACCCTTGTCATCTAATAAGCTCTGGAAGTACCCCTCCCCTCCCCCCAGATAGCAGCACACTGGGAATTAGGTATCCACTTACAAATGGTCGCTATTCATACAATAGGACAGAAGCAGATGAATGTGGCTGTGTTCCTGTATCACTTGACAGAAACTAAAATTTAAATTTGCTTTTATTTCATGAGTCACAAAACGTTAGTATTCTCTTGCCCATTGTCCCTGCATTAATAACATTTGAAAGCAAACTCTTTATCCCTTAGGTTATGCAAGAAGAGATGGGTGAAGGAGAATTTAAGCACCCTGCCTAAGTCTGCCAATAATGGTACCCACTCCTGGTCTCCAAGGAGGAGAGAGGAGTTATTTTTTACTTCTGGTGCAGTTTTATTATCCAGTTTATCAAAGATAAATCACTTTTGAGCCTCACTATTCAGCATGAATAGATACATAAATGAGTGAATACATAAATAATGAATTGACTTTTAGACCCCAAAGATTTCCAAAGACAAAAACTATTAACATGAGGTTGGGGACACTGTGAAGTCCCCCATCTGTCATCACAATTTGGGACACTATACATGAGGCGGTTAGCTACTGAGACTCCAAATCTGAGATTTCCCACAAATCTCAGAGTGAATGTCAAACTGTTCTAGAACCATCAATTTCCAGGATAGTCAGAAAATAACTCCTTTTATTTACTTTTATTTTCAGTACTAGGGATTGAATCTGTGACGTCATGCATGTAGGGCAAGCATTCTACCCTTAGCCGACATTCCTTTTTCAAAAATTTGAGACAGTTTTGGGAAGTTGACAAGGCTGGTCTTGAACTTCTTATCCTTCTGCCTCAAATCGTTAAGTAGCTGAGATTACAGGCCTATGCCAGCAGGCCAGCAGAGAGGAGATTTATTTACCATTCCCTGAGCTTAGAGAATCACAGTTCCTTTGCTCTTCTTTAGCGCTCCCTTAAGCACCATGTGGGAGGTAGCTTTTGATTTGGATCCCAGGATCTCCTGATACCCATCCTCCTGGGAGAAGGCACTTGGAGTGTGGGCTGCAAAGAAGGGCTCTTCTCTAAATGAAGCAACATACACAGAGATGACGAAGCTGCTACTTTCAAAATCAGTTTACATAACCATAACTTTTCAGCATTTATTTGTATAGCTGTTGGTGTATGTGTGTGTGTGTGTGTGTGTGTGTGTGTCACACACACACACACACATACACATGCACATGCCATAGCACATGAGTGCACTACAGTGCCTATGTGGAGGTCAGAGGGCAACTTGTAAGAGAGTTGGTTCTCTTTCCATCATGTGGGATGGAAATCGAACTCAGAACCTCAGGCTTGGCAGCAAGCCCCTTAACCTGCTGAGCCATTTTGCGGTACCTTTCATTTTGTTACCAACTTCCCTTAACTGCCTTCGCAGAGGTTCAGTGACACTGCTGAGACCCACAGAGCAGGAATCAAGGATGGCCCCAGCCAGTAGGTCAGTGAGACAGCAAAACCCACAGACCAAAAGAGTCACAGACTTGCACCCTGCCAACAGCCACATGCATGATGAGATCAGAAGTGGATCTGTCTTTAGTTGAGGCCTCAGATAGGACTAAAGACCCTCGACCCTGACTTCATTTAGCCTTGTGATAAACCTTGCCACGGAGGACCCAGGGAAGCCATGGTTAGATTCCGGTGGATTCCAGATAACAGAAACCATAAGAAGATTGACAGCTATGAGCTTAGGCCTCTAAGGGTCAGGGTAACTTGTTCCTTGGTAACAGGTAATGGTTACATCCGCCTGTAAGGATAATCAGATAGCCTGTCACTCACTCTTCAACAAAACATCAAATTCAACGTGGACAAAGGCAACACCTTGGTATCTCGCTCTCACAAATTGGCCCCATGTCCATGATAACTAATTGTTATGAGACTCACGGATTTAATTGAGAATTAAAATAATTATTATAATTCACAATTATTTTCAACAATAGTACTTCTTAAAAATATTCATTCACACCAGGGCAGAGTAAGTAGCTACTAAGGACAAGAAGGTTTTTGTTTTGTTTTGTTATGAGTAAGGAAAAACATTTGGATTTGACCTTGGTTGTGCTTTCTTTATGTTTTAAAACCTTTCAGTTGCTGGGCAGTGGTGGCGCACACCTCTAATCCCAGCACTCAGGAGGCAGAAGCAGGCAGATTTCTGAGTTCGAGGCCAGCCTGGTCTACAGAATGAGTTCCAGGACAGCCAGGGCTACACAGAGAAACCCTGTCTCAAAAAAACCAAAAAAATAAAAAAACCCTTCCAGTTACTCACAAAAGACTTCAAGGTCCATCTCCCTTCAACATGGTCAAATGTCCAACTCTGGGCCAGCAGCATGGCTCAATGGAAGAGTGCTTCCCACACAAGTTTGGTGACTTGAGTTCAAGCTCCAATTTCCAGATCCCACAGAAGGAGAGAACTAACTCCCAATAGTTATTCTTTGACTTCTAAATGTACATGTACACATTCAGACACATAGACACATAGACACACAGAAATACATACATACATACACACACACACACACACACACACAGAGAGAGAGAGAGAGAGAGAGAGAGAGAGAGAGAGAGAGATGTTTTCAAGAATTTAAATCAAATATCTAGACCAAAAGCAAAGAAATGACTCAGAAGACAGAGTCTGATTTTCACACACACACACATACACACACTAGTTTTCAAAAATTTAAATCAAATATCCAGACCAGAAGCTAAGAAATGACTCAGAAGACAGAGTCTGATTTCGCTGTCTGGTCATAAACACTTTGACAAGAAGTTTGGCATTTCTCAGGAGAGAGAAAAAAGAAAAACAGAAGCTGTCTTCCAAAGGACCCAACACTCTTGGAATTCTATGACCTAATTCTGTCTAAGCTTGCAGTTGAGGGACTGCCTCTGTCTGACTCTCATGGGATCAGAGCCCCTGTGTTCTCCATAGTGTAGGCCACACCACTATCAGACACTAGGAAGAACACAGGATGTGGGGAAACAGCCTAGAGACCATTCTGAGAGAAAATATCTGCCTATCAGAATAGAGTTCCACTCTGTCTCCTGCCTGTTTATCTCAGTGGCTAAGCCAACTTTTCATTCCTTTCATAGACAGTATATATCTGTGGCCCGTGCTCCAGCCACCAGCTGTTAGCCAGTCTGATACCACAATAGAATGGGGGTTGGGTCAGTTAGCTTGGGCTGAATAACTTTTCTGCTGACATTTAAGGTAAGCATTTCCCAGGCATTGAACATAAAATCTCAAATGCTTACAATGACGATAAGACTAAAACATCTCAAGTCAGAGGTCTGAGTGTGCCCATAGCCGAAACAATTATAGCTAATAATCGCAGACTTAAATATTCTCTACAAAGTGGGGGTGGCAATAATAAGACCCTGAAGTTCATTTAAAGGTTAAATATATGTTAAAAAGCTTTGCCTGCTGTATGGTCACTCAGTCTTTGCTACCATGAATATTTTAGGTAGGGTAATTCTTCATTAGACACTTAGGCATGACTCTGTCACGTGCACTAAAAGTTGTTTTTCTGTTTGGTTTAGCTTTGGAAACAGAATCTTGGGTATCTCTGGCCTATCTTCTTGACTCTACCTCCCAAGAGCCAGGATTAGAGACTTGTGCCACTAAGTCTAGTTCATATGGTGCTGGGGATTGAGCCCAGAACTCGAGCATGCAAAGCACACACTGGAGCATCTCAGCTGGAGTCCCAGTCTCCAGAGTCATTACAGCATCCCTGGATTAGTTTCTCTTTCCTGTTTATTTTATATATTTCCTGTTTAATATTTGTATTATTTTATTGGGGGTGGAGGAGGGGGCATTAGTCATGTGTGTGTACCACTCGAGTACAGTGACTTCAAGAGGTCAGATGAAGGCATCGGATGCCCTGACATGAGATACACATGATTGTGCCTGCCGTGTGAGAGCGCTGAGAACTGAACCTGCGTCCTCTAGAAGAGCAGCCAGTGCTCTTAATCACCGAGCCATCATCAATCCAGCCCTGGCAACCCTGGCTTATATCCACTAGATAGTACCAGTACCTCTTCCACAGACCACCATTTTTCCCATTATCACAATAAAAAAAATGTCATCAGACATTTCCATATGTGTCCCAAAGGCTAGAATTATTTCTGGTAATACACTACCTTAGTTTATCTGGCAGATAGTAGCTGCTCCATGTACGTTAGATGTCATCATCACCATCGATCCTATCAAGACTATCCCCCTGCCATGGTGACAGCTCCTCTGTCCTGTTGAGTCCCTGAACTGGTTGCCGTACTGCTGCAACCTTTTAAAAAGTAAGATTAGTCATGAGGGTGCTAGCGATCCCACAGAATCGTACCATTGTCTCCCACAGAGTCACCTTTCATGGAATGACAGAGGGCTGACACTATGCTCAGCTGCAGAAGGCAGCTCTATGCCTCCTTTGCCTTGGTGTGTGGAACAAGATGGATTTCTTGCTTGGCACAAATGCTGCAGCCGTGACGATTGCTGGTCTTCAGGAGCACCCTGCAACTGTTCCTGCAGATCTCCAAGGGCCCCACCACACTTACCTGAGGAAGGAAGGAAAGAGATATTCATGAAGGAGCCATTTGCACCAGAAGTCACTCCCTTCCCTGTTTTTGTGGTTTGGGGCTTATTTGGGTTAACAAGTATGTTTTCTTTTCCCCTAAATTGCTCTTGCATATTCAAAGGGTGTTTGCTTTTGGTGTTTTGATACCATGCTGTTTTCAAGCCCGAATGTTTTTCATGGCATGTCTTGGTAAGTGTACAAGCTGCGAGGTGAAGGTTGGTGACTGAGAAGAACACCATATCACCCAAAGTTTAGTTTATAACGAGTTAGCAAGTACAAAGCAGAACATGAAGTGAGATTTCTGGGGCTCGGGATTAGTCAGCTGACAACAGAAGTTTCTTCTTTTAAACTTTAAAATTAGAGCTAGTTGTTCTCCATGCTACCGGTAAAAATGTGAGAAATAGCTATCTATTTGTACTGTGGCTTTTTTGATATATGTGGAGGGGTGTTGAGGAGGGGCATGTGTGTGTGTGTGTGTGTGTGTGTGTGTGTGTGTGTGTGTGTGTGTGTGTGTGTGTGTATTTGGAGACCAAAGATAAATATTATTTGCCCTCCTCAATCTGTATTCACCTTGTAATTTGAGATAGGATCTCTCCCTGAAGTTGGAATTCACAGATTCAGGCAGACTCACTGGCTAGCAGGTCCTAAGGATCCTTAAGCCTCTACCTCCTAAGCACTGGAAATGCATGAGCACAGGCTGCTGTTGATGTGGGTGCTGGAGATGGGATTGGGTAAAAAGCAAGGTCTTTACTGACTGGTCTATCTGCCCGGGCCCCTCAAATAATATTTCATTTGCCTGAAGGTTAAAAAATGTATAAACCAGCTTTGTACCGTGAGCCTTATTGATCCTTTGGTTTTTTTTCCACACTCCTCTGTAAAATGCATCGCACGCATTTGCAAATTTGTAGTCTTGTGGGTCTTAGAATTTAAGAGAATCAAATTTCAGTTCTAGTTCCCCCCCCCCCAACAGAGTAGATTGACTTGAACATACTAATTTATCCTGGCAAGCCTCAAAATTTATCTCCCCTAGGTCACCACCATGAGAGACAAAGACCATGTAGGTTGACCATGCACCAGAGTGACAAGCACACAGGCTATGCTACACAACCAGTAGGTGATCTGGTCTTTAGAGGGAGGGGAGTTTCTTGATGTAACAAAACAGGGCTGTATATTTCACGCATGGCAAATTAAACAGTGGTATGTTTATGTGCCTCCAGCTCCTGTTCTCATACAGTATGCCTGAATGTGCCCCTGAAAATGCAGCAGCCATTATTCCGTGAAACTTTTCCGAAAGGAGAAGTCAGCACAGCTCAGCCACCCTTTCAGAGATCTACTCCCGTGAGGACTGTCTATCACTTTCCCATGACTCTCAATTACATTGACCCAGAGTCCCCATCAAAATCTGGAATGTTGCCTTTTCGGGCCAAAACTTGTCTGGCTGTGTTCAAGTAGCTTCCCATGCCTTTGCTGAGGGATCTGATTTAGTTGGTGTGGGTAGAGGGTACTTAACGTTTTTAACAAAGCCCTAGGCATCTCCTATGACGGCAAGAGTCAGGAGGGATCAAGAGTCAGGCCAGATGTTTCTACTGATCCCAAAGCCCATAAGATATCCCCAAACATTTGGAAGGAAGACAAGAAGGTGTAAGTCTGAAAAGGCATTGAGTGTGGTAAATTCAAGATCAGCCTCTGCATCGATCGACATACTGGTACACACCCTCCTAGGTCCATGGGATTCCAGTTTGAAGAATTCCTATTACAAACACATTAGCAGGGCCAACAAGATTGCTCAGGTCATAAGTGAGCTTGCTGCCAAGCCTGAAGACGGGAGAGCAATCCCCAGAACTCACATGGTAGAGGGAGAGATCTGACTTCTGAAAGTTGTCCTCAGCTGTCTGCCCATGCACTGTAGCGTTTATGCCTTCCTTCTCCAACATATGCCACGCATAATGAAGGAACGTATAAACGTACTTACAGATACGTGGTGGGAGAAAATCATAATGGCTATAATAATTAGCCTTGGGTGGCAGCATGCCTAGTGGGGACTAAGGAGATGGCTCAGATATCAAAGTGTTTGCCACAAAGCACGAGGACCTGAGTTCAGGTTTCAGTGCTCATGAAAACCCAAATGCAGGGGTATTAGCATATAATCCCACTGCTGGAGGGGAGGGGGAGAGAGGAGGAGAGGGGGGAGGGGAAGATAACTGGGGAGGGGAGGTATTTCCCTATAATTCCACTGCTGGAGAGAAGGGAAAGGAATGGAGGGGGAGGGAAGAGGGACAGGAAGGAGAGGGAGGAGGGGGAGAGGGGAGAGGAGGGGAGGGGAGAGAGAAAAGGATGGGAGAGGAGAGAGGAGGAGAGAAGAGGGGAGAGAGAAGGGGAAGAGAGGGGAGAGGAGGGGAGGGGAGAGGAGGGGAGGGGAGGGGAGGGGAGGGGAGGGGAGAGGAGAGGAGAGGAGAGGAGAGGAGAGGAGAGGAGAGGAGAGGAGGAAGATCTTTAGGACTTGCTAGACAATGTGCCCAGCCAATTCAGGGAGTTCCAGGATCAGTGATGGACTTCATCATAAAAAGTTAGGTGAAGAGCAATCAAGACAGGTACTCCACATCAACCTCTACTCTCCACATGCACACATATGCATGAGTACACACATGGACACATACATACACACACCAACCCAAAGGAGTGACCACATGTTTAGTAAAGTGCACTTCTGGGTGCGTGTGTAAGGGTATCTCAGCTGCCAAATCAATTGGAAGTGTTCTGGCAAATTAAAGAATTAGTCCCTTGACAGATTAATCTCTCTGAATCTAGCCAGTGTCATTTGCATTTCAAAAACGATACAATTCCATAGCACACCACAAACTCCCTGTTTATGACCTGTAATGAAACACAAGCAAAACCCACTTGTAAGCTTTCCAGTGAATCCAATCTATCTCTGCTTGTCTCTTAATGCTTCCTGCAGGACTTTGGACACTGAAAACCTTCAGGACATAATTTCTGAATGAAGCCATAAGAATGGGTGAGAGGATGCACTCTTCAAGTTCACTCCCATGAGCTTTAGCATACCTGACTATTTGGGACGTGCACAAGGCTTAGGCGATTGTACCTTGTCAAGGTTACCTGTCCTTGTGGTTATTTTTCTCTGTATTTTAATATGCTTATTCTAGGTATGGTCATGGAGTCCCCTCGGTATGCTTGATATCAGCCACGTCCTTCAGAGAACTGAGCAATAGAATTTGTGCATAAATGGTAGTTTGGGGAAATCAGGAAGTTGTTTCCTTTGCTACGCTACATAAAGAGCTCAGAGTAGGAAAAGAAAATTCAAAGATAAATTGAAACCAACAGACCCCAAACATACCTGAGTTAATGCAGTACTCACAGAAGGAGGGAGACATGCCTGATCAAGTACAATAGACAGTTCTGGGGTTAATCCATACCACCTTCCTTTCCAAGGTGCTGAGTTCATGTCAAAGAACAAGAAAGGGTCCATTCTTTCATGTTTTGTTAACTCAGCTCTCTAATGCAATGGGATTCTCCTATTCAAAGCCAGCCTACTGCACTGCCAAGAATGGACTTTAATGTAGTAGAACACTTTCCTGGCATGTACAAAACCCCAAAGTTCATTCAGCAGCACTGAAACAGAAAACAAGAAAACAAACAAATTCAAATCCACTAGAGGATGCATCTCCCACTATGACTCTAATGAAACCCTTATAGTCAAGGGATCCAAGCATGGCCTTAACTTAGTGTCTTAGTTAGGGTTTTACTGTTGTGAACAGAGACCATGACCAAGGCAATTCTTATAAGGACAACATTTAATTGGGGCTGGATTACAGGTTCAGAGGTTCAGTCCAGTATCATCAAGGTGGGAACATGGCAGCATCTAGGCAGGCATGGCACAGGCAGAGCTGAGAGTTCTATGTCTTCATCTGAAGGCTGCTAGAGGAGGACTGGCTTCCAGGAAGCTAGGGTGAGGGTCTTAAAGCCCATGCCCACAGTGCCACACCTACTCCAACAAGGCCACACCTCCCAATAGTGCCATTCCCTGGGCCAAGCATGTACAAACCATCACAATTAGGAATGAATGTGGCTAAGAGGAAATGTACATGGATTGGTTTTCTGTTGGTTTTTTCCCTCCTTTTGCTCATTTATAGGTGGTTTGGGGGACATTCAGAATAAAGCCAGGCAAGCAATCACCACAATTACAGAGGGTGATACCTGTGGAGTCCAGGGAAAAGAAATGGTTGGGACACTAGAGTTACCATAGGGAACAAGAAGTTGATACCAACTAGATTTAGTCTAGATTTAGCAAAAACTACAAAAACAAAAAAATAAAAAACAAACAAAAAGCAGTGTTCTAGTTTGATTTCTGTGGTAAACACCGTGACCAAAAGCAACTTGAGAAGTAAAGGGTTTATTTCAGCTTGCAGGTCACAGCCCATCGTGGAGAAAACCAGTGCTAGGACTGGTTCTGGCAGGAAACTGAAGACAGGAACTAAAGCAGGGACCATGGAGAAACACTGCTTAGTGGCTTGTTCCATGTGGCTTGCTCCCCAAGCTTTCTTATACAACCTAGTCTACCTGCCTAGGGATGGTACCACCCACAGTGGACTGAGTCTTCCTACATCAATTACCAATGAGCATCAGGCCAATCTAATAGAGGCAATTACTCAATTGAGCTTCCCTCTCCCAAGGTATGTCCAGGTTTGTCTCAAGTTGCCAAACATTAGCCAGCACAGTCAGGGGCTTTGAAGGAGTTTTTAATGTTCACTCCTAACTAGGAAGTTCACGGCACTTACTGCGTGAGTACTGGATACCATGCTCCCAGGAATAAAAGTTCATATGGAGCATCCCACAGAGTCACATACCCATGTTAATGATCCCAGTTTGTCTGGATATATTCATGTCCACAGTGAGTCACCTGTAGACCAAAAACACATCTGCCTCTGTCTTTTGATTGGTTAAGATGAGATTGGTCCTCAGACAATAGTACAATACTACAAAAAGGCAACTTCTAAATGGCTGGAAAGATAGCACAGTAAGCAAAATGTTGGCCTTGCAAGCATGAGGACTTGAGTTCAATACCCAGAACCCATGTAAGAAGACATATGTGCTGAACCAAGCTGGTAATCCAAGTGTTTGTGAAGTGGAGACAGGTGGATCGCTGGGGCTTGCTGACCAGTCAGGCTGACTGAGATTCACTTTCAGACTCTACATTCATGTGCACACACAAACAGCATATGCAGACACACAGAGAGAGACAGAGAGAGACACACAGAGAGAAACATACAGAGACAGAGAACTGCTTTAGGTAAGGCATATCTAATTAAGATATGTCTAGAGTTATGATATTTTTCCTGGGATATCAATAGGAACCATTATTAATATGTAGCCAAATGAATGCAAAGTCTTCAAGTCTGTATATGACTTCTCCAAAGGATAGAGTCACAAGCAGATGAGCAAATGTTCAAGAGAATTAATGTAAAGGAAGAAGAAATTGTCAAGCTACCTCCTCTGGCTCCATAAGGCAAGTGTAATGACTCCTACCTACTACACAGTGCTGTTGTCTAGGCTGAAGGTCATTGTGTATGTGACATGAGTGTCCCGGAATCAGAGCCATATAACTGTAGCAGGTAAGTGCTTTATGCTAAGGCCGATATTTAACCACATATCCAAGTTTAATCGCTTAGAAAGGTTCTCTTTCCCCTGAAGTCCTAATGAGGAAGGGCTAAGCAAGAGAGCCAAGCCCGCAACAAGTCAGCAGGGGACCTTCTTGCAAAGCTACACGTGAAAAGTGACAAATGATGTCTTCCCTACGAGAGTCTGAATAGATTTGCCTCAGTATTGAAGTTACCTCTCTTCCCTGTAACAACATCTGTCATCCATATGGTCATTTGTGACCAGTGGACTAAGAAACAGAAAGCAGTTCATGTCAGCCTCCCCAGCTGTCCAATGAAGAGATTTTGTTCAAATTTCTAGGTGAGTTTCTCAGCCAGCACCCTTGCAAAGGGAAGCAGGTCCTTCATGCCGCAGGCATCTGGGATACAAGGCCTCCATAGTGTTTTTGAAAAGCCAGTATCGCCCACTAATGATAAAGGGGCATTCACAGTGGGCAAAGACATTCCATGGGAAGAGGTGGAGCTGGGCTACCAGGCAGGCTGAGCACCGACTTTGCAGACAGATTGCTTTTTTCCATGTCTCTGGACTTGAGCAGGTGCCAGTGCAGCTACCGGCATTAGGAGACACCCGTAGGCCAAGATAGCAAGCCCCCAGCTTTTCCATGGAATTTAGCAGCAGCTACCAGGGGCGTCATCAGAGAGCATTCATTTTTTCCCTTGCCTGGTTTCCCACATTCTGTGACCACCTTGGTTCATGCCAGGGAAAATATCGAAAGCCTAGGTAAACGAAGGGAACCCAGTATTCACCAGTCTGGCCTTAAAATAGCTGGTGGAACACCCCCAGTCCAGAGAGTACAAAAGCTCTGACTGTAACTAGTGTGTTCAGGGCACCACCCAGCCTACCCCAAGGGCTCACCCCATCCCTGAAAGCCTACCTGAGAGTGGACAGCAAGGGAGCCAGGCTTTCTGCTGCCTCATTCCACAGGGGCCCCTGGGACTTAGGTGAATATTAATGAACATCAAGTAGCCAGATACAAACCATGATGAGCCACTGGGCAGGGTGGGGACATTGGCAAAGCTTATGTCTGGGTGGGGTAAAGGATTGGGCACAGCAAATGTGGAGAGCTGGGAGGGAGATGTTCTTGGATTAAAGAGAAAGCCTGGAAGTTGTAGGGTGTGTCCCAGGACAGAGAGGGAAAACATCTCCTGGCCCATTCCTGGGCACCCTGGGCAGCTCTAGAAGATGCTGCTGTTGTCACTGGCTGTGTCTGTGGATGGAGTGAATACAGCAAAGAAGGAGAAGGATAGGGGATTGTGATGGTTACTTTTAAATGACAGTCAGCTCACCACAACCTATAATCACCCGGGAAGTGAATCTCAACTAAGGAATTATCTAGATCAGGTTGGTCTATTGGCATGTCAGTCTAGGGATGGGTTTGGGGTTGTCTTTATTGATAAATGATGCAGCCCACTATGGGCAGCACCATACCCTAGGCTTGACCCTGAGCAAGAACCTATGTGTTTATTCTTCTGGGCTCTTACCTGGGGATGTTAGCTGAGTGGCTTCTTAAGTTCCTGCCTTAACTTCCCCCAGAATAATGGGCAGCAACTCGGAATTATCAGTAAAAATAAACCCTTTCCTCCTCTGCCTATGTTTCTTTTGCCCAAAGTGTTTTCTCTCAGCAACAGAAATGAAAGTAAACAGAGAAGACTAGGGGAGAAACTAGTGCGGTCGAAGAAAGGGAAGAAGTGTATGTGCTACACATAAGCTTTTCAGTGTCGTCTAAAAAGGGCTGCCCTTGAGAAGCTGCTTGGTTTGGCAAACAAATATTCCAGACACCCAGTGCGATCTGAATTTCAGAAGAACATGGAAATATCCTTTTCCAAACAAAGCTGTTCTGTGAAGTATTACACAGGGCATGAGGATAAGTACATCCCATGCAATATTTAGACATACTAATAAATGAATCAAATGACCTAATAGACAGCACATAATATCAGCCAACATCTAATGCTGTAATTTTGAACTCTGAGATATAAAAAAAGTTTTGCCGTAAGTCAATCCCATGCAATATCTCCTTTCAATGAGTATGCGAGATGCACTCTTTGGACATATGAGTAGTATAAGAAATAAAACTTTTGTAATATTAGTTGGATATGACATTCAGCCAAACTTGAATTCAATCAAAATAAGTTTTGGTCTGAGTAAGTCACATTCAATATCTGGTATGGCATGTCCAGTGTTTATCTGAATTCCAGCGTAAATGGGTATGTGATGCTTTCCTGAATTTCACTCTCTCCCACAATTTTCCCTCCTCACTAGAATGGAAACTCAAGATGGTTTCTGCCACATTCTCTGCGGTCTATGTGTGGCTTTGCTCTGTAAGATTCACAGAAAGATATAATAGCCAGGGCATGTATGTGTTCTCTGCAATCGCACCAGGCTGGCTTTGCCTGTTATTAGCTGTGTGTTCTTAGGCAAGTAATTTGACCACAGTTCCCTAAACATTCTCATCTGTTCAGTGAGGGAAATGATAATTTCTCAAATTGGATATGATAGAGAAACAATATAAATAAATAATTTTTAGGTACATGGCAAGTACTCAGTAAATAAGCACTGTCCCTATTTATTAGTGTCACTGCTACTGTTGAATGCTTGATGAATAAGGAATAGTGGCAGAAACAAACAGGCCCCTGGATGTTGAAGGCAGTCTGGGCCAACACTGGGCTTCATCTGCCAACTCTCTGACCTTACAGTTGGGTTGCAATCTTCCCTCCAATTCTGAACCCCATATTCTAAGAGGATGGTATAGATGAGAACCCAACATGACAAAACCATGCTTAAAAACATACATCTGTGGGCTAAAGGGATTAGAAGTGAAAAGTACCCATTGCACTCTTGATCTCATACTCACAGCAGTG
The DNA here is from genome assembly GCA_028551405.1 of Uromys caudimaculatus. Taxonomy (NCBI): domain Eukaryota; kingdom Metazoa; phylum Chordata; class Mammalia; order Rodentia; family Muridae; genus Uromys; species Uromys caudimaculatus. The sequence continues at coordinate 8,571,962 of CM052710.1, read as the reverse complement.
TGTGTGTGTGTGTGTGCGTGTGTGTGTGTGTGTGTGTGTGTGTGTGTGTGTGTGTGTGTGTGTGTGTGTGTGTATGCATGCCCTACACAGAGGGCATATTGGTTCACATTATCTTCTTCTGGAGAGGGGAGGAGCTCATAAGGCCACACATCTCCCAGAGGATTTATACATAGATGATTACTGGAAGAAAGACGTTTTCTTCAGTTGTATAACTACTGGTAAGTTGCCCTTATTCTTGTAAGTAACCCTAATGAAACTCATACACACATAAACATACAATGAGAGGGAGGAATAGAAGAGAAACAAACACAGAGATACAAAAAGACAGAGATAACAGAAGAGCAATTAGTTGAGATGTGAAAGAAGTCACAGAAGTGAGAAGGAGACAAGAGAGGAAAGTGAGATGAGTATGATCAAAATACATCATAGATACATATGAAAATATCATAAGGAAACCCATAACGTACAATCAATATCTACTAATTTTTTTAAAGAAAAAAAAAAAGAGTAAAAATGAAAGGGGATATTTGACTAGTTTTTTGTTTTTGTTTTTGTTTTTTTAAGCTTGCCTTCACATGAGATGTAATTGGTCTCAGTTTCTTGTAGTTCTAGTCTAAGGAAATCTACATTTGCAGAAAGTAAAAGAAAGACTACTATATTAGACTAGAATATTCTGCCAAAGGAGCCTGGTGGTACTGCTTGCCTGTCTATTCTGCCCCTCAGAGTGATGGTGTCAGGAGGTGGGGCTCTTGGGAGATAAGATTCACCTCCTCAGATCTGTATTTTCACTCCCATTGCAAAAGTTCTCAAGAGATCGCCTCACATCCCCCTACCACCACCACCACCACCACCACCACCACCATGACCTCCCCCTACCACCACCACCACCACCACCACCACCACAACCATCACCACCACCACCATGACCTCCCCCTACCACCACCACCACCACCACCATGACCTCCCCCTACCACCACCACCACCACCATGACCTCCCCCTACCACCACCATCACCATTACCACCACCACTACCATCACCACCACCACCACGTGAGGATACAAAGAGAAGGTGTCATTCATGACCCTCCAAGTTTTCACCAGAAACTGAACCTACTCATATCCTGATCTGGCACTTTCCATCCCCTGAACTGTGAAAATCAATGCATATTGTTGGTGAGATAGCTACTCAGATTATGTGATTTTTGTCAAAATATCCCAAAGAAACTAAAAATACCCAGAGCAATACCAGGATGGCCAAGCAGCAGAGAAACAGGAGGGAAGCATCAGGCTCTTCCCAGCTACAGGCAATTCTGCTGCAGGAGAAGATGCTGTAGACAGAATTTCAGGTTAGCTAAGAAAATAGTTTCCAACCAGTGGACCATTCACCAGTTTTCCAAGTATCTTCAACTCACAACACAACAGGACTTCTGTAGAAAGTCTAGAGACTATCTTACTTCTGGGCACCTCCCCTGTGTCTTACCTAACTCCTTCTAAGTTCAAGGCAGCCTCAGTCAACACATCAGAGCAGTCAAATTCCCAAAACCCATCACTCCTTCTGTGACCCAGAGCCACATGGGGTCGTGTCTTTATAGCTATTTCTCACTAGCCCAGAGGAATCATCACTTGGTCCCACAGAAAATATCTGTTGCTATCATCTTACTCTGCCAAAAGGATGTGAGTATCAAGAAATCAGAATAAGCAGATGGCTCTCCTCCATATTGAAATACTCCCTCCTGGAGGAAGAAGAGGGAGGAAGAGGTTGTGGGATTTGGAAAGTAAATAAACTCATGATTTCCGGAAAGCCAAGATTTACGAGATCCTGGAGGCCCCTTCCCAGAAATGACTGCTCCAGAGAGGAGATGCTCTGATCAGCCCAAGTGACTGGAGGAAATCTCCAACCTCTCCAAATACAGGGAAATCATGCAGAGAGCTCCAGAGATGAAGATTTTGTCAGTCATCACCCACACTGGAGTGGACTTTTTGGTGATGCAGATGCCTCTAAGTCATCCGTAAGTAACCCTTCACCCAATATGCTCTTCAGTTCTCCAATTTGGATTTTAGTCAATAGTGCCCTTTCTGGAGTAAGCAGACTTTGCTCACATATCTCCAGGAAAAGTTTCACACAACATCCCACCAAGACATGCTTTCCAATAGCATGAGTTGGAAGACAGGAGAGGCGGAAGAGGGCAATCAGGAATTCTAACTACACGTATGGGGTCAGGAAACTTTGGGAGAAATATGTAGTAAAGAAAAAATAAAGCCTTTTAGGCCAGCATATTCATAAAACACACAGAAATCAGGTTCTTCCTTTTAACACCTCAAGAGGCTGAACACAGCAACACCCAGTTGCAAGTAAGACAGGCGGAGCATATTTATGCAGAAATGGCAATGAGCAAGTCACACAAACCTGAGTATGAAGAGTCCCAGATCAAGGCAGTTTCTAGTAAAGACTTGGTTTCTGCTTCAGAGATGGCACCTTCTCTCTATCCCCTCATGTTGTCGGAGCCAGGAGGGAAGTATCTCTAAAACCTGCATTGTAAGAGTACAAGACTTGCTCATGAGAGTGATGGATAGCCTCTCTCAAAATCCCTGTCTCCTGACACCATTGCCTTAAGGGTCAGAAAGTCAACACAAAGACCATGGTATGAAAAGGAGTAACTTCAGTAAGGCTAGACAAGGTGTGACTTCATGGTCCCTGTATGATGCAAGTCTTGGAAGAGTGAAGAATGTTCCAGGCAAAGATGGGAAGATTTCAAAGGTGTGTGATAGAACTGGCTGGTGGAAGAGCTTGGTTAAGGAGCTAGATGCGGCACAGGTTGAGGGATTCAGCCATCAGCAGACTCTAGATTTCATCTGAGAAGTTCAGAGACCAAGTTGCCCACCATTGGGTTTTCTACAGTCATCTCCTTGGTACTGTAACTTGAAGAGATTTACAAAAGCATTAGATGATCTATCAATTTAAAAGCATATTTTTCTCACCAACTTGAAGTTCCATCTACAGCACTGTTGTGGTGATTCTTCACTGTGGACCTAAGATGGCCCACTATACACGGAAGGCAATATGCAACAGCTCATGAAATTACAAAACAATTATCTTTGTGTAACCATTCAATTTTCAGTAATTCATCTTGCAGATATACTCAAAAGTGCACCAGGTTATTCAAGTCAGTATTGTATATAAAACCAAATTGTGGGTGTAACCTAAGTGCTTATTACAAAGGGACTGGTTACTTCAGTTATGGCATCAACATAACCATAAAATAAATGCAAATTAATGAAGAACATAGAAGTCCTTGACATAACCATAAAATAAATGCAAATTAATGAAGAACATAGAAGTCCTTGACATTGGAACAATCTCTAAATATAGACTATGTAGATAGCATGGGAAAAATCTCTAAAATATGTTGTCAAAAAAGGAAGAAAAGACAAAGTCTTTATAAATTAAACAGGCCTCAAGGAGGTAGAAAGCAACCTCATCAGTTAAGTGTGGGCTTCGTTTAGTGACTTTCTCCCAAAGGTGATGGTGTAGAAGAGTGAAGTAATTTGACAGTGAATGACCTAGAAAGCTACCTCACCCAGGTGACATAAGTGATCCAGGGACAAGCTGGAGCGAAGTGATCACTCTTGGTAATACATCAAATTAAAGTCTACCACCTTGATGCTATGTGATATAGCATCTGAGGTTGTCCTCTTGAAACTCCCATGCCCCAGGTTAACCAGGAGAAAAACATCTATCTGCCAACACTGACGGAGGAATCTCATACAAAACCATTGGCCAGCTCTCCTTAAACTGTCAAAGTCATGAAAGACAAGCTGAGAAGTTTGCAGGACGGGTTACATCAGGGACACACAACAACTAATTTAAGGTAGCGTCCCAGACTGAGAAGGGACACTGGGGTGAAACTAAGAAAATCTGGTAAGCAATGAAATTCAGATATCTATTCTGTGCTGACATCAAAATTAATTATAATTTTTATTGTGGCTGTATAAAATGTAGCATTAAAATATAAGACACTAGCAAAGGGGACACTTGGGTGATGAGTCTTGGCAATTTTTCTTTAGATACAAACTATATTCTAAGGCAAAACATCTATTAAAAATCAAAATGAAGAGGTCATCGGAGTATTTATATGTAAATAAATCTCTTCGGAAGAATGATAATAAACTGGTCATTTCTGTGGCCTCCAGCGAGTGATCTAAGCTGCTGGAGAAGGTTTCACAGAAACCAGTTTTCCATTTTGAACAGTCAATCAGGTCATTATGCAGCTCTTTAGACAGCCTCCATAGGACAGAATTGAAACTAAGTTATCTAAGCTGCTTGTTGCTAAAAGACGCCTTTGTTCTGAAGCACCCTCTTTTAGTGAAACAGTGAAGCGGTCCTCTTGAGAGAATTTGTTAAATCATGCTCACTAGTATCTGTAAGTTACATGGTTTAAAACTGCAAGGATCCAAGGAAAACGGTATCAGGAATATGAACATTTTCAGAGCAAAGAAAGGGTTTAAGCAGTACTCAGAATACATTGAATAATAAAGAAGAATCTAAGTGTCCAAGAGAAAAAAACATTCCAGGCACGCAATTCTTAAAGGATGATGGGAAAATGAACGATACAATGTCCAGAGGGAGAAGTTGGATGCACAAAGACTAATTCTACTGACATAAAATAGCCAGTGAGGGCTGAGGACATGCCTCAGTGGGTAAGAGTGCTTGCTGTGCACCCATGAGGACCTAGGCCTAAATCCCCAGCACCTATGTAAAAGGTTCCTGTGACCACATGCCTGCCTAACTCGGGGCTGTTGGGCAGAGGCAGGAGGATTGCTGGGACTTTGGGGCCATAAGTCTAGATCCAAGTTCAGTAAGAGGTCTTGTCTCAAGGGAATTAGGTGACGAATGACAGAGTAGGACACCTGATGTCCTCCACTGGCCTCTGCTTGAGCATGCACAGACACAAGCAGTACTAACACACACACACACACACACACACACACACACAGAGGACTGCACACATCTACACTCACAGATTATACACTTCACACACATATACACATACATACACACTCACAGGACTGCACACATGTACACTCACAAACTGCACACTCCACACACACACACACATACACACACACATATACACACAAACTTCACACATACTCCACACATACACACATATATTCACACACTACACACACACTCACATGCTCACATGACTGCACACACACATACTCACAGAAGTGCACACACCTACACTCACAGACTACACACTACACACAGACACACACACAGGCTTCACACACACTCTACACATACACACATAGACTCATAGACTACACACACTCACACATTACACACACTCACACATTACACACACTCACACATATACTCACACATTCACACACTGTACACACTCACACATTACACACAGTCACAGTATACACACAGTCACACATTCACAGGATGGTACGCACACACACACACACACACACAAAGTTCACACATAAAGACACACTACACATATTCTCACACAAGCACAAACACTCACACACTACACACACATAATCACACACCTACTCGCACACACACTCAGGACTGCTCACATATACTCTCAGACTCCACACACTCACATTACACACACACAGAGACTTCACGTACACAAACACACACTATACACATACGCATACTCACACTCACACACTCACACAAACATGCACAAACGCACACACGCCGTTTTTAATTAAAAACATAAGTGAACCACACAGGAGGATTACTTTCCCTCTGGTTCCTGTAGACAGCACTCTGTACCATCCCAATTCTAGAATGAACCTCTCCCTGCCTTTGGCCCTTAACCAAGAGAAACAGGCCACAGCCCTGAACTTGTAAAGGGCACCTACGCCATGTGGGAGCTGGTTCGAGAGCCCCTTCCTGCCGGTCCCCAGCACCTTTGGGTTTCAGCCACTCCCGGCAATAACCACTTGGGAGGTGACAGGGCGGTGAATTCAGATGTGTCTCCATGAGGGAAGCCCAGCTCCTTGGCAGACAGAGCCATAAGCCCAAGAGAGAGGACGGAGGATTAACAGCTCACCAAACTAGCCAAGGGCCAGGAGCCAGAATGACACCCACTGAGAGAGGCAGGGAAACGGTTAATAACTCAAGGTGACAAATTAAGCCGGCTACTCAGGGGCTCCAGTTTGGCTGATGGCGAAGTCAAAACAGAGCCATTGGAAACTGGGGAGGTGCTGTCGTTTGTACTGTATTTTTCCACACGTATTTTTATTTTATTTTTGTAATTTGGAAATGTTCATGGGGAGCTGGAAAATGCAGGCTGGAGAACCCCTGGGGTCTGAGGAGGAGGGCACAGTGAGTTTGCTAAGATGTCAATCAAATCAGGGTCAGCAGTGCCCACCGTGGACATTAGCTACCCATGAGCTTGACTTCAACCTTCCTCGCCTGCCCTCCATTCACTATGCCACAGAAACATTCTCACTCCCTCTCGTGCCCTTGGCCCTCTATAACAGTGTAGAGCTTCAAGCCAAGTCATATTAATAGTGGGTTCTGTCCGCTGCATACCGGCCTCCCTCCTTGCCGAGGCCAGCAGCTCTAGAGAAAATGGAGAGAGACAGGGACATCTGTGGCCCTCGGGAAACATGGGACCAAAAGGTGCAGTAATCAAAATGTTTCACTGCAGTGTTAGACAGCCATCCCATCCTACAGAACAACCCCACAGAACTCACTGGGAGGGACTGGTTTAAGTGAGTATGTGGGCTGGGAGATGCAGTCAGTAGTCAGTAAAGAGCTTACTGGGCAAGCACGGGGCTCGGAGTTTAGACCTCAAAGCAAAGTATGTGGCGGGAGGGGGTAGCATGGGGTAGCATGGGGTAGCATGGGGTAGCATAGGGTAGCATGGGGAGCCTGCTTGTAATCACAGCACTGGGTAGGTGGAGATAGAAGGATCTCTGGGGATCACTAGCCTGACAGGCTAGCCCAATCAACAAGTCTCTGTCTCAGAAAAGGGGGTGGGGGCATTATCTACAAAACAACAGCTAAGGTTGCTCTCTGGCCTTCACGTGGATGAATGCTCATGCCCACACATGACACTCCTGCACACACAGATACCCATATATACACACACAAAGAAGTTTAAACTAAATAAATGGCTATGTGCCCCACTTCCAGGAGAGTGCAGGGAATTAGCCTAAATGGTGACATAATGTTCTCACTTGCTCTTAGCATCTTGGCATGATCAAGGCCCTTGCTTTCTAAATGGTAGGGTGGGCCATTGTCACACTCAGAGAGCACTTTGCACACCAGAGGGTACAGGTGTCCCTCAGTAACCCTGAGATGCTGGTTCCAAGACCCGGCTGGATACTGAAAACCTGAAGAGACACAATTTTCTTATATAAAACGACATACTGTTTGCATGTAGCTTACACAAAACCTCCACTCCCACTGCTTTAAATCAGTCATGACCAAATTTTGACATGGCATTGTCCTTTACAGAGTTCATTCTGCAGAAGCTCAGATTGTAGTTACACAAACACACAAAAAATAATAGTAATAATTGCAAGATCAAAAAAGAAAAAAGGAAAAAAATTCTCATGATGTTTTAAGTGCATGTTTCCTTGGCTCGCCGAGTTACAGCTATCTTCAGTTGCATGCAAGAACATCTAAATCGTCTTACTTTAACACCTCGTGGTAGGACTGACAATTTGAACATTAATATTAAAGGTAAATATGTTTTCCATGTAAGCATATACCTGTGGCTCATTTTGCAGAAGCATCTCCACTCGGTGTCTCTACTCCTGGTTTTAGTTTCTGTTCTTAAGAAGGCAGAATGGTTTTACTGGGGTGTGCAGCCTCCCATTGTTGTCCAATAAGCCTTGCACCTGCTGCTAAGCACCCCCAACCCCAAGGGTCGATGGGTCTGATAACCCCATCTCAGCTGCTGTTCAGATGCCTCATGGGATAAAACATTTTCCTCTCATCCGGCCAAAGCGGTAATACTGAGCCCTCGGGTTCCTTAATTATGGCTGAGAGCTAATGCCTGGTGGCTCATCCACTGAGACCTTATCCACCCAATAGCAGCCCCTGACCCATCTTATGGAACAGTGCAGAAACACAATGTCCCTATTGTTCTCCGGCTAGAGGACTGAGGGACAGGGGGAATGCCCAGTTTGGCTGTAAGCCAAAGTGCTCTCAAATCCTCCTGAGCACCAAGTCGCCTCGGAGTCTCTTAAAATCCCAAACACAAGACTATGTGTTCTCCTAAATTTTGCCATGTTGTTCCCGAAGGCTTCTAGGCCAGTGGTTAATTCTGCCCTTACCCAGAAGCCTAATAATCACAGAAAGAAGCATTGAATAATGCATGTGTCTAAGCTGTGGGTCCCTATGCCCCCATAAGTCTGTAAAGCGTAAATACCCAGGGCCGGACATCCCTGGCAGTCCCTCCACCCAGCATTAAATAGGAAAACTGTTTGTTAGACCGCAGCCATAGATTATAACTTACATTAGTGTTGATTTTATTTTCTCTCCCTTTTACCTCAAAGGAATATTAGTCCCTTAGTCCCATGGGCTACCAATAGCTCCCCTGGCCATTCTAAGCCTCTCTTCAGGAGTTAGAGGAAAATAAATTCGATTCTATTCTAGGACTTGGCGTTTACATATTTATATTGCTGTGAGTGTCAAGATAGAGCCTGAGAAAAAACATTTATAACAGGCTACCTAAGTATGAAGACTAACTGTGGATGACACTGGAAGATGAAAAACATAAAGATACTTGACTAATACTGAAGCAATCGATTGATTACCAAATACTAACCACTGATAAATTAAATAAGATACTAAGAAAACTGGGTGAAAACCTGAAATTTACACTCAAGAAAGCAGGTATGTGTGTAAACACACAGAATCACATGCTCCATAAATCAGTATCTATAGTTATGAGAACCACTCGGGGTTCCCTTTGATATACGAACACTAGCTAAATCCCTTCAATGTTCCAGATACAACTCTGTGTCGGAGGTTTGAGTTGTTTCTCTTTGACCATCAGATGAGAAGCTTTGTTAGAGAAATCCACGCAGCTCAGAAAATACAGAGAAAAAGAAAATATTCTTAAAGTTGAAAGTTAAAGGTAAAACGATGAATCTCTGTGCTGGAGAAAGCAGGGGAAATGTTTGGTTACCAGCAGCTGGAGGAGGAGGAGCTGGAGACGCTAAATCGCATTTCTATGAACCGCATTTACGGAGCTGTGTGCATAACCCCTTTCCTGCGAATTAGTGCCACCCCTTTGCCCCACTGGCCCTCATTTCTTAGGCAATAAGCTGTCAGAGTTGACTCTGGAAAGATCTAGAGCCTGGGTTTAAGTCAGTAAATCATAGGGACTCAATATAGTGACTGTTTTGTATTTATACACTCATATGAACAGGGAAGATGGTAAATCATTTATATATAACATTCATAGCGTTATTTTTAGGGATACACACACACACACACACACACACACACAGGAGCTGGGGGTCTAGTTCTCACCTAGGAAGTCCAAGGTTTCAGTTTAATGGAGAGATAAACAAAATCACAAATGTCTTATTCTGTTCTTATACTATACTCACAAAATACAAGTTAATAAGCAGTCCATTCAGAAAAAGACATAAAATCCCAAACCAAAATGTGCCATGCAAATGTTAGAAAGTTTAGTCTCACAGACCACATGTATTGAACGACGTTTTCCTCTCGCTCACTGGTGAAAAGATGGATACCGCCGAGCAGTGGTGGCGCACGCCTTTAATCCCAGCACTTGGGAGGCAGAGGCAGGCGGATTTCTGAGTTCGAGGTCAGCCTGGTCTACAGAGTGAGTTCCAGGACAGCCAGGGCTACACAGAGAAACCCTGTCTCGAAAAACCAAAAAAGAAAAAGAAAAGAAAAGATGGATACCTGCTAGGACAATTCTCCCCTGGATGTCTACAGCTAAGCGCCCACATAATTACACTGCCTATCAGCAACCCAGGCAAGCAAATCTTTTAAGCATAAGTGTGACATTCTCATCCAAATACAGAAGAGGGGCAGTCTTATATTTCTCTCTGCAAAACTGAGGTGACTTCATTCACGCCTACCACCAGGCTGCATATCCAGATGTGCTCATTACAATCCAGAGAGCAAACAAGAGCAAAACAGAGAACAGTGAGGCTCTTACAAAGAGTCCCCAAAACTCTATTCTAGGCCCCCTATTTCATCGGTCTAGGCCTAGCCTATAGGAGCCCAGCTCATCCACACCAGTGCGTGGATGAAGTTTCTAGATAATGTGCCTACCCACATGCCGTGAGAAACCAGATCCACTGCCAGCGCCCACCACTACATGCTCAGCTCCTGACTTATTTCAAACAGTGTCATGCATTACACCCCTCGGTTCACTGTTGATCACGGGGAATCGTACAGACTGAAAGCAAGAGAGTTACAACAGTAGTAATGACGGAGGGCAGGGGTCAGGCCAGCAACAGTGGCAAGAAGCTTTCCTGTTGGCAGAAGAACTGTCCATCTCAGAGTACCCTCCAAAAGCAAATAGAACCCACCTCGTTCCTACACAGAGATACAACTCCTTTGCCACCTCAGCCTGCTTCTTACACAATAGGCAGTTAGCTAGGAGCTTCAGGTCAGAGTCTGACTCGAAGCAAACAGAAGAAATGAAAATCACAAGGGGACCCTCTGTCAAAGCTGGGGGGAAGTCAGATCCAATAGTCAGACTACCTCTGAACCTCGGCTCCTACTCACCTGGATCAGGCCCAAGGCTTGACAAAGAAATCAGGTCAATATCCAAACTCCACGTGGGCAAATCCAAGGGGGTCTGCCCTGCCCTTTTTCCTCTGTCCCTTGGCCATCTGGTATGGTGTAGCTGACCCAGGATATGATCCTTTTTCAATTCACCAAGGTTGCAGAAATGGAGAGAAGGGGTCTAGTACCATCCCACCACCATTCCCCAGTCTCCACGAGGCCGGCTTCGGAGTACCCGAGGTGGAGTGGCTGACAGCGTGCTCCAGACATTGAATGAGCCTACGGAATCCCACGATCTGATCTTTTATAGTGCTTTGTTTATTACCTGCATGCCCTTATTTCATAAGGGAACTGAGAAAGAGAGAGAGGGTGAGCAAGAGAGTGATGAAGATGACTGTTAGGAGCAGCCCAAAGACACCTTTTCTTAAGCTTCATTCATTGCAGCAAATGAAGCTAAACAACCTCACGATTGTTCTCTCAAATGTCACCTTTCTGTGTGCGCCACTGTGCCGATAAAACTCGGCTCTCTCACTTTTATTCCCTCCCCCTCCCGTTCTAAAAATTACTGTGTTATCCTCCAAATATCTCCAGAGAAATTGACCCGACAAGGGAATCTTTTCTTCTTCTCCCTCCCCACCCCTCTCCCACTTTTTTTTTTCTTTCTTCTTCACGCAGTTTGAACAATTTGGCTCTGTTCTGAGCGCATTCCTGTGGCCCATTCTTCCTTGGTCCCCCTGTGCAGGATGGTAGGTCAGGAGAACACAGGCTCACATTCAGGGCCAAGATGGTGCTTACGGAGTGGGGGTGGAGTGGAGAAAATTGAACCTAAGGTACCTGTGATTGTTGCACCACCAACTTAATACCTGGGCAGAGAGACAAAGGCTCTTTAGAAAAAGCTCAGGCTTGGGATAGCCCCTCCCCCAACTCTCTGAGAGTTCAAAAGCTATCAGGAGCTGAAAATAAGACCCTGGCATAATTAAAGTTTTCCAAGTCACTCTAGGAGATATTAGTCACGATGACAGAGCCCACTGCTAAGCCTTCGTGTTGAACAATCTCCTCTAAGATGCAATGAAATGCTTTGACTCTTCATGCACAGGTCCCCATGTATGCAAGCCCATGCACACCACATGCATCCATCTCTGAGCAAAATGAGCAATAGTCTTCCAGTCCTACATCTCTTCATACACTCAGAGGTGTCGCTATGTCACTATGGCTTGACAGGTCCCTGCTCTGTGAAGGGAAGCCTACAAAATGAAGAAGCTCTCTCTGAACTTTAGATTGCTCTTAACAATCAGTGAGAATTTTAGCATTTTTGTTTGAGATCTAAAGTGAGCCCTTGCCCGGGAAAGAGGATAAAAACGTCAAGAATAAAGTCTGATACTGAAAAGGAGACTGCATGGAGCCTCTCTACACACTGGAAGGTGTTTAAATCAGCTCTCTTTTCTTTGAGGAAAGGATAGGTAGGACAGTGCATATTTAGTCTGGTGGGAGAGGTTGGAGACAGGAGGATTGCCTGGGCTATCAGCAAGTGCCTGATTCGGTGAAAGATCCTGTCTCGAAAGAAAGAAAGAAAGAAAGAGAGAGAGAGAGAGAGAGAGAGAGAGAGAGAGAGAGAGAGAGAGGATGACACCTAACATTGACTCTTGGCCTCCACACACACACACAAATACACAAACACAGAAAGAGAAGAGGAATGTTTCAGTGGAAAACTAGACGTTAATGCCAGACTGAGACAGCAACAACGGAAGCAGAAGCAAGGCACGCATGTGTGTGTTACCACCATCTCATAAAAAGAAAGCGAAGACACACTCTGGAAACTGCTCTGAGTCACCGCTTATTTGTTTGTTTTTCAAGAAGGTGGTGAGCTCCGTGAGACAGGAACCATGTCTTCGAGTCCTCACCGTGTCACACAGACACGCTCACCCCCAGGGCTCTCTGAACACTGAAAAATCCCAGATCTGGACAAAGAGAAAAACAACCAGGGAGATGAGTTGAGGAAAGCCACGCCCACTCCCGGGAGCAGATGGAAACATTTTGAGTAGTCTCTCAGTACAATTGTTCAACACTGGCACTGTTCAAAATGAGATTCTATCAACTGACAACGAGATAAATAATAAGTTCGTCTCTTCCTGAACTTTCACAAGGGCATGCTATTATCTACACTCTCCAGGTAACATACCTATTGTACTTCTGTCCTGAAAATATTTATTTTGTCTGTTTCCCATTCTGATATTCAACACGATTGCACATTCATTTTAAAGTGGGGGATGGGGGATGGGGAGGAGCTCAGTAACTAAAGTGCTTCCTCTGTGAACATGGGGATCTGACTTTGATCCCTGGTCCCCACATGAAAAAGCCAGGTATGCTGGTATGCACTTGTAATCCCAACACGGGAGATATGGACATAGGTGGATCCCTGGAGCTCCCTGGCCAGCCAGCCTAGTCTAATCAGTGAGTTCCAGCTTCAGTAAGAGACAGCGCCTCAAAAAGAAGGTGAGTTAGGTTTGAAGAATAACACCTGAGGTTGACCTCTGGCCTTTACATGTACATGCACACATGTGCGCATGTCTACGCAGTTATACCCCCATGCACACATAAACACATATCCACAAGCTCGCTTGTGTACACTCATGCATATATGCAGACACACACATGCACCCACACATTTTCCAAATTGACAACGATGGGAAATGCCAGGAGAGTCCAAAAGCTGCTGTAAATCCGAATTTTACTTGTGGCTTTGAAATCATCCTCACATAAGGCAGCAATGAAAAAGGCAACGGTGCAAATTAAAAATAAAAATACTGCATCTGCACATGCGTCAGGGCTGTTGGTATCACAGACTGCACACTTCTAGCTAGTTCTCAAAACTGCCTCAGATTGAGAGAACAAACATCCTCCGCTACTGAGTAAAGGACGAAGGAAGCTTCAGTGAATAGCTTCATTCTTTCTTCTTGTTCCTCAATGAAAATAAAAACGGCAAGCCACACGTACATTGTCACTAGAAGGCTTCTTCTTTTGTCCAAGAAAATTCCCGACAAAGATTCTTGGGAGACTCAACTAACCAAGTGGAATCTGCCAGAAAGAATCCTGCCTAGTTGGTAGTTGTTAGCAGCATGTCCCACATCCTTTATATCAGGGTAACTTGTAACAAACTTCTGTATGTATCTTTTCTGAGAACTAGCTATTAAACACTTACCAACAACTACTGACTGGTAACATAATTACATACAAAGAAACGGGATCATTTTAACGATGGAGAATATGTTCAGGCAGGCATGTGGACGTGTTAGGTACATCCTTTAACATTCCCTGATAGAGGCGGCTCACAGAACACTGAGGGAGGGCAACAGGGATCACGAGGCTGTGGCTTGAGCTCTTGCTGCCCACCCTGCTACTTTATAAGGATGGCCCCAAGGAAGACTCATGCAAGCACAGGTAAGGAAGACTAGAACTCATCCTTCTGTCCTTTACCTGTCTGCACTGGTACCTGGCTTCCAAAGAGGATGTGAAAGTGTTACCATGGCAGCCTTATTGAGACCTAGTGGGAGAGACAAGTGAGGGAGGGCTCCCATTTCATGGATGAGAAGATGAAGGCCAAAGTTTGCCCAGGCTCACACAATTGAAGATGACTAAGGTAAAAACAGCCTCCTGTCATCCCAAGGTTGGTGGGGATAGGCAGATCCCTGAGGCTCCCTGGTCGGCCAGCTTAGCCTAAGCAGAAAGTTCCAGGTCAAAATACCCACTTTGTGTTACCCCAGCACTGGGGAAGCACCAATAGGCTGATCCCTAGCCTAGCCTACTTGGAGATTTGCATTCCAAGAAAAGGAGAAGGAGGTGGGAGAAACAGAGTTACAGAGAGAGACAGAGAAAGACAAAGAGACAGAGACAGAGAGACAGAGACAGAGGGACAGAAAGACAAAGACAGAAAGACAGAGAGAGGTCTTAGAAATAACATTCAAGGCTGTCCTCAAATCTCCACATGTGCATCCATGTACACATAGGCACACACATACAAAACACACAAAAGCCATCTATTTTTAAATGAAGACTCCTTTTGAAGCAGAGCCTCCAGGAAGTTCCATCTTTCTTAGACCTTAGGCAGAGGCAGTTTTTAGGGCAAAGACCTGAACACCAGGTTATCAACCCGACACACTTACCAGTCATATCTCTTTGTCTGAGGGACCACTGATGTCTAAGCCCAGGTTTCTGATCTGTTTGCTGGCCCCATGATAGCCATTGTGCCCTAGTTAGGAGAATCCTGGTCAGAGACATCAAACTGAGGCAGAGCCCAAGTCCTCTG
This sequence comes from Uromys caudimaculatus, assembly GCA_028551405.1. Classification (NCBI taxonomy): domain Eukaryota; kingdom Metazoa; phylum Chordata; class Mammalia; order Rodentia; family Muridae; genus Uromys; species Uromys caudimaculatus. The sequence continues at coordinate 8,556,900 of CM052710.1, read as the reverse complement.
CTCTTGACAGCAGTCTGGGCTCTCATTCTTGTTACATGGTTATTGTTTTTATTTACAAGACCAGAACACTGTTTTGTTTTTTCAATAAAATCCTATATGAAACAGCAGAAAACGGCTCAGAACAGAGGATCGATTTTCTGTGATTGGGTGGAATTAGGGAGGTGGGAATGACTGGATATCTCTGCTGTCTGCTCGTGGGAACCTTCAAAGAATCACCAAAGGGCAGAAACCCTCTAATAGACATATATTTGGGTGGGTGGGTGTAGCATGGGTGGGCATGGAACTCTAAGGTCTCTACTGTTGGTCTCCTCCTGACACCTTTTCTCTTAGCATCTCCTGCCACTGGTCCTAGAATAGCAAATGGGAAGCACAGAGGCACCCATGGAAAGAGATAAAACCATAGACATACCACTACCACGTACCACAGAAAGGCAAGCGTGTGATGGCATGTGACATCATGGCCATCTGCTCATAAGGTAGACAGAGTTCTGTGCCCTTCAGCTCTTGTGCCACTGTGTCAACTGTGTCACCTTATCATTTGGGGATAAGTACTCACATGATCACAACATTGTAGACAGCAAGGTATGAAACCAGTTGAGTCTCAAGCTTTGGCTCTTTTCCAACATAAAGCTGAGGTCTAAGTCAGATCTCCAGAGTGCAGTCACTTAGGGGACCTTCAAGGGCTGATAGATGGGGATGTCATTATTAGAGGGTGCTGTCTGCCTTAAAATTCTTATTTAAATGCTGTTCTTGAACTTATGACTTGCAAAAACCCAGAGAGTATAAGATAGCGAACTCTGACTCCCCACAGTCAGTTCTCCCTCCTGAAGTGGGTTCGCAACCACTTGACTCCTGTGCCTCAGCAACAAGGCCTGTGTTCCCCTCTGAGGGCTGCTGCCCTCCATGTGGGACAGTGCACATGTCCTGACAAAGAAAGTCTGGTGTTCTGTCATGCCTTCCTTGGCCAGCAGGGACCTGAATACAGATGCTAAGAGGATCAAGGCAGGTTCCTACCCTGTGGCTTCCTAGGTAGAGAACACAGAAGCCATTTCTAAGTTTTCTCCAGAAGGGAGCTAGCAATCTCTCAAAGGCAAAAATTCCCCTGTGGGGTTCTAAGTCCACGACATGCTAGCTCCAGACTGAGTCTTTACATTTTTAATCTGCTGTAGGATCCAGTGTTTATGGAGAATTACTTGGTCCTGGCTTCCTCATCTATCAGGAGCCGTGTAACTGGAGAACAGGTGTATGTGCAGAACAGCCACAGGCCTGTGTTTGCCCTCTGAGGAAGGGACTCCCCATTCTCCTCAGGGTGACCGGGACACACTTTGTTCCAATTCAGGTACTACTGACCATTATTTTAGCAGCGCTGAGTGTAAAATGTCCCCTGAAAGATAAAAGCCACATTCCCCGAGCATACACAATAACCTATATAGTGCTGGAATTCACACCAGAGAAATACAAAGAGCAAGGCCAGGAGCCAGGAGAAGACCTTTCTTCTCAGAGCCCCTGCTTCCTAGAACTATGAAAGATGATCCAATATATTCCAGGAATGGACTAATATAAAAATTCCCAAGGCAAGGACAAGAGAGATGGCTCAACAGGTAAGAGCAGGTACCGAATTTACAGAGGACCTCAGTTTGGTTCCATATCAGGAGTCATATCAGTTCTATATCAGGTGACTCACAATACCCTTAACTCCAGCTTCAGGGTATCTTGATGCCTCTGACTTCCTTGGATACCTGCACTCACATATGCGCAAACACACACACACACACACACACACACACACACACACACACACACACACACACGAGATATTTTTCCAAACTTCATTCTCAAAGTGTAGGAACCCTGCCTGGCTTTCTTGCAAGCACTGAACAGTAGTATGTATCCAACAGCTCCTGGCCAAATATTTAGGACCCTACCCTAGTCCTTTTGTAGATCTGTGCTGCATGCAGACATCACACTCATTAAATTTGTAACAGGCTGTTGCACCTACGCACCAGAGTTATAGAGTTAGGAATGAGGAGAGAAATCACAGCATCTCTTTGGTTGCTGCCTGCCTTCTCCTTGTATAGGTCTCTGTAGTAACCAATAGCAAATAGGCTGGGGCCCCTGGCTCCTAAACAAAGCCAAACAGGTGTGAGAGATTAGCTCCCTGGACAGAGCCTGCGTCCAACCAAACAATGTCAAATTCTTCCTAATAAAGTCCAGGGCTGTAAGCAATTCTCCCGTTATTAAGCAGGAAAGAAAACACAGCCTGCTCCTTCCCAATTAGCTTGAAGGACCCTCTGATGAGTCGAATTTAAACCAGAGACCTGCCATGTTCTGGCTTCCACCACAGACAGGCCCTGCCTCCTCCCAGGATGGAAACTCACTGGCCAAGTCCCCAGCCATCTTGGCACGATGGTGCAGACATCCCCCAAGACCCCCACCTCAAAGTCCATGGGCTGTCTCTGCCTCTGATTCAAACCATCTTTTCAACTCACTGCCAGATCCCTGACTTTGATTTTCCATGTGGAGGCTTGGTCTCATTTGCCAGGTCAGCGTTTATAGGGATGGGCTTTTTGACAGTTGTGCTGTCAATGAAACGGGATGAGGTCTCTCCCCTTGAACATGAATCACGTTCTTGTCATCCAAACTAGGGAGAAAGACCAACATCATGAAATAATAACAACGACAAAACAGAAACCACGAAGGTATCTAGCAATGGCTAGCTCACTTTCCTCTCCTCTCTCTACCCGCCACTCCCCAACTCAGACCGAGGAGTGGAAATACAAAGACCTCAAGATGCTACAAAAGGATGGCCCATAGCTCTGTTCCTTCGTGTTTACAAATGAGGTCTATTACGGTTCCAGGGTGAAACATCAGAACCCTTGGATCAGTTCAGAGCACTAGGTCCCTGCCCAGTAGCGCTGCTTCGGAAGTGGAGCCTGGCTGGCAGAAGTGAGGCAACAAAGAAAGACCTTTGAAGGTGTTAGCCACGCCCCTTACTTCCTGTGGCTTTCTGGTCAACCCGGCACTGACCAGCTCCTTCTGCTCTACACTCCCTGCTCCCACGGTGACTGCAGTGATTTACTCCTCGGCTTTGTCTTCCCTGCTGCAGTGGGCTGCAATCCCTCTGCAATCGTGAGCCAAAACAAAGCGCTCCTGCCTTTAACTTGTTTCTGTCAGATATTCTGGGACACAGCAATGCAAAAGCAGCTAATACTGGGTCAGACCACATAGGTTACCCCTATGCTCTGTGATGGGGTGCGGGCGGGGGGGGGGGGGTTCTCTGTCAGTCTTGACTATCTTACCAAAACAGGAAATGATTAAACAGTTCTCATAGTTATAAACTCTGAGTAAATACTAAGATTGACAGGTGCTGCCCTAAAAGCTTTCAAACAGTTCATTTCGTCCCAAGAACGCTGACTCTTGATACCTCCACAACTCCCCCTTCTGGACATACCCTGGAATTACACACTTGGGCTCTGGAATCCAGTGTGGCCATTTGACCAACAAAGTATAAACAAAAGTATGTGTATCACCCCAAAGGTGCATGCGTTTCCCCTGAACATTCCCTCTGCAGTGCTCCAGAAAGTTCTGACAGTGTCTGGCCTTGGAAATGACAGCAAATGAATAATACTCAGCTTCTGGTGATAGATTTATCATATTTTTTAAAATGTGCTTTTTATTGTCTTAAACCATTAGAATTTGAGAAATAAAACTACAAAAGAAAAAAATTGATAAAGTAAATAGTCTTGAAGGAAGAGAAGGGAAAGAGTATACCTTAATGACCGATGACACTGTGCACCAAGTTCCTAATAGAAACAATATAAAGGGGTTATTTTGGCTCAAACATTGCTGGGATTCAGACCACCGTGGTGGGACAACATGGTGGTGGGAGTGGCTTGTGGCTGTAACAGCAGCACCCCGAGGTGATGATCAGGAAGCAAAGAGTATCCTTCAGATCACCCTGTGTTTTAACCCTTAAGGCCCACCCAGTTGAGCAAACTACTTTCTCCAACTAGCCCCCTCTTGCTAAACATTCCAAAACAGCGCTGCCAGCTGGAGATCAAGTGTTCACGGCATGTGAGCCTTGGAGGGGGACATTTCAGAGGCAGCATAGGGGAGTGTCTATGGGGGGGGGTTCTGGGGTGCCTGCCTGGGCTGTTTTCAAATTGAGATCTGATTAGAAGAGCGTTGACTCTCTCTTAAGTCAGATAGCATATGTACTGAGTCTGTATAGCGCTCCTTGTGTTTACAGTAGAAGGTTAAAAGTTTACTTGGGGGATGTTAGTTACCACACCATCACCCAGCCAGTCCTGACTGATGAAATATCATGGCACCTGTTAGGAAACACTGTCCTAGATCTCCTCTCTCACCTTCTGCTCAATTACTAACACAAGTTTATCTAAATGCTTGCTTTGGCTGGTCAGTCTAAGTCTCTGCCTAGAAAGGACACAGTAGAAGCATGAAATGAAACACGTGCGTGCGCGCGTGCACGCGCACACACACACATACACACAAAGGCTTAGCCTTCTTAGGATCAACTTAAATGTCCCTAGGGATCATGGCTGCATCTACAAAGGCCAGACGACGCTGACATAGAAAGAGAAAACTTAAGTATCAGGCCACCCTATACTTCTCTGACTCTTTCCACTCTCTCTGATAGCTCCCCTAACAAGCACAACCTAAATGGTCACTTGAACCAATGGTGTGTGGCGTTCTCACGGACAGTCCATTCAGAGAAAGGCAGATGGGATAGCTCCATGGGACATGTGGTTCAGGGTGTGCACTCAGGTGAGAAGTTCCTGATAACTTTTCATCTTTTCTCACAGGCAAATGTCTGAGGGATCTAGAGAAAGCACGGGATATAAAGAGCACAGGCAAATGGAATGTCTTACCTCCCCCTGACCCTGGCTCAGGCAGTGAAGGAAGGTCTTAACAATGGCAAGGAAGTAGAAAGAAAAGAAGTCACTAAAGAGCACCTCAGCCAGTGCTACCCACAGAGTGTACCAAACGCCACTCTGGGAGTCATCTGCCATTGTGATATTCTGCGAGCTGGCTCTTCCAAACACAACCATCATTCCTCAGTGGAATGACAAGAGTTGCCAGCTTCAGAACGTATTGTTTTTCATTTAGTTCTTATTGATTTTATTGATTTAACCCCTCACCTATTAACCTCCAAAGACTCTCTGCAGCTTCAACTCTATCTAGAACTCTTCGCTTCTTGAGGGCTAATTCCTGAAGCAGAACCTAGACATTTGCCACCCACCTGCAGGCAGACGGCTGAGGACTCGCTCCACCCAATCTCAGCCCTGCAAGGATCCTGTGTCAGCACTTGGAGGCTGTTGACCAACAACGTTTTCCCAAGCCCTGTGCTTGCTGACCTAACCTCATTAAGCCAACACAAGAAATCCGTGTGATTGATTTATCCTGCATCATAAAACTAGGCTATTACTCATGGGACAATCTGACACATTATTTGTGCTTTCTGTAAGAGTTAACAAACCAGCAACATCATAAACCACCCTGCCATTTGGCGAGAGATAAATAAATTACTAATCTGCAGTTGTCATAACATACACAGATTCTCATTATAGTCTGGTGTAACATGAAATTTCTTTCGCTGTCACCTGCTAAAAGCAAAAGCATATGACATTATCATTTTAACACCAAGGTCCAGGGGACTGTAAACTCTCCTACTGTAAGTTACAGGTGGCAGCCAATACATCATGCTACTTGTTCCCTCCTCCCTCCTACCTGGAAGCACACTCAGGAAAGCCCACGCTGGAGATGAGTCACTTACAAGGAAGTCCAGTCTTTCTCATGTGTCATTTCTATCTTCTGAACTTACATCTATCTGGTTCCTTAAAAAAAATTTTTTTGCACAAAACATGACAGAAAAAGCTGCAGACTTGAAGGACAAAGAATCTGAGCACGAATCCTGGTTCTCCTCATGCTTAGCTGTATGATCTCGAGCAATGGTGTCGCTGTTTCTCTATGACTCAGTGGCTAAGAGCCATGCTGCTCTAGCAGAGGACCTGAGTTTGGTTCCCAACACCAGAATAGGGTGACTCACAACCACCTGTAATGTCATCTCCAGGGGATCTGATGTCTCTGGCCTCCATGGGCACTCATGTACATGCCTAGACAAACACATATACATAATTACAAATAAAAAATAAGGAAGTGCTCAAAGGAGGATGTTAATGAGAATGGAGAATCCACCAACCTCAATGTGCCCTGGATGACAGGTGAGCTAGCTCATGTCAATCACTCTGAGGAGGTATTCAAGACACATCACCACCACCACCACAACCACCACCACCACCATCATCATCATCATCGTGTGGTCAGCATTACAATGTCTGGGTGACCATTACCCCTCACCTTCTATTTTACAAGTCATTGTTAGTAGGACACCTGCTTTGAGTATCTTTTTATACACTTAGATATAGAGACTGAATTCCTGAAGGAAAATCCTGGGCTTTATCGAACCTTCTATCCCATAGTCCAGCCACGTCCCTGGTGAGGAACCACTCATACAAACTTCAGTGTGAGCACAACAACGTTTTTCTACTTTTACTCTATGTGGTCTATAATTGGGTCGTGTGGAGGTACTTGTGGGAGGGGGGAATGTTAACAATGAGACTAAACCCAGAGTGGATTATGCTAGCCATGTACACGGACCAATGACTGCTGTTGTGAGGTGCTACGGACTGAAATCCCAGGCTGGGAAGATGACTCAAGCAGGAATATGATTGCTGCACAAGCAGGAATATCTGAGTTCAATCCCCAGGACACACCTGGGGAACTAAACAGGTACGGTGCACACCTTTGTAATCCCAGAGCCAGGAAGGCAATGACGAGAAGGTGCCCATTCTCAGCAACAACTTCCAGGTCAGTGAGCAACCCTGTCTCAAAACAACAAGGTGGCTGGCATCCTGCGACATGACACCCAAGGTTGTCCTCTGCCCTTACAGGCAAGTGCATGCACATGAACACGCACACATACATGTGCAAGCACACATGTGGAGAGAGAGAGAGAAGGGACCTTTAAGAGCTTTAATCTGTCTAGTCTGAGACGGGACAGTCCTGTCACACTGGCACGGTCATCTTCAAGTCCCAGTCCCCTCACAAAGACACAGACTCAGGCCCTAAGACTTAGACCACATGGTAGCATCTCCCTGAGGAATACCTATCCTATAGGAAGTAAAATAATTATGAAGATGGGGATTAAAGTAAGCATTATTTCATAGTGATCATAACTTAAAACTGCCCAGACTTGTCACCAGAAAGTTCTTCCCCCTCAGCTCTCCTCCCGTGCACAAAATGTTGATGCCTTTCTAACTTTTTTGTTTTCCTCTCAAAGAGGGAAGAGGTAGGAAGCAGGAGGGACAAATGTGGCCTTTCTGATGTGTCAGGATTGTGATAAGCCATGTTTAAAGTTTACCCAAAGTGAAGGAAAGTGTCAACAGAAACTCCTGCTCAAACTCTCTGATCAGGTCAGGCAAACACGCAATCAAAGAAAACTCAATCAGGTTCACCTGTGAAAGGTGGCCTGGGAGGGTGGGAAGGCTTAGCTCTGTGATTCCCATAGGAGCCGGGTGTATTTAACATACTTCTTGTCAGCTGCTTCTCGTCATGACCATGACATAGCCAGAGCACTCCAGAGAGTGTTATTTTATGAGCAGGCTGAGAACCTGGAAGCACTGACCAATGCCAGGAAGAGCAGAGGATTCTGGGAAGGATGGGCTCTAAGCGGATGGTTGGTTGACTTAGCCCCAGGATCAATGCTGTAAGAAGAGACATAGTTAAAACCTCAAAGAGAAATGGAAAATACACCTATAATATGAAGTATCATATACTCTTGAGGGAGTTAGCTCATGTGGGTGGGAAAGCAAGCAGAAGTCTCCGTGGACAAGACAGATTGACAAAAGTGTGCTTCCCCACAGGCCACATGGCTACAAGTAGACTGTATCTCCCCCAGAAATAAGGAGCAAGAGGAGCAAGAGTAAGATGTAAGACTTTAGCCAAACCATTTAGGGCTCAGAACTGGGTTTCAATTGCGAGGAAGAGGTAAACTTTAAGTCAAAAATGGGAGCAGTTAGAGGATAGCTCCTTGGTAGCATACTTGCCTAGCTTGCCTGAGGCCCTGGGTTCCATCTTAGTCTAGAAAGAAAAGGAAGGAAGCAGAGAGAGAAGGAAGGGAGGCGAAGATCCAGTTCTCTGAACTTAATAAATACAACAGAATCAAATGGACTTCATGAATGGATAGGAGTTTGGGTTTCCTCTTTCACAACACACATAACTCAAGACCCCTAGAGCAAATGGAATGGTAACATACCCTGTTTGGATTCACTCAGGAACCAAGTGGATTGATCCTTGGATGAATTAAGCTGGGTGACCACAAGCCAGCAAGGACTTACCATGGTAACCTGTTTCTCTCTCTCTCTCTCTCTCTCTCTCTCTCTCTCTCTCTCTCTCTCTCTCTCTCTCTTTCTCTCCTTCCTTACCCATAGACAACTGGCTGGAGTACACCCTCATTCCTGCCCTCTCAGACTTAAACCTGGGATAAGATTGATGCAGAGACTGATGGAACATCACCCCCAAATCAGCAAGCACGATCACATCACAGTACTGAACATGGAAGTAAACATTGCCTCCGATTCTGGAAAAAATTTGTCCAGCCACTATGGAAATCAGTATGAAAACAAAACTACAAATAGGTCTACCATATGACCTGGCTACATCACTCGTGGGAATTTGCCCATAGGATGCAAGGTCTGTGCATCCAAAGTGACTGGAGCACTCACTGTTCACAAGGGCTGAGTGACAGAAGCAACCTGGGTGTACAGTGAGATGGTACTGGGTGAGGAAACCATGGTATACATACAACGGGACTGGTTGGTTTTTTTTTTTTTTTTTTCATTTAAAAACAGAAATGAAGTTATCCTTACAGGGAAATGTCTATAATGGAGACAGTCATGGAGTGAATGAAACCATTTCTGGTCTCATTTGCAGGTCCTAGAGTTTGTGCAGATTCATCTCTACACGACGTATAGTGATGTGGCTTGGAAGTAGAAGCAAACTGTGTAGGGTAACAAAGATAACTGAGAACACCAGGGTGGAGAGAGTGAAGGAACAGCAGAGGCTATGTAGGCCAAAGATACGCCGCACACATTCTAGACTTACATGAGTGTGTCCTTGGGCGGCACAGCACCATCTTCAGTGACAAGAAAGTTTTAATGAAGGGAAGTAAGAGGTAGAAAGCTGATTGGTGGCCCTACAGCACACTCTTGGAAACTGTGCCTATCAGGAGTCACGGTTCCAGTGCTTTATTATCAAAATTGGAAAAACAAAAACAGACTGGCGTAATTGAGACATAAACCTGTTCACCAGCATTCCATGGCTGGATCGCACGGTGGAAGGAGAGAATTGATTTCTGACAGTTGACCTTTGAACTCCACAGGCATGACCTGGTATAGGTGCAGACACTAACACACACACACACACACACACACACACACACACACACACACACACACAAAACAATACTAATAAATGAAATTTTTTTTTAATTTTAAAGGAAAAGAAAAATTTGTTGAAGATAGGGAAAAGAAAGTGGAGGGAAAGAACGTTGAGGGAGAAGACATCTTGAACGTCTATGAGCATGCAAGGAAGAGCCTCACATGCGTCATCTCATTCCAGCTTACAAAATTGGCAAGGTCGGGGCAGCAATGCTCAGTAGAGCATTGTTTACAATAGTAAAAAAGTGAAAGTGGCTGGGAATGACTAACCCTTATAAATGAATGACCTTATAAAGCTCTATCACCAGACCCTCAAAGCCATGCATAAAAAGTTGTAGGTTGAAATGAGGCAGCGTTCAAAGCACATCATGAACAGACATACGCAACTTGTATGCATAATGGAATTGCCTGATATGTATACCTTTGGCTTACCCGTGTGTGTGTGTGTGTGTGTGTGTGTGTGTGTGTGTGTGTGTGTGTGTGTGTGTGTGTGAAGCCGTATCTCTATTAATGTACCCCATTATGCTATTGTGAAGGGTGGAAGGGACCAGGAATATTTTTTCTTTCCTGGGTTTTTCACTTCTCTTACAGTGAGCATCATTTTTATAATCAGATGGCCCAATCACTTAATAGAAATAGCTTATTTATCACTTAATTTTGACCCAAATATCATAGCACACTTACATTAAAATAGTGTCATAAAAGGAATCACTGAGACCAGAGGTCATATGTATTAGACATGGAAGTTACAATTACAGAACATTTAAGCCATGCTAACAAGTGTTCTGGTGCTATTAATGGTGGACCATTCTTTAGAAATTCATAAAAATAAATAAATAGATAGATAATAAATTAATTAATTAAGGAATACAATCCAGCTACCTACAAAATTTATTTATTTCAACTCTGAAAACAATTCAATGCACTAACATTATTTTGTTGTTGTTCAGAGTATTTGGGGACTATCTTTGGAAATGATATAAATCACACATGTGTTATTCCTACATTTAAATATATATATGTATATATATATGTGTATATTCATATATATATATGAATATATATGAATATACATATATATATATATATATATATATATACACACACACACCAACATTAAGTTGGAGGCTGTAGCATGTCTTATTAACCACTGGCAATCCTAACATAATAATCTCAAGATAAAGAGTGTTATAAATGTTTTAATAAGAACATATGGTGCAGGGAAATTGACAGAATCAAGCCTTTGAAGCATGGTTGTGTTTCTCTAAAACAGAGTCATAAAAGGCTGTAGAAAATGAAGACAGAGTGGGCAGAGCAATGCCTCCTCAGCACTGCGAGGCCAAGCCCACTTTTAGTCGTAGGGAAATGAGCCTTCCTTCCCTCTGATAACCTCTGCACCAGCAAACAGCCCAGCTGTGCCTCACCTGTGGTCTGGGGACTCAAAGCCAACAACAGTGGAGAAGAGCTAAGGAGCACTCACAAGGAGATTTGGCTTGACTTGGCAACTGTAAGTGATGAGGATTCTGAAATAGCCCACTGGGACATTTGCAACTCGATTCATGACTTTAGCTTTAGGCAAGAGGATGGTATTATCTAAAGGATTCTGTCCTGCTGCATATATCCAGATGTGTTCCCAATAAAGACTATAGAATATCTTCCTTACAATATCATCATAAATAAGGAAGATATTAAGGGCCCATGACAATTGTCCACATACATGTGAGCCATGCTTATTGTTAAGCTAACACCAAACATAAATACTGTGTTTGAGTCATGAGAACTGTCCTACCATGGTGGGACCTTTATAGACATTAATCAAGGTGCACTAACTTGTGACAGCCTTGACACTGAGAATCAGGTCACTCTGCTGTCTGAGGGAGGTGGGGATTTCTTGTCTTTAGTAGAACAGCTGGCCTCTACTCACCAAGCTACCCCAGATAACAACTGCTGGGCTAGGTAGACCTAAATTCTGGCTCTCCACCCCCACCTCCAAGTAATTCTGTATGTTAAAGTCTCTCACCAGAAATACAACATGATTATAAACTCAGCACTAACTCAAGTGGTGTTCCCTCTGACATGATCCTGCAGTCTACAGAGAAGCTTAAACAGTAGGAAGACAATTAATTCCCCTGCTGGGGAGAAGCCTCCCTGAAAAGACTTATGGACCATTATGTTCAAGAACCATTGGGTTCTTTGACCCTCTGGTTAATCGATGAGACACCCATGCATTTGTTTAACTGCCTGGAAGTTTAGGGAGTTATCTTCTTCCCGAAGGGCATTTCAGCTAACCCATAGCAGAATCACCCAAAACATTTCTATGATCTCCCATGATGCATTGCAACTCTGATTGCTGGCTGGGCTTGAGATGTTATCAAAGATAGTCCTCTGTCCGACTCTGGTGCCACTTAGAAACAGGTCCTCTGTAGCTAGAATCAGCTGAGTCTAATCTGCGGGCTCAATGAAGAGCCATAGAGTTAGATATCATGGAAGACAAAGGTGCGATAAAGGAGCGAAGAAGACCACTTGCCATGATCTCATTGGACATCAAGCTGGGTAGGGCTACTTAACAGCAGACCCAAGTCAGAGCAGAATGAGTTTCCACTATAGAAAGCGAACAGATCAGTTCATAGTTGAAAGAAAGTGTGTCCAATCAAACACAAGTCTTAGGCTAGTGGCAATCCCCCACACTTCATCTCTCTGAGGAAAAGAATAACAGTCTCCAAAAGAATTTATTTAGATGTCATTAACCTGAAGAAAAAAAAAAAAACAATTGTATAGGTCTTTTTTTTTTTTAAACATTTGGAGTGGAAAGCTAGCCTACTCTGAAATCACCACAAAGAACAACAAAAGACAAAAGTGACTTATCTATTTTTTTATTGTTGCTTTTTTAAAAAAAAAAAGTTTGTGAATATACAAAATAGTGGATTTTTCATTATGACATTTATTTTAAGACAGGATCTTGTGTCGCCCAGGCTCACTTCAAACTTATTAGATAGCCAAGGGTGATGCCCTTGGACTCCTAATCCTCCTGCCTCTTGAGCTGAGATTGCAGACATTCACCACCATACGTAGTTTATATGGGAACTGAACCCAGGGCTTCCTGCATACTGGGAAAACACTCCACCAACTGAGCTACAACCCCAGTCATTATAATATTTCGATAAAAATGTATTGTTGTAACTTTCTTATGTTCTATCCCCACTTCCCTCTCCTCTTAACGATTCTAGCCACGTTGCCAAATATTCTCTCTTCTTCCTTCATGTCACACAGAAACACACACACACACCTAAATTCCACATATGAGAAAAAACAAGAAATTTTTGAATCCCCCCTCACCCCTTTATTCTCATTCCTCTCTACCTTTACAGTCCCTCCTCCTCAGCCCCTCAAGGTCCTCCTCCCCTCCACTTTGGAGTCATACATACATTTAAATCCAGATAAAGGTGGATTATTGTTAAGCCATCTGATTATCCTCACTTCCCCCTGATCCTTCCTCCCTCCGCAAAGCATCCCCTGCTGTCATTTATCACGACTGGGCTGATTCTGTGGAATTCCACTCATTTTTCATTAGGGCTTTGACCTCCACCAACCTCACAAGCAAGGCACATCCTGGGAGAGCGCCCAGGCCAGGCACGGGGCGGAGGAGGAAGCAATCGATGAGTTAGGACTTTCCCACACTTAAGGGATCAATTTTATCAGTGTTTGGACATTGGGTGTCAAGGCTGGTCAGAGGGAAGCCAAAGGTTGAAGACGGGAGGGGGTGGACCCCAACAGTAGGCTTCAATCGCAGACCATCTTCTGATCTAATACCTGCTTCATTCAAAGGCACCAGCAGCCTCCGCTCAGCATGCTCTCTTTCTGTCATGGGAGCACAAAGGAATAGAAATTGTTTAGAGAAAGCTTGAGCTCTGCCTCAGTGGCTATACTGAGATTTTCCAGGCAGTTGCCGAGTCTCTCGGTTAACATGGCTCTTTATCCCAGTAATGCTTTGTCCAGATCATCTGCATTTCTTTTCCCTTGGCTGTTCTCAGGACAGTGTTGAGAACTGCTTTCGTCAGAGGTGAACAGAAGGTGAAACCCAAACCGGTCCGGCTGCTCCCTGGGAGCTTGTTTGAGCAAAGCGGCTGCAGCAGTCTTCTGGGGACCCCAGCTCCTTCATTCTTCCCTCCTACTTCCCCACTTCCAGCTGCACTCTACACCTCTGGGCACTCCTGCCGGTGTTCTCACCTGCTCAGTTCCCTGTCTGGAGTAGGGCTCAGCAACTCCATAAAGCAGCCCCTGGTGTGTTCTAGTGAGTTAGTGACCCCTCAACTGTGACCCCACTGTAGGAAACAAAGTGAGGATAAGACGGGCAGCCTCACCTCCTTTGTCTTCACATCTCCAGGCCCCAGGTGGCACCGAGGACCGAACACACTAGACACCACCATAATCATTGCTAAGTGCGTGGAGCTATAAATTTCTTCTTATCAAAGTATTTCCTGGACTGGGAGATAAATCCACTGCTTAAGTGTTTGCCTTGCCAGGATAAGGGCCTGAGTTCACTCTCTTAAGAACCCATGTTAAAAACCAAACCAAAACAAAAACAAAAAACACTAAAACAGCAGAATAAGAACTTGTACGAAGTCCCAGTGCTGGCGAGGCAGAGACAGGCGGAGCCTGGGTCACTGGACACCCAGTTCAGCTTATTTGGTGTTTCAGGTCCATGAGAGACCCTGGCTCAAAAGCACAAGGGACAGCACCTGAGGAAGAACAACCTAGGTTGACCTCTGTCACACACATACACATAGATGTACACACACACATACACACACACCTGTACCACACACACATACATGTACACACACACCTGCGCCACACACACATACACACACACATACATACATGTACACATACACACACATACAAACACACCTGCACCACATATACATACACACATATACATACCTGCATCACACACTCACACATACACATACATACGCATACATGTATACCTACACACACCCACACACACCACATACACACACACCCGTACCACACACACAGATCTACACACACCTGTAACACACACATACACGCACATACACACAGACCTGTACCACACACACATATACACACATATATTCACATACCTGCACCACACACACATACACACATCCCTGCACCACACGTACACATACACACACACACACACACACACACACACTATATCACACACACATACATACATACACAAGATATCCCAAAAAACCTTTTTACTACCAATCCAGAAATCTGATCCATATGTCCGATCCGTATATATACATGTTCAGATACTGCAGTAGCCCAATATGCTGATTGCTGTACCTAAAACTATGACACTGGCATTAACCCCAGCCACTCGTCAGTGGTCAGTTTCCTTTTCTGTCTGACCACAGCCTGCAGCCCCACCCCAGCCACTCTGAAGTCTCCAGTACCTACACAGCTGGATAAGAGGCCCAGGCATCAGCAACCACAGTCCTGCATTCTGCAATCTCTTCCTTCCCACGCCAACCCACTCTCTCTGCCCCAAGCAAGAAGGCTATGCAAACGAAAGACAGGGCCTAGGAAACGCAGGTCCCAGTGACTCAGATGCCAGCTCAAGGCCATAGCTCTATGCTTGTGGACTTCCCATTAATTCAGCCTCTTCCTGATACCAGCTGTCAGCGAGAATGCCTGACCTATACTCTACTGACCACAAATGCCCTGCATACCTGTCTTGAGTAGTAAGCCATTGTTTCCCAGATCCAGAACTTCCCAGACTCCGCTCTGCGGTGCTAGGGGGAATTCTGAGAAGTGTGATTTTTTTTTTTTTTTTCCCTTGGCTGGCTGTTTTCAGATCAGTTCTGACAACAAGGGACAAGGGGGAGATTGAAGGCAGGAGGGGGAGCCCAGGGATAGGCCTCTCTGGTTAAAGCTCTTGCTGGTAATTGTCACACGGAGTGAACCACTGAAATGCTAGGAGGTGTGGTGGTCCTCTCCAGTCCCATCCTTACAAGGGAGGTCCGGGGATCCTCAGAGCACGCAGACAAACAAGATCTAAGTATCAGCAAGCTCCGGGCTTTCCTGAGCGACTCTGCCTCAATCAATAAGGTGGAAGGGAAGCAGGGAATGATTTCCAACATCAACATCAGGCCTCTTCTACATGTGCATGTACACATGCATGTATAGAAGTGAACCCACATACATGCAAAAGAATGTATACACAGGCACAATGCTTACACATGAAAAATGAAGGAAGACGTAGAATGCAGAAGGGAGACAGTCCCATTGGCAACCCCTACTCCCAGCAATTCACCCCACAGCAGTAGGAAGATGAAGCTTCTGTCTCCCTGTGCCAACTTCACAGGGATTTCTCAGAGAGGGGAGGGGGGCACAAGCTCCAGAAAACAATATGGCTTCCGCCTCAGAAGTGAGCTCTGAACCTCCCTCCAAGCCCCAAGAGATGGCGTCAGCAGCCATGCAGATGGCCTCTCCATGTCCCTGGAACTGTCTGCCCCAGGGCTGTAGGAACTTTCCTAGGACTGTGTAGATCCCAAGAGCCCCAATGGCTCCTCTTGCTCCATGGTTTAGTGTGACGTTCTCCCTGTACTAAGCATCTCTGTGATCCTGTTGCTACCATTTCAGTCTCTCAGCCAGCCAGCACTCCAACCAATTCCCTCTACTGATGAAATGACTAGAGTGGGTTTTGGTTTTCCTGCCTGGACCCCTCCATTTATTAGTCTATCTAAAATAATCTCTTGTTCCTGTCACCTAGTGGAGAAGTTCGAGGATGGACTCAACATCACCAGAGGATCAAGGGTTGTCCTGGGTTTAATTTCCACAGGTGCTGCCTTCACCAAGTGCACTAGAGATAGTTTAGATTTGCGAAAGGGTCACACCTTGACAGGAAGAGGTTTGAATCCCCCACTTCCTGTAGTGATAAGAGGACCATCACCTCTTGTGTAAGGTTCATTTTTGATGCTGCAGTGGCAGGTTGGTCAGTGTCTCTGCTGAGAGATGTGTTGGGAACGTCGAGGGAAGGGAAGGAAGCAGGGTGAGGGTGGTATACAGTGGGGCAAAGAGAAGAAGAATGGCTGTTTTTAAACATTTGGAGTCATGCCACAGTGTTATATTCCTGTGAAGAATGGCTAGGTCGGGAAGGAGCTTGATAGATTAGCGGAAAGTGGGGGCGGAGAAAGAGGCGGCCCCATCATTGGCTAAAATTGGCCCCAGACAGATTTCCTGATTGTTCTGCCAATTGGTTTTGCAATAAATTGGAGGCAATCTGGCAAAACATTCAAGCAGGGCATGGAGAGTGTGCTGGGACCAAAATAAGCAACTGTGAAGAACTTGGCAACTTCTCATTGGCTGTTTCAGAAATGAGTAACGAGACACCGAGTTGAGAGCTACTTCCCTTGCATGTTTGATATAATGAAAATTATAAAATGACAAGTTTTGTCCCTTAAAAATGAGAGAGGTGTTGGCTAGCTTTCTAGAGAACTGCGATCTAGGACAGACGCGCTTTCAGTTTTGAATGGGTGAGTTTGCTAGGTATCTAGCAAGCAGGAGTAAAAGAGTAAATAACAAATAGCAGATAGAGCGAAGCCATGTCAAATCAGGTCCTCACAACACCTGGCAGAGAAAACTGGAGTAACCCCAACCAAGAGAGCCAAAAGGTAACCTTGTCAAACCGGGAACTTAGGAGCGTCCAGCAGACGCTGACTTGGGAAACCCCGTTGAACTGGCAAGCTAAAGTTCTCCACCCAAAGAATCTTGGATGGAGGGGAGTATCCCCTTGGTTGTGTCCCAGTGGAAGAAGGAGTGGTAGGAGATAGACAACATTATCACACTGAGCGCTCAACAATCACCCAGCAGAAGTGGGCTGGGGAGGCTGAGATAATCAGCTGGAGCCCCACCTGAGGGAGTGCCAAGCAGAGAGCCCGCTCTCAATCCTGTCTTTGGCTGAGCTTCTGTCTCCTCTGCCCCATTGCAGACATTTTATAACACGCAACAAGAGCTGCAACCAGCGTTGGGATGCTTTTCCTCCTGGCAGCTCCCAAAAGCACCATGTTTCAATAGTCACTGCTTGATTTTTTTTTGTCCTCTTGATTACAGAGCCAGGAAGGATGCCTGACTCAGGACAAGAGGTTTTGAAGAACACTTGATGTAAGCATGGTTGGATTTGAAGGGGATGGGGAGAGTTCCCAATTCCTGAGCCATCATCTCCGTCAGTTCAAACAGCGTATGACAGTTTACCAGTGTAACGTACATTGCAAATAGGGAGTCCACTTAGGAAGCACAACAAAAGCTGAATGAAAAGATGGAGAACAAAGTCAAATGTTTACCAAGACATAGCATAATGTCAGTGTATTGAAGTGAAAGGATTTAGCCCATAAAATTCTACATAGAAACTTTTAAATCCTGGTAGAAACTAGGAAGGTTTTTTTGGGTTTGAGTTTGGTGGGTTTTTGTTTGTTTGTTTTTTAAGATGCCCGTTTTCTTGGATTACTATCCCTGAACACATAGGGATTCTGAACAGCTTGAGTGCTATGACCCCTTTTGAGAATTTGATGAAGCCAAGGTGTAAGTTCGAACGCGTAGGATTATGAAGATGGAGCACAGACACCTAGAAAATAAAAGTGTGCCGCTTAACATTGTTTCCTCATTAATATTAATCCAGAGAACAAGCTCCTCCTTTTAAATCAGGTTTGTGTGACAGTTTCCCAATGCAGCACCATGCCATCCTCTGTAAAGGTCACACTGGAGTTCACACCTGTGAACTGCAGAGTTGAGGTGCGCACGCATGCACACCACACACACACACACACACACAATGTTATAAACACACCTATAGTTTTGTGCTGAGCCACACGCATAGCCCTCCTTGACCGTCTGCAGCTCATGGGTTGCAGATTCAACGCCACACTTGCTGCGACACAAGATCTAGCCTTATGGACAAGACCTTGGGAAGTACTCTTATTAAAACAGGAGTGTGCCAGTCATGCATCACTTCACTGAGAGCGGACAGTGTGGTCCAACCACTGTCTAAGGAGGAAAACACTTGAAAGGCTGGAACACAGAAGCAGCAAGTCAGAGTAATGAGGACAGAAGCTTATAGCTCACCAGTTCACCCGTGGCCGTGTTTTAGGAACCTAAGAATATTTTTGCCAATTTCAACCATTCTTGATGTTTCTGTAACATATCTCTCTCCTGGCTAAAATATCTACTTATGAGGCAACCTTTGAAAAAGTATTCAGTTGTCTCAGTGTAAAGAGAAAATGTAAAATATCTCCCAAATATGTCTGAGGCCAGTGAGATGGTTCAGTAGGTAAAATGACTCTGTCACCAAGATGCTCAGGACCCACATGGGAGAAGAGAAGTGACTTCTCCAGTCTGTCTTCTGATTTTTCACACACCTGATATAGAATGTCTATAAGCATGCACACACACACACACACACACACACACACACAGAGAGAGAGAGAGAGAGAGAGAGAGAGAGAGAGAGAGAGAGAGAG
The DNA here is from genome assembly GCA_028551405.1 of Uromys caudimaculatus. Classification (NCBI taxonomy): domain Eukaryota; kingdom Metazoa; phylum Chordata; class Mammalia; order Rodentia; family Muridae; genus Uromys; species Uromys caudimaculatus. The sequence goes on along the minus strand of CM052710.1, from coordinate 8,537,867 downwards.
AGAGATAGGTAGATAGGTAGATAGGTAGATAGATAGATAGATAGATAGATAGATAGATAGATAGATAGATAGATAGATGTGATAAAATATATAAATTCATAATACTAAGATATCCACATACTGTTCTGGAAAAGACAAAAGAACAGTGAAAAAGTAAAATAAGTGGTTGCCAGGAGTTGCCAGGTAGGAAATTGCATAAGAGGCACAGAGAGCTTCCAAGGCAGTGCATCTACTCTGTGCGATGTGGTAGAGGAGACCTGTTGACCTTTTATCTAGACCTATAGAATCCAGAACAGCAGGAGTGACCCTTAATGTGAAACTTTAGATTCTGGGAGATAATGTTTGTCACCTGTGGCTCATTCATCGCAAGAAATGCATCACCCTTTGGGGGTTATATAAGTGGGGGGGGGTCATGCATATGTAGGGACAAAGGTGCCATGGGAAGTCTTAATACATTCTGCTAAGCCTAACATTGATCTGAAATGAAACAATGTCTAATGAGCGTTACAGTAAAGTGCAGGGTCCAGGGACACTTGATCACCATGGACTTTATTTCAAATATAACCAAAGCATTGTCCACAGGAGCTGATCTCAGTTAAAGCTTGCGGGAAGGATGTGTGGGCCTGATTCACACGCATTCTAAGTGAAGACATTAAATTTGGTCAAAACAAAACCAGGACTACTTGTGGCAACATTTTCTCCATGGATTCAAAATCCTAACTATTAAGTTGCGTAGTCTTTTCCAGTTACACCTTCATACTTCCTGTGTGGCTCTAACCCTTTCCTTGGGCTTTTCCCTTCATCCCCTTCCTGTACCCTATGAGCTTTGCTGGCTTCGTTTGTGATTAAATGAACTGATTTCACGTGCTTTAGAAAAATCAAAAGAAAACCATTTTTCCCTTCTCACACACGTGAACTCATAAGGTAGAGGAAACAGCACGCCCTGGGGAGAAGGGCTTGTGAACTGTGGAAGGGGAGTTTCCATATCACTCTTCCTCCCTTCTTGACTTACATCGATCAAAAGTGCTCTACCACTGTGCCTCACTCTCTTACTCTCTCCATCTCTCTGTCTCTGACTCTCTCTCCCTCCCTCCATCTGTCATTGCCTTCCTCCCTCTCCCCGCTCTCTCTGGGTATTATGTATATGGCATACACCCATGCCTATGTGCGGGTGTGCGCGCCCACATGCACTCACAGGGGTCAGACGATGTTGGCTGTTCTACTCTGTCTCTCTCTTCTTAGTCCCTTGAGACAGGGTCTCTCACTAAACTTGAAACTAGGCTAGCAGCCAGCAGGCCCCAAAACTCTCTGTCTCTCACACACACACACACACACACACACACACACACACACACACTCTCATACACACATATGCACATGCATGCAGCATACACACATACACTACATACACACATATACACACTTCACATACATACACGCACACCATGCACACACACACACACTCAAACACACAAGCATGCATACACACGCAGCATTGGGATTATAGGCACTTATGTATCCGCTGGCTATTTGAACTCAGCTCCTCGTGCCTGTAGAGAAAGTGCTCTTCTCCCTAGACTCTATTAGATTTTTTTTATCCTGTCCCAGTAAATTGTGTGTGTTAGTGAGTGTGCGTGTGTATGTTATGTGTGTGCACACATGCATAACCTCCTAACCTTTCAATGTTCTTATCTTCCTTGCTACAGATGCTCAACCTCAAAACAGAATAGTGCTTGGACTCCCTTGATCCTTACCTGGCCCAGTATCTCACACACTGCCTTGTCCCTGAGAAGTCCCATGGTTATCACCAGGTTAGAATGGGGGCAATAACTTCTGGATGTCTCTTTGGCTCCTCGGGGGGATGTTATGGATGCCCTGCCTTCTTGGCTGGGCTGCCAGGAGAAAGGTTTAAATGAGAAGTGATTGCCAGGAAGTGTGTCCCTGGAGCAACCTGGAAGCCTGGTGTTCCGACCTGTCACCCACACTTAGGATCTCCATGCCTGTCTGGTGTTGGCACGGTCCCCTAGAGTGACCTGCTTGACCCCTTTCCTAAACTACAAAAGTAAATTTATCTCTTCCAAATGCAGCTTCTTACAGGGAGCAATTAGGGCCATAGCAGTCCAGATGACTTGGCTAACCGAAATGAAAACCATCTTTCCTGTGACCAACTCAGAGTTTCAAGTCCAGCAGTACCACAGGTTACTTCATGTCCAGTCCATAGTAAGGCAACAGGTCTGCAGAAGGCACAGCATGCTGCGCTTCCATAGGAGATCAGCAGGGTTACGTGCAGGAAGGGCCATTCTGGGGAGCACTGAGACTCAGACCATTCTCTCTTCTGGGCAGCTCCTGACTCTGTGTGTGTGTGTGTGTGTGTGTGTGTGTGTATGCATTTGTATGTAAACATATTCATGTGTGTACATGCATTCATGAATATACTCATGTGCGTGAGTTCATGTGGAGACCAGAGGTCCACATGAGCAGATTCCCCAATCACTCTTCTTAGTTTTTAAGGCAAAGTTTGGCTAGTAAGCCTCAAGGATCTGACTGCCTCTGCTTCCAAAGCACTGGGATATAGGTGCACATGTCAGGCCAGTTGGTCCAGAGGTAGAAGGGATTGAGCTCAAAGACTCCATGCTTGTAGGCAAGCGCTTCACTGACTGAGCCATCTCCTAACTTCTAGCTGGGTGAGGAGCTATGGCTGACGGAGTCTCAACAGAACTGAGAATTGCTTTGCCCCTCTTGTTTATCTAGTGACACATCTCCCTAAGTCTCTTCCTCCCTTCTTTCTCTATCTATGAACTGACAACTTATCATTCGTGTACATAAGAAACGATAAAAAAGACAGACTTAGAAAATAGCTCAGGTGGCAAATCTCTAGCCACACAAGCATAGAGACCCAAGTTCAGATTCTCAGAACCCACATGAAAAGCCATTTGTGCGGCTGGAGAGGTGCTCAGTGGTTTGATGTTAGCTGTATTAGCATGGCGACCTGAGCTCAGATTCTTAGAACCTACATAAAGTAAGGTACAGCGGCATTCATCACTAACCACAGTGTTCCTAGGGTAGGATGAGAGGTAGAGGCAGGAAATTTTGTGGAATCTTACTGGCTAGCTAGATTTGCCCATGGGAGGGGTTACAATAAGAGACTTTGTCTCAAACAAAGTAGAAAGTGAGATGGGCTCCTGAGGCTGTCCTCTGACCTCCACATGTCTGCTGTGACATGTAAATGCCCACACTTATACATGAATGTGTATATATATATATACAAGACAATAAGGAAATAAATAAATAAATAAATAAATAAATAAATAAATAAATAAATAGGCGTGGTAATACATGTCTATAATCCCAACAACAGGGCACAGAGTCAGGAGGACCCCTGGGACTCACTGACAAGCCATTTTAGCCTAAGAAGCAAGGCATTTTAGCCTAAGCATTTACCTGGGTACGGGACAAAGGCAGCTTATAGACAAAAGCGTTTATCTGGCTCATGGTTGCAGAGAGAGAGCCATAATGGCGAAGGAGACATGGTTAGAGGCAGAGAGAAAAACTCTAAACTCAAAGCCGAGAACATGAACTGGACTTAAATAAGGTGAGAGAATGAGTGCTCAAAGCCCACCCCCTGTGATGTATTCCTGCAGCAAGGCTCCACCTCCTAAAGATGAGAGGTTGAATACTCAAAGCCCGCCCACCGTGACATATTTCTTCCAGCAAGGCTCCACCTCCTAAAAGGTTCCATAACCTGCCCCCAAATAGCACAACTAACTGGGGAACATGTGCTCAAATGAATGAGCCAATGAAAGACTTTCTAATTCAAACTCCCATGACCCCCAAGATCATCCCGTCTTGAGTGCACTTGAAAATCCAGTCAGCCATCTAGAAATCTGCCTTCAGGTAACTGGAAGCGATCACCTTTCGACACTACTGTTTTTGCCACTGATACCAAGAAATGAAACGATCCAGAAATGGAAAGGACAGAAACAATTTAGCTAATATTAATATAATACTAATATAATTGTATGTGTGTCGGATGTGCAAGAAGGTATGGGAGTTTGTATGTGTGTGCATGTCTTTGTACATGGAGGCCTCTTGGTTTGTTTGAGGTGTTTGATTTGTTGGTTGTTTTGCTTGTTTGCTTCTTGTTGTTGTTGTTATTGCTGCTGTTGCTGTTGTTGTTAAGACAGGATTTTATGAAGCCCAGGCAGGACACCACCTGGCTATGTAGTCAAGGATGACCTTGAATGTCTGAGCTTCTCACCTCCATCTCATCCCGTTTATATGGTCCTGGGAGTAGAATGTGTGCCCTCATGCATGCTAGGCAAGCAGTCTACTCGCTAATTTGAGGGGTGTGTGTGTGTGTGTGTGTGTGTGTGTGTGTGTGTGTGTGTGTGTGCGCGCGCGCACGTGTACTCCTTCAAAATTTCTCAGGAAAGAATTTGCAAAAAAAAATAAGGGAGAGGTAAAAAGAAAAAGGGTGCAAAGTAGAAAAATAAAACTTTAAGCACAAAATAAAGAGCCCCTCCACAGAGGAAAGAGAAGGGCTGTCCTATACACAGACAGTTCCTGCCCAGGTTCCCACTCATTCCAGTCCACTCAGGAAAATGAGGTGGATTAACCTGTGGGAGATACTCAGTCCTGATTGGCTGACTGCAGCTCACAGCTCATTGGTCAGGTTCAGGTAGCAAAATAAGACTTTCTGGAGTCTGTTTGTCTTGGCAGTTGAGATGGGAACATGCTGGACAAGGGCTGCAAAGTTTAGTTTGTGGTTCTTCCAGGAACACAGAGTACACGTGTGCCTCCCACCCATGCTACCAGGCTCCGTTCTGCATTTAGGCCTTTTTGGCTACAGAAGCCCATTCTAGGAGACTCAGAGATAGAGATAGAGATAGAGATAGAGATAGAGATAGAGATAGAGATAGAGATAGAGATAGAGATAGAGATAGAGATAGGGATAGAGATAGAGATGTTTTCCCCCTTCTTTTAATCAGACTCTATCACCTAACAGCCCTAATAATGGGTTGAAGCAAAAACGTCCCACCTCAGTGCCACCATGTTGAGTTAATACAATGTAAGTATAGATGCTTTATAAATGTCTGCTAAGTACAGGCTTGAATTATCTTAGAGAAAAAAAAAATTTAGTCCAGCTCCCAGTCAAGTCATGAGAAGCTTATTGCAGAATGCAAGAGCGTGCTAGCATCAGAGGGTAGGTAAGCACCTGAAAATATCTGAGAATAGGGAGTTGAACCCTCTGAGTGTCCTCCCTGAAGACTTAGCCAAATTTAAGGTGTTAGAAGTTTCTAGTTAAGAAATGGAGAAAGGATTTCAGCCCCTAAAGGGATAGGAATGTCACAGGAAGACCAACAGAATCAACTAACCGGGACCTTTGGGGCTCTCGGATCTGAACCACCAACCAAAGAACATACACAGGCACATATGTAGCAGATGTGCAGCTTGGTCTTCATGTGTGGGTCCTAAACAGCCAGAGCGGAGGCTATCCCAACAGCTGTTGTCTGTATGTGGGTGTCATGGTGTTTTACTGCTGTGAACAGACACCATGACCAAGGCAACTCTTAGAAGGACAACATTTAATTGGAGTTGGCTTACAGGTTCAGAGGCTCAGTCCATTATCATCAAGACAGGAACATGGCAGCATCCAGACCGGCATGGTGCAGGACAAGCTGAGAGTTCTACATCTTCATCTGAAGGCTGCTAGCAGAATACTGACTTTCAGGCAGCTAGGATGAAGGTCTTAAAGCTCACGACCGCAGTGACACACCTACTCCAGCAGAGCCACACCTTCTAATAGTGCCACTCCCTGGGCTAAGCATATACAAACCATCACAGTGGGATATGTTCTTCTAGCTGGGCTGCCTTGTCTGGCCTCAGTGGGAGAGGAATCAGCTAGCCTCAAAGAGACTTGAAGTGCCAGGGTGGGGAGATACCCAGGGAAGGCCCACCTGCTCAGAGAAGGGGAGGGAGCATGGGGGAAGGATTGTGGGGGGTGACTGGGAGGGAGGCAGAGAGTGGGATGTAAAGTGAATAAGTTAAATAAATAAATAAATAAATAAATAAATAAATAAATAAATAAATAAAATGCGAAAAAGTTTCCAGTTAAACCTGATGAACACTATGAAGTGCTTGCAATAAGCAAATAATACACCGCATAGCAAGAAAATAATCAATGTAATTCAATTATACAGGAGGCTTAAGCAAAAGTCTCTAAGATGTCTCATAGGCTCTAAAAGGTCTAGAAAATGGACTAGGCAACTCAATTTATCAAGGTCAGAAATTTTTCTTCATATGCATTGTCTTTTTTTTTTTTTTTTTTTTGATACTTTATTTACATTTCCAATGTTTCCCCCTTTCTAGGTCTCGTCTTTGGAGACCACCTATCCCCCCTCCCCCTCCCCCATCTCTATGAGGGAATTCCACCTCCCACTCACCCACCCGCCCACTCCCATATCTCACCTTGACATTCCCCTTTATGTGGGGGCCTCTCCTCCCCCTGATGGCCAACAAGACCCTCCTCTGCCACATATGTGGTCCGAACCATGGGTCCCTCCATGTGTATTCTTTGGTTGGTGGTCATATGCATTGTCTTACCTAGGACACAGCAATCCCTACTGAGGATCCCTCCTCAATCTCGCCCAGCACACCTGGTCAGTCACACACCTGAAAATGCTCAGATGTCACTCTCATCATTGGAAGGGTTGTCACAAGGGCGATCACTCACAATGGCGATGTTGTTCCTTTGAAGAGGGTTCCAACTGCAATAGAGAAGACCATGAGCTGAAAAATACACAGGATGCGAAGAAGGTCAATATGTCTTCTCCTCCTCTCCATAGTCAGGAACATAGGTAGGCACAGCCCAGGGGCACTTGCCACAGCTTTAAGATGTGACCAGAGAGAACTTATATTAGTCAGACATATTCTAGAAGTTTGGGGCTGGGAGACCTTGTGAAATCAAGTGTGAGTATCAAGAAAAGTCTGGAGGAGTCGGGTAAAATTCGTCTAACAGACAGGCAATGTTGAGGGGTGCTCAAGCTGAATGAAGGGATTCTGCTGAACTATACATGGGGGTTGATATTATTCTAGCTTTAGTTCTGTTGTTATAGCAAAAGACCCTGATAAAATGTAACATAGGGGAGAAAGGGCTTGTTTCATCTCACAAGTCTGTGTTATAGTCTATCCTGTAACTGGACCCGTGTGAGCAACTCCTAGAGAGCAAATAAATAGAATTAACGAATAAATAGAATTAATGAAGTCAACAGGGAGAATGAATGAGGCAAGGACTATGTCTTTAACAACAGAACCTCCGGGTAAGTCTCGCTTCAGCCTCCTCTGCCATCTGGGGAAAGACATGAGCTAGACATGCTTCAAAGAACTTCCCCCCGAAAAGATCCATAGGGACAGCATGACAACTAACGATGACTATGACAAGGACAAGGAAGAAGAAATAAAGCTGGGGGAGGCTATGTTGATGAGTCTGGGAGAATTAGAGGGGAGAAATAAGGGACATGGACATGATCATTCCTTATTGTGTAAGTGTCTTAGTTAAGGTTTGACCGCTATGAACAGACACCATGACCAAAGCAACTCTTTTAAGGACAATATTTAATTGGGGCTGGCTTACAGGTTCAGAGGTTCAGTCCAGTATCATAAAGGCAGGAACATGGCAGCATCCAGGCAGGCATGGTGCAGGAAGAGCTGAGAGTTCTACATCTTCATTTGAAGGCTACTAGCAGAATCCTGGCTTCCAGGCAGCTAGGATGAGGGTCTTAAAACCCACACCCACAGTGACACACCTCCAGCAGGGCCACACCTCCAAATAGTGCCACTCCAAGAATTCCTCTCCCTGCTGGAACTCCCACCTCCCATTTCCTATCTAATGCTTCCACACAGAACATAGGAGATTGTCCCTACACTTCCCCCCCATATCCCCAATGTCTGGAAAACTTCACTAGGAAACAATTCAAGATCAGAACAAATACAAAAATTTCAAACAGGGGGAATGCAGCCTTAGATACAAAATGATGGTGTGTTCTGAAGGAACAGAGAGAGGGGGTAGTTTATGAAGGAAATGATCCTACCTACATCTTCATTCTGATCCAGTATGCAAATAAAGGATGCAAGCAGTCAAGAAGTGCTCAGCCCCGATTGGTGGGTTGTAAGCAAGAGTTCATTGGCTGGGCCCAAATAATAAAATAGGACCTTGTAGAGACCATTGATCTGGGCAGTTACAACAGGAACACTCAGTCAAAGACCACAAAGTTTAGTATGTGGTTCTTTCAGGAACACGAAGCATATGTAACCTCCTACAACTACCAGTCAGCAAACGGTCACTGTGATCCATTCTTATCTGAAGCCCAGTGAACAATTTGGAACTTTTCTGAGACATATTCAATTTTTCTTTTAAAATCAGCGCTCTCTCTCTCTCTCTCTCTCTCTCTCTCACTCTCCACAAATGACAGCTTTCAACACCCTTCAGGCTTCTGGCCACTTCTTGCCCAGAGAACACTTTAGGTCAACGGCAGTCTTAGACCCATGTCTGTCCACTTTCAAAATAGACAAATAGCACAACCTCCAGAACCTCAAATGCAAAACTCTGAATCCAGCCCAGACTCTGCAATTTGCTCTTTCTCCACAGGCCAAACAAAAACTAATTTTAAACAAACCACCACCACGAAGCTTGGGGTGGGGAAGTGCCCAGAAAAGCCAAGCGACAGGACATAGAGACTGCCGTACTCCACCCAATGCCTGGGGAGCCTCGCTAGGACCAGACATTGGTCTAGGGATGGGATGACGTCCAACCTACCCTAAAATCCTCTTCTCAATGTGGGATTAGGAAATCCAGTCTATTCAACCAAGGAAGTGCCCTCCTCTGTCCTTTTTTTCCAATGAGATCTCAGATCTGAATTTCTATAATGGAGAAGCAAAAAAAAGAAAAAAAAGAAAAAGAAAAGACTCCTACTTAAAATTATAGTGAGCATAGTGTGTGTGTTTGTGTAGATGTGTGCACACAGCACAGGATTCTACCTCTGTGAGGGTTCACCAGAAAACAAAACCTAGAGCAGACATTCATATGCATAAGAAATAAGTGTTTATAATAATTTATACTTTTTTATAGAATGCACATTACATATAATATACAATAATGTTGAACTCTATATTAAAACTACAATTTGTGATTGTAAAATACAATAGTCATATAATAACACAATAAGATGAAATAGAAAACACAAACACTTGTTTGTTGATGTAGTTTCAGGAACTGTCAATGCAATGGTGAGAGATGAGTAAAATCTCAACTCTATGACAGGCTGGAAACTGAGGCAGGAGTGGATGCTACCATGCAGAATTCGTCTCTGGGAAAGCTGAGTTTGTTCTGAAGGTCTCCAACTGGTTAGATGAAGTCAATTTCCTTTACTTAAAGTAAATAGGTGTAAATATGAACATGTCACAAAATACCTACTGGGCAGCCTACAGATCAATGTGTATTTAAAGGCTGGCAGCAGCAGGCCATTCAAGATGGCAACAAAAGAAAAGGTATAGCATCCAGTGCCTTTGCCGGCATCTATGCTGTGAGTGAAATCCTTGCATCAGGAGCTGGGGAGATGGCTCGGTGGTTAAAATACTTGCCATGAAAGTGTGAGGAACAGAGTCCTGATCCAAGAACCTCTGTAAAATTCCTTATGAACATGGTGGCCTGACTGTAATTCTAGCCTCAGAAAGAGATGGAGAATTCTCAGGGCAAGCTGGTCAGGAAATTTAGCCCTATCTACAATATCTGGGTTCAATTGAGAGACCTGTCTCAATGAATAAGGTATAAGAGTATTGAAGACATCAATCCCTGACCTCATGTGCATGTGGACATGCATGCATAAGCACCCTTCCACACATGTATTCCCAAACATGCATACACATATTCTTACCACATAGAAATACACATGAAAATAGAAAAAGGTTCTTTTGTCATAAAAAGTGTTGATTATCACAGTCTTTGCAGATCTGAGATATGGGGATAAATGGTTTAATCTTGGCTGTCAACTTGATTGGATCTGGAGTCAACTAGAAGTTAACTGGACAGTTCTGTGGGGGGTGGGGGATGGTTTTCCAGGAAAGATTAACAAAGAGAAGGAGATGCCTCCACCATAGTGATGAGCACCTTCCAGCTGCAGCCCAAGTTAGCCAGCAGATTGCTTGCCTGCCTGCCCTTGCCTATGGCTGACTGTGGCTGCCAGTGCTGCTGTCATTCTCCTTGGCATCAGACGCCACTGTCCTCATCCGTAGCCTCCGTAGCATGCAGACAGCCACTGTTGAATGCCCCAGCCTGAATTGTGTAAGCTAGCCCCATTTATAACCTGTGTACATTCTATCTGACCTGTCCCTTTAGAGAACCCTGACCAACTTCACCCCAGGGCAGACTGTGAAGGAGAGATCTCAGGGTCCACCTAAAGCCATGATGGAGTAACTCACTGGCTGCTAACTTGTCCTGAATTCATCCATTCACCGGACACCACAGACGTGACCACATCTGACTGGGCTTGTATCTTGTGAGCCTAGCCTTTAACAGCTGAGCCATCTTTCTAGCCCAACTGGACTTATCTCTATGGAATCAGTTTCTTGGTTCTTCCTTCCCAAAGGAAGAACACCTGAGGCTCAGAAAGGTTGAGTCACTGTGTGAAACCACTCAGTGTTTTGAATCTAGTGGTACTAAATCCTGGGGTTTCCATCTGCCCTTCAGACAATCATCACCTCCCAGGATGGTTCAGAAATACCTTCTTTCTTCCTTACTTTCTACCAGTCTTCGACTTTCCTCTCTTTCTCTTCAATCCCAGTGCCACTGTGGTCAGTACATGCCTACTCCATGCACTGCCAGGAACTTGGAGTTCCCACCTAAGAAAATAGTCATCCAAAAGACGGGCAGAGTTGAGACAGAGAGAGTATTTTAAGGAACAGCAAATGGGACAAAGCCTGAAGACAAGTTTTGAGTTTGCAAAAGGTGTTCTGACCCTGAACAAGAACTAAAATATTGCCTCCAGCCAAAGATGCCTTGAGTGTATCCAACTTCATAATAATCATGTTTACCCCGATAACCTGCTGATAGAGACTTCTAGCAAATCTGGGATAAGATCAAAAGAGCTCGAACCCATGTCCACAAGCAAAGTGTTCATCACTTCCTGCATCTTCATGGAAGAAGGACCCAGCATCACCTAGGATGGTCACTTGTCCGGTACAGGGCACATGACGTTGGCTTCTGTCCTTCACCTCACTCCCAGTGGGAATGAAGCCCTACTGTTCCATTTTGCAACACTTCAAATCAGAGGACTGACAGCCCTGCTTTGAGGAGCAGCCAATGGAAATAGAGGTCACGGCTGTCAATCAGGGCGTAATTTGCATGCAAATAGCAGTTTCTGCCCTAACGTTTTTCCTCCAAGGGAATCAACACAAACACAAAAATGCCTGACGCTCTGGTCCAGCCCAGGCTGAAGAACAAAAGTACAAAATGGAGGTTGCCCTGACCCTAATTTAATCCAGGAGAACAAACAGGGAATCACTCAGCAGTCCTCAAATCCATAATCACAAGATTATGCCCATGAGGCAAATAGTTTTATGGACCTTCTCCCGCACCTCATCCCTCCCGCCACAGAAACTAGATTAAAATGGCCCTTGATGGCTTGGTGAGTGACATTCTTATGGACTCTGTTGATCTTGTGCTGTTTTTCAATGCAAAGTCAAATACACAATGGAAACTTGTTTTATTTATAAAATAGCCGTAATGTTGCTATGTGAGGCTCACACTTGTTCGCTATTTCATGTCACTCAAGTTTCTGTTCAAACGCTACTTCCTCCGAAAGGCCCTTCCTTGACCTCCATCTAAAACGGCACCTCCATCATCCGACACTCACGCCCTGGAAACCTTTAAGAAAGCTAAACTTTCTTTCTGGCGTTGGCTTCTGTGTCTGCTTATTTTTTTAATGTCTGATTTCTCCTCCTACCTCTTATGGAGAAGCTGAATGAGGAAGAAGACATGAGCGTTCCCAGAGCTCCAGTTACAGCAATCAGAACTGTGCCTCGTACATAGGAAGGGCTCCATAAACAGTCGTTGAATGGATACATAAGTGGATGGGCCCAAAAATCAAAAACCCTAAGGAAAATGAGCCATCTTAGACTTTACTATCTTAACTTTTTCTCTTTGGAGAGCTACTTCGAATATCCGTTTATTATTATGTTTTTTTTTTCATTTAAGTATGTATCTGCATGTGCATGCAGGTACCCATGGATGCCAGAAGAGGGTTGTGTGATCGACCCCCTGGAACTGGAGTCATCAAAGTTGTAAGCCATCCAACATGGGTGCCCTGAACCAAATCCCAGTCATTTAGAAGAGCAGCAAGTGCTCTTAACCACTGAGCCATCTCTCCAGCCCCTACTCTGAAAATTCTTGAGGATAGTTTCCAACCCCAAGTGTTATAATTGACTAATTGACGTCTATATCAGAGTGTAGGGCTTAGCTGCTCAGTAAACCAGCTGTTCATCCTGTCTAGGGGATGTGAAAATCAGATGGCCCGCATCCAAATCTCAGATCTGGCACTTCCTACACGAACAGCCATGGAACATTCAGTTAACAGCTCCGTGTTTTAGTTTCCTTGGCTATAAAACAGGAATGGTATAGATGGTGCCTGCGTTACAGGGTTTCGTGCGAGAAAAAGCAAGCAACTGTATGTGAGTCACATCTTCTGATATGGAAGGAACATAGTCCTCATCAGTATTTCCCTTTTAAATTTTTTTTATTTTTATTATTTCTAAGAGTGTGTGTGTGTGTGTGTGTGTGTGAGAGAGAGAGAGAGAGAGAGAGAGAGAGAGAGAGAGAGAGAGAAGGTACCCTCAGAGCCCAGATGTTAGAGCCTTTGAAATCTAAAGTCACAGGCAATTGCCAGCCATCCCATATTGCCTCTAGAAACCAAACTCAGATCCTCTGCAAGAGAACTCTTAACCTCAGAGCCATCCCTCCAGCCCCGTGCTATTAATTCTTAAACAATGTTGTTTTTGAAATAATTAGTGGAAATGCTTTGTTACTCAGAGCCCGGGCTGAGTAAGATGAGAGACAGTGCCAGAGGAACTCAGACACAAGCCCTGGCCATGCACCTGGATGGGTAGGAATGAGTAGTCCCTTGTCTTCTCTACCCAATGTATTCTCTACTCCTTGTCTTCTCGACTACACTGGTCCCAGCTTCACAAGAAATGGACGTGTAAGAAGTAAAACAACCCTCATCCAAAAATGTCTCCTTGCAACAGACAGAGACCATTACAGAAAACCCCAACCAACCAAAACGCAGAGAACAAGTGACCATGTGGTGTCCCACCTCAACCGATACACCAACAATGCAACCCCTGCACCTAAGTCTCAGGGATCATAGTAGAGCAGGGGACAGAAAGATTGTAAGAACCAAGGGAACAGGGAGTTTGCTGTGAGAGTGTGTGAGAGAAGCTTCACCCATGGACATCTATCTCATCAACATGGCTGCCAAAACAAGACCTCAACGAAGATCCCACCCACAGACGTGCTAACGTGGAAGGGGGAAACTTCACAGGGCCCAAACCCTAGAACTATAAGTAACTAAGGAATTAGGAGACCTAGATAAATAGTCTTCCTCAGGGAAGAGCCTTCAAATTGGTTATCTACTACCAAGTGGTCCTCCAGAAAATCATACTAGTAATATTATATGGACTAAGAAGATTGTATTTATATATTTAGGAATTCACAAGCATGTGTGTGTGTGTGTGTGTGTGTGTGTGTGTGTGTACATAGCAGCTATTTAAGAGATCTAGGCCATGAGTCTGAGAGAGAGCAAGGTGGGGTTGAAGGGAAGAAGAAGAAAGGTGGAAATGATGTAACTACATTCCAATTTCAAAAAATACATTGAAAATAGGAGTAAAATTAGCAAACAAATCCTAAATGCACTTTGTCTTGTGATGTAATGTTTACAGTACAAGTGTAATTCAAGTTAACTGTGGGGCAAGAGAAGAGCTGAGGCTGGAGGACGTCTAAACAGGCAGAATGCCTACTGTGCAAGCATGGGGACCTGAGTTCAAACCCAGGACCTGCATAAAAGTACATAGGTGCCTGAGAAAGCATGTGTGCATATAATATGCATCATATACACCAAACATAAGTAAATACTATTATAGTATCTTCAGAGAAAAGAATGGGAACCAACATAACAGCAAAATCACTAGTTTTCTTTTAACAAAAAAATATTCCCAGAAGTCTCTGGGCAAAACCCTAGCCCAAGGACCAGAATTCCTCAGGACCAATTTTCAGGTATCCTCAGGAATCCCTGGGTTTCATAAGGGAGTCAAACAAATTCATCCAAAGGCAAGTTTTTTGCTATATTGCATGAGGAAACTCTGTGTGTGGTGGTGGCGCACACCTTGATCTCAGCACTCTGGAGGCAGAAGCAGGAGGATCTCTATGAATTCCAGGCCAATCCGATCCACATAGGAAGTTATAGTCTAGCCAACGCTGCATAGTTAGACCCTCTCTCAGGGAGAGAGGGAAAAAGGGAGGGAGTGAGGGGGAGGAGGAGGAGGAAGGAGAGGAGAGGGGGTGAATTTAAAATCAATAAAAAATGTTGGAACAAAGTGCATTGGTGAATGACTCTTCGGTAATATTTTATTTAAAAATTCCATAAACAGTGAGAACAGACTGAGGAAGGATCTTCAGGAAAAGTGCCTCCACTTCCCATAAAATGTCAGTGTGCAATTTACTCAAGCAAATAAGCAGATGTTTAAGGAAAATGTTTAAGAGGTTTAAGGAAAATTATATATATATATATATATATATATATATATATGTAATATATATGATATATATATAATATATGTGTTATATATGATATATATGTAATATATTATATATGTGTAATATATATATATTACATAGTCCACTAAGAGAACTCCACAGGTATGCCTAATCTCAATATATAGCTCCTACCCTAAGTTAGTCATGATATCTAAAAATATTCAAATTAAGGAAATAAAACTGAAATGTATATTGTCATCTATTCACACTCAGAGTTTCCAACATTCAGATATGGTACAGACGTGGCTAAGCCGTGTAAGTCAAAGGCTACCCACTGCATGCTGCCCTATACCATCAGCCCAAAGGTGGTGACAGGTCTCCACCAAAAAGGTTCCTCCAAAAATAAATATCAAAATGCCCCTCTCCAGGGGCAGGGCGATGATTCAATCAGTAAAATGCTCCCCATGCAGTCGTGAGGATCTCGGGTCAGTTCCCAGAACGCACATTTTAAACAGCGGAGCACAGTGGCATACACCTATAATCCTGGCACTGAGGAGGTGGAGATGAGGGGATGCCTGGGGCTCACTGACCAGACAGCTGAGTCAAACTAGCAAGCTCTAGGTCCCAGAAAGAGTCTTCATCTCAACAAAGAAGGCAGACAGCTCCTAAGGTGGGACTGACCTCCAGCCTCTACATGCATACACACACACTTCACACACAGCAGCATTCACAGACACACAAACATATAACCTTCACACACAGAAACATGCACATACCACACACACACACACACACACACACATACACACATACACACACACACGTGCACACACACACACACATACACACGTGCACACACACATACACACACACACATACACACACATACACACACACACATACACACACACACACATACACACACACACATACACACACACACATACACACACACACACATACACACACATACACACACATACACACACACACATACACACACATACACACACACACATACACACACACACACATACACACACACACACACA
>CM052710.1:8399878-8521512 GCA_028551405.1 Uromys caudimaculatus | reverse complement strand
TGTGCTGTCAGCAGCCTGTGGATTCTTCTTACAGCAACAACAACAAAAACCTCAGGGCCCTGGACTCTGTATACTCTTCTCTCTGCTTGGATTATCCTACACACACACACACACACACACACACACACACACACACACACAGCACATATACACAAGGGTTATCTTGCCCCACCACCACCACATGCACACACACAGACAAGTTGTCCCCCCCCCCCCCGCCCCTTTCTTTCACTCGAATCCTTCAAATCAGAGCTTGGGCGTCGTCCTTGTAGGGAACCCGTTCCTACCCACCCTGGTGAAAAGAGGGCACCATCTACCCCTTCCACTAGCTTCTCACTTTCTTCAAGTGTGCCTTGCAACTCTAGTAGTGTGTAGTAATGTGTGTCTGTTTGCACATGCTCATATGTGTGCATACGCATGTGTGTGCTTGCATGCAGAAGCCAGAGTTCCATATTGAATGTCTCCCTCAATCACCCTCTACCTTAAGTTTTTGAGACAGGGTCTTCCAGGGAAGCCCGAGCTCACTGAATCAGCTAGACTGATTGGTCAGCGAGCCCCAGGAATCTGCCAGTCTCTACCTCCCCAGTGCTGGGGTTTCAGATCCACACACGCGCGCACACACACACACACACACACACAGAGAGAGAGAGGGGGTGGGGTTCCTGCCTGCTCTAGCAGCACGGTGCCTAAAATTGGAGAGGGACTCAATCAGTGTCTGCCCCTTTAATGTATTCATGGCCTTGCTTTGTCCAGGCTTAATTAGTTCAGGGAAGAGATCAAAAAAGCAACTACCAAAACCCTCAATCACAGACTCTACTGGTAATTATATCCCCAGCTGAGCTTAGGTGGACAATGGATGACTCGACCCTGGTGGGAGATTAGGGTCTCAAAGGCCAATGATACAAAGGAGTTTACTGCCAGAAGGGACCTCGGAAAACTCAGGTGGTTGAATTGCATCATTTGGGGTCAGCACAAGACAGAACATCAGTGACATAACACACACCGATATCCCCTTGGGAACCCTCCTCACTCTTCTAAGTGTGTGGTTTGTAAACATATCTAAACGGTGTAAGAATTAAACAGTAGAGTGAACAAAAAGAGAAAAAGCCTTAAAACTGACAATTGATTACATAGGCATTCACAACTAAATCCTACAAAAATACAAACAACGTGATGCTACCCTGGCTAGCTCACCAGCTGGCTCAGGAAACGCAATATAGACCTTCATTGAATGATCCCAGGAACCTATAAAGTCATAAGATAATATACACTGACTCTCAGAAGGGCTTTGGGGGTCAGAGTGAGGCAGTATTAGATGCAAAGAGAAAAGAAGAATTCTTGCTAAGGTCTGTTAAGGGAAGGGCTGGAGAAAGATTGGCACCTGAATATTTTAAGTTTTAGAACGAGCCTTGAGGATGTCACTCCATTGGCAGAGTGCTCACCTATCATACACGAAGCCCTGGGTTCGATCCCCAGCACTGAATTAACTGGGCGCAGTGGTCCACATCTCTAATCCCAGCACTCAGGAGGTTGAAATAAGAGCATGAGGATCAGAAGGTGGCTGGGCTGAGTGGTGCATGCCTTTAATCCCAGCATTGAGAGGGAGAGGCAGGGGTGTCTCCGTGAGTCTGAGGCCAGGCTGGTCTACGTAGTGAGTTCCATGACAGCCAGAGCTACATAGTGAGACCCTGTCTCAAAAAATACCTGAATAAATAAATTAAATGACAAATATTAAATTTTTTTTAAAAAATCACAAGTTCAAGATCACCCTCAGCTACATAGTAAGTTCAAGACCAACCTAGGCTATATACGACACTGTTAATAATAAATAAATAAATAAATAAATAAATAAATAAATAAATAAATAAATAAGAGTTTTAGAACATAAAGATAGACTTGTTTTGAGTCACGGAGAGGCTTGGACTCCTGCTCACTCCACTGCAAAATTCAGGTCATTTGAGAAAGAGGTGGGGCCCAATCTCAGCCAGGAACCCAGGATGAGAGAACAGGATGTCGTAGGGGCTTCAGCAACAGGACGTGACTGGGAGTGCAGAGACGTGACTAGAAAGGATTGGAGGTGGACTGCGGGCGGCCAGTGGCTGTGTCCTTCATAGGACATCCTTATTTTTGGCCTGTTGACTTTGCCAGGCAACACCTGAGTCATCTCCCTGGAGACTAGTGACCAAGCCAAACAGAGGAGCTCAAACACTGTTTCTGGTCCTCTGGGCATTGTGGGTTTCACTAAATATGGACATCCTGTTAACTGGGTTTGATTCTGATACTCGACCTTCAAGTGGGAGATGGGCTTTCTGTGTTCTCTCTTCCATTGTGTGTTCTCTTTAGGAGGAAAGTTCAGAGCAGGAAAAGAAATCAACAGGTCTTTTTGGAGATAGCAAGCGTTGCTATTAAAGCACTTTTGTTGACATGGAAACAAGAAACAGCTGAGCTGGAAGAAAGTAACAGTGAGTGGAAAGGTAGCGAGGTCTTGCCATTTTCCCTCCCCTTTTGCTGGTGGCAGCATATGCCATGGGTGTGATCCCTTTCTCCAGCCTCCCCAGAGAGATCTAGATCCTAACTCTGCTTCAGAGCCAAATGATCTTGAACAGGACTTTGACTTCATTGAGCCACACACCCTCTCCCCACGCCCACCCCCGCTAACTCAGAGCGATGCTCAACTCGGTGCATGTAAAGACAGTGGTTATGTGCTCCATAGCCATCAATACCCATTGCTTCCTGAAGAAAGGGACCTGTGGAGGCTGGGGAGATAGTTGGGTTAATAAAATGCTTGCCTTACAAGCGTGAGGACCCTCGTTGCATCTCCAGAACTCAGGAGAAGCAGCCAGGCATAGGGTAAGTGCTTGTAATTCTAATGTTGGAGAGGAAAAGTCAGAAGGAACTCTTTGCTTCACTGGCCAGCCACCTTAGCCTACTGATAAATTTCATGCCAGTGAAAAGACTTTGAAAAAAAGAAGGTTCAAGTCATGGCACCCGAGAAACGACACCCCCATGTTACTGTCCTATGGCTTCTTTCAGTACACAGGTGCACTGAATGTACACACACACACACACAGACACAGACACAGACACAGACACAGACACACACACACACACACACACACACACACACACACACACACGTGGCCCACAGAAAGTAAACTATGCATAGAGAAAGGAGGAACAACCCCAGTTGATTTGATGACAAAAGCATGGATGGATACGTTTAGTTTGTTGTCGGTTTTTTTTTTTTTTTTTTTTTTTTTTTTAGTGTTTATTTTATATGTTTGGGCCTTTTGCCTACATCTATGAATGTGCACCCCATGAGTACCCAGTGCCCGTGGAGGCAGACGAGGGCATCAGAGCCCCTGGAACTGGAGTTACAGATGGTTGCGAACCTCATTGTGGGTGCTAGGAATGGAACGAGAGTCCCCTGGAAGAACTGCCAATGGTCTTACCCACGGAGCCATTTATTCAGTCCATGTTTAGAGCAGCAGAAGGAAGAGAGAACTATGATGAGAAGCTGCCGTGAAGATCACGATGCACAGACAAAGTCTCGTGCCACTGGGACACCGAGGCTTGGGGCATCAGTTTCTTCTCTCAATCCAGCAACTTCAAGAAAAAGGAAGAAAGTTTCCATCTTGCTCTCAGAGCGTTTCCCATGTCTCCATGGTTTACAGCTTTAAGCAAAGCATAACATCCAGGACAAATGAGGCCTCTTTCTTTGTTGTCTCTCCTATGGAGCAGGAGCCAAGTAGGCAAAGAATCACCTCAGAATCTTGTGGATTCTGTGATCCTCCTGATGGCAGCTTCATCCCAGGGAGCCTCCCTTGTCTCCCAGGTTCAGGCAATATTTGAGGCAAGTTAGCTTTAAAAGTGTGCCACAGAGAGCTCTCTCATTTGTGTCATCATGTCACAGCAAAGAGGTAAGAAAAACCCACTGATACTATCTGTGTCTTTGACTACCCTTGACTCTAAAGTAGGCCCTCATTCTAAAGTAGCTTTCCCTTCCCTTCCAGGGTGAGGAGAGAGGAGAGTTAAGGAGAGATCCAAAGTGGAAGGCTGTCATAGCAAAGGATGTCTCCATGACATCTTTGCCACTTAGCAATGCATCCTGAGGCATGCACGCAGCTGACACATTGCCTGCCACAGAAACTCCTCTAGGCTAAGAGAGGATTTGGGGCTCCAGTGTGCCAGGCCTATGATCCTGTGAACCTCCCACTGGCAATGT
The DNA here is from genome assembly GCA_028551405.1 of Uromys caudimaculatus. Taxonomy (NCBI): domain Eukaryota; kingdom Metazoa; phylum Chordata; class Mammalia; order Rodentia; family Muridae; genus Uromys; species Uromys caudimaculatus. The sequence continues at coordinate 8,517,287 of CM052710.1, read as the reverse complement.
TGGAAAAATACAGGCCACTGGTGCTGCTTGGCTCTGGTGAGCTGATAACTGCTACTCCTTTCCAGGTTGTTTGTCCCTATGGAAGCTAAATGTATTCTGATCCAAGGGTTGCCAAACAACTACCACATACTAGGTGCATTAAAATGGCAGGAGAAGCAGTCTGTTGTCCGTAGGGAGTCTCTCCCTGCTTTCCAAGATCCTCAGGTTTCTCCTGTTATTGCTTATATTTCTCCCTTTCATAATTATAACGCTCTTTCCTGTGTTCCAAGAACCTTACTCAAAGATCTGCATTCCCGACTCTTCGTATCATGTCAATGTGTCGTGTCTTTTATTACCATGATTCACGATCAATATCCACACTCACTACACCACAAACCTTGGTAAGACAAGGCCAGATCCACTTAAGCCTCATAACTACCCATCATCCACCTTCATGCATTGTTAAGGTTGGCTTTCACTGTCAATCAAAGACAACCTAGAATCACCTGGGAAGAACAGTCACCATGAGATGTTGCCTACATTGGAGTCGCCTGTGGATGTGTCTGTGGGAAGTTGTCTTAACTAATTAACTGATGTGAGAAGACTCAGTCCTCGATGGGTGGTTCCATTCCCCAGGGAGGATATCCTGAATTATATGAAAGTAGAACACTGGGGCTGAGTTCAAACAAGTGACTCTGTCTTCATCTCTCATTTCTCATGACTGTTGGTGTGATGTGACCTTCTGTCTCTAAATTTCTGTTGCTGCACCTTTCTGAAATAACGGACCAAATGGATTTGGAGCTGCTAGCTAAAATAAATGCTCCCCCCAAAAGGTGCTGGCTCCCTCTCAAGACCCTAGAGAAGGGTTTCTGTCATTTCTCTCTTTTAGCTTCCAGTAATCGCAGTGGGTACCTCCAAACCAAACCTCCATCTCAGATATGGCTCAAACATGGGGCTTCTTATTCTCTCCCCTCCTTAAGAGTCTCTAGATTCCCTTCTGTGCAGACCCATTCTTCTCCAGTATCACCTCCTCCTGACTATGGAGACTCTGTTGACTTGGTTTGTTTTGTTTTTTTAAGTCACATTAGACATGCTTTTGTGTCTTCACAGAAGGGCAAGTAGTGCATGCCCATGGTTCACACACACGTCCAGGTAAAACCACTCAAACATCCAAATAAATAGATAAATATAGAATAAAAGCTTTAAAAGGAGGACCAAGAAAGATGACTCTGTTGTTAAGAGAATGTACTCTTGTAGAAGACACAGGTTCAGTTCCCAGCACCAGGTGACTCACAACAGCCTAATAACTCCAATTCCAGGAGATCAACCCCCCTCTTCTAGATCTCGTGGTCATCTTCATTCACATGGTTTATTATGTGTGTATATATGTATATACGTACGTGTATGCATGTATGTAGGCTCAGGCATACACATAAAATAAATATTTTTATTAAAATAAACTTTTTATTAAAATAAAAGGATAGGCAGGCCTGAGAAATTACACTAGAAGCCATCCTCTGCCTTCCCATACACACACACAAACATACACTACACATATAAATACATGCGTACAAAATAGATTATCAAGAATTCAAGACTTGAAAGTAACACTCTCCCAAAACGAAAGACCAAGACTATCAATTCTTTCTCAAAAAGTACTGCCTTGAAATATACAGGAATACAAGCCACTCTCAGTCAGACACTAGCCTGTAATCTCTCTTTCCCCAGCCCACAGCCCTCCTGCTCCCAATCTGACAAGTACCTGATGCATTCCCAGTATGTAACCTGTCCCCGGTTGGAGTCTACACCAAAGCTGGTTATGTAATAAGTGAATGCTATTGGGTTGCATCAACTCATAGCAAACTTTTTGTTCTATTCACTAAAGGAAATCTACCTAACTAAAGGTGTCAGAGAAGCCAGAGAATAGAAATCAGAAATCTAAAAAACCCATCTGTAAGCAGGACAAGGCTGAGGCAGGAGGATTGCTGTGAGCTCTGGGCTAAGACACTGTCTCAAAACCCAAAACTGAAAGCTAGCTGCTGCTGCTGCTGATGCTGCTGCTGCTGCTGCTGCTGCTGCTGCTGCTGTTGTTTTGAGATAGAGTGTCTCTGTGTAGCCCTGGTTGTCCTGGAACTCACTCTGTAGACCAGACATGTTATCAAACTCACAGAGATCTGCCTGCCTCTGCCTCCTGAGTGCTGGGATTAAAGGCATGTGCCACCACTGCCTGACTCAATGAAAACAACTTTTAAATGAAAACTGGCGTAGGAAAGATGTATTACGTCAAGTTGGTCCCTGCTATATTTAAATCTTCTCAAAGAAGCAAACTTTTACTGTGAAACACCTTCTGCAACGGCTGCTTCAGATACATAAAAATTGGGAGTATAGGCAGGTGTGATGGCTGCTATCTGTAATCCCGGCACTTGATATGCTGAGGCAGGAGGATTGCCATGCATCTGAAGCCAGCCTAAGCTATCAGCTGAGACTCTGTCCCATCAAGCTAGACAAAGGGGGTAAGGGCGGGGATGGAGGAGGAGAGGGAAGGCTCCCAGCTCCACTGGTATCTTCTAACGTAATTCAACTTTAGTCTTATCAGAAGCTGGTTAGCCAAAGACAGATGCAGAATAAGAGACTGATCATGTTTCTCAATCTTATTTGCAAACAAGCCTTCATTTCCTGCTTGTCAAGCACAGTGAGGGGACTTTGTCCTTTCAAATCATTGTCTTAAGCCAGTGATGGAAACCATTGAACAGGCTTTGTCCCGGCCAGAGCCTGGATGCTCAATGTCATTGAACTCAAAGAGTGCGTAATTCATAGTGAAAGGTGTGATTGCGGCCCAGCCGGCCAGGTAATCAGCTCCTGATTTTCTCTTCAACATTCTAGACCAGTTGGAAATTGTAGCCCAAGAGGAAGCTGGAGAGGATTATCCTGGAAATGTAGTATCCTTTTTCAAATATAAACACGGGACTATTATCCTAGCTAGTTACTCCCTCCTTGCTGAGAACTGAGACCCAAGCAGTAAGCACAGGGTCTCTGCCTAGGCAGCTGTCTCAAAGTCCTGCCTCCCGGGTCTCTTCTATCAGCTCACCCTTCCAAGACTGTCGCAACCTTATGATGTCTCCCAAGTCTGAGCCTCCTCAACTCAAGCTTGTTTTGCAAACATTTGGCTGCCTCTTGGGAACCTGCCTCAACCTGAGGCCCGAGCTTCCTCTTGGCTGAAGTGGCAAAGGCTTCCTGAAAGGGACTGGTCTTTTTCCCACTGCAAGCTGACAGTTTGGAAGTTCCAGATCAGAAAGCATCTTTCCCGATTGAAAGATAGATGCTAGCTGTCCATTCTCAGAAGCTAACCACGACATAAAACTTGGTTGGGTATTTAAATGAGCACTTAAGTGCTCACATAATAATAATAATAATAATAATAATAATAATAATAATAATAAATGAGTATTTAAATACAAAAACATGACTTACAGGAAAATAAAGGAGAAGAAGAAAAAGGAGGAGGAAGAAGAGGAGGAGGAAGAGGAGAGGGAGGAAGAAGAAGAGAAGGAGGAGAAGGAGAAGGAGGAGAAGGAGAAGGAGAAGGAGAAGGAGAAGGAGAAGGAGAAGGAGAAGGAGAAGGAGAAGGAGAAGGAGAAGGAGAAGGAGAAGGAGAAGGAGAAGGAGAAGGAGAAGGAGAAGAAACATGGAGGACCAAAGTCTCCATTCTGTCATGGGTGGCCCTTCGCTGTAGACAGAATACCTCCAGACAAAGAAGGCCCACGAGGAAACATGTTGCTTAGGCATTAAAGGATGCATTCTCTATTTCTTTATGGTGCTTTGCATTAGCCAAACTCACAATGGATAACATAGTTAGACAGCAAAATAAACAGCAGAGACCATAAAGCACTGAGACTTTCAAGCTTCGATGCAGACCTGCAGCCAGCTACCTGCCTCCGTGCTCAAAGGGAGAGCCCAGCATATAAACAAAGCTTGCATGCAAGACTCCATGTATTATCAACATATCACATGGAGGCTCCTGCCAGCCTTGCAGCAGACACATAACTCTACGCTATGTAATGTGTAGACCAGCAAGGTCTAGAGAAAAAGAGCATTTTGTTCCTTCAAACGTACCCTCTACTCAGGGTTTAAGTCCTCTGAAACCCCCCCCCAAGTGTGTCAGGCCACTGTATCACTTTCTTTCTTCTATAAAATGCTGGGCTTAGAATTTAGGTTCTTGGCGAATATCCCTCCTTGTGGCTTCCAGACGGTATCTCTTCTCTCTTCTCTTCGCTCCTCTTCTCTTCTCCCCTACCCTCTTCACCCTCCCTACCCTCACCAAATACACACACACACACACACACACACACACAAGATCCACCATGTGAGTCTCAGGATTAAGCTTCGAAAAACATCAAGCTTGACTGCAAGTCGCTTTGCGCTCTGCGAGTGAGTAGGTCTCAACCTACGTAATACAACCCCTTGGGGGGGTCACGTATAGATATCCTGCGTATCAGGTATTTACATTATGATTCATAACAGCAGCAAATTACAGAGATGAAGCAGCAACCAATAGAATTTATGGTCAGGGGTGGGGTTCTCACCACAACATGAGAAACTGTATTAAAGGTCCCCAGTGTTAAGAAGGTTGAGAACCACTCCTATACTTTATAGCACCTCTCATTAGGCTTATCTATCTCTATCCATCCGTCCATCCATCCATCCATCATCTATCTACTTCACTAGGTGGTCTTGCTGACATAGACCCCAGAGTGACTAGCCTCCGCCTCCCGAGTGCTGGGATACAGGGCTGTGCCACCATGTCTGGTGTCAGAAGAACCTTATCTCACTCCGTGGTTCCATCCTTTTCTTTCATTGCACCATCTTTTTCCTCTTGGACGGTCCTTTTCTTTCTAATAATTTGTTATGAAGTTTACAAACATTTAACAAACTTGGAAGAATTATATAACAGCCATCCTGAGATAAACCTTAAATTCTTCCTCTCCTGCATGGCTCTTGAATTCTGCTTCCTCCTTCCAAGTAATGGTGGTATAATCCTTTTTTATTGATGTATTTATTGACTGGGGAGCAAGTATGTGCAATACATGTGAAGTCCAGGGATAACCTTCAGGACTCAGCTCTTTTTCCACAATGTAGGTCCTAGGAATTGAACTCGGATCATCAGTCTTAGCAGCAGACACCTTTACCCACTTAACAGTCTGGCCAGACCCAAGTGATGTCTTTTATGGTGTTGGTCCTGGGAAACCTGTGGCATAACCTATCAGGACCATGTGGTTTGTCCAATTGCTACCCCAGGTTTTCTTTTCAGAGATGAGCAGGACCCAGGCTTCAGCAACAGACATGCCTGGTTTGCATTCTCAGGCTCTCCACTCATCATCTGTGTGACCCAGGATGTGTCTCCCCTGAATGCTGCAGGTTTGAGGCATTGCGCTACAACCAACAACAGCAGCTCCGGCCCAAGGATTTATGCAGAGAGCCACGTTCTGAGTACTTGGCAAAGAACTGTCTTCAAAGCATCATTCGGAGGGCTCAGACTTCTAATTGAGAACGCTGGATACAATGGTTATGAGAAGGACATAAGAAACGTTAAAATTCTGGGGTGGAGTATTTCTCTGTCATATAAACAGAAGTCAGACACAGGCACATGTTCAGGTATACCTTTTACTGATGGATCACCTTTTTTTTTTTTTTTTCAAGTGATAAAAATAAATCAGATCTAAACTATGTCCATATGTTCAACTGTAAACAGCTATTGGCAAGATGGAGCGCTTTCCAGACTGGCCCATCCCTTGCCTGTTCAGCTCAAGGATATTTTCCATAGCTGGTGCCCTGAAAACTCTAAACCCTAGAGACTCTGGGGTTGGTGCCCATCTGTGATTAGCTCTTCCTTGTGGCTAGGGTAAAGCACTGATTGGTTTCCTTCAAGGCAAATGGATGGCTGTCTTTCAACCTAGAGAGACTTTGAATGCTTCTAACCCCTCCTACATTCAAAAGTCTTCCAAAGTCATTTAGGTCAGTTTCTCCACTGGGGAACAGTTTTAAGATTACCCCCAGGGAAATCTCCCAGCCTAAGTAAATGCAAGGATAAATAAATATGTAAATATAAGCAGAATGAATCTCAACTTGAGGTGGGTAGGTATATGGTATATATGTTCATGTGTGTGTATGTATGGATATCATGCCTGTACATGTATGTGGAAGTCAGAGATCAATGTCAGGTGCCTTCTTCAGTCACTCTCCATCCTATTTTTTGAGACAGAGTTTCTCACTGAACCTGACTTGGTTAGACTGGCTGGCCAGGAAGCCCCAGGGATAGTCCTGTCTCTAGCCCGCTACCATTGGGATTACAGGTGCATACACTGGTTGTTTATAAGAGCACCTGGGATAAAAAAAAAACAGAGCCTCATACTTGCAGGGTAGGCATTTCACTGATTAAGTTTTCTTCCCAGTCCCTGGATACTAACTCTCAAGAAGGTTGCTTTGAGTATGATGTCAAACTGAAACCCAGAGACATGACACTTAATTCTCTGAGGTCTCAGACTAAGAGGATCAAGAGAGAACCTAGGGATTCTGAATCTAGCATGCTACTCTGCCTGGGAACAGTAATCACTTCCATGTAGCAAGTCTGGAATCCTGGGAATGAAAAAACAAATCAAACAGTAAAACAGGTGTTTCAGAGGAAACTGGAAAACTCCTTACTGACTCTGCCTTTTTCATAGGGATGAAATTTCTGAGACATCAAGACAAGACATGGAGACACATCTGACCTAATCCACCTGTGTGGACACATCTGACCTAATCCACCTGTGTGGACACGGAAGGGGAGAGCCTGAGTCTTCAGCTTTGATAGTTGAAGAAGACAAGTTGGAATTTGAGGCAGAGTTTGGGAAAGACGTCCTCAGTCTAGGAAAGGGATGACAGTCCGTGGTTGGCAAGATCCAGTAGTAGGAAAACTCTCTCAAAAGAAAACAGTGAGGAAACCCAGAGCTGAATGCATGCAAAGAGGATTATTGATTTAAAAAAAAAAAAAAAAAAGGATGAGAAAGATTGAGGAGAAGGAGGAGTGGCAAAGGAAACTGGCAAACACTTGTAGGAATTCCATGTAATGGTTTGCTACAGGACAGTCGCTCCGGTCAAGATATTGCTGGTTGTTCACATAACCCCTTCCTTGGGCTGTGGAAGTTCAGCAGCAGCAGCAGCAACAGGCATGTCATCACACAAGAAAACAACCAAGGACGGGAAGAGAAAGTGCGTTCTGAGGTGGACTGGCATCCCAACTGTGTGGACTGCCCTGTTTTTCAACAAACCCACAGCCCAACGGGAAGCCAAGAGTTCTTCACACTGGGCCAGACTTTCCCACCCCAACTTGGGGGTCTGCCAGTTTTTGCTGGCTCTCCTTCCAGTGTCAAAGTGTCTTGTGAAATGACTGGACTTCCTGCCTCCTGTCACACCCCAGTCTGAGACATGCCACCTCTCCCTGAGTATCCGCCCTGTGGCTCAATGAGAAAGAGCCACCGCCACCAAGAACTCTTGAGGACACAGAAGCCCCTGTAGGAGAGGTGAGAGTCCCACAGCCTTCTCCTTCTCTGAATTTTCTTCCATCAAGCTTCCATCTCCTCTTTCCCACACCAACCATGGCCACTGCTCCCTGATCCTAGTCCACATTCCTGCTCCATGTCCCAGCCTCCCGGCTGCAGGGCCAGCAGGACAGTCAGAGTTACAGGCTCCAGAAATTCTCATCTTCATAGACCTGTCTACCCACCTCCCACCTGGCCTCCAGGGACACAGCCAACATTCCTCAGTCCCACAGAGAAAGGGCGTAACTTGAATTACTCAATGAAGCCTCCAGCATCTCGTGCCCCCAAAACAATAGCGTTGTATTTTTCTTGGACTTTATTTGGTTTCTCCTTTGATTAGCAGGCAGGACTTCTCTCCCTCTCCTCCCTGTTCCTTCTTAATTCTCCCAGCCTAACTCTTCAGCGCTTCTGGAAGGTTCTAACCACCAGCGACCTCAGTCAGGTAAAGTCTTGGATGGTGAACCTCGGTGACATCAGTGAGCTTGAGAAACGCCATCTCCTGGGCTTTCTCACACGTGGGAACTTCTCTTGGGAGTCCACATCGTCTCTGATCTGTTTGTTTTGGACGCTAATCCCAGGACGCTGGGTGAGGTGTGAGGCAGACTGACCTTTCCTGTTCTCTCAGTCGGTGATCTAAGTCAGGTGCTAAGTGCTGAAAATTCAAATCAATGTGTGGGCCCTGTCTGGAGAGCTAGGACAAGATGGTGGGAACAGAGGAGAATTAGGAGAGGCAGGTAAAACTCGAGTCGAAACAAACAAAAAACCTACCCAATTATGTATAATTTGTGACAGAGAATAAAGCATTAACATGACCCGTCTCGACACAGGTGCTCTCTGAAAGTGTTACTATCAACCTTATTTTTATTAAAGGAGGATTCGTGGATAACCAACACCCTAGCTTATCTATCAACCCAGCAGATCTAATGGATGTCCATACTGATAATACCAGGTGTGTACTTAGAACTCCTTTTGTAAATCCAGGTCTTCTATCACAGGTCAGAATCCCCTGCAGGACTGAGCCTGTAATCCTTACATACCTACAGGGACTCAGGCAAGACTATATCTTTCTTTCTACATGAGAAGACTGAGTTGTCCAAGCAATGCAGGTCAAATGACATATTGGAGGCTCCCAGAGGTCTGATTTTGGTCTATTAACCTCTGATTTGGGATTATTATCAGAGCTCGCATTGGCGACTCAAACCTATAATGCCTGCTCTCAGGAGGCTGAGACAGGAGACTTGCCCAAAGTTAAAGGTCTCCATGAGCTTCATAGTGAGTTCTAGAGTAGCCTGGGCTATGGAGTAAGACCATATCTCAAGAAACAAACAAAAAAGAAAGCTATTATTTTCACGTGGGTCTCATATAGCCCAGGTTAATATGAACTCCACTATGTAGACAAGGGTGACCTTGAACTCCAAAACTCTGGCTTCTAGTTCCTAAGAGCTGGGATTACGGGAGCATCCCCCACACCATACCTGTTTTATGAAGTGACAGGGATGGAACCCAGGTCTTTCTGCATATGAGGCAGCTCTGTGCTTAAGTGAGCGACGTTCCTACCCCCATACACACACCTCGAATAATGTACTCGAATGATCTGAACCAGATTTAGAGATTTATTGCTTTGACAAAAATGGGCTTCTGGGTTTCAACAAATATTATGAACATATGCTTGGGCTTTATTGCATGACAGCTTTCAACTCTCTCATCTCCCTGGGGAATTAACTGTTTGATTCCCATTCAAACAATTCTAGCACCTGGGGAAGGCATGGAGTGGGTCCTGGGCTTTCTCCTCCTCCTCCCCAATATAGCAGGTGTAATGATTTTCAACAAATATGCACTGAAGAGTAACTATTTATAAGGCATTCTTCTAAAGTCATAGAATCAATAATAATAATAACAGTAAGTCAAATTCAGCTGTGAAACAAACCCTCCTGATGTGTGTGTGTGTCCAAAATTTTATTTTGCATTGTCCTATTGCATTTTTCCAAGATACTATTCCAAGAGTATGTTAGTTCAGAAAAAAAAGAATATAGCTGTATTCTCTCTACCCTGAGAAAGCACACACATCACATCTGTTATAAAATAAACATTTGTCCAGTAAGATTTCTGCGTATGTCACATACCTAAGGTGTAAATATACTAGTCCTGTCTAAATCTGAACTCCAGCCACATACCAAGTTCCTTAAGGCCCCACAGGAAGAAAAGGGGAAAATGAAAGGCTGACAACCCCCTACAGAAGTCAGGTAGCCGGCTCTACTGTTGAATAACTGTTAGCAGGAATCGGCTGTAATGCAGAGCCATTTTAAAGGAATGCTGATTGAGTTCTGCCCGGCCTGAAGATGATCCAGCCTCGGCCTTTGTTCCTAACCTGGGCGGTTTTCACAAAATAACAATACCTTCTTTCAGAAACTTTGGGGCTAAGAGAGGGAGGACTCCACTCTCCCAGATAAGGGCTGGCAGAAGAGGTGGCAGCTACCAACGACAGGGAGGTAGCTACAGGAGTTCCCAAGGTCAACCAATAGTGCCTGGCTTCTGGGTGAGAGGCATCAGGCAGAAAGGGCCTTGCTTCCAGGAACTTAAACGCCACGCTCCCCTTCAACACTTTCCCTGCTAGTGTGTGCAAGGAGACCTCTTGCCCAAGCAGAAAAGGTCCCAGGGTCTCTGGAAAGATGTCCTTCCACATCTGGGTATGTTTGCAGTTTAGGACTATCTCTACAGCTGACTTTTTGCAAGACTCTGAGGTTTAGAGTTCGAGTGAGCTTAGTGGCTGGACTCTCTCTCTCTCTCTCTCTCTCTCTCTCTCTCTCTCTCTCTCTTACCTTTTTATTCAACTTTCCAACACGCAAAGTGCTTTAGAGTAGCCATGGAAACTGCCATAGCCACAAGCTCAGAATGAGCCTGTGAGCAAGTGTCAGCAGCCTGGAAGTCACCCCAAGAGCATCGGATGGCATGAATGTGTCACTTTCTCCTTTTCTAATGGAGCCAGAAAGTGCCATTTCTTTGCAAAGGGCCACACCGACATGAGCCCGGCTAAAAAGGGGGTAGCTACTGATAGGATAAATTTGGACTGTGGTTGGCGTTTGGGCTGGTAAATGTGGCTAGTCCCATAGCAAGGCAGGCCTCAGACACTGCAGAAATGCACCACCCTTGCTTAAAGTCCTTGTTGACCCTGATAAAGCCGTGGGCCCTTCTAGAGGAGGAGTATCCTTGTCCCACCTCCAGCCTTCCTGGCTTCCTGAGAGCAATCTGAGCTCAGGGCCAGTCCACACAGTGTGCTACTAAGTTGAATGACCTTGTCCTCTTGAACTCTCCTCCCTCATTCTGTACACTATTGTTCTTCAGTATCCACCAGGATTGGTTCAAGGACCCTCTATAGCTACAAAAATCCAGAGACGCCCAAGTCTCATATAAAACAGCGTGGTGTGCGCGCAGAACTAATGACAATTCCCGTGTGTTGCTAATTGTCTGTTACGTATGACATGATGGAGGTGCTGTGTAAGTGGCTATTATATGGTTTTGTTTGTGGGATAATGACAAGAATGAAAAGCCTATGTCTGCGCAGTGTGAACATCGTATTTTAAAAAAAAAAAAAAAAAAAAAAAAATATTTCCAATCCACAGTTGGTTGATAGGGAACCTGCAGATAAGGAGGCTGACAGGTATCCTCCAGAGATATTCGGTCCCTCACAGTAGCCCTCATCCAACCCTTTCCAGTAGCCCAGCTGGCCTTAAGCTCTCTTGATAGCCAAAGATGGCCCTATACTTCTGATCCCCTTACTACAACACCCAGAGTTCTGGAACTGATCACACCCTGTTTATGCAGTGCCAGGGATTGAACCCAGTGCCTCATGAAGTCTAGACAAGCACTCTACCAGCTGAGCTATACAGTCCAAGTGAATGCTAAACTGGGTCTTTCTTTATGCTAAACAGATAAAGAATAATCACAGCACCTGAGTTGCAAGTCCCCTGGACCATGCACCTACAACACGATCTTGACTGTACCAGTCTTCAGTGCTCCTCAGATGGTAAACTAGTACAGCACCCCCTTCCACCCTGTCACACAGTATCAGGTTGGAAACCAGTGTGTTACCAGCTAGACCTGGATTGACCCAGAAGGTTCTGATCTGAATTCCTCCTAGGAAGAATGGGGCCTTCCCTGATACAGTCCTTCAGCAATGTGGGACAAGAGGAAGGACAGAACCCCTGCTGTGGCCAATGCCAAAAACAAGACAGACATTTGGATTCTGAAACCCAAGCTGCCTCTTTCCCTCTAACCCAATCTCTTCGGTTGACAGCTATATTTGAGGAAGATGATCACCCCTAAATGTGGCCTAAGGGTGCTCCAAAACCCAGAGTCCTAAAGAAACAGGGCCAGACTAAAAAATAAACAAGCCCACAGGTTTAAAAAAAAAATTCCCCACAGGTCGAACAGACATTCCAGCAACATTGTCCATCAGGTCTCTGTGCTGAGTTTCTGCATGGAGAGCATGGGGAGCATGGAAGACTTGGCAGCTCTGTCCTGCTTACTTGGTTGTTTTTGTTGATACTGGGTTTTACCCCTAAAGGGCTTTGAGACTTTGGATAAGTGAATTAGCCAGCTTTCTCATTTGTAAAATGAAGAAAATAACAATCCCACAAAAGATTTTCAGCCGAGGGGTAAATACAGGTAACAGTGTCAATGAAAACCATTGGCAGATTGCCTGGGGCCCTGCAAACGTCCCCTCTTAGTAATAAACATCCCCAGGAGCTCAAGAAAGCCTGGGCAAGAGTGGAAGGTCTCTCTTTCCAAAGTAGGAGTTTGGGAGATTTTAGAGGGTAACCAGGTACTAGTTTCATTCTGGAAGGTAAACTAATGTTAACTATCTAGTTAAGTCTGAATCAGAGAGAGAGAGAAGAAGTAAATGGCATTATTTTTAAATTAAGATGAATAAACAAAGCAAGGTAGGATGGGTGCAACTAAGCAAAAGCCCTTTCATCCCAGCACTCAAGAGGCAGAGGCAAGGGGATCTCTCTGAGTTCAAGGCTAGCCCGGTCTACAGAGTGAGTTCCAGAACAGCCAGGGCAACACAGTGAGACCCTGTCTCAAAAGAAAAAAGGGGGCCGGGCAGTGGTGGCACATGCCTTTAATCCCAGCACTTGGGAGGCAGAGGCAGGCGGATTTCTGAGTTCGAGGTCAGCCTGGTCTACAGAGTGAGTTCCAGGACATCCAGGGCTACACAGAGAAACCCTGTCTCGAAAAAACCAAAAAAGAAAAAAAAGAAAAAGGAAAAAGGGGGAAGGCATGCAAACTCAAAGAAGTGTTCATGAAAACTGGATGGTGAGAGGGGTGGGGGAGTCTGGGGGAGGCCTGTCAGGTGTGGTTGTTCTAGACACACTTTGTTCTCTCTTCTTCCTGACAGTGGCAGCCAACCACCGATTAGGGGATGAGGTAGGAGATAAATCAAATCAGAAACACAGGAAAAGACTGGGAGTCCCCATCTTTCCATGGGACCCATTTGGCTGGTGGCCAAGTGAGAGCCATTGGAAGTACATAAGGGCTTGGAGGAGTGGGTCTAGGAACCGCTGGCTCCGTGCTGACAGTGGCCTGCAGAATTCCATGTGTGCGTGGGTCTCCGAGGGAGGCAGGCATGGCTCCCAGAACAGGGCAGCCGGGATCTGCCTCTCCCATTAGCTCTGTGACCTTGAGCAAGTGACACGCTATTTTCAGAGCTACTGTTTTCTCATGTAAAGCAAAGAGAGTCATTTCTTCCCCTTCCAGCCTCCTGAGACACCCGAGGAGAGGAGAGGATATAAAGAACGGAATAGTCATTAGCAGTAGGGTTATTTTTTCAGCCTTAGATGAGAAGGCAAGCGAGGCAAGGAGAACGTGTGCTTCAGAGTGGCATTCACTCGAGGGGGTGGACAGGTATGGGCCCCTGGAATTCTCTTTGTAAGTGATCTCTGCAGTGTGTGAGTCCAGGTCAAGGTGAGTTTTAACTAGAGGGGGGCAGTGGCCACAATACAGGGAGAAGTGGCTACCTGTATGAAATAGGTCCCCCGGGAGCTAAAGAGGCTGAAGCCAAGCTTACAGCATCTCTTCTCCCAGCAGGCTCCCCACATTCTTTCTGTGGGCTGGCTGCCCCTGCTTAAAAGAGAACACTGAACCCCCAACTCTCACTACAGCACCGCAACCCAACTGAGTAGATTTTTACCAGGAGTCGCAGGAAGCTGGGAGCGTTGACATTTAGTAAGTAAATAAATCCCCTTTCGAACCCACTCCCGTCCACTGCACCCACTCAGGCCAATGGAAGTCTTAAGGCGAGCCATCCCCTCCTCTAACTCCGGCACGTCAGCCTTCTTCTTCTTTTTTCTTCCAATGATATTATCATTCAGACTGGAAACTGGCGGGGGTGGGGTTTTTGCATGCCTCAGGCTGAAAGGAATGTAGAACAAAGTCCTGCAAGCTACCAAAGCTCCAAGACAGGGCAGAGCCTGTGCACAGAGACTTTCTGTCTCACTTTTCCTTACAGTCCCACCTCCCCCCCCCCCCCATCCCCAGGAAGGGCTAAGGATGGGTCAGTGCCTCTGGGGCTCTGGGGACCAGTCTGTAGTCCCTGGAGCCATCTGGGAATGATTACCCTACAGAGTCCAGGTAGCTTCAGACACATGCACACAAATATGCACACACAATGCACATGCATGCATGCACACAGACACACATGAACATAAACAAATACATGTATACATGTATACATACATATACCTGTATATATATATGCACACATATAAACACAAATATGCACATGCAGGCATGTGACACCCAATCATGCAATACCCACTGCCCTACCTCTAGAAACAGGAGATAGCAGAGACCGCTGTCCTAAAAGGAAGGCTGTAGAATGTCATTGTTTCCGAGCACCACAACAGTTTCTGTCGTCTCCCTGACCCATGCAGCTCAGTTGGGAACCATCTGTGCTCTGTGCTTAGAAATCCAAGTGAAAAAACCAGGAAGGGAAAAAAAAAAAACTATTTCTGATCATTGTATATTTAGGTAAGCAAGGTCTAGGAGCATTGGGGGGTTCTAATGTGTTAATAATTATTGCAATTTGTGGCTTGATTGTTTTCTCAAAAGCTGTAAACTCAGGCCAGAAATATATAAAGACTGTGCTCTGAAAGTTTTATATTAATAATTCCAAACAGTCTACAAAAGAGCATCAGTCAGTACTCCTCACAGGAAAACATCAGAGGACAGGAAATACAGAAGGTTCCAGAAGGAGGGTCGAACGCATCCTGGAGAGCGAGCGCCTCAAGACATGCCATTAACTGACCAAAGGTCCTCACTCTGCGCTTGGAGCCCCAAATCCCACCAGATTATAATAATCATAGATTCACTTCGCTGGCTAAATTGTGGCATTTGCTCCCTCAATAAACACTACTTATCAGAGTCTGTTTGGGCTCATTAGAGACAAAGAAAATATAGCATTGTTTGTCCCAAGCACAGAGATGGGAGCAAATATCTATGACTAGGGAGGAGTTCTTACACCTTCATAGACGAGGTAAGCAGTTGAACTCAGATCACCACCCCAAAGTAAATTCTGGCAGGCTCACCCCTTGGGACAGTGAGGCCTGGTAAGCCCTGTTGATGGTTTTACATGAAATCTAATTAAGTCTCACATGTTTCTGAAGACAACAATAGGTGACAATGACGGTGACATAGCTTTTATGCAGCAGAGAGAGGCAGAGAGGTTTCTCCATGAGCCCAAGGGTTAAGAAAGTATTAGAAAGAAACCTCCCTATAAAAGATGAGGGATAAGTTAACAAGGCAATGGTCCAGGATTTGCCAGAATCAATAGAGAAACTAACCTTTCCCTGGGCTCAAGCCTCAGGCAGAAGTGAGATTGGGCTGCCGAAACCAAGACTGGTAAGAAGTCCAGGAGAACTTGACTTCATCTCTGTCTGATGACATCACACTGAACTGGGTGGGCTAAGAGGAGAGTGAGCTCAGAGCAAAGCACCCTGCTTCCATTACTATGAAGAACTTGGTCCCAAAACCCAAGTTCCCAAAGAAGAACCTGGATGAAAAGATCAAACTCAAGGAAAATGCAAAGCCATCGGGGACCTTTACTATTTGATGGACTATAAAGGAGAAAGACAATCTGAGTACCCAGCAACCTCACCTCCCCAGGCCTCTTCCAGAACCACAGCGATCAGCCCACTCAGCCTTGGGCCTGTGCCAGCCTCCCTCCCCTTGGAAGACTTCTTGGCTTTTAGAAAATAATCTGGAAACTGTCATCACCACGGTGCTGGTTGGCAGATGTCCCCCAAAGAGAGAGTGGTGTGTACCACATACTGCAAGCCATTTCTGGGTTCTGAGAGAGAATGGGGAGGGGAAGTGGGGGGAGGCATAGCAGAGAAGACGGTCAGTCCAGCAGCAAGATATATTGTGTCACCAGGGCTGGAGGTTGGGGACAAGGAGATGGGCCAAGAGTTCAGGGAATAGTTGCCTCTCACCAGCCTTGCCTGCCCCTCAGTGTGCTGCTGGGATGGCCCCAGGCTAGCAGGTCTTTTTCTCTGATCATGGGTTTGAGTCCAGGATAGGAGACAGAGTGTCAGAATACACTGAGCCTAGAGGATAACACTGGGCATAGGTGGACCGAGGCTCCTGCCACAAAGGAGACCTTAGGATGGCTTAATGGCAGAGACCAGATACTAGCCCCTCTGGGTGTTCAGAGCCACAGGGAGCACAAGCAACCAGCATGGCTGGGAAAGAAGAGAGAGAGAGAGAAAGATGGAGATTGAAACCAACAGAGGGAGAGGCATGGCCAGAACGAGATGTCTTCCTGTGTGGTATTCCATCCTCTGGGGCCCCAGCTCAACACTCAAAGCTATCACCCTGCTCTCCTGGTTTCTGCTTAGCCAGGGCTCTGTCAATTTGCAAGCACTTCGGATGATCTCTCAGTAGCTTCTGGCTAGCTCAGCATGTGTCTTCAATGGGGTTCTATTTGGGGCAGTTTCTACAGAGGAGTCCCTGGGAATAAGGGGACACTGGAGTGTGAGGTAAAAACCTAGTAGAGTTTTCCTGAGGGTGCCTACCTACCGACCTTCATTCCTACCTTAGTCAAATGCCGCTTAGCACCTAGCCACTCTGGAGACATCTTTTCAGGTGTGTCTGAGGTACCAGGAAAGCCAGTCTGAAGGGAAAGATAAAATGCTCACATACCCGAGCCTATGATGACTTCATCCAGCTTATCAACAGTAATTGGCTTTGCCCCTGGACATTAAGGCAGGTGGGGCTAAGAAAGTCCCCTTCTTGGGCTCAGTGAAGCTGACAGACAGTCCTGAGCTTAACAAGTACCCAGAGAGAACCCCTGTCTTCATGACTGTCTTCTCTCAGCTGCCACTCCCCACCTAGAGAAGAAAGCAAAGCAGCTTCCAGCTCTAGAACAACTTGCCTCTCCCACCAGATATAAACACGTTTTGTCCTAAAAAGAGGGACAGGTCATGGTGTGGTGTGGTGGTGCATTGCCTGCATGCTTTGGAGTCGGAGGCAGGAGAATCACAAGGTTGAGGTTAGCTATATAGTGAGCTCCAGGCCAGTCTGGGATACGTACATAAGACTCTGTCTCAAAAAGAAGAGGAGGCGGGTCAAAGAGGAAGAGAGGAAGAAGAGTCCGAGAGAAGGAAAAAGAGGGGACAGGGGGTTGAGGGGGAAGAAGGAAAAGGATGAGGTCCCTGTGACATTTCAGCACCATTTTGTGATGTCAAGGTTCACAAGTGACCACTAGTGGCCAGTGCCCAGGCAGTCTGGTTAAAATGTCTGGACATGCTTCTGACTTAAGATTGACCTCATGAGCTTAGACTTAGCCATACCCTTAGGATGGAAGGTAGATCCCTGGAGCTCTGGCCAAGAGACTGGGGACTACTGATCTCTACTTGTCTTCTTGGGGTCTTACTCCCGCCACCCTGAGCCCAAGGCAGATCCTAAAAGCAGCTGAAAGGTCCTTCAGCTTGGCCCAGGCTAAGCTTAGGGTAGAAAGAAAGGGAGGAGCTGTTTGTAGGCTGGCTTTCTGAGTTCTGCTGAAATGGGGGTCTCTGGAAAACAGAGTCTTCTTACCTATGACAATTAGCCTTCAGGATCGGGGATCCCTTTCCTGGGTTGATAGAGACCTTTAAGGATATCCGGGAGAACTCACCCTCCTATTGTGGACCTGGAAGAGGGGAAAGCAAGTTAGACACCCATGGTTGGGAAAACAAAAACTGTTATCATAAGGTCCGCCCTCCCTTAGGAGACCCCACACAACTATTCTCAGGAACTTGGCCCTTTGGATGAGCCCCTTTCGTGGGATGAAACCTTTGCTTAGAAAGATTACTAGGAGCCCAGAGAGGAATGGTTGCTGAAACCTGCAAGAACCAATGAGCCCTGGGGGCTGAAGTGAGCCTGAGGCTCCACCCCGAAGAGCAGAGGCACTTCCATATTAAGTGCTTTCTTTATTTTTATTTTTAAATTAACCCTGCAAATCACCTCTGGTTAAAAGGAGGATCATCTTGAGTTGAGACACTCGGCCCAAGAAATTTACCACAGGGCGTTCTAGTGACTAGGGGAAGGAATTCGTCCCAGGTTCCACCTCTAAGGACATAATTTTGGGCTGATTGTTTCCTCTTGGGACTGCTGTCTCTTGAGGTGAGCTCCCACCCTCCACTTCACTCCTTTTCCATGTTCACGTCCTCAGACTCCCTGGAGGTGGGAGGTGCCTCTGGATTATAGCCACTGGTGTCTCAAGACTTGGCTGATAGCTCTGGGGGAGGGGGCAAGGGGGCACGACAAAGGCAGATAGGTTGTCACACCCTTTCATCCAACAACTTCTTCTGTGGCTCATCCTTCTCCCTCTTCAAATACAGACGGGACAAAAAGTAAAAATGTCTGTTTTAGGGTCTCCAGGTTTTACATCGTTCTGAGTAATACAGGTCCCCCGTTTGGAGAGAAATGGACTCATAAGCATATATGTGTAGAGGCGGTTAGAACGAGTTACTGGGAGGTCTGGCCGCTGAGCTCACACAAGCAAACAGCCCAAAGGCCACACTTATTCAGACATTTATTGCGGACCTACAAATCTGCAGCTTTGCCCCCCCTCTGTCCACCCCCTCACCCCACCCCTCCACCCTAAACATAGTCTGGACCAGGATACTTTCCTCCTACCTCAAGCTGAGGACCCCTGGCCTGAGAAATGCAAGACTCTTCCAGAATCAAGTCAGGAAGGAGAGTTGACTCTTCCAGAATCAAGTCAGGAAAGAGAGTTCTGGGTGACTCAAAAAGTCAAGTCACAGTGGACTAAGCCCCTGAAGGGCTGCTTGGGAGTGGGCTTTTCAGGTTCTGGTAGAAATTCAGGCCCAGCCACTCTTAAACTGATGGTGCCTAACCGACAGACTTGGCCTGGTCTTGGCACACCAGGTAACTCTTGGCACCCGGGGAATAAGTGACACCCCCCCCTTCTCCCTCTCCAGGTTGTGTGCAAATGAGAAACACTGGGCATTTGCAGTGCCTTCCCTGCCCCCAATTCCCTGTAGACAAGCACTTCCTAGGTCCCCTTAACGAGGCTGCACACAAGTCACATCCTCACAGGAAAGACTAGGAATAGGAATTCCTGTGGAGATAAGTCTCATCTTGGAAACAGCACTGACTGCAAACAACACACCGCTGCCACCTCCCCCACCCGGGCCCCTGCCGTTCACCACAAGGAAAGTTTTTCAGCAGTTTCTCAAAGTTCCACATCGTTTCTGGGCTTTTGGCGCCCCCTCTGGCTGTTGCTGAAAATTGCAGTGCAATCTTCATTTCAACTGTTTTAAAAAGTTTCCCGAAAAAGGACTCAAGAATATAAAAAACGCTTGCGTGGAGGCGTAGAAACATGTAACAAGTTTCATGATTTGAAATGTCGTAGCATATTACATCTCCATATGTTGTATTAAGGGTATATTTATAAATGGATGCATTCATGAACAAATACTTAATAAAATATTTCAAAATGCCTTAAGGCCACTGTCGTTTTCGTTGCCTTTGTGCCAGAAAACGTAGTAATTACAACAAATTACAACTCGCTGGTTTAATACATCTGACAGTGGTCCCTGGTCTCTTCAACCGGTTTGAGGATCACACAAATGCCTCCACCCCAGAACACAGAAATGTGTCTACACTAACAAAACCTGACCCCCCCCCCAACACACACACACTGAAAAAAAAGATATATTTTCTTACACGTTGTGAGAATAATTTGAGCTACGACTATATGGCTATTGTTTGCACGTCTCTTAAACTCGTAAACAGACGATAGAGAAGTAGAGTCACACAACGCGAGTAACATTCGTTTGAAAAGAAAACCCGGCTGAACGGAGTTGTAACTTAACTGCTATCAGGAATTCCTTTCCCGAAATAACAAATGCCCACTTCGGAAGAAAACCAGGAGGAAACGAGCTTTTTAAAAGCACCCCAAAGAAAAGATTCGTTTCTAACTAATATCCACACTTGGCAAATTAGGAGGGAACCTGTCTTTGATAGGATACAGGCCGATTCACTTTATCAATAATTTAATAAGTTCAAAGTGAAGTTTGCAAGAACCCGAAAGGAGTGTTTAAATGAATTTGTTTATCTTTTTTTACACCGTTGTGAGTTTGTTTGTGGTTCCGAGGGCATGTCGCCCGGTGGCAACTAAGATTTTTATTCGTTCCAGAAAAGATAATTCCTCCCTTAGCCAACCTTGCTCTAAGAGTTTCAGTAAACACGGAGCTTCGGCTCCAAGCATTCTTAAAGTACAACGGACACCTACGTGGCCTCCCCCAGTACGCCCACCTGTGTGCAGTCTAAGAGGACGCAACTAAAGTCCAGACGACTAGCGCTTCGCCCTCCTAGGGATCTGGTAAAGGAAGGCCCAAGCAAGGGAGCCACACGGCTCCGCCAAAGTGGCCCGTTTTGTCTGGAGTCTCCAGTCCAAGTCAAGGGCCTTCTGGGCCTCGCCGCCTGGCGCTGCCACCCTTGCAAACTTCGCCCTCAACACCGGAGCAGTTTTGCAAACTCCAGTGGCGAACCTGATGGTGTTTGTGACTCAGCCAGGAGGCAAGACGTAAAACTCTAAAGTAATAATCCTGACTCCAAGGGGCTGAAGTCAGAGTGCTGGAGGGGCCGGGAAAGGACTTGTCAGTTCAAGGTCGGCGTGGTTCACGGGACCAACGGCGAGAGCCGGGGACTGCGCAGTCCCCGCCGCCAGCCTTCGCCGGTGCTCGGCTTTGGTTTTCATTGATTCCCACTGCGAGAGTGCAGCGGAATCTCCAGCCACCACACCAGCCTCGGTGAACCAGAGCGCGTTAATCTATTTATATGGATTATTACAGAGAACAGCGGGCGTTGAGTCACCCAAACATTTGCTTCCAAAAGACCATTTCTAAGCACTTTTTTGGAAGCCGGCAGACTCCAGACGCAGAAGCCGAGCTCCCGCTTTGACGAGCAGCTGTTGCAATTTCCATCGCTGTAAACGCCAGCGAAGTCCCGGGTACCACGGAGACAGCATCGAAAAGTAGTGGGCTGTGGGGGGCAGTGGGGGAGTGGGGAGGGGAGTGGGAGGAGGTCCCAGTCTAGACACGCGCGCGTGCACGCACACACACACACACACACACACACACACACACACCGATTCACACGGAGACCGTTCCAAAACTGTGACATTCCGAGAGTAGAGAGCAAACCTTCACACTCGGACGTCCCGGGTCCCCCGCCTGCCCCACGCCCCCCCCCCCAAGTCCCCTCACCCCACCATCCACCCTCCGGCTGGGCTCCCCTCCCTTCTCCTCCTCTCGTGTCTCGTCACCCAACCCGGAGCCACAATCCTCCTCCCCCCCTTCCAAAATCCGGTCCAATCAGCGACTTGCCAACCCTGATGACTGCCGAGCCGTGATTGGCCAGAGGTCTCTAAGGTGAAGGGGGAGTATTTATTAAAGGGACCCTGGGCTGGGAGTCGGAGAGCCGAGAGCGCTGCTCGGAACTGCCTGGAAACTTCAGTGGGAGCGACAACTTTACCAGTTTCAGTCCAGGAACTTTTCTTTGCAAGAGAAACGGGGTGCAAGTGGCCCCGGTTTCGTTCTCTGTTTTCCCTCCCTCCTCCTCCGCTCCGATTCGCCTTCCCCGGGTTTGGAGCGGGCAGCTGAGCACCGGCCACCCAGCCAGCGCCTCTGCTAAGTGCCCGTCGCCGCAGCCCGGTGACGCGCCAACCTCCCCGGGAGCCGTTCGCTCGGCGTCCGCGTCCGGGCAGCTGAGGGAAGAGGAGCCCCAGCCGCCGCGGCTTCTCGCCTTTCCCGGCCACCCGCCCCCTGCCCCGGGCTCGCGTATGAATCTCCTGGACCCCTTCATGAAGATGACCGACGAGCAGGAAAAGGGCCTGTCTGGCGCCCCCAGCCCCACCATGTCGGATGACTCGGCTGGCTCGCCCTGTCCCTCGGGCTCCGGCTCCGACACGGAGAACACACGGCCCCAGGAGAACACGTTCCCCAAGGGCGAGCCAGATCTGAAGAAGGAGAGCGAGGAAGATAAGTTCCCCGTGTGCATCCGCGAGGCGGTCAGCCAGGTGCTGAAGGGCTACGACTGGACGCTGGTGCCCATGCCGGTGCGCGTCAACGGCTCCAGCAAGAACAAGCCACATGTCAAGCGGCCCATGAACGCCTTCATGGTGTGGGCGCAGGCTGCGCGCAGGAAGCTGGCCGACCAGTATCCGCATCTGCACAACGCCGAGCTCAGCAAGACGCTGGGCAAGCTCTGGAGGTGAGCGCGCGGGCCGCCCGGGAGGGCTCGGTGGCTACCGGGGACGCGGGCTGCACTCACCGACCCTGCCCCGCCTCCCTGAGCCAAGGAGGGTGCATCCTGGGGTCTTCGGTCCAGGATGCAGGGCGGTGGGGGGGGGGGAGGGCAGTGTTAAAGTTTGAGAAAGTTCTTGGGATTGCTCTTGGCGATGGCGGGGGGTGGGGGGAGGATGGGGGGCGTGAATGTGACTTCTTTAGAAACGTAGGGGGGAGTGAGGGGGGTGTGCCAGCCTGGTCCCCCTTGAAAGGAACAATTAGAGGAAGCAATCCCACCTCCCCCGGGCCAACTGCGCTCTTTCCTGGGAAGACGGGGGCGGGAGGGGTGAAGGGAAAGTGTAACTGAGACTGGAGGAGACCCAGGCTAGAATCGGGGGAAGTTACTGAGACCCGGCAGGGGCGTGGATCGACAGAGCGAGCTTCTTGCAATTTAAGTGGGTTTTCGGAAAGTTTTTACTGCGAGTTGGGAGGGGTGGACCGCTCCGGTAGCAAAGGCGTTTAGAGCAGCCTCAGCAGGGAGCTATTTTCATCTTCAGGGTTTCCAAAATAGGAGGCCAGGGGAGGGGGCGGGGCGAAGAGTGACCGCTCAGGTCGACTCGGAGCACTTTTAAAAAAAAAGAAAAGAAAAAAGAAAAAAGAAAAAGAAAGAAAGAAAAGTTCTGAGTCTCAGAGGAGGATGGAAAGTAGACTGGGGGGAGGGTAGTGCGCGAGGGAGGGGTGGGGACCTGACAGCTCCCGGGGTTTCATTGACCCCCCCCTCTTTTCTTCTGCCGCCCCCCCCCAGACTGCTGAACGAGAGCGAGAAGAGACCCTTCGTGGAAGAGGCGGAGCGACTGCGCGTGCAGCACAAGAAAGACCACCCCGATTACAAGTACCAGCCGCGGCGGAGGAAGTCGGTGAAGAACGGGCAAGCGGAGACCGAAGAGGCCACCGAACAGACTCACATCTCTCCTAACGCCATCTTCAAGGCGCTACAAGCCGACTCCCCACACTCCTCCTCCGGCATGAGTGAGGTGCACTCCCCGGGCGAGCACTCCGGTGAGCAAGGCGCGAGTAATCCCCTAGGGGCTCCTCCTGGCACACCCTTAAGGCGCCCCCTTCCCCGAGAAGTATCCGGGTGGGGACTTTGCGCTCCCTGAAGTAAGGATACACTATTCCCTGCATTCCCTCCCTGGCCAGGGCTCTCTGAAACAGGCAGGCGGGCGCATAGGCGCGGACACACACACACACACACACACACACACACACACACACACACACACACAGCTCAAACCAGGAATCCTGAACTGGATTCTTTATTGCAAGGTAACATGTCTTAATTGCTTTACAAAACTTACCCACTTTTTTCTTTGCGCCTCACCCCAAAAGCACACATTTCTTCTACAGGTAGCAGTTCAGTCTTCCGGACCCTTGGGACCTCAGATCCCTCCCCTGATAAAAGGAGCTTGCTTGCCTAGTGTGTACCTGCGGGTTAATCATTCGGCGACTTATCGCTGGTGCAGCGCTCCTCCAGCGCGGGAGCGGGTCCTAATGACACCTTGGCAACCAGGGAGGGTCCCCAGGGGCTCCTAAGACCAGGGGCTTTGCACAGCGCTTGTTGATTTTTACCGTTTGTCTTTCTCTTTTATTGCCTGCAGGGCAATCTCAGGGTCCTCCGACCCCACCCACCACTCCCAAAACCGACGTGCAAGCTGGCAAAGTTGATCTGAAGCGAGAGGGGCGCCCTCTGGCAGAGGGGGGCAGACAGCCCCCCATCGACTTCCGCGACGTGGACATCGGTGAACTGAGCAGCGACGTCATCTCCAACATCGAGACCTTCGACGTCAATGAGTTTGACCAATACTTGCCGCCCAACGGCCACCCAGGGGTGCCGGCCACCCACGGCCAGGTCACCTACACTGGCAGCTACGGCATCAGCAGCACCGCACCCACCGCAGCCACCGCGGGCCACGTGTGGATGTCAAAGCAGCAGGCGCCGCCCCCTCCTCCGCAGCAGCCCCCTCAGGCCCCACAAGCCCCACAGGCGCCTCCGCAGCAGCAAGCACCCCCGCAGCAGCAGCAGGCACCCCAGCAGCAGCAGGCGCACACGCTCACCACGCTGAGCAGCGAGCCAGGCCAGTCCCAGCGAACGCACATCAAGACGGAGCAACTGAGCCCTAGCCACTACAGCGAGCAGCAACAGCATTCTCCGCAGCAGATCTCCTACAGTCCCTTCAACCTTCCGCACTACAGCCCCTCCTACCCGCCCATCACCCGCTCGCAGTACGACTACACCGACCACCAGAACTCCGGCTCCTACTACAGCCACGCAGCCGGCCAGGGCTCGGGGCTCTACTCCACCTTCACCTACATGAACCCCGCCCAGCGCCCCATGTACACCCCCATCGCTGACACCTCCGGGGTCCCTTCCATCCCACAGACCCACAGCCCTCAGCACTGGGAACAACCAGTCTACACACAGCTCACCAGACCCTGAGGAGACCTTGAAGAGCAAGAGCGACGGTGGTGGAGCTGATCGGTTTTTTGAAAAAAGAAGAAAAGAAAAGAAAGAAAAGAAAAAGTTGAAGAAATCAAGAACCAATTGAAATTCCTTTGGACACTTTTTTTTTTTTTTTTTTTTTTTTTTGGTCGTCATTTTTTAAAGACATGTAAGCAAAGGTAATGATTGCTGAGATTCCAGGAGAGACATTATCTGAGCTCATGCCAACATATTGCAAATGGCCGGGCCACTCGTGGCCAGATGGACAGCACTCCTGGCCAGATGGACCCACCAGCATCAGCGAGGAAGGGCTTGGCTCCTTCAGAGTTAGCGTGGAGGACGATTGGAGAATCTCCCTGCCTGTTTGGACTTTGTAATTATTTTTTAGCCGTAATTAAAGAAAAAAAAAAGTCCTCTGTGAGGAATATTCTCTATTTTAAATACTTTTAGTATGTACTGTGTATGACTCATTACCATTTTGAGGGGATTTATACATATTTTAGATAAAAAAGTTAAATGCTCTTATTTTTCCAACCGCTTAACTACTCATAGTTCAAGAGTGTCCCCTAGCCTTCCTGCAACCAGAGTATTTTTGTACAGATTTGCTTTCTCCTAAACAAACAAAAACAAAAAAAAAAATGGAAAAAAGAAAAAGAAAAAAGTGTGTTGTTATAATAACATAAATAATATACAGAATTTTGTTACACCATCAGTTTTGGGGGTGAGCTTTGATTAATTCCCCAGGCTCTCAGATTTCAGGAGCAGCTGCCTTAAAAAAAGAAAAGAAAAGAAAGCCTTCTTTTGCAATAAGGGGAATAAGCAGATAACATAGAGAGCATCGATGAGCTTTATCATATATATATATTATTTTTTTTTTTTTTTTTTTTTTTTTTTTTTTTTTTTTTACAAAACAAGAAGAAAAACACCTTGAGCCTTAAACCCCGGCTGCTGGGAAAATATATATACTGTTCCTAGAACATTCACTGTGCCTTTGCCTGCTGGCTGGCTGCAGCCTCAGAAGGAAAGCCAAGGGCAAGCAAAGGAGACCAAATTTCTTTGGGAAGATTTTTCAAGCAGCCTGTAAGTGCCCAAGCCCATTGCCCCTGGTTGCCTGCCTGGTCCCCATGTGGACAGCAGATGCTGGAGTCTGCCTGCTCAGACCATCACCTGTACCTCCCTGAATACCAGCATTTAACCTTCAAGACATTCCATGTGCTAAAATTATTTATTTTGTAAGGAGGAGTTTTCGTTTTTTTAAGAAAAAAATCTCCTTCCTTTTTTTCTTTTTTCTTTCATTTTTTTCTTTTTCTTTCTTTCTTTCTTTTTTTTTCTTTTAATTTACTGTCTTTAAGGTAGATTGTTGGTGCCTTCCTCAAAGGGTACGGTCATCCGTTGTTAAATTATGTTCTTAACTGTAACCATTTTTTTAATTTATCTCTTTAATCTTTTTTTATTATTAAAAGCAAGTCTCTTTGGATTCTTCATTCTAGATTTGTACAAATGCTTTTTTGTCCGTCCTTGTGGGGTTCCCCCCCCCCTTTGTTGTTTTCGTTGTCATTGATAACAAACTGGAAACTGTTTCTCTCTGTTTGTGGACAAATGAGAGGTTTCAGATGCAGTGAGCTTATCACTGAGTCCTTTGCAGTGTTCTCTGCCACAGACCTTTGGGCTGCCTGGACTGTATGTGGATGTGTGCGCGTGTTGTGATTTGAAACAATGCAAGCCTCTGCAAGTGTGTGTCCTGGCTAGCCTCTTGCCTGCTCTCCTGCAGAGAGACATTGGACAGACCTTACTTCTTACTCACTGCTGCGGCTGGAGAGTATAAGGATTGCTTTTTTTTTTTTTTTTTTTCTTTTAAAAAACAGCAGACTTTTTTTAATTTAAAAAAAAAAAGATATATTAACAGTTTTAGAAGCCAGTAGAAGAAAACCTTAAAGCGTTCTCATAATATGGCATCTTTTGATTTCTGTATAAAAACAGACCTCTTAAAAAATATTTCTGTAACTTAAGAAACCTGACATTTATGTCGTATTTTCTCTTTAGGTAAGGTTTGGTTTGTTTGTGTCTTGTTTGTTTCTCTCTCCAAACTCTTCCTTCTTTGTGCACCCTACCTTTCTTCCCTTCCTTCCTTCCTTTCTTTTTTGTATATTATTGTTTACAATAAATATACATTGCATTAAAGTGAAAACAGCCCCATTGACTTTATTCACATGTTCTCCTGTGAAGGGCGCTTTAAGGAACCAGGCACTAAGGAGACTGTGAACCTGTCATCCTAGTGGTGGTTTCGATTTGATAGCTTCCCTTGCCAACTTCAAACTGGGCAGTGAAAGACAGAGTCTCCTGTGTCCCTAAACTTGAGCTCAAAGCATCTTGGAAAATGTCACCCCAGCAAGCCACACAGAGAATGTCACCTCACTTTTGCCCACTCTGGCAAAATGTGTGTGTGGTTTTAAAAACCCTCTGTTTCAGGGTAGAAGCTGTTCCCCTGTGGAGGTCAGAGGGGAGAGGGAATATTAGACTGGACATCAGAGTCCTGTCAGGAGACCAAATGCCAGAGAGGTGACTCTTTCTGAATGACATATGGCAAACTAGGTTATTATAGACGCATACCAAAGAAATGGGGTGCCCACTTGCAAGGTGAAGGAGTCAGAGGGAAAGGGGAGTCTACCTGCCTATGAGAGATCAGGAAAGCCCAACTAAGCCCTGAAACGATTTTCATCTCTACGGTTTTCTCTGAAGAGAAAATGAGAGATTGCTCCCACCCTCACCCCACCCCCACCCCCACCCCCATCCCCGTGTTCCCTCCAGTTTAACTCATCATAGAGAGATGCAGAGGAACCATCCTAGAAGAAATACGGCCTAATCCTGTTTTCTTTGGCCCCAATTGGATGGGGAGTTTCCAGGTTCAGAGAGCCGTTCAGGTCATTTTTCATTAAACCGATGAGGTCACTCCCTCCCACCTCCTCCAGGCACCTCCCCCCACCTGATGGGGCCCGTGTCTAAGAAGGTAAAGGCACCTCCACCACTCCAGGCAGACAGTCTCAGGCTGAGTACAGGGCCCCGGGTTCTACTGCGTTCCTGGCTAGCCTCCCACGGCAGGGCAACCAGGAAAATGATAGTTACCAGATCGAAGCAGCGTTAGTCTGAGGTCTCCTCTGCAAATTCCTCGTATAAACAGTGATTGAAGGTTTGTGATCCGTGGGGGGACGCCCCCAACAAATCTCTCTGCACTTCCAGGCATAAGAGTCTCCTCATTAGTGTGACATCCAAAGATTGTTCTCTCTCTCTCTCTCTCTCTCTCTCTCTCTCTCTCTCTCTCTCTCTCTCTCTCTCTCTTTCTCCTTTTCCCCACTGCTGCCAACACTCACAAAGTCCCACTTGAACATGTCTGTGGTGGGCACTAAGTCTTGTCCACCGTATTCGTCCTAATGGGCACAGAGTGACTCTCACACAGGGTCAAATCCTCTAACTTCTCCTTGCTCTTGTCCTTGCTGTTGTACTCTAGTCAGGCCTTCTTAGAGACAGAATGTTCTGTTGTGACATGAATTTATTAGGGTGATCCAGGGCAATTTAACCACCACCGTATGCCTCAGTTTCTCTTTTTTTCTGAGAATGTATAAAATTGTACTTTAAAGCCAACAAGGTTGGGTTTAGAGTGACGTGCAGCCAGCGCTACTCCAGACACTGAGGACGCTGACCAGCAGTCTGAAAAGCCATCCTCATTTATTAGAATTGTGAAAAGCAAGATTCATAAAGGGTTCCTTACGAGACACACACACACACACACACACCGGGTGGCTCCAATATAAAGTAAGTACCCAGGATACAGTAGAGGATCCCGAGAACATTCTTCAGAACCCTCAACCCTGCCACCCACCCTCATACTCATTAGGGCCAGTCAAAGCCCAACGTCACCAGATTATGAAATATTTTAGAGAAAGTTTTATGGCAAATCCACATGCATGGGGCTTATCACCTGGGCAACATCAGCATGGGCCAGAAACCTAGGAGAGCAGCCACAGCAGCCACAACAAAACCCAAAAGGCTTGGGTTTAGACCCAAACTTCCCTGTTTATTCGTGTTTGGCCTCAGCCTATCAGGATTTCGTTTTTCCAACAAGAAGGGAAACACATTTAGAAATGGCGTCTTTTGTCCGTTATTAAACTAGGACCACACGGAGGAGTCTGAGCTACGGTTTGACTTTCTCACTTGCAATCTTCTGTGCATCCTTTTCCATACCCTCATCCCCCTGTGGCATCTTTTTATACTTAAGTGGCTGTGGAACTGTCACTATAGCCAGAGACAGAGTGGCTAGGAAGCCTGAGCTCACTGACCTGGAACTCAACCAGTAGGTTAGGCCAGTTAACGAGTGAGCCTCACAGATCTTCCGGACTCTGCCTCCCCAACACTGGGACATAAGCATGAGCCACCATGTCAGACCTTTATCTATGCGCTGAGGATCTGAATTCAGGGCTTCATGCTCATGCTGCAAGCACTTTACCACCTGAGCCATCTCCACAGCCCCTCTTCATTATTTTATTTAAAGAGCCCTTCTTCAAGGCAGGGCGTAAAGCTGGGCCTGCGCATGACCATAGTGATGACACTGCCATCAGACATCATAAATCTCATTAGTGCCTGGCACTCAGTAGGTCCTTAACTAATGCCGACCTCTCATTACATCCATGGACATGAGGGCCAGAACACAGACTGCATTGCAGGGGACCCTACATAACTCCAATACTTCATCTTGTTTGTCAACTTGAAGCATGTGAGAAGAGGGAACTTCTGTTAAAGAACTTCTTCCATCTGACTGGCCTGCAGCATGTCTGTGGGGCATTTTCTTGACCGGTCATTGATGTAAATGGGCCGAGTCCACTGTGGGCGGTACCATTCCTAGGCCAGAGGGTATGGACTATATTGGAAAGACAATTGGGCACAAACCCTGAAACAAGTCAGGTTCCTGCCCTGACTGAAGTTGATGGATGGTAACCTATACAATGAATGAAACCCTTTCCTTCCCAAGTTACTTAACTGCTGTATCTCTCCACAGTTCATAGGTTAGAACTGGTTTAGTCTGGATCTCTGAAGAGTAATTTCTATTTTAACTGAATTCATTTTAGTTTATGTCTATGGGTGTTTTGCCTGTAAACGTCTAGGAACCATCTGCACACCTGGTACCTTTGAAAGCCAGGAGGCACTGGACCCCTGGGAACTGATGTTACGGATAGCTGTGAGCTTCAGTGTGGATGCTAGGAATCAAACTCAGGTCCTTTGGAAGAGTAGCCAGTGTTCTTAAACACTGAGACATCTCTCCAGGCTTGAGAATATTTTTTTATGAGGCAAATACAGTAGGATGAGACAGTCTCAAATTTGCATCAATTCCAAACCAGACATGTTTGTGGGGAGATTATATATATATATAAAATTATATGAAGATGGTGCAATTGTTAGGTACACCTCCTGGATTTTTCAGGATGAAACTTAATCCAATTAACACTATTTCACGCTGCCACATTCTCTCTTAAGAAGACCTATGCATAAATAGATTCCTCATTGATCCAGGAAAAACAGTCAGTCATGGCGGGGAAGGTTGGCGTCAATGTCTTCCTAAATCACTCTACACTATATGTTCTTAAGGCAAGGTCTCTCTCTGAACCTAGAATGAAGACATTACTCTAGGCTGCTGGGCAGTGAGCTCCAGGGATCTGCTTGTCTCTGTAATCCCAGCACTGAAATGACAAAACTTTACCTGACTTTTACAGGGGGAGCTAGGCACCCAAACTCAGGTTCTCATGCTTGGATAGCAAAAACTTTACTGACTGGACACCTCCTTAGTCCAATGTGATTGATTTGTTGAGCCAAATTACCAAGATTACATTTACTCCTGTTTTGACAGCAGGATGGTACGTACTGTATGAATAAGCAAAGAAAATGGATTCAGGTCAGGGAACCTCTAGTCTGTCAGATGCTTTATGTTCACAATTATATTAATCCATTAAATAACCCTTAGAGACAGACATTACTATTACTATTCTACAAAGAAAGACACTGAGGCACAGGGTTATTAAGCAATTAACCTAAGGTCATGTTACCACTAAACGGTATGGGCAGGCACCATAGACTCACCCCTACACACACACCAGTCAGCTTCCAAAAGAGCATTTGAAATAGTTTGTAATGGCAAAGGGAGAATAAAATGAGAAATGGAACTTTCAGGCTGTAAATTATATCACGAGGAATCTTGCTAAAGCAAATTTCGACCAACCAATAGCTATTTTGGGACAAATTACAGTCTATGTACATACCCAATCTGGCCCACTGCTATCGTTGCAAAGACACACAAGCTATACACAAAGTAGTAGTGTAGTCTACAGATCAGCCACATGTGATTCTGCTGTGGTGGCCAAATTGAGTTGCTGGAGTGTATTAGTCTTTTCTTTGTTGCTGTAACAGAAGATGAGAGGCACTTTAAGGAATGATAAGTTTATCCTGGCTCACAGTTCGGGGATGCACAGTCCACCGTGGTACGAAAGGCAGGAGGTCAGATGGTCCCATTACATCTACAGCACAGGATGTGAGGCCCAGCTCTAAAACCTCAAGGCACACCCCCAGAGACCCACTTCCTCCAGTGAGGCTCTCCATCCTGAGGTAAACAGGCAACAGTATTGACTATCAAGATGTGTACAGAATTCTATATAGACACAGAGGTTGGAAGGAAGGGAGTGCTTTCTGAAAGGGGAAGCCACTGTCCCGGGGGGGGGGGGCACAGAGAAGGAGTTGTTT
Organism: Uromys caudimaculatus; assembly: GCA_028551405.1. Lineage (NCBI taxonomy): Eukaryota > Metazoa > Chordata > Mammalia > Rodentia > Muridae > Uromys > Uromys caudimaculatus. The sequence goes on along the minus strand of CM052710.1, from coordinate 8,485,656 downwards.
AGCACATGTGTAGGTGTAGCAAGGCCTTGTGGGACATGCCTGTAAACCCAGCAGGAGACGTACAGCAAGTTCAAAGCCAACTTGGTCTACTTAGCAAGATCCAGGTCATCCAAGACTATATAATGAGGACAAAAGGAGTGAGGGGGGAGGAGAGGGAAGTAAGAAAGAATGAGGCAGGCAAGAAGGAAGGAAAAAGGGAAGGGGAGGGAGGCGGAGGGAGGGAGGGGGAGGGAAAGAGGAGATATGAGACAGTGTTGGTTTTGGGGATAAGTGCAGGTGAGCAGGTGTGATTAGGATCGACTGTGAGCAGGTGCAGAACAGAGAACAATACACGGGGAGAGAAGTAACAGACTGGGATCACATAAACTTAGGATTTTCGCTAGATAATGGCCAGAGCACTTGTGCGTTCAAAGGAAGACATTGCTGCCCCAAAGGGACCCAGAATTTTGAGTTTGCTACCAAAACATGGGAAAGAGAAAGACTACATTGAAATCTCTTGCCTAGTTCTGGGCAGGACCTGAGGATCAGAGTTCATATCTCCAGGATCCACATAAATGCCAGGTGGTGTAGTGGCCTGCCGTGAACTCCATTGTTCAGGAGGTAAAGACAGGGGATCCCTGGAGCAAGGGAGCTAGCTAGACCAGCCAAATGGGTGAGCTCTAGAACTGAATGAGAAACCCTGCCTCAGTATAGAAACTGGAGAGAAGCTAAAAGCATTCAACACTAACCTCTGGCACGCCCACACACACACACACACACACACACACACACACGTACAGGTGCACCTGCCTACCTACACACATGTAAACATGCATGAGTACACATACTGTACCACAGATACATATGCATGCCCAAAACACTCTCTCCTTGTATTCCACTGCATATAAGATAAAGACTTGGCTGTCTTTAGCAATATTAGATAAAAGTAAGGCAGTTGAAATAAAACTGTATGACGGGAACTGGATAAGAGGACATGAGACTAGAAATTCGCATGACCCCAACAACAACCGGGGTCTATCTTGCATAGCTAAGTGAAGGATGGGACCACTTAGATTATGGAAAATGAAGATAAGGCTGGAGACGCACAGTGGGCATCTAAGTAGACAGGTAACCTGTGTGCCTGAGACCAAAATCAACTCTCTTTGCTTTCACTCTCTGGAGATTTTATTTCGAGGCTGCCCATCTTCCCTTAGCCCCGAGTATTCCTGAGAAGGTAACCCCAGGGCTCAGAGACAGGCAGACATGGCTTTTCTGTCATTTAAAAAAAAAAAAAAAAAAGTCCCTTGTTTATGTAGCTGTCTTTTGAAGCCACATTTCAATAACTGGAATGTCTGTCTCAGGAAATATTGGAAATAGCTTATAAAGTCTCTCTCCTCCTTAACTCGTCGTGGTTGCTGAGTAAGAGAGCCTTCATCCTTCCCTCTATAGCTCTCCTTTGCCACCCTCTCTCTCTCTCTCTCTCAAGCCAGCTTCTATGATGTGTCGACTTCAACAGAACCAAAGAGGAGACAAGCTGAGGTAGAGACTGGGACATTCCTTTGGGGCATGCCACACTCAGATCCTGGGATCATGGGTGTTTCGGGCTCTCAATCAAAACTGGCTGTTTCTTCAGGAAAACTCGTATATACTCATCATATATACAGACCTGGGATGCAGGAAGCCGCACCATCCTTAGGATGACACCTTTCAATGTCCTGAGTGAGCATGTTCAGACACCTCCAGCCTCTTTCTCCTGAGGTCTCCTTGTTCCTGCAGGCAACTGTGCTAAGCCCACAGCTGAGAATATTCTCACTCTCTCTCCCAGGGGATCCACACGGAGCCAGTGGAAAGACACCCCTTACAGGGGAGGAGTGACCAGTGTCCCTGTGTCATCCTATGTATTTAGATTCAATCTGGGTACCAGTTCTCTGTGTTTCTGCAATGCAAGAGCTCATTCGAAAGCTTCATACACAACTGTTCTTAAAGTCTCCATTGTTCGTTTTGCAGAGAATGAAATGCTTTGCAAACAAGGTTCTTCCTCAAGGCTTGACTGATGACAGTTTGGTCCCTAGCAGGTGGGTGATGAGGCATAAGCATTGCAGCCTAACTGATTAGCCCATTCGTGAATCCCTAGGTAAATGAGTTGGCTTGACTGAGTTGGAGGAAGAAGTTCACTGTGGGGTACACTCTTGAGGGAATGCATCTTATTTCTGACCCTCTCATTCTTTCTCTGCTTCCCAGCTATCTTGAGGTGAGAAGCTTCACTCTTCCATGGTGTTCCCACTCACCACAGCCCCAAAGCAATGGAGTCAGCAGGCCCTGAACTGAAGTCTCTGAAACCCTGAGCCAAAATAATTTCTTCCTTTGAAATTGTTCCAACAATTCTCAGGTGCTGGTCATGGTGCTCTCCTCTCTCCCTTCTCCCCCTTCCCCGATAAGTCCTTTTGTTTTCCTCGGAATTGAAACAGTCCTGACTAGGGAGAGGCTAATCAAGACTTAGGAAGTGTACAAAACTGCAAGCTTCTGCAAGCTCCTAGCGTTTAGAGATTTGCAAGGCCTCTTGCCAAGATTACACAAGCCCTAAAGATGATAGAGGAGCCTCTCCTACAAATAGGGATCTCCAGAGACGGTGTTCCCTGCCGTTAGGGTGGGTCTTTTGTTGCTATGCCTGCATTTGAGTTACCCATGCTTGTAAGTAACCTCCCCATCCACAGACCTGAAAATAACCCCTCAAACTCACTGGGTAGGTCATCAAGATGGATTTGTGTGATATGGCTTCCTTGGTCTGATGTCAGCATCTGTGACTAGATATTTGCGCATGTCTGCACAAAGGGGATAGGGGAGCAGGCACACAATGGCTGAAGGACAAAAATAACCAGGGAAGAGGTAGGTCCCACTGCATGGCCACAACCCCCCTAAAAGGATTCAAACCATATTTCTCCTCTCAGATTCCCCCTCCCTACTCTTCAGTGGGAAAAACAACATCAACAAATTAAAAATAAACAAACTTTACCAACAGTAAAGTACATGGATCTTCTATGTGCACCTTAAGTGATTTTGATCTACATACCCAATATCCCACCTAGCTCAAGTACATATCCATCACCCCTAAAAGTCTGCGCACCTCGTCTTTTGGTCAATTCTCATCTTCTTCCCATCAGCCTCTGGTCTGATTACATCACCATAGATAGGACCCTGTTCTTAACGTAACTGGAACTTTACAGTATGAGTCCATTTATACCTGACTTTTTTGGGATTCACCGCTGCTATTGTGTAATTTTTCCTTGCACAACTGTGTGGTGTTTTACTGCACACCTTGTCTGTATATTTCCCTGTCATCTACACTCTGTCCAGTTCGAGACTACTGCAGATAAAGTCCATATAAATCTCTCTCAGGTAAATACCTAGAAACATGATTGCTGAACCAGGGGAAAGATAACTGTCCAACTTCATAAGAAACCACCAAGCCATTATCCAAAGCGCTCAGATCATTTCAACTCTCCCAGTAACAAAGGAGCATCCTGAGCTCCCTGCACATCCACACTGATGTCTGCCAACAGATCTCCACATTTTGGGTGTGAATGGTGGCTGTGCTCGTTACTTTTCTCATTGCTGGGACAAAATACTTCACAGTGCAACTCAAGGAAGGAAGAGTCTCTTTCGGGCTTAGGAGCCCAGCCCATGGGATGGTCCTGACCACTTTTAGGATCTGATTTCCCATCTCAATTAACCAGTCTTTCCAGGGGCTTGTCTCCAAGGGGACTCCGTCAAGTTGACAATCTGAATGCTCCATCACAGTATTTTATGTGTTTCCTAGGCATTTTCGACCCTCCCCCCTCAGTATCCCAAGGAACTCCCTTGCAACTGTTTGGCATTGCAGGATGCAAGGGGCATCAGAGGAGAGGACCACACTCCCCACACTAATCATTTTGGACCCTAGATGCTCACTCTCTTTCTTTGTAGGGTGATGGCTTTGGTATCCATTTTTCTTCTGACTTCTCATTTTTGCAGCTGGCTCAGTGATGTCTCCGTCCAACTAACCCTAGATGGGGACACGCCAAGATCTGTGAGGGAGTAGGTTACAATGTCCTTCCAGGTCCAGCTGGAGACAAATAGAACAGGGACTTCAGAAATGTCTAATCTGTGTCTCGGGACCACTTATGACAACGTGGGAGGTGGAGGAAGTCAAAGGATAAACCAGTAAAACATAAAGTGAAGCAAACAGCTGAGTTTGGAGGTAGCATTTGTAGAAATAGATCTTTGTCCCGGGTCTATGGGCTGCTGACCTATAGCTAGGCAGATACTGCAGACCTATAGCTATGTAGATAAAGGGCTGTGACGTTGGTGTACTTGAGACTTGAAGCAAGGGTAAAGGTTTCATAGCTCTACACTGAGACAAAAACAGTTGCTTCTCTCCTTGATTCCCCAAAATCAGAGATAGAGGAAGGTACCCTAATACCTATCTCCTTCACACGAGCATCCACGGAGCTCAGAATGACCATGCTGGAGTCTGTGTCTCCCCAGACCACAGAGCTGTCACCCACCTCCCCAAACCAGTTTCAGCCTCTGAAATTTCTGAAGCCTTTAGCAAACACGAGGAAGCACATGACCTCGGAGTGATTTCCTCACCCAGCTGGCCCCTGCCTGAATCCAGCCTCCATGGAGAATTCTAGAAATCCTGTCTATTCTCCACCTGCAGCTCTTCTCTGGGATTTCAACAAAGAACGACACAGGGTTGTTAAAATGTCCTGCAACGCCCCAGCCTCTTCATTCTCTTTCTACCCAAACTCCGTTGCCTCTGACTCTCATCTATGTTACCTGATTATTTTGATTCAACCTTTGCATGGGGGGGGGGGCGGAGGGGGAGTATCACTGTCAGAATAAAGGCTGCACCTACTGCAAGACTCCAAAATGGAGGTGGCAATGAACTAATCTGAGCTAACACCAGATCCAGAGCCAAAGTTAACCACAAGCAGTAGTCAAACCATGGTCTTGGGGCCAAATGACATTCTGCTGCCTGGATCAGCTATTAACCAAAGTGTTCTCAGGGGAAACAACTGTTACACTCTAGTTGGTGTAGCTATATTGCCTAAGAGGCCCCATGACAACACATGTTTCCTGCTTGTCTCCCACGTGACAAACTCAAAGCAGCAAGCTCATGGTACAATAAGACCCCAGACCTAGGGGTAAGAGAACATGACCAGTATGTCAGCAAAAGCTGGAGGTTTGTATTCCTGTATTCACTACTCAAGGGAGTGAAGGAAATAGAAACCAGAAGCAAGAATTATGTACATTGTGTTTAGAGAGTTGGCTCAGTGGTTATGAGAACAGGCTGCTCTTTCTGAGGTTCCAGGTTCGATTCCCAACACTACACTCACATGCCAGTTCACAACTAGCTCTGTCTCAGGTCCCAGGGAATCTGATGCCCCTTTCTAGTTTCTTTGGGTGCTGCCTATACGTGATGCCCAAACATGTATGCAGGCAAAACACCCATATACATAAAATAAAAATAAACACATCTTTTAAAAAGGTTTCCAGAATATCATTAAAGCACAGATTGCTTTTTAAACGTGAACAAAGGATTTTTTTAAGGGCCAAAAAAAGAGCTGGCTCAGTGTGTAGAGGTGCTTGCAACCAAGTCTAATGAATGACCTGAGTTTGATTCCCTGAACTGACATGGTGTGGAAGGAGAAAACAGACTCCTGAAAGTTGTCTCTGTCCTCCACTTTTGCACATGGCATGCACACGTGGGCACGCACACAAACACACACACAAATAACTAAATGTACACACACACACACACACACACACACACACACACACAAATAACTAAATGTCCAAACAAGGTTATCTGCAGCAAGCGCAACATTCTGATTTGTACAGACACCCAACATTTAATTAGCATCCAGTTGATTCTATAGAACAAGGTTTTAGTTTGTGCCTGCCTTTGAGATTTAATTGAGATTATAATTATTATTATCGCGCAAGCATTGTTAGTGAGAACTAGGTTAGAGAGTAGCAAATATTGTACTTTCCGAGAAACTCCCTGCCTCTCCCGATAGGCTAGCTATACTTCCTCTGTCCCCCAAGTCACTCCTTTCTCATTCTTGACTTCTCAGTGATATCCAGTCCAAAAGTCCCCCTGGAAAAGTGTCCAGTGGTTGCTGAATGGGAGCCAGCAACCATGACTACAGGTCTTTTCTGCTTACTCAGGGCATCTTCCCGGTCAGTCGTCGACAAATGGCGTATTAACCTGCTGTTGCCTTCACATGCCAAGAACTCAACAAAAAACAGGTTCAAACAAAGTCTGGGGATTTGTGAGTGACTCGAAGAAAGAGCAGTGTACTGCACAGGCAGCCAAACACCAGCGAGAGCTTAACGGTCTGCCAGTCTCCTCTGCATTCTGGAAGATCATTCCAATCCCATCAGACCTTCCCAGGACCTGTGGAGTGGGTGGCATCCCGCAAAGGATCCTGTTTTGAGCGGCCATCCCCCTCCCCTTTGGAGCAGAGCCCTAATAGATTGCAAGCCCCTCCCCCTTGAGAGTGGATCCACCCGAAAAGCCGCCGCTCCTTTGACACAGCTGCTTCCATTTTTTATAACGATTTTCTCTGCCTTTCATTTTCTGGGCCAAGAAGAAGCTCAGGGGGCCCATCTGTTCCCTTCTTCCCGTTCCTCTGTTCCCAGGAGGAGCATCATACTCTTGCTCATGTGTGCACACGTTCCACAGTGGACCACCAAAACTCCTGGGATGGCAATGGAGATCTGGACCGGAAGTGAACATCGTCCCCCACCCCCAGCCCCACCCCCACCCCAGCAGCACTCCAAGATGCTGGAAGAAGAGGCCACCTGCAACAAGATAGTATCCTCGGCCTTCTGGGGAAAGCATTCCACACTGAAGCAAACCTTTCCACTGAAAGTCTAGGGTCTCTTCCTCAGAGGACTGGCAACCACAACCATGCTTTGGTTTTGGCATAAACCTTTCAATGAAAACAGAAACTGTGTTGGGGATATGGCTCAGCTGGTAGAGTGCCTGCCTCGAGGCAGAAAGCACTGGATTCTGTCTCCACATCTCGGTACCGCATCGATCTGGCATGGTGGTTGCACACCTATAGTCACAGCACCTGGGGAGTAGAAACTGGAAGATGATAAGTTCAGGGTCATTCTGGGTTACATTGTGGGTTCAAGGCTAGCCTGGGCTATGTGAGAGCCTCCCCCGAACAAATAAAACCCACTCTAAAAGCCTATCCTAATCCTAATCCCCAAGACCCCAAGGCAAAAGTTAAATCTGTGAGAATATTGTTACATAGAGCTCCCAAATCTGACTTTGGGCCTTGCTCCTTTCTTTATTAAGTAGTGAAAGTCCTGAGTCCTGCCGGTCTTCAGTGTCTCTTCAGAATCACCCATCTAGAAAGAGCAGACATGGCTCTGCTGGAGTCTACACAGTTATTCCCTCACTTCTACTGCCATAATGACTCTGGAGTGTCCAAGAACCTAAAAACTGAACTCTAAAGACCACCCAACAAACCATTAGTTCTTTTTCCTGTACATCCATGCAAAACACCAAACACAAGCAACTTAAAAGGGAGGGGGGATTATTTAGCTCGTGGCTTCAGACGGTTCAATCCATCATGGCGGAGAGAGCCTGGTGGAGCAGAACAATACATATCACAGTTGGCTGGGAATGGAAATTCCATACGCTCTGTTAGCTTCCTCCTCTTCCCTTCTAGTCCATTCACCGTGGCCTCGGATGTGACATGAGGAATCCCTGCAAGTTCCCTGACATACCTTCAGCAGTGATCTGCAAGAGCTTTCTGAAATCATTTTCTCTCCGATGTTGCTTTACGTCACTTTAGCACAGGGACAGAAATGAAGCCAGGACGGGTGCCTTTAACAACGCCCTCTACTTTTACCACACAAACTATCTCTAGATTTTTGCCAGATGTCCCTGGTGACAGAAGAGAAAGACAAGGCTACTCTGGCTGAGAAGAAAATGATTCCTAGCCTGGATACATTGTTACTCACTTAAAACTTTGAGGATTTGACTCATGCTCTGAAGAGCGTAGGTGAATCACCCCCGAGCTCATGGATCCTAGCCTAGATCTTTCCCGTGCTGTTTAGTCCACTACTGCCTGGATATCCACCCACGTTTCTGCTTTGGCCTAGCAGCTGCAGCTTTCCCGTACCGGGTTAGGGGTTAGCACCTTTCTAGCAGACTCCAGACCACAGGAGGCTCATTTTCCCCTCTGTATGGCACCAATCTCAGTACTTACTGATGAGCACAGTGTCGACCTCACCCCGAGGGCCTGGGAACAGGGTAGGCCTGCAGGCAACAGAAAGCCAAAATGAAAGAGAAGAGAGAGAGAGAGAGAGAGAGAGAGAGAGAGAGAGAGAGAGAGAGAGAGAGAGAGATGGATAAGGGAAGGGAATGGGAGAGGCATATCAAGTGACTTTCTTTACAAAGAATGAGCAGTTTTATATAAGTCATCTTGGTTTTTGCCTAAGTACTAGTCTGCCTTTGGAAGCTGCTTGTCCCAGCCATCATCAGAAAACTCTGACTATTCGCCTGGGTACCAGGAGGACCCTGATTTCTGAAGTAAGCAACAGCTTCCAGTTTGGAAACCTACCCAGATACAGAAACCAAAGGGCTGGCGGGCGTCTGCCTTTTTTAGTTTTAGTTTTCCATTGGCGAACACACTTAGTCACAGCTACAAGTAGATTCCAGGACATGGAGCCACACCAAGTACAAGGGGTACCGCTAACCACACTCATTCGAGGTGCCAGCTATCTCAGGCAAGAATCAAGATTCCCCAAGCTTGAAGTAGGGCCCAGGGGAGTTACAGAGACTGGGAAAGCAGGGTGGTCGCTTCACCCCAGCAACTTGTTAGGTCACTTGAAAAGCACACTGCAGAATGTCTGGAACCCCATAAGGGGCCAAGGAAGGGACTTCCTCTGCTACCCCCATTTCCCTACCAGGCTGTTCTAGCAACTTCCAAGTCACTTCATGCCCTACTGCCCAATCACCTCCCAGGGTGCCATGAAAGCACTTTCTGAAAGCAGCCCGAACTGTTCTCCGCTGTCTCCCCACCCCCACCTCCACCTCCATTATTTGCATAACAAAACACAGACCCGCCCACATCTCCCCCTCCCACCTTGCCTTTCACGGTTCCCCTGCCTACAGATCGCTGCCCACTGTTCCGATGTTTGCCCCCTTATCAAGTTCTTGCTGCAACCCCGCAACTCTTCTTTCTTCTTCTTCACTATTCTTGCCCTTACAATGCAGTGTCTCCTTCACAGTTTGATTGTACTATGTCCCTTACAGGCTTATGTGTTTGTGCAGTTGGGCTTCCTCTGCTGGTACTAGCTTGTGAGCTCAGGGAAGCATTGTGAGGTAATTTCTAGGGCTGCAAAGATGGCTCAGTGGTTAAGAGTATCGCCTGCTCTTCCGGAGGACCTGGGTTCAATTCTCATCAGCTACGTGGTGGCTCACAACTGTCTCCAATCAGTCATGCATGTGGTGAACAAACAAATATTCAGACGAAACACCAATACGTATAAAACAAATAGTCTTTTTTACACAGAGATACTCCCCAAAGGGTTGATGTACTACGGACTTACAGAGACTGTGGCAACACACACAAGACCTGTGCGGGTTCAAAGTAGACAAACACTCAGCATTGAGAAGGGGAAGTAGACACAAAGTCTCTCTCATAACCGGGAATCTACTTGCAACTGATACCTGCTGGTAAAGAGAAAATCAGTTCTCTCCAATGTGGTGTCACTGGGCATATCAACCACACTATAGAGCAGCCCCTAAGGCCAAGCTGGAAGTGACTGTAACAGAAGGGTGAGTTTAAAATGTTTCTATCTGGATGTGGTAACCCTAATACTTCCTATGTCAGGAAGATGGTCAGGAGTTCCAGGCTAGCCTAAGCTACATAGTGAATTCTGGGCTAGCCTGGGGTACACAGAGAGATCTTGTTTATACATAAAATGCAAAGCAGGAGTCATCATGCTCCACGTTCAGTAGACATCTGCAAGAACCATTTTACACATGTTCTTTCATGACATGTGAACCCTATAAATGCAAAATGTAAAACTACATTGTACCTTGGACTTGCACCCACTCAGCAATTCGTGCTTTGCCTTTCACTGATAAAAATCTTTCTTGCGCCTGTGAAGTTGGGCTTCCTAGCCTCTCTTGATCACAGGTGAGGAAGTAGCTGCCTGAGGCCTCCCCTGCAGGTCTGAGAGTTAAACCAGGGTCAGAGAGTAAGGATCAGACTATAGAAAAGTCATCACAGAGTCTTCATCTTACCCGGGCAGAGGACCACAGCCCTCGCTGCTGTTGACAGGCTTGTCCAGAAGGGCCGAGGATGTAGCTCAGTTGGCAGAGTGCCTGCCTAGCATGCATAAAACCTGGGTTCCCTCTGCAGCACTCTGGTTAGGATGGGGCATGACTGTAATCCCAGCACTCCAGAGACGAAGGGAAGAGAACCGAGAGTTCAAGGTCATCTGCAACTCCACAGTGAGTTCAAGGCCAGTCTGGGATACATAAAACCTTGTCTCAAAAAAACAAAATACCAAAAGAATACATTCTTCAGTGTTCCTCAGTGGAAGAATTCTTTTGAAGGATACTGTATCTCCCCGGGGAGAAACAGTGGTTTTTTTTCTTTCCATGGGTAACAGTATTGCATTGATTTGGGAGTCAAACACACACACACACACACACACACACACACACACACACACACACACACACAAAGGGGAAAGTTATCCATTCCTTCATTCACAATAAGATGCTGCTCTTACATTTTGCTATTAGAATAAAAAGGATCAGGAGCTGCATGCTGGTGCATGTATATAATTCAAGTACCTAGGAAGTGCGGGCAGGAAGATTGAGAGTTCAAGACCATCCTTGGCTACAGAGAAGTTATCCTTAGCTACAGAGAGGTTTACGTCCAGCTTCCAGCTAGCCTACCTGAGACTGTCTCAGCCTCCATGCACAGAACACTCTCTAGCCTTATATGTTTTAATGCTTTTCATATATATGTCTTCTATCTATATTAGATTAATGACAACTAGTGAGTTGTCAGAGGTGGGTCGGGCTCTATAAGCCAAGATCGTGGGAGTCTACTACAGACAGAAGGCACACAAATTAAAACATATAAGGAAAAGATTGCAGTCCTTATGGCATATAGACAAGCCATCCCATAACCCCCAGCATTAAGCCTGTACCCATGGGATATAAACGCTTTAAGTCAGGTAGATGATATGTCAGAGAGAGGCATACACCAGGCGGCATGTTAAAGTATGCTTTGCTTAGCTTTGTTATCCCTTGTTATGGAGATCTAGGATCTGCAAACTTCTCTCCAATAGGCTTTGATTTCAACCAGGGAGCTTATTACCCCGAGTTGCCAGGGTCCTAAGTTCCTTATCACCCTCAAAGGTCTCACGCCATAAATCTCAAGCTGCTATTAATGTGGCCAGACAGATTTTTTTTTCAAGACCCCCATAGACCAAATACAATTAACCATCTCCTGTCAGCTGGAAAATCAGCTCAATAGCCATTCAAGTTCACGTCCAAACTCCTTTGCATTAAGGAAACTTTGCAAGCTTCCTTCTCTTGGGACTAGACTGTCTCTCAGAGGCTGTGGAGAAAGAAGGAAGTCTAAAAAGAGATGGGGCTGGCTAGATAAAGGGAAACGTCCAGGAGTCTATCACATGCAAACGCAAGCCACAGAGCATGGTAGCCACTAGACCTTTCACTCAAAAGCTCTTCATTGAACCAGTTACAGAAGTAAACTATACAACAGGGGCTTGCTTTTTTCTTTCTATTCCGTTCAGCTCCTTCAAAGTTACATGCCAGTGTGTGCTCACCTGGAGCATAGCGTCAAGTGGCTGCGCTTGTTGGTGGCTGAGGGCATCAGAGTCGATGGCAATCTGAAGATATTTCTTAGAGGATAATGCTGAAGAAATATCAGCTCACAGAAATAGCTTCTTCTCAGACTTGGTCTTGGTACCCTGGCCATCAACTCAGAGGAATGGCATCCCAACCAAGCATCCTGAGAGCAATGCCCCCTGGGTCATGCCCACATGACCCAAGGAAGGATGGAATCAGATTAGTGCATTTTGTCAGAGTCAGAGTCTATGAGCCAAGTTAGTAGGGGTCTAATATAGATAGAGGACTAACAGGGAGTCCTTATATAGTCCTACGTCAGCTTCCACTGCTGGCTTGATTTCTTACTTGATATTCAAGCTGTTTTACTCACAGTCTCAGAACCCATTCTTTTGCTCTGCCTTCCCAACCCTTGCGCTCCCTCATTGTCTCCCCCTCCTCTGTCCCTCCCCTTCCTCTTCCTTCTCTCTTGTGTCTATTTCTATTGTCTTTCCCTCCTTCTGGGATGTTTGTCCCTAGAATCTGCATCCAGTCCTATCTAGATTTTAACCGTGACCTGCTTTAGGGAAACTTCCCTTATTCTCTCTCAATCCCATTTTACAGCCTTAAGAACTGTTTTTTGTTTGTTTGTTTGTTTGTTTTTTGAGTATCAATTGTTGTATTCCTATCTTCCAATATCCCTAGACTGTGTGTGCTCCGAAGGTAAGCCATGTTCACTTCATCCTGATCTAGAATAAACAGAGCATCTCCTTAAGATTGCATGGTGCACAACACAGATGCCCACCTGCTCCAGGGGTCCTGCAAATTGGTAACATTGGTTAGAACACTTCATTTGCATAGACCTGTAACATCCCAAGGAAGGACCAGACAGAGCCAAGATCAACGTCATCTTCTCCCCCCAAGTCCTTCTCTCTTATTACGACAGAAGGCTCTAGCACATCTCCAGTTAGAAACACAGAGTATCTCCCCTTCCGTTCCTCTCCTGTTCTCTCAGTCACTCTGGCTCCCTATCTTTTCTCTCTGTTCCTATCTTTAATGTGAACCGTCCACGCTTACACTCATTCACTGTGTTCTGAATGCTGCCCAAAAAACAGTCATCCTAAAACACTTCTGTTTACACTGTTTTCCTGATGAAAATACTTCAAAGGCTCGCTGCCACCCTGGCCAACCTTTACATAAAAAATACAATCTTTGGGAGAGATTACCACAAGAGCATTGGATCCCCCCTCCAAAGAAACCCACATTATTTCAGAGTGGGTATAGCAACCCACCTGTATTTGTAGCATCTGAATGTGGAGACAGGGGGATCCCCAGAGCAAGCTGGCTAAGAAGCCAACCAAATCTAGGTTTGATGGGAAAACCCTGTCTTTATGAATAAGGCAGAAGAATTATGCAGTATGATTCCTGGTATCAATCCCCAGCCTCTGCACATATGCATCCATATGCACACAGTGCACCCACACATATGTGAACATATACACTGACTGGGGGTGGGATCCAATTCTTATGATTCCAGCTTTGGATTTCTTCTGGGGATTTCTCTGCCTATGCTAACCCACTTTATATCTTGACTAAGACAAGACCACAAAACTGGCCACTCCTTGCTGATTCTCCAAGGCTGGGGCTGCATGCCGGTGAGCACTCTGGACTACCCTCCCACTCATCCACAACCTCCTGTGAGTCAGGGCTTTCACTGAGCCTCTCTCCTAAGTCAGCTTCTCTTCTGCACCCAGAGCTCTTGGCTACCACTTTTCCCTGTCATGCCTGCAGCGCATCCCAGATTCTCTTTTCCTGCCCCTGCCTCCCAGGAGGTCACTCTGGAGCCTTGAGTGATGATGTTGCATTCACCTTTGCTGCCACAGCAAAGAGTAGCATCACTTTGTGGTTGCTTTTGTAAACGTCATCGGGGCAATCAAAAGCACAGGGAGAATGGTGCTAGTTGTTCGGGTTCATTCTCTACAAAAGATTCAGAAAGAAAAAGTAATGTGCCAAAAGGGACAGGGACTCCTGTGGTGACTTTATAGAGACATACCAGCTTCTCTGTATGTCGGGCAGGGGCTCATTCAACTTATTCATTGGTGGAGATATATATATGTATATATATATATATATATATTCCAGCCTTGGATTTCTTTTGAGGATTTCTCTCCCTGTGCTAACCCACTTTATATCTTGATTAAGACATTTTATATACATATTATATATATATATATATATATATATATATACACACACACACACACACACATATACACACACATATACACACACATATACACACACATATACACACACATATATGGTATCTGTGTATGTAATGTACATATGCACATATATACACTCACACACATAAGTATGTGTGCGTGCACACATGCATGCATGTGCGCACATGTATCTACAGGTGTCCTTGGCATCCAGCAGAGGTGGTCAGATCCCCCTGGACCTGGAATCACAAACCTCTGCAAGTCGCCATGTGAGGGTGGGGAACCAAGCTCCTGTTTCTGGAAGAGCAGCAGTCATGCTTAAACCAGAGCCAGATCTCTAGCCAGATCCGTGGTTATTTTAACCACATTCAATTCTGGTGAATGTAGAGAACCAGAAAGTAAAACGTGAAATGAAGTAGACCTCGTGACATCCTCTCTAATTAAAAAGTCTTCCCTCCCTCTTTAGCTCACTTCCCTCCTTCCTTCCTCCCTCTCTCCCTCTCTTCCTTCTTCCCCCCCCCCCCCGCCTCCCTTCCTGCCTGGTGTTGAGATCACAGGCATATCTAGCAAGACAGAATGTTCTGCACTCTAAAAATTAGGAACCATGGTGAGGCTGCGAAGGCTCCCCCTTTCTCTTCTTTCTCCTGGAAATTCCAATTCTTTCGTGAGAAGAAACCACTCCTAGATTTCTGAAGGACGTAGGGGAAATACCCTTGGCCTGGCAGACAGCAGGATGCAGGCCGACCTTCAGCTTTTCTGGTGAATCCATGCAAATACAGGTTCTAACCTTCTACCTGGTATCACTAATCCTGTCTTGTGAGCAGACTTAATAGAGCCTTTACCCAGGGCCTGGGGTGCATCTGGATTTTGCCACCTCTGTTGCTTCACTTTCCGGATCTTTCCTCACCATGACGGCTCTGGGAACCATCTTCCCTCCCACTCTTAGCCCAGCTCCACAGAAACAAGTGGGACACAATTGCAGGAAAGGAGCCCGAGGAGGTGAGGGGCAGGGTCTGCAGAGACTAAGGAGGGCAGGCAGCTGTACAGTCTGGAGGCAATTAGGCCTTCTGTCTGCAAATTGGAATCAAAGTTATTATTTATACTGTTCAGCTAGATGTTGACTGAAGCCGTATCAAAGCCTGGCTAATTTATAACAGGGCTACCAGGGAGCAGTCAAACAAATGCATCCCACGTTTCTCACAACGGAGGTGGAGGGCGGAAGCTTAGGGGGCTGTGTGTTTGGAAAGTAGAAATTACGTTTATTGTTTGTAATAAGCCATAAAAGTTAGGGTCAATATTCTTAGCTGTTTTCCTACTGGATGCAAATATCCTGTTTGATTCCTGCGAAAGCTGTGACTGAGTCTGACGAGCTAGCTCACCTCCACCTTGGTGGAACCGACCTGAGAAATTATTAAATTCTCATGGCCTCAAAAAGAAAAGAAAAAAGAAAAAAAACTCACAAAATTATGCGTGTGTTCATCCATGCATGCGTGCCCATATATGCACATGCTCACAGAGGTCTGAGGTCAACCTTATGTGCCAACCCTAAGGGGCAATTATTCATCTTATATTTGATGCAGAGTCATTGACTGAGCTAGACTGGCTAGCTGATAAACTCCATGGGTTCTCCTGTCTCTGCCTTACTGTCGCTGGGATTAGAGGCACACCATCACATGCAGTTTGGATGCCAGGGATCCAATGCGATTGATTGAGCCATCTCCCCAGACTCTCCTTTGAATTCTTTTAATCCCTAGCTACTAGTTCCTCAACGGGCTTGGTATTTTGGTTATTGGCAAACACATTTCATAAGCATTCATTTTAGGGCTTCCAATAGCTTACATTGATTAAAGCATCTTGTAGGTGAACTGGGTGTAGTGCTACCACAAAAAAAGGTGGAGCCAGGAGGACCTGAAGTTCAAGGCCATTTCCCTCACATAGCAAACTGTGGGCTAGCCTGGGCTACAGGAGACCCAGCTCTAAGACCATAGCAAGGTAGAGGCCAAATGATCTTTGTCTGGCTATCTACCCAAATATTACTACCAGCCTATCAGTGAACACCTGGGGGAAAGTATCTAAGAGCCACTTGAAGCTGGAAGGCAAGGGGGGTTTCCACTCACTTCAGCATCTCCCATCTCCATTAGGGATCTTGTTAACGTGTTACCTGTTAATCCTCTACCACAGCACCTTTGGGTCGTCCATGTTCCCTTGTCCTTCTGACAAATGTCTCAGAGAAATTTCTGTTTTGAAATGCTCAATGCCAGTACGAGTTAGGCAGTATTTCTGTTTCTCCAAATCGAGCAAGAAGGCTTTATCCGGTCTGTGCATGTTGCTTTTGGTTTTTGTCATGTTTTGTTCTGATTCTCCCATCTAAGACAGGTTCTCCTTCTACAGCCCAAACTACCCTGGAACTTATTAGGTAGCCCTGGTTGGCTTTGAGCTGGTACTGACTCTCCTGCCTCAGCTCCCAGTGTAAGATTATTGGCATGAGCTGCTATGCTCAGCTAAGAGCTTTTGGGGGTTGGGGTTGGCTTTGTTTTTAATGTGTGGAAAATGTAGCTACTGTGTCAGGGACCCTTCCTTCCAGCCCGTGGGTAGATCATGAACCTTGCTTGAGGTGTTTTCAGAGTCACTGCAAGGCAAGGAGAGAAAACTCATAAGTTCCTTTAATGAAGCCACTGTTTCTCCTCCAGCAATAGAATCTTATTCTGGGAGAGAAAAGCATCCCATACCCTGAGACACCATCCAACTAAGCCGTGAGGAACTTACAGCAACCAAGGACATAGCGAGGGCAATCCCTTCCTCAGGGCACTTCCGCAGTCTCAGGGGATGAGCTCTTGCATCTTTCAACACCTGCATGTGACAAAAGCTGAAGCGTAGGCAGCTGGTCAGTGGCATCTATGACCTGAATTGGGATGATCACCTAAGACAGTGGTTCTCAACCTTCCGAACACTGTGACCTTTTAATACAGTTCCTCATGCTGTGGCGACACCCAGCCGTAAAATTATTTTCTTTGCTACTTCATAACTGTAATGTCGCTACTGGTAGGAGTCATAATGTGACTGTCTGATATGCAGGATGGTCTTAAGAGACCCCTGTGAAAGGTTCCTTTGACCTCCTCAGGATGAAGACCACTGACCTAAGAGATACGAAGATGGTGGAAGTTAGTTAGAGAAGAGAGATAATGATACCTATCCCCCCCCCCCCATTGGATGCTGACAATATACCACGTGTACCAAGCAACATCCCGATCAAGAAACCCCGTTTGTTTTCTGTTTCACCTGTAAAGAAACCAGAGCAAAACGATCCCAGACTGGAAGTCAGGTGGTTGGTAAACAGCGGGGATGGGATTTGAATCCAAATAACCTGGCTTCCAGCCCTGCCCTGGATTCTACAGAGTTCCCAGAGGTAGTGGTGGGAGCTAGACAGGGCTCTGTACCCGGCCAAGTTCAAGCCTTTTCTTTTCTTTTTCTTTTTCTTTTTTTCTTTTTTTTTTTTTTTCAAGGCAGGGCTGCTGGGAAAGCCAGAGAACAGCCCCGCTGCCTGACAGATTTCAAGGTCTTGGAAAAGAAAGTGAACGATGCCTCCTTTTGCCTATACTCGTTCCCCCTGGTACTCCCCAGCCAACCTCACACTGTGGTGTCTTTTCCTCTCTGTCTGCTCTCCCTCCGGCGGCGGCGTTCCCACCCAAATCAGCTATCAACAGCAAGGAAGGTCTAGCACTAATAAGGATCCTCTGTTTTACTTCATTTGGACTTCCATCTTGGTCATCTCCTTCTGGTCAATTTGTGAGAGGTGGGAGGGGAACCGTGAGTCTGGGAAGTTTTTGAAAAGTATCCTTCTCTCCTGTAGCACAAGGTCCTTTCCACTTAGAGCATAGGCCCTGAGCCGAGGGGCGGACTCCACAGGTTGAGAGATCTAGCGTTCCACCGTGCAGGGAGTGGGTAGGCGGAGGGGTGTTTGGAGTTGGAAAGGGGAGGGGAGGAGGAGAGGCGGGGTGGGGGGAGGAGGAAAGAGGCTGCCTCCTCAAGGGAAACTGCTTTCCCATGGAACTGCACGGTAGCTGGTGCCCATTAGCATCCCTATGCATAATAAGAGTTTAACTCATTGTCATGCAAATGAATTCAGATGACAACACTCTCTCCTCGACAACACTGCCTCGGCACTGGAAAGTTTCTCACACTGTGGCAGCCAATAGGAACGCACGCCCTCGCCATCTTTCATTAATTACTTCTGTGCCCTTCACTCCGGCAAGGCTTGTTCTCAGTCACATCCCCCTTCACTTCCCAGCTGCTGCCTCATTCTGGAAAGGCCGGTGTCCTCCCTGATCCACCAAGTAAAATATGTCCTAAGGCAAATAAAAGCTAGAGAGACAGACCCAACTCAGACGAAGCAGATTTGGACTAAACAGAAACCAAGACATTTGCAGCCCTGTGTGAGGACACATTATCCTTGGCGTTCCCCGTTCAGCGTATTGCCACAGCGTGGTGGCCCAGGGCTTCCCCTGTACGCAGTATTCTCAGGACATCACTCAGTTGCTGCTCTGATGGATTCTCGGGGATGAGTGATTCATCTTTACCATTGTGTGTGGCGTCACCCCCACATTCTCCGGCAAGAACTGCATAGCATGCTGGTCAATGCCAGCAGGCTTAAGCTAGCCGCTAGGTCACCATCACGAGCTTAGTTAGTTCTTGCAGGGAAGGTAATTCTCCATCAACACTAAGAGTAGTGCCAAGAGAAAGACGGGGCATTGAAAGCTCAACCACAGCTCAGAGGGCTCTTTCTACTCCCTGAAATCTTGCCCATCCAGACTTCTTCTCCACCCTTTCTATAGGCCTGGAGTGGGGAGGTGTCATCCTGACTTGGGGCAAGTTAATTATACTGTGTTCATTACACTGTGCAAGTCTGTGAGTGCATCTCTAACATGGAGCTAGTTAGCTTCATAGAGCTAGGGGGGATTTGGTCCCTGCATGTGTTAAACATATAGACAGGGCCTGGCCCACTGTTGGCGCTTTGAATGGATGTCAGTGGGCGTCATTAATGAATTTTCTCAAACTTTGCTTTTGCTTGCTTGGCTTATCCCGCTAACCATTCTCTTTCCAGTTCAGCCAAGTTCACTCCTCGATTTATTACTACTTCCAATCCTCCAGGCAGCCTTACCCCAGGGTCTTTTTCTTTCCAAAATGTTTAGCAACAAGAAAGTGGATAATGTCATGCAGTGTAGCTTCTACGGAAGGCGTGTGATCTCAGGCCTAACTGTCCCAAATGTTCAACCTGTCCCGGAGGATCGTGACAGTTCCACCATCGGAGTGCACAGGGTCAGGGAAGATGGGGTTGCAGGGGGGTGGGATATGCTTGAATCAACTTTAGTTTCCACATTGTCTCGACAACAAACAGGCTTTGTAGGCAGACACAAATTATATGCAAATCATATGCAAATCTGAATGTAAATACTTTGGACCCAGGGAGAAAAATCCAGGGGGGGAGACATTCCTATTTCGGTTTCCTCTACTTCCCAAGTTTTCTGATTGGTCAGTTGGGGAATCATTATAAAGACGAAAAGGTGCATGTAATTATCAGGAGTTTGGTTTACCTGCTTGTCAAGGTCACCTAGGGAGACTTAGGAGGTGGAACCTGTTGCTGCTGATTCCAGAGACAGGGCTATGTCCACTCTGACCCCAAGTACAGACAGAATAAACATGGATGTGCACTAGGCGGTTGGCTGGGCTGGGGAGGGCTGCCAGCCGGGGTAGCTGAACTGCCTTTTCCCTGACCTTCCCTAAAGGAACTTCTCTTTTCATTTCTTACCAAAATTGAAAAGAAGCTTGAAGAAACTTAACTGGGGCGGGGGACCAGGAGAGAGCAAGAGGAGAAAAGAAAAAGTTCACTGCCCTGTTATTCACCCATTTAGATTTGGACCTAGGAATCTCTTTTGTTCTGTTTTGGTTTCGTTTTGAGATAGGGTCTCACTGTAGCCTGAGCTGGTCAGGAGCTCACTAAAGCTCTGACTGGCTTTAAACTCACAGCGATCTTCCTGCCTCAGCCTCCGATGTGCCAGGGTTATAGAAATGAGATTCCTGCTGCCCACTTGGGCATTAGACATTTCCTGAACAGGGCACGGAGAATTTCAATGACAAATGTCAGAAGGTGAACACATCATGCCTCCCCTGAACTTCCTCCACCAGAAGCGTGTGGTCTCTGGAAGTGAGTTCTGTCACAGGACTGTTGTCAGTATAAATCCATGGTCCTGCACCTCAGCTGGGCCCTCAAAATTTCCAGGATGCCTATCTGTGTGGGCTTTTGTTAGCTTATAGCCAGTTCTCAAGAAGGGTTAGTTAGCTCATATCAGCTTGTCTTCTTCTCACTCCCTCTCTGTTCTCTCTCTCTCTCTCTCTCTCTCTCTCTCTCTCTCTCTCTCTCTCTCTCTGGAGAGATCATGTTTCAAACTCCAGAGGGTAGCTGAGGGCTACTATCCCCTATTTTCCTACTCATTACACCCTACCCAGGTTCTTCCTTCCTTGAAGAAGAGAAGACAAGTCCCATCTGTCAATGGCCAATCAGTCTGACTCCTCCCCAGGGGGCAGTTAGATAACCTCTCTGGATCAACCTCAAAGTCCCTTTCACTTCCTGAGTCTCCTATTCATCATTCAAACCTTCCAGGAAACTTCGAACACTGATGGTTAGCTAACAGGTATACCTAAAGGTTGGCTCTGGTTATCTTATAAAAAGCTGATTGTGTATCAGAAGCATGTACCCAAAACTGACAAACCCCCAAGTCCCAAGTCCAAGAGCAGCCCTGTCCTCTCTTCATCCACACTGTCAAATACTGAAACCACTGGGGGGTGGGGGGGTTGGGGGTCCAGCAGCAACAAAGCCCTTGGTTCACTGCAGAGTTGAATTTTAATTACTTTTATTCTAATTAACTGAAACAGTCATACGTGGCCAGTGGCTATGGCGTTAGCTAGCATTACCCTAAATATCTGACCCAGAAATGGAAGGACTGATATTATCCAGTGCTGTTCGGGCCAGTACGGGGAGACTGGCACGGTCACACACTATCAGCAGGCTAGTCAATTAGCTATGGCCTTTTGCTGGGTGATAAGGCAGTATCTGCCATTTGAAGTGTTCGTTCATCGAGTTCTCAGACTCCAGAAAGAAGTGAATTTACTGAAAGGTACTAAAAGGTCAGAGCACGGAAGTAATGTGTATTTCCTACTTCTTTCTCTTTTTTTAACGTGTACGTGTGCATGTGTGTGTGTGTAGGTCACACTGTGAAGTCCATGAAGTAAGTATGGGGGGAGTACCTTTACCCACAATGAATCGTCTGATCCCCTAGTTCTCATCTTTTTAATTTGATTTTATGCATGTGAGTGTTTCACCTGCATGTATGTACATGCACCACATTAGTGCCTGATACCCATGGAGGTCAGAAGACAGTCAGATTTTCTGGCACTGGAATTATGGTGTTTGTGAGCTGCACACTGATACTAGGAACTGAGTCTGGGTCTTTTACAAGGCCAGCAAGTGTTCTTAGCCACTGAACCATCTCTCCAGTACACCCCAATCTATCAGTGTTCCCAATTATGCTGCACTACGGTCCTTTGCTCAGCTGTACATCAGGTACTCAGAGTCAGTGAAAGGTAGAGTTAATTAATTCTACGTGTCTATTAGAGGCTCTGGAACAAAGGAAATGCCAAATAAATGATGGCCACCATTAACTGGATAATAACACTATTAATACTTTTATTAATAGTACAATTATTATTAATTAATAATAGTAGTAATATAGACTCAAGATTTTAGTGAGAGCCTTGTAACTCCATTCTTAGTTTTCATTTTGTTTTGTCAAAGATTCATCTGTTAACTTTTTAGTTTCGGTATATGTGTATGTTCATGTGTGAGTTTATGTGTAACATGTGCATGCAGGGGTCCACGAAGACCAGAAAATGGCATCATTGGATCTCTTCAAACTTCAGTTACAGGCAATTGTGGGATGCCTGCTGGGAAGAGAACCTTTGTCTTCTGTCAGAGCAGCGAATGGTCTCAAGCACTGGGCCATCTCTCTAGACCTCAGATATCCTAGTCAAAGTTAATCAAAGGTAATCAAAGTTCAGGGAAGATATGTTGGACGGATGGAAAATACCTCATGAAGACTGTTAGAAGAGTCTCAATGTCAGGAGAGCATGTTCCGTGGACCCCATGGTCAGTACTGTGTCAGTCAAGGGTACAGAGCTGAGGTTCTCAATTGTGGGTGATTTGTGCTTGTAAGGGAATACTTAGCAATGTCCTATATCACAGTGGGGAAGCACAATGCCTCCTTAGAATCCAATGGGTAGGGGCCAGAGACGCCTCTTAATGTTCTACAGTGTATAGCACGGACCCACCCCCTCAATGATGCAGCTACAGCATCTTCTTGTTTGGCATCAAAAACTTGGGTTAGGCTGTGAACCAAGCCTGAGGAGATACTCTGAAGCTCTCAGCCACAGGGATGCTCACCAGCCTCTCCAGCCTCAGTGTCTCCACATAACCTAGTAACAAGGAGAACATATATCCCACAAGAAAGGAAGACTTTGTGTCCACATGCGACAGGTTCGGTGTAAGCCATAGTCATAACGTTAGCATTTACTTTAAACCAAAGCAGAGCCCAGACCAAAGTCATCCCCCACTTAGACCGAAGCGCTTGGAACTACAATAACCTTACCCTAAAACAGAGAGAAGTCATCCAGAGGCCTCAGAATAAGCCAGACCATCAGGTACTGAACCTTGACTGTAGACATCCAGCCTTGGGAACTGACCAAAAAAAAAAAAAAAAATAGATTTCTGTTGTTTAAACTGTGTAGCTTTAGTATGCTCTGTTATAGGAAACGAACACATTTAGAGTCGAATTTACAGTTTTAAGGCAATTTCTAGAATACCTTTGCAATCTAATGGAACCAACATCTTTTGGGAGGATCCTGACAATAGCGCCAAATAGCAAAACCAAGCACCCCCCCGTTCAATGGTGGTGTGTCCAGGGTGGAGCAGGTTTTGACAGCGTTCTCCTAACCTAGTCTTCCCAATCTTAAGAGAGCCTACTCAGCCTGAGGACATGGAACAAACCATTGGTCAGATTTCTAAGAACGTAGAAAAAGCTGGGGGGAGCTGTCTGAACACTCAGGGTCCCATCCCTCTGAGTGAAATGATCTCTTGAGTGTCTGAAAACTTTGCAGCTGAAGCATGAAACGTTAGGTCTGAGAGCCGGTCCACAAAGAGCAACATGACAGTCACAAGATCTTCCAGGGCAGCATCCTGCCTGGGCATCTGTTCTCTGTCTTGCCCCTCTTCCTCTTCATCCTCTCTCTCAGTTGATCTCATCTTCTCAGCCACCTACTCCATCTCTTTCCACATTCAGGTTCTCTCTGCAAGCTGGTTTGTTTGTTTGTTTGTTTGTTTGTTTGTTCCTAGCCAATTCTTTCCCTTTTTGTCTTTCCCTCCCTGTGATGGCTAATCCTGACTGTAAGCTTGACTAAATGAAAGACAGGTGGAGATTACAAAGGCATACTGCTGGGTGTGTCCATCAGGATGCTCCCAGAGATGCCTGGGATGTGGTCGTAGATCTGTACCAAATGCAGACAGTAACTCCCAATAGGCTGGGGTGCCCAGCTGGAATGAAAGATGAAGGAGGAGCCCCATTATCATGAGCACTCTCTATTTCCTGGTCCCAGTGAGGTGAGCAGTTTTGCTCCACCACAACCATCTCTCATGCTCTCCTTCCTGATGCCCTAGAAACAATAGACACTGCCCACCATGGACTGGAACCTTCGACCCAATGAACCCAAATACGTCTTTCCTCCTGTTTTCCTCATGTATTTTCATCAGGGCATTGGGAAAGCTAACAACTCTCTCTTAGGATCTCCACTAGCAATGGGTTAGAATTACAGAAGTCAGCCATGATTTATCTGAGAGGCGTGCTTCATTCGGTGGGGTGAGTCTTGCCCTCTCTTTCCTTCCAGAATCCCCCATCCTAGAGTGTTTCCATGGCTTCTCTGGATTCAGCAATTATTGGTTTCTCGTTCCCCTCCCCAAGGAGGATATGCCAGCAAAGGAAAGAAAGAAGAATCCTGGGACTGTCTTCCAAAGTACCCAAGACTGGTCTTCCAAGTCTTCTACATGGCTAGTCGTCCAGGCCTTCTAATTCCTCTGCTTCCCCCAACACCATTTCAAAGATAAGAGGGGATGCAGACATAGAGTTTGAAGCTCCTGCTTTGCTCCAATGTCAGGAGAGTGCAGAGACCAAGCCGACCTAACACAAAGGGAGAAAGAGGAGATGGAAGTCCGCCCATTTCTCTCCCACTTGTTGCCTGGTTCTCACTGAGCCAGTCTTAGATTTCCATGGTCCCTTTGCATGTTCCCTTTAAGGACCTGAGCCTGTTGAATAGTGTTCATTTTTTTCCCTAAAGACTCCCTTGTGCCATCAACAAAGACAGATGGTTGGACCCATTGGCTGCCTTCCATAAGACTTCATTTGCAAAGTCCAGGAAAAAGCACTGGGCATCACAACACAATCCTTATCAACGTGAAGATGGGCGGGGCAGGCTAACACTGGGCAGAACAAGGGAAGACAACCCGAAGGCAGCTATTCCATCATACCAAGCCTGCTTTTGATTTTGCAGTTCACACAATGCTTCTCACCACGCCTGCCAATCGGCCCAGCAGGGGAGTGGGGGTTGTGGTTGGTGGGAAGAGAAAAGCAAAGGCCTCATTCAAGCTGCCTGACCTTAGCCTCTACTCCTGTCTGTGCCCGGACTGTGCTCTTCTGCCCCCCATAATTCACTTCCCGGAGGTGTCACGGCATGAAGGGACGAGACATGCTTCCTCATGGTTACCCTAATCTTCCCGTGTCAAGTCACACACCCATCATTCCCTTGCTCTTCCACATAGCCTTGGCAGGTCCTCCACCAACATCTGTTGCCTGAGGTCTGCCCCATATGAGTTTTGCCTTCATCAAATGACAGGACCAGTCGGTTAAAACTCCTCTCTTCCTCACCCTTCTGCCAGGTCCCAGCTTGGGGGTTCCCGGTGGGGTATTGTAGCCTCAAACAAGCACCTATCAGGCCGAGAGGCAGAGGCAGGCTGCCGAAGTCCTTCCCGAGAGCCATCTCCCTTCCCATCCCCCACCAGAATGACACCCCATGACCTCCTCCACAACACTGATAATTTGTCTTGGAGAACCGCCATACCTACAGCAAACACAGGAAGGATTAGAAGGCAACATATGTGGTGCAGCCATTTTACCAGACTAGGGTCTTTCCTGAGGCTGAGGTATCATTTGGGGAGGGGGGAAAGGAGGGAGGGAGGGGTGGAGGCCCAGGGTTGAGGGACAGAGAACAAGAAGAAAATGCAGAGCAAAATGAACTCCCAGGAACTGCAGAGAAGCAGAGGCTTGAGACTTGGGTATGCAGAGGTCAGATATGATCTGGGCTTTGAGGTGCAGCTTCTTGAAAGCCTGTTGGTGACAGATGTGGACTTTCGCCAAGTCAACCACAAAACAGGATCAAAGGGAGTTGAAAACAACAACTGTGACTCCCTAGCTAAAGTCTTTCTCCCTTGGAATGCTGGTACAGCAGACATGATCAGGAAGTAGAAGGGCCACTAAAAAGAACTCCACGAAAACAGGCTGAGGCGGCTGGAGAGGTGGCTCCATGGTTAAGAGCACCCTCTGCTCTTGCAGAGAACAGGGGTTCGGTTCCCAGTACCTACATGACAGCTCACAATCTTCTGTAGCTCCAGCTCCAGAGACGCTGACATGTCTTATCTTTTGACCTCCAAGGAAATTCCCTTCTACCTACCCCCAAATACACACACACACACACACACACACACACACACACACACACCTTTATTCCAGGAAACAAAAGGAAGGAAGGAAGGAAGGAAGGAAGGAAGGAAGGAAGGAAGGAAGGAAGGAAGGAAGGAAGGAAGGAAGGAAGGAAGACTCAGAGACTGTTGCCTTCAAGACTTGAAAGAGTCTCCAAGGTGACAGAAAATCAAACTAATTAGGATGGAGATTGGTACCTAGAAGCAGCCCTGCTGTTTAAGTGGGGGCAATCTCTTTATCTTGATTCAGGATAAAGAGATGTTAGACAACAATTACTGTCCTTTCGGGTGTGTGTGTGTGTGTGTGTGTGTGTGTGTGTGATAACATTCTTAGACTCTTAAGTAGTTCTGTATTATCCTACACAGCAAATACAAAGCTGGCCTGAGCTTCCTGTCTCAAAACCACTTAGTGAACTTAACAGGCAAGAGAGATAGTAACATATTGGAATCCTGGTTACTGGCTTTGAAACCACATAACTTGGGTTCAAATCCAGATTCCGTTGTCAGTCATGGGACTTGGAGGTCTTTTGATGTCTCTGGATTTCATTTTCTCAGCTGTTAATAGAGGGGTTAACAGTAGCCCTTGTCTTACAGAGCTACAAGGCTTAAATATTCTCACCCAATGTTCTTAGAATAATGCCTCCAAGAGTAAGAGCCTGTGGTCTATCAACTGCTGCTTCCGTATTGACTCATACGAACAGCTAGATATCCCATAGAATGTCTACCTCAGGCAGCAACTGAAAGCGCTGCAATGCTAGTACCTGTACTCAAAGTTCCCTGGAGAGTAACAGTAGCATGCAAATGAAGTTTGTGCTACTCAAACACGTGCAAATTTAAGCTCCCGCTTTACTTGCTCTGTTGGAGACTGTGGAGACCTAAAGATAAGCAGCTGAGAGGGCAGGTAGGAGTTGTGGCGTTTGCTAGTGCCATCAATGTTCTAATTGGCTCCCCACCAGCTACTGCTTAATTACCTGGTGACCTTTAACCACCCACAGGCCATCATGCCTTCTGACCAGAGTCTCACAAT
Source organism: Uromys caudimaculatus (assembly GCA_028551405.1). Lineage (NCBI taxonomy): Eukaryota > Metazoa > Chordata > Mammalia > Rodentia > Muridae > Uromys > Uromys caudimaculatus. Next base: position 8,458,693 of record CM052710.1, on the reverse strand, counting down.
TCAGCTCCTCGCTACTCTTATTACTTAGTCCAAAGGTTTGGAATTCTCAGGTTTCTTCATCCCAATTCCATTTGACCAGTCTTCTAAGCCCCTACCTATATCTGGGTTTCATGGGGATCAAATCCCCAGGCCAGGCGTTTGTCACCCACCCCTCATGGGAAAGAAGAGATTGCATTGGCAGTAATTTTGGGATGAGGTTCCTTTGCGTAAGACATCCTACCCACCAGTAAGTAGACCTGGCTTTAGAAAAAAGCAGTAACCCTGAAAAGAGAAGGCAAATATTCTTTGTCACCAGCTATTTCGATTCCCGGGAACTCTTTGAATAGACTCTTTGCTTCTATATAGGCAATCTGAGTTCTGTGGTAGTGGTGGATGAAGTCCTGAGTGACTGTGTATTATTAACATGAGCTCAGCCACTTCGAGGACCCCAATGCCTCAGTCCCATAGGAATATGGCAAGGCCTTCCCTTTTCCAAATACAGATAGCCACAGTGTGAGCACAGAATATCAACCACAGTTTCCTCATTCTAGACAACTGCAGCCTGAGACTGTTCCCCTACAGAGACCCCCACCCACCCTACTCCACCTAGATTACCCCCACCTACCTCTTTCATGCCCACACATTGAGTTTCCAGGCTGTGTCTCCATCAAAGTACTTGGCCCACCCAATCCTAGTTTCTCTGTCTGTGTGTTTATCAATGTGTTTTTGTGTTTCGTTTTTCAAGACAGGGTTTCTCTGTGTATCCCTGGATGTTCTGGAACTCGCTCTGTAGACCCGGCTGGCCTAGAACTCAGAGATCTGTCTGCCTCTGCCTTGAGAGTGCTGGGATTAAAAGTGTGTGCCCCACCTTGATATTTCTTCATTTTTGTTGCCCAAGTCAGGTCAATCCCTAAGCCATGCAGTTCATAGCATCACAAGGCAACCAGGACTCAAGAAGGCACCACACAGTCTGTGATCTCACAGCCTCCCAGAGATATTTTGATAATGTGGGGTGGAAGTAAAATATATTTGAATGTAAGTTTCTCATCTTACAAAACAGTAATCCTGTCTTACTTTTAAGATTCATTTCAATAAAGCTGAGAGATTTTGCTGACAGATATATAACACATAGCTTCTACTGCAAGTAACCCTAGTGGGCTGGTGGTTGATTCCTAATGCATTTTATGTAAATGATGAAGTCATAAACCAGAATAAGATCATCTGTGGTTGATTAGCAATGTCTGTCATAGGAATGGTGAAATATTCCTGGTGATTAGCAATGTCTGCAATGAGCCTTACTATTGGATATGTGTCATGGGTGTTACAAAATAAAAGTTCTCATTTAAAAATAGAGTTGTTCTGGGTATCTTTGAATAATTCTTTAAAATTCTAAAGCCTTCTTTTCTATTATCACAGAATACAGAAGGGAGAAGAAAAAGAATAACTAATGTTTTAATAGCTGAATGAAGCAATGTCCAAAACCAGTTTTTTAGAAGTTTTTATTTATTCTTCGAGATTTTTATATAATTTATTTTGATCATATCCCCCTTAAACTCCTCCCAGATCTCCTCTCTACCTGCCCACCTACCCAACTTCAAATTCTCTCTCTCAAAAAAACAAAAGCAAAATCAGATTCACATTGGCTAGGTCTCCTAAGCATCAGGCCTGCCTTGGAGTGGAGTTAATATACCCAGTGTCACTTCATTGGTGGTGATGGTGGGGACCCTGGTTTTCCTCTTCCCAGCAGCCATCAATTGTGAATAACTTCTGGTCAGGGTGGGGCTTTGTGCCCACTTCCCCTCTTCCACACAGCAGCCACTGAAGCCAGTTTTCACCCATACCTGTTAAAGCAGATGTGGAAAGCCCCTAGCCAAGACCCGGTCATGACCTAGAGTCCTAGGGAATAAGGTTAACTTTGATTTCTACATGGGAACCTAATTTCACCCTTTTGATTCCCTAACATAATTAGTCAGATTGACCTTCCAGCCACCTCCACCTGCCCCTGGCACTGTTGCAGCAGTCATGGATCCTGAAGGGCTCTGATCAATCCCTGAGCTGCAGGACCCAAGTTGGAAATCGGGCAAGCTCAACGTAGGTGACTTTACGTATGGAGTGGTTGGCTATGGCCGAGCAGTACTAATTCACACTGACTGAAATAGATTGAAATGCATCTCTGGACATTGGATAGTGTTTTCTCTCTTGTCTTTAGACATCTCTTCCATCTCTCAGATGTACCAAAAAGGCGGGGGTGGGAGGGCAGACAGGGGATGAGTAAGCTCCAAATTTGAAACTAAAGCTAGGTTTTATTGGCTTCACTTGAAATCAGTTGTAAGCTGTTTCCTGGTCCAGGCTTTCGAATGGACTTTTGTTGTCCTGTTAAAGGGGTACAGAGAGGGTGAGTGCTGTGCAGTTCTTTACTCCTCTTGTCTGAAGTGGAACTGATGTGATGCCTGGGGATGCTGATGCTGTTCTGTACCCAGAAGGATGAAAAGTCGGTAAGTAGCCAAGGAAGGGAGTGCAGAGAAGACAGGGGGAACACAGGTTCAGGACCATCCTTGCAAAGCTAGCCCTGTACTACCAAACGCCTTCTTTCTCATAAGACATTTTTTTTAAAGACAGGCTTTCTCTGGGTAACAGATCTGACTGTCCTAAATCTCACTTATAGACCAGGCTGGCCTTGAACTCAGAGCTTCTCCTGCCTCTGCCTGGCAAGTGCTGGGATTAAAGATGTGAGTCACCACACCCAGCTCTTACAAGACACTTTTTTTTTTCAATGAGTTACTTTGATTTTTAAAATTACGTGTGTGTTGGTGAGTGGGTGCCCCACGTGTGTGCAGGTGTCCCCGGATGCTAAAAGAGAGAATCAGAGCCCTGGACCTGGAGCTGAGAGTTGTTTAAAGCCCTACCTGATGTAGGTCCAAACTCAGACCGTCTAGAAGAGGAGCAAGTGTTTTTCAACATTGAGCCATCTCTCCAGTTCCCAACAATGAAATTTTAAAACCACCACCATTCAATTTGTGTTATTTGTAGCATGTAGTATGTCTTTCTTATTTTTATTATATTTATTTATGTAGTGTGCGTGTGTCTGCGTCTCTGTGTGTGTCTATGTCTGTGTGTGATAAGACGTGTGCAGCCTAGGCATCAGGCAGCCTTTCTGAAGAGTGTTTCCCAAAGCTGAGTCCTGCATGTCAACACCTTAGAGACTTGAGTCAGAGTCAGCCCATCTGTACACACAACCTCCACCCACCTGCAGTTTCCCCAGTAAACAAAGGCACACTGAGTCAGCTCCTGGCACCGGGTTCCTAATCTGGAGGCCCCTCTCTCTATGCCGCTCTCAAGAGCCACCCAGTCAACTGCTCTAGCTTTAAAATCCAGCATCCTAGTATTCCTAGGCAGTGTTCTTTATTCTTGTGACACAGACGCAAAACATCAGGAAGGACTCAGAGTGGACTAGGAGATCCTGTTCTTTCCAAACAGTTAACATGGTACTAATTTGTCTTGAGAAGACCGGCCAGGAATCCACAGGGTATCTTTGCATATCCTGGATCACCCAATTAAAACCATCTGTGGCCCATTCGGCCTCATCTTTCCCTACGGGCTTAATAAGAAACTAGTAGGGAGGAGGAACAGGGAGCACTCCTGTGGCTCCTGCCTGAGCCTGGCATTGTGTTGAGGGGTACCTTTAGAAGTAGAGTCTCTTTGATGCTCATGAGATGCATGAGATGGTTTTCTCATGGCTCAGAGAAAATATCTTACAAAGGCAACTTCAGAAAGGTTTATTTGGGCTCACCGTTTGAGGGAGACAATCTGTGAGGGAGGTGTGACAGAAGGATCTTAGGGCAGCTGGTCACACTGCACCCACAGTCAGGAAGTGGAAAGGCGTGAATACCGGGGTGCAGTTGGCTTTCTCTTTTCCATTCTGTCCAGGATTCCAGCCCGTGCAATGGTGCTACTCATATTTACATTGGGTTTTCCCACCCGAATTCACCTACTCTAGAAACTCCATCATGGTCATGTACACAGGCTGTTTCCTAGGTGATTTTAGAGTCTGTCAGTGTTATCAATAGTTATCACTGTTAACACAGGAGCTCTACAGGCTAGGGGGTATTACTCCCATTTTTCAGAGGAGGAGGTAAGGCTATGGGAGATGACTCCTCTGGGGCCCACAGTGAGGTATGTAGGGTGTGGTCATAACCTGTCCCCAGTACCCAGTCTTCCTTACAATTGTGCTGTGCTGTTACAGAGTCCTGGAACATGGACTGAAGTGACATGGACCACTGAAGCAGTTTGCAAAGTCCTATCCTTGTGACTTGAGGCCAAATCCCCAAGATGGAGTGATCAGAAGAAGGAAGGAGCCAGATCTTTGCCTTGCCACTTGGAAGAGGGCTTACCATTGCTCCTTTTGGATCCCGCAATCCATCATCTTGAGTGAATTTGTTGCAAAAGCATGATCACAACCAATCTGACTTCTACAATGACATTATTCCTACAGGGTCCATGATACGCCGGTAGAGGATTCTCTGAAGCAGTTGGACAGAAGCATCGTACAAACTCACAGGCATAACACAGCCTTGGGCAAGGAACGCACCTTCAGATGAATGCAGGAGGGCAGCATGTGGTGGGAGAAGACACACCATGAGCTCTTGCAGGCATACTTTCCCACTGTGTCTCCTCCGTCAACCAGCACAGCCCTGGAACAAAATAGAATCTGGAAAACACACATTGCATTGAATCTAATGTAGCTTCAGATAGTGCTTGAGCTCGGCCGGGGTGGAGGTTCGGGAGGATCTGTGTAGTAATAATGTCTGGAACTTTCTTCCTAAGATCCATGGCTCTACTTTGACTTCTTCAATAAAGTCCAGGTTGTTTCTGCTGGGTTCCCAAGGCTCATGAAAGCCAGACACTAGACTCCTGTTGGATCTAAAAGGAAACGCCCAAATAAGTCCACAATGTTACTGGGAAAATGACTTGAAGGACCAGTGTTTCTGATTTCTCAGGTACATGCTCCAGGCTGGGCTATATTTCGAGGAGCTGAACCAGCTATTATCTCAAGATCATCTTTTAAGAAGAAATTGTCCCCCAAAAAAGTAGGCGGGGGGGGGGGATGGATTAGTGCACTGGAAAAAGGCTAGAGGCTGGGAGCGAAAAGCAACAAAGGTTTGGCCTAGAGGATTTTGCATTTTATTCCACAGTTCACATTATATAGCATCTTCCATGGTATGTGACTGCTGATAAATATTCATTGGAAGAAGGAATAACCTAATGTAATGCAAATCACATGCAAAGCAATATGTAAATCAATCCATTCTATGAAGTCAATAGGTGAGGTACCATGCATATTAAAAGTACAGAGCAACAGCTTCCAAAGATCTAGGAGAGGCTCCCAATGCTATCAGGGACCTTCCAGTCTTTAAGGGACCCATTAGTCAGAGGAGATTCCCCTGTCAAAGAATGACACCAAGCGTGAAGCTGCCAAGCAGGGTCAGGGAGAAAAATAGACAGGAGGACAATGGCTGTTCCCTTCATCCCCTTCAAGGCTGATTCCAAACAAGTTCTCCTTCCTGGCCCTCCCACACTGATCAGATCTGATAGTGATTGGTTGGTCAAGACAGCTGAGTGACAGGGAGGCCGGTTGATCTGCTTGTATATTAGCCACGCTAGTCAAGATGGCTCCTTCAAGCCTCCCAACAAAAGAGCAAGGGACACTGAGACAGAACAGGGAGAAAGTCTCTATGAATTCCCCAGTGTACACACAAGATGTTTTCAGGCCTTTGTATCCTTTGAAAGCTTGCTTCCCTCCAGTGTCACAGGCTCACACCAGAACATACATGCTTTGCACAGATCTGCATACGTACAGGAAGTTGAGAAGAGCCCAGAGCGGTGTAGATCTGTACTCCTCTGTTTCAAGCATCCCCAGGGGTTGATGTCACAAATTCTCTAGTCCCAGAGAAGGTCACAAATTGTTTCATATTGGACCTCTACGCTCTGTTTGCTTTCAGTGCCTCTCAGACCTCCTGACAGGACAGGCGGACATGGAAATAAGTCAAGGGTGACCCTGTTGGTGACCCGTAGCCTCACCAGCCAACTCCTGATTGCAACCTTCTGGCTTCAGTAACAGCCTTTAATTCAGGCCTTCTGGCTTCTCTGAGGCCATGGTTGCAGTTCAGCTGCAGTAAACAAGGGTCAGGTCAGATGTTCTATGCCCTTGGTTCACGGTGTGACAAGCCAAGGTAGGAAGAAGATTGGCAGGTGGGGGTGGGGGCCTAATGAAGGAGGGAACAGAGGGAAGAAGGTTCTGATCATTCAGCAAACCCATACCTCCCTTTGCCTAAGTGCTCATCCTAATCCCAAGTGTAGACCTGGTGTTTTTCAGTCCTTGGGATGCAAACATGTGTGCCTGGATGCTGGTCCTTAAAGCCCTGCCTTCCAGCCCGTGCTCCTGGGGTATTAATTAGATCATAAAAGCCACTCTCACAGCTATGTAGTAATACAGTAAGGCAGACTGTGACTCAAGTTTATATATACACAGCCCAGACACTATGTGTGAGGGTCACACACACACCTTTGCATATACCATTATTGTCACCTCTGGATACTAGGGACCTAGGGCATTTTTACAAAGGATCTTATATGAGGTAACTTATACAAAAGACTGGGGGCATTCTGCTCTCTACAGCCCTGGGCACAGAATCAGCAACACAGCAGATAGGGGCATCTCAGGGGTTGAGAGGGATACATCCTCCCATCCAGCTGTCCCTGTTCACAGATATTAAACCTGAGACCCTGCAGGAAGCAGCTCCATCAGAGTCAGCAACACCCTTGGGAAGCAGGGATGTCACTTGGGGGCCGGGGAAGGGGGGGTTGTTAAACTCCCATTGTAGATGACTCTCCAACTCACCAGACCACAACCACTTTGCACGTTTTGAGATGACTCTTCAAGCTCTCCCCATCAGAGCTCTAACTCCTATACAGGTGCTTACACACTTATAGGACCTTTTCTAGATTCTACAGCCAACAGAGCTGGGGACTTGCTTTAGTCAGTAATGTGCTTGCCACACCAAGATTAGGACCTGACTTTGAATCCTCAGCACCCATGTAAAAAGCCAGGCACATCAGCACACATCTGTATCCCTGCCTCTGGGGAGGTGGAGCCAGGCAGATCCCTGGGGCTCACTGGCTAGCCAATCTAATCAGGGAGAGGACCTGTCTCAAAATAAAGAGTAACTAAAGAAGACACCCAAGTGTTGGCCTCTGGGCTCCATACACAGGTGCGCACATATTTACACGTAGAGTGCACAAGTGTGCTGGTGCACACCAGCATCAAGGACCTAAAGAGAGCTCAAAGCAGGAACTGAAGGTAAAAATACATGATTCTGGGACCCAAACACATCTAATATGTTCTAGCAATTTATGGGGAGTTTTTGATGGACCTCTCCCAGCCCACAGGCAATGTCTGGTCCAGGTTCTCCAGGCTCTGCTTCTCCGGCTTAAATTCAAGCATCTCCTATCTTTTGAAGAATTTCTTTTCAACTCCAAGGTCCTTTCAGGCTTAAGAAGTTGCAAGGCAAATAATGTAAAAAGATGAAAGTTGCCGGGAGGAAGCGGCTGTCGATAAGCAGAGCTTTATAGAGCTATAAACCCCAGGCCTTGACTCTCTCTGGAGACAACAGGGTTGCCTTCCCAGTCTTTTCTAGACTTGGCCCCTCTCGGCGGAAGAGCAGACCCCTCACTGGGAGAAAATTCATAGGCTACTAAATACCCTCATCCATGTGGCAAGTGCTCATCTCCGATGAGCTTACATTTTGCAGAGCTGGGGGTAGCTGAGTTGCCTGTTTTAGTTTGTTTCCAGTGGCTGCTGTGTGTTTAGTGGGACATGCTCTTTGAAATGCAAGTCTTGCTTTTGCAAACTGGGACACCTTTGCTGTCCATGGTTGTGGGGAAGCACTGCTCAGTCCCACATCAGGAAGGCTTCAAAGGAACACCTACCCTGCTGTGCGAGATCCATAGTTACCAGGTCTAAACAGAATAAAGTCCTTTGAGTTGGCAAGGAGCTAAGATGCTTTATGACAGGAGATTTTAACCTTTTCTGTCCTGGACAGATTATTGGATAAGGGTCTCACTATGAATCTTACTTGGATGGCTGACTTACTGAACAGAGAGCTGGGTTAGTGTTCAAATGAATTCTTCAAGTTATTCACACGCTCATTCATTCTTAAACTCACATTCAAGAGCAGGTAAGCAGTTGGGGGTATGGCTCAGGGAGCCTAACATGTATGGATCAAACCCACAGTCTTGGGTGTGGTTCCTAGCACTGTAGAAACCAGACATGGTTTTGCACTTTTGAGGCAGACTTCAAAGTTATCCTTGGCTAGTTAGCTGAGTTCAAGGTCAGTCTGGGCTACATCCGACACTGTCTCAAAAAAAGAAGAAAAGAAGAGTGACCAGATCAGCAGGTCCCTGAGTAGTGAGAGAGATGGATAATAGTCAGACTTCCAAAGCTGACCACGTTGAGATGCCTTGCAGAGGGACATGAATCAGAGAGGTAGGCAGGATTGGTCCCTTGAAGCCCCAGAGGCCATTGTAAAAGCCGTGGACCCAGTTTCTTCCATGGGACATGCTCTTTGGGTTGAAGTGAAACCTTCATTCTTTAAAATAGGGAGCACCCTGCATACTGTGCCCCCCCCCCATTTTAGCTCCCTGATGCATGCTCCATACACAGAGAAGACATCAAAGTGTGATTGTCAGCCATGAGAAGGCTCAGAAGAGTTTATTTAGGCTTCTAGCAATGGACTGGAATTTTAGCCAGGGTAGAAATGAGAAGAAAGGCGATCGGGCTGAGAGCTAGCTCTCCTTTCCTGTTCTCTAGAAACACAGCCGATGGCTTAATATTCGTATTTAGGAAGGAAAAAAAAGATGATTCCTCTTCTCTCCTCTCTTCTCCCTCACCTTCCCCTCCACTACCTCCCCCATCTTTCTCTTCTTCCTCCCTCCTTTCTCCTCTTCCTCTCCCTCTTCCTCTTCTCCCCCTCCCCTTCCTCCCCCTCCTCTCCCTCCTCTCCTTCCTCCCCCTCTTCCTCCTCTCCCTCCTCCCCCTCCTCCTCTTCTTCACCCTCTTCTTCCTCTTCCTCCCCATCCTCCTCCTCTTTCTTTCCCTCTTCTTCCTTTTCCTCCCCCTCCTCCTCTCCCTCCTTTCCCTCCTTCTCCAATCTCCCCCCCCCACACTGACTCGGTCTTCCTTATAGTCCTTGCTCTTTTTCTGTGAGGAGCACAAGATGAGGTGACATTCCAGGGACACTAGCTATAGCTCTTTCCTCTGTTATTGTCACCAAAGGGTAGTAAAAGTTACATGCATAAAATGAACTCTCAAAGTACATTTCCTTCCGAAAAGGGGAGAATATGAAAATATTGAAAGGGAGAAGAGGATTCCAGCAGAGCCATGTCCCAAGGAGGAAAGGCCACAGGCCAGTCAGCAGCTCTGTCCTCTCCTAAGAGTCAGAGATGGGCAGGAGTGGATGCTTGAACTGGAGATCAGAGGGACATTGATGTCTCTTCTTGGTTAGACTGATCCTCAGTAAATGGCTTCCTGAAAGAAGCTGGGTGATTGTGCCCACTTGAAGGCTCTAGAACATTTATAGGTCTTCCCACTTAAGCAAGAAATATTTTTCCATCAAAAAGCTTTCGTATGGAGATCTCCATTTTGAACTATGTTGTCCAGATCTAGGAAATTCTGGAAATAGAACAATTGATAGCCTCCAAATATTGGGAAATTCATGCACAGGACCTGACTTTAATGTTTCCCCTTGCCCCAGAGGGACGCATGTGCATGTTTTCATTCAAAAACGCATTGCTGGGGCCGAGGATATGGGCTACCAGACAGAGCGCCTGTCTAGCATCTGAAAAGCTCTGGGTTTGATTTGAAGCCCTGCATAACTCAGGCATCACGCTTCTCGCCTCTACTTCCAGAACTCAGAAGTAGAAGAGGATCAGAAGCTCAAGGTACTCTTCAGCTGCATATGGAGTCTGAGGCCAGCCTGGACTATAGAAGATACTACTACCTCAAAGATAATAAGACAAGGGCTTAGAGAGATGGCTCAGTGCTTAAGACAACTTCCGGCTCTTCCAGAGGACCTGAGTTTGGTTCCCAGTATCCATGGCAGGTAGCTGAGAAGCATCTGTAAGTCCAGCTCGAAGGAATCCAATACCTCTGGCCTCTTCAGACACCAGAGTGCACATTCTGTGCCCCTATGCAGACACACATACCTGCGCTTAGTTAAGAATTATAAAACTAAATATTTAAAGATTGATGAGGCATAATAAACACATTTGCTCATCTATAAGTCCTGAGAGGCAGTAATAGCCAACGAGATACAAGTGTTTACAAGCTGAGAGTTCATCTTACAGTTTAGAGAAGAGGAATCAGTGACTTAGAAGCCACAAATGAAGAGTCCAAATGTATAGATGTCAGGCAGTATGTGTCATGGGAGAAGATGAGATGGTGAGGACACACGGGGTGACATTGAGCAAAGCCCTGAAGGGGGCTATGTGGGCAGAAGCAAACCTACATAGCTTTGGGACCATCCCAGGGCCTGCTGAGCAGCCCAGACTATGTCCTACCCCCAGGCATGAGGTGCAAATGAAAACAAGAAGGGTGGAGAAGCAACAGAAACCACCTCACCCCATCCCATTGCCATCTGGTGGGCCCTGCAAACCATCGGTATATTTAGTTACTGTGTTTACACAGCAGGCAAGACACACACTGTTTGCTCCAGGTTCCCCCAGAGCTGTTGGAATGGTCTCTACTTCCCTGGATTCCTAAGGACCCCTCCCAACCCCTGTTTACACACATGGGCTGAAGATCTACCCAGTCCTGGGGTTCAAGAAACCTCTTCGATTGTCCAACGTGGAGTGATGTTTAGGCCACCTCAGGCCTCATCTAACTTTTGCCTGGGGCCTGGGTGTCAATTTGGGAAGGACGACTTGAAAACTTATTTCCCAAGCCAGGAGGGATGGTGGCCCAGAGGAGCAAGCTGCCAGGTTGAGGATAGTGGATGGTTGAATTATGAACAACACTAACCACGAAGCCTGGACCACGGCAGCAGCTCACTGGACACAGACTATTAATAACCATGGCTACATCTCTGTTTCAGATATGGTACATATGTGCCTGCTTAGAAAGTAGGTTGCATGTGATGGGTTTTCCCATGGATTCCCCACTCCATTTTTTTTTTTTTTTTTTTTTTTTTTTGGTTAGAAAAGCTGATGGCTAGAAAGGTTCACTATTTTACATCTGACCGGGACAGTTAATAAAGGATGACCAGAATTTGGATGCGGGTTCTTGATCTCTACCTAACTTTTGGGGATAAAGTCATGGATAAGCTATTGCTTTTCTGCACATGCTGGCATCCCTTTGTAACCTAGAATGGGATGGTTTCCATAGGGGGAGAAGCAGAGGGACGGACTGAGGAGATGCCTCAGTTGGTGAAGTGCTTGTCTGGGGAGCATAAGAACCAGCCTTCGACCCTCGAAGGCACACTGAAAAATAAATAAATAAATTAAAGTTGGTGTGGCCAAGCCTATTAATGGTGCACACCTGCCATCCCAGGGTTCAGGAGGTGCAGGCAGGAAGATGATGAGTTCAAGGCCATCCTTGGGTCAAACAGCAACAAAACGTCAGGCATGGTGGCACAGGCTGGAGAAGGGTAGAGATAGGAGGCTCACTGGTGGGCTAATGGCGTCTCCACCCAGCTCTAAGCCAATGAAAAAAACTGGCTCCAAAAAGGGAAGGGGGCAAATGAACAACGGTGAGGAAGGTTAGACAAGTCCCCCCCTCCCCTGAGCTCCAAAAGCACAGGTGCACATGTGTGCATACTCTCTCCCATGCACACCTGCCCACACATGAACGGGTAGAGACAGAGTAAGTGATGCGTTAGCTTGGGCGAGTTTCTTTCCTCAGAGCAATTGATCTCTCTCCAGTGGGGCGGGCACTTCCTAGGATGTGGTGAAGAACCAAGAGGTGGTTTGGGGGATAAGACAGGGATGAGCAATCAAGCAGAAGGGCCCACGAGGTTCTCAGTCTTGTGGTTGCCTTGGTAACCCCTGGCCTTCATTTGCATAGTGCCTCTGGTCAAACGTTACAGCAGCGCTGGGCTTGATATCTCATTTCTGTGCTGGGGACCTTTGTCATAGGAAAGGTTGGAATGGCCTGTGGCCTCTAGATGGAAATTCGGAAACAAGAGGCCCCAGGAGGTGAGAGGTCCCATCTGCAGCCACTCAGTGGGAGTTAGCCCAGAACCGAAGCCCAAAGAATCCAGTCTTTCTCTAGCCACCTCGTCTTCAAGCAGACTGTGGGAGAGGAGGGCAGCCTTCATCTTTTGGCTAATGTTGTGAGGCAAGCAAAGAACGATCCATATTTAGAAAAAGAATGTTCCAGATTTCCCTACCACTTTCCACCACCCACTGTATGAAAACCCCAGACCTCGAAGACGCATTCAGCCAAGGACCTAAAATAGACCTTGGGGCCAGGCAGGGTCCATTCTCCCTGGATGAAGAGTAAATGCTTCTCCCACTGAGGGCTGACCAGGCCAGTGGGTGGACCAGTCTGGGCCAACTCAAACATGGACACAGAACGAAAAGCGCTGTTGACACACTGGGTGTGTTAATGGCCTCAGCTGGGGCTCATAGGGAACAGGACAGAGCCCCAGCCTGCAGAGAAACATGGAGGTGCAAGGTGCTTCCTGTATTGCTTCCCTCCTCCCCACCCCTACCCCACCCCGGTCTCTCATGCATGCACACTCACTTACACACACCACACCATGCATGGGGAGGGGAGGGGGGGAGGGTGCTGTGCATGTACTCACTAGGCTTTCCTGCAGGCAAGCTGTTTAACTAGGCAGGCTGAGAATTTTCAGCCTCTAACTGGAGTGTTCTAATCCTATTAAATATGTACCAGCTTAGAAACTCAGTGTTTTAAAAAACACGCTTCCCAACTTAGCCACTCCAGACTCCTCTGCCCTCACCAACCCCTCTTACTCAGTGTGACTTGCTGAGTTCCTGCTTGGGAAGCTTTTGCTCTGTTACTGCGGGGGAGGGGGGTGTCCCACTAGCAAGATTTTTTTTCTTCTCTCTCTCTCTCTCTCTCTCTCTCTCTCTCTCTCTCTCTCTCTCTCTGCTAGGATTTGGGCTGTGATTCAGCTACCTGCAGCTGTTCCCCAGTTACCACCCACATAAAGGAATTTCTGATATTAAAACGGGTGACAAACTTCCTCCCGCCTTCCCCCAACACATTATTTTGATTGACATCCACAGCCCAAGTAGCCAAGCTCACCCTCGCTGGTTGCTCTCGGGTCACTTGGTGATGGGTTTTGTACTACCCACCCCGGAGGCTGTGATAGAGACCATGGAAACACCATTTGGGAGGATGTGTATAGAGCTATCTAGTAAGCCTAGAGAAGTAAATTTTGTTCTCTTTTTATCGTTGAATTATTAAATTCTCCTTCCCACCATTGTAATAAATCTTCCTAATTGCTCCCACAATGTGGAATGTCATCAAGTGGGAAGAGAGAGAGGCAAGGTTGAGAGAGGTCTAAGAAGAAGTCGCAAGCGGAGAAAGCTCCATGTAGGCGGGGGGGGGGGGGGGGGTGGCCCAGTGGGTAGGGTTTACTCTGCAATCATGAGTTCAAACTCCAGCACCTGTGTAAAAAGCCAGTCATGGCTGAACTTGCCCATACCACCAACACTGGGGGCTGGCAGACCCAAAGAGCTTGCTGGCCAGCCAACCAGTCAAAACAGCAATTTTCTGCTTCAGGGAGAGATCATGTCCCAACTCAGTGAGGTGGAGAGCTATGGAGGAAGACACCCACCATATTGCTTTGGCCTCTGTATGTACAAACCTGTGCACACACATCTACGTATCCATATGCTTGTAACACACACACACACACACACACACACACACACACACACACACACACACACATACACACCCCAAATAAAATCCCATTAGCGCTAGCCATTCAGAGCTAATGTAGGCCACCTGCCTCTCCCTGGCTGTGTGGCAATATTAGGGTGCTCATGTGGACCAGATGGAATTGGTTCCAACAGAGTACATTCAGTTAGAACCCACAGGGCTGTGCATTGAACTGCCCAGCCCCTGCTGTCTTCTTGTGCATACGTTGGACATGCGGGGTAGAGAAGATTTGGGGTCTGAACTGTCCAGGTGGCTTGGAAGTCACCTGGCCAATCTCTTATCACAATTCCCATCTCACTCTGAGATCATCAATGTCATGCTTCAAAGGAGGACGGGGGAGAAGGCAGTAAAACCTGCCCAAGGGTTGTCATGTTTACCTTAGATACGATCCTTAGGGGTGGGCTCTCCAAAGCGCCCTTTCCAACATGCACCATACTGGAATCCCCTGGCCTGGGAGCACCTGGCTTCTTGCCTATTTGTCAGACACACAGCTAGGGAACAACAGAAGGGCCCCACCAGTCCTATCAACTCGCCCAGAGGCCATGTATCCTTGCTTCTGGGCAGTGGCTGGTAATGTGATCGTTGGAGGCAGTGCCAAACCCCCCTATTGGGAATTCAGCCAATCCTGGGGCTCTTCAGGGAAGAAAATTCCTTTCCTTGACCTCTGCAGGTGATCAGATTGAGGTCCCCGCAGCTTGAAATTTGATTTGATCTTTGATCTCTGCTTGCACAGCTGCAACAGTTATTAGGTACCATAAAGCATCCTAGCTCCCTCCTCACTCACCTGCCCTCCATCCAGAGGGCTCGGGGCCAGGTTTTCCTGAACAGGGGCAGAATATTACTACTTGGTTTTTTTTATATGGGGCACTCCCTCCAATCTGGTTCTGGGTTCTTGTTGCTCTCATATCCAGGACTTAACCCCAAATTCCAAGAGCAGGAACATTTTTTCAGGTACTTCCAAATGAGACCATGTGCTTCGGCAGAAGAAAATTTTTTTAAAAATGCTGTGTGTTAAGTAAGGGCAGAATAGCTGACCAAGGTCAAAGTCCCAGAAGAACAACCCAGGTGTGTCTGAAGCTCAAGATGGAGACCAGTTTTCACTTCTCTGTCATGGAGATTGTTCTGTGGAAGGGGACAGATGGCTAAGAATGCCAGTTTTACTCATAAGAGTCATTTGCTTTTCAATCCATAAGAAGTCACGTGATGGGCCGGAGAGCTGCACGGTGGTTAAGCACTTGCCACCCTTACAGAGGATCCAGGCTTGGTTCCCAGCACCCACCCAGTGGCTCACAACTAGTAACTCCAGTTCCAGGGGATTTGACAGCCTTTTCTGATTCCATGGGAACCAGGCATACATGTGGTACACATACACTCAGGCAAAACACTCATACACATATACTAAAAATAAATATTTTTTAAAGCAACAGGGGCTTGCTGCCAAACCTCAAGAACCACATGGTGGAAGGAGAGAACCAACCCCTGAAAGTTGTCCTCTGACCTCAACGGATTTGAATGCTGCATCACGGTAATATCCACATAAGCACACAAGGTAAATGAATTTAAATGTAATAAAAAGTACTTGAGAAAACATTTTAAGTGACATGATAGGAAATGGTATTTACTGAAAGATGACTATATTCTGGGTATCGTGTCAGTCACGCGAGCTGTTTGGAACCAGAGAAGCCTCATACCTTCCATGAAGAATACACTATTATTCACTCATTGTCTACACAACAAGAGTCAAATAGCAGCTAAATTAATAGGACAGATACAGTGAGTGGACGGTGTTGAGATTCCCTCTTCCACCCGCAGGCACTTGAACCAAATCCATGTTCTGTCTGTCCCTTTTTATGTTATTTTGCTTGCTGGTTGGTTGGTGTGCCTTTGTTTGCCTACATTGAAGAATCATGTGATTAGGAAAACAGCAATCTCTCCCATAATGCTGAGGGGGAAGCTCAGTTGGAAGAGCGCTTACCCAGCATGCAAAAGCCCGGGGCTAGATTGCCAGTACTGCCTAAGCTTGGTGTGGTGCTGTGACTAGCTGTCATCTCAGCACCTGGAAGGCAGAGGCAGGAGGATCCAGACTTCATGATCATCTGTTCCATAGCAAGCTTGATGCCAGCCTGCAGTCACAAGACCTTGCTTTAAAACCTAAATAAAAATAACCAAATAGGACCAAAGAGATTGCTCAGTGGCTAAAAGCATTAGCTACTAGCTACGAAAGCCTGAAAGGCCAAGAATCCATATAAAAAACTAGATGTGGCAGCACACATCTGTAACCCCAGCATCCCTGGTGGAGACAGGAGAATCACCAGAAAGGACAGTTCATAGACCGATAGTCTGAAGCAACAGCAAAAGCGAGAGAGGCTTTGCCTCAGCAGGGTGAAAGGAAAGAATTGATTCCAGAAAAAACTGTCCTCTGACCTCAGTGTATCTTCTAAATATACTGTATCTACACACACACACACACACACACACACACACATACACACACACAGAGAGAGACAAAAACACACACAAACACATACATATACACAGACAAATACACATACACACACATACATACACACAAACAATATACATACACATGCATACACACATACACACACACACACAAACATATACATACACACATAGGCACACAAACACATACGCACAAATGCAAACGCATGCACACACAGACACATAGACAAACACATACACACACAAACACATGTACACACGTACACACAGACACACACAGACACACAAACACACATACATACACACATGCACACACATCTTTACACACATACATACAAACATGCCCAAACACATCCACCACAATAAATAAATATTTTAAATTGAAAAGTAAAAAAAAAAAAAAAAATGAACAAATTAATCAAACAAATATTTCTTCACTCTGTCCAAAAAACCACTTCTGCAATATCAGCCCCAGATGTGTGGAAGGTGAGGACTCTGGCAGGAAACAGGCTTCAAGGGCTTGCTCTCCCCTGCTGCTGTCCCCAAACTGCCAAATCTACACATACTTCTTTGTCTACAGAAGACTCCTTTCCCATGACTTCCAGGAGTTTCAAAGACCCCACACTTCACTGAAGCTGATGGCTTCATGAAACAGCGGGAGGCATGTCAGGGCTGTGTCCGGTTCTGGTGTGAGCTCAGTGTGTGCTCTGAGCTCTAGACTTATATCAACTCTAGTTCCCTTCTCAGCAGCCCCGTCATGTGCCCAAGACACTACTCAGCCTAAGGACATCTGAGTGTCTTGAGTTCTGGGATCAGCCTTTGGAATCCATGTTAAAAGGGGATTGGAACAGAGAAGATGGATCACTAACTGTATACAAGTAAGAGGCTCCTGATTTTGGATCCCTGAAACTCCAAACAATCCTGGGGGGTGGGAAGAGGTTGGACCTGCCATAACTGCAGCAGACAGGGATCCCAGTAGCAATCAGGCTAGTGAAACCATTTGATCAGCAAGCTCTGGGTTTGATTGACTGACCCTGCCTCCATGAAGGTGAAAGCTGATAGAAGAATACTGATATCAACCTTGGTCCTCTACACACAGGTGCACACATTGGTGCACACACCCATGTGAACATGCATCCACACACATGCAAAGAGGAAATTAAAAGGCTGGTGTAGGTGTTATGTCCTAATAATTCTAGTTATGGGGAAAGGAGAGGGGTGGATCCCTGGCCACTCAGCCTAGATTAATTAGAGGGATCCAGGCCATTGAGAGGCCCAGTCTCAATGTTCTCGTTGTGTCTGCTTTCAATGAATTTAAAAACGGGATTTAACAGCTATTAATACTTACCGAGCTAGGCCTGCATACATTAAAGCATCTCCCTATTTATTTTCTGGTTCATCCTTATCACTCTCTGCCAACACCTAATTCTTGTAAACACCCGGTCTCAGGTCTCAGACTGTCTGTTTCTTCCATTAGGATGGAAGCTTGTAAGGGCAGAACCCTCTCCTACTAGATCCCCAGTGATGAGCTGCTAGCTTGGCATACAGTAGGTGTCTAATGCCTGTTTGTCGAATGAATAATTAAGAGACAACTCAGAACTGGAAATCTCATAAGATCCCATGAACTCTTCAGGGACCATAGCTTGACTTTTTTCATTTATTTCTTTGCAACCCACTGTGCTCCTTGGCGCTTAGTAGGACCTCAGTAAACAGTCATTGAGTTGACTGTCACGAAGGAGCCTTCAGGGATGCTATGTCCTACTTTTAAAAAGCTCTTTAGGAGAGGACAAAGGCGTAGAAGATACTGTCAGGGACCCAGGATTCCAGCTTGGCTGGATAGAGACAAAGCCTTCAATGGATTCATTTGCATTTTGTTTTGCATAAATATGCAAGCCGAGTGGCTGAGTCCTAGTCTCCAAGAATGTCAAATGGTAACTGGCTGTGTTTTCAAATAGGATATTCAGTTCTTAGACACAGAGGATTCCCACCCCAAAGGGGCTGCTTCTGTCCTTGTTTTGGTGAGACCCCCTGATCTCGTCTAAACCAGAGTCCCTAGAGAGAGCGTTTCCTGTTGCTGGCCCATCTCCCCACGCTCACCCCCCTGCAGAAACCTTGGCCAGCCGGTTCAAGGTGTGGTGGACTCCAGAGAGTGCCCTGTTGACAGAGTTTAAAACAAACCTCCCTTTTCACCCACAGGCTCCACAGATGTAAAGAGCCAAGTTGGGACAGCGACATTGTCCTGGCTGAGGCTGCTGGTGCAGGAGTTTCAAAAACACAAAATGACGTTTAAAAAACAAAACCAAACTCCTCATCTTTACTGAAGCCGGTCCCGGTGCTGGGAAGCATGGGATTGTCCCCCCCTTCAGTTAATCCAGTCGCCCTGATTTGCATGGGATTTGCATAAACAGCACGTCTTATTCAAACAGCCCTCACTTCAAGGGCCAAGATTAAGGTTGAGGATTTGTCCCACCCGCAGTAGTTTTGTTCAACTTCTACTGCTTAGGAGCTCGGACACCTAAAATAGCTCTTTATATACTAGTCCAAGTGAAAAAGATACGTAAGAGGGGATGCAGAGCCCGAGCAGGGAGGCGAGCCTAGTCACTGCCCCAGTCTCTCTCCCAAGACGGGAGGTGGAACACAAAGTACTTTCAGACCACTCCCAGTTCTGGAATTCTCTCTTAAATCTCTGCTGGATGCCAGGTACCTAAGGGTAGGCCTCTCACCAAATATTGGGATGATGCTGCAAGCAAGATGCAGTAAGAGCCAGAATTAGCTTGTGTTAATATTTGTTGAAGGTGTTTCTATGGTAGTGACGGAGAAAGCAGGGAAGTGGATGAAACTAGACTAGGTAGGACCGAGCAGAGAGGAGAACGTCTGTCCACTTCCTGACTAACGTTGCAACCCTTCAATACAGTTTCCCACAACCATAAAATTATTTTTGTTGCTACTTCATAACTGTAATTTTGCTACTGTTATGAATCGTGATGTAAAGATCTGATTTGCAGGATACCTGATATCCGACGCCGGTTAAAAGGTCGTTTGACGTCAAAGGGGTCGCGACCCACAGGTTGAGAAACATCGGATAGATAACGAGCAACTCTTTATAGAAGAACAGTAGGATATAGTTCATAGGCAATGCCTTTATGTCCAGACCTGACAGGAAGCTAGACTTGGGAGAAAGGGAAGGGACAGATCCTAAGACCCTCGGAGCTTGGCTGACTTCTGAAACTGCCTTCTCTGCTCTTTTATTAAACTACCTGGGTCATTTCCCTGTATCTGAGCTTTGTGGTGAAGAGGGCAGAAAACTAGACCACAAGGGGACACTGGTAGACTCAGAATTTGGATCTAGTGCTAATTCCAACCCTTGAAAGTTGAAGATTCTACTCCAGTATTAAACTCACCAGAGCCCTTTGTCTGTTTTAGATTCTTTATAAAGCTTAGATTTTTAAAACTGGTAGAGTGAATCCGACTCTAGAATCCTGATACTTAGGAGGGTTGTTGAGAGTTTAAGGACAGCCTGAGTTACATAGCACGTTCCTGGCCAGCCTGAGCTATATAGTTTGAGACGCTATGTGAAAAAAAAAAAATCAATTAAAGTAACATGAAATTAAGACTTTAGGTTCTGTACTCCCGGCCAAATACATTTGGTGCATGCCTGCAATCCCAATATCAGGGAGACTGAGGCAGGAAGAATATGAATTTGAAATAGTGAGTCCTTATCTCAGAAGACAAAGCAAAATTCTGTATGGTTTACCCTGGTGAGCCAATCAAGAATGAGAAAGGATTATCACTTAATGCTAAGGAAGGCTGGAGGGAAGCAGAGATTACCACTCTGGTTAAAAGCATCCTGGTCCACAGTTTCATGTTTATGTCTGGATTCTCCTAACACATCTTATGACTGATTTGGTTTTCATCTTTTCTTTCCCATTGTCTTTCACAGGAGATGAGACACAAGGCATTGGGGATTTCTGGAATCGTCTTGCCCGTAGACAGCACCTCAGCCATGGGAAGGCTACACAACCCCAGCTCCTGTGAGGAGACAGAGACCAAGGGAGACATCACCACCTGCTACCTCAAAGAGTAAGAGACATGAGGGTTTTCTCAGTCCCAGCATCCAGGAGGCTGAGGTTGAGGCCGATAGAGGTTACAACAAAACACTACCAAAAAAATAAAAAGATCTTTTCAAAGGGAAGGGCATTTTTGGCTTTCTGGAGTCTTAAAATGGCCAGGAACCAAATACCCTTTAACACTGTGGACATAACTGATGCTAACCACCTCCGAGGCTCAGGTGGTGTGGGTGCCTGTTGGGTCTGTTTAACTCTAGACTGTTTTCAAGACCATTGGTTCCTCCTGCACCATATCTCTGTTTTGGTTTTTTTTTTTGTTTGTTTTTGTTTTGTTTGTTTGTTTTTCTCTTAACGGTCCTGAGAATTGAACCCAGATTGTGGCAGGTGCTAGGCAGGTGCTCTTGTCAGTGCACTAAATCCCAGTACCTCTTTTCCATTTCTTTTTCGAATTTCATCCCAGAGTCTGCAAAGATCAAACCTTAGAGAACTTCCTGGCAATAAGTGATTTCACTTCAGTACACTAGGGTTTCTCCAAATCCTTGGGCCTCCACTGAGGGATGAAAAACACATTATAGGAAGCCCATGAGCAGCACCAGCCATTTGCTTATATGTCCTTGAAATTACCTTTTTGGCACCATAAAAAGCAGAAGTTCAGGAACTAGGAACACTGGGGGGGGGAGGGAAGCATATTGCCACACTCCCTCCTTCTCAATGACCATTAATTGTATCCTGCTGAGAGCTCTCCCTCACTCCAGGGAACATGGGTCAAGCACATTTACCTCTTCCTGCACTTGCCAAGAGTGTACAGAGCCTCGTTTTGATGCTTCCCTCCTCTGACACCCAACCCAAGAACATCAACAGAATCTGTCTAGAGGGAGGAGGAAGAGCAGAGGATTCCAGCAAAAGGGTGGGGTCAGCCTCTGGGATAGAGCCTTCAAGTCTAGACCTGCCGCCCCCTACAGGTCCTGGGGGCTTTGAGCTCTTCTGTAGAGACCAGCTGGTGGGAAGACAGGCAGGAAGTATCAAGTATGGTTACCAGAGGTTAAGAAGAAATGGACTCAGTTGGGTTTCTTCTTAAATGACAGACATACTAATCTAGTCTCTGGTCCCCTTGTCACACATCCCGAGGCCCTTAACTAATTATAGCATCCACATTCCCCTAGCTCCCCTCCCAGCTCTGTTAAATCTTTCAGAGAGTAGAGTGTTTGAGAACTCCTTCTCCATAGTTACTTTCCCCAGAGGACAATGAGGTTCATGAACAAGAATAGGGACCAGGGAGATGCTTCAGTTGAAAAAGTACTTGTCACACAAGCATGAAGATCTGAGTTCCATCCCCAAGAACCCACGTAAAAATCTGAGTGCAATGTCCAGGTATGTAATGCCAGCACTAAGGATGCAGAGACAGGCAGATTCCAAGGGCTTGCTGGTTGGTCAGCCTAGCTAACTGATGAGCTTCAGGGTCAGTGAGTGACCCTGTCTCAAAAAATAAGGTGGAGATGAAGAAGTACCCCCCCCCCAGCATTGAGCCCTGGCTTCCACATACATGTGCATACATATGCAGGAGTATTCATATGTGAACATGGAGAATGAGAGAGAGAAAAAGAGATGGGAGTAGGGTGGGGAGATGTATTGTCTCCCAGAGGAGGACCTGTCACAATCCAGTATCCCCTCAGTAGGCTAAGCTCCCATGGAAGGTTCTTGCCTTTTAGGATTGCTCATAAGGCCAGAGCCCTTGATTAAAGGCAGTGCAGCAGTTCCTCCCTTTGTGTGATCATGTGTGGGTCTCTGAAGATTAAATTTATGTTTAAAGCTCAAGTATGTCGAAGCTGGGGTTGTAGTTCAGTTGGTAATGCTTGCATAGTATACATGAAGCCCTGAGTTTGATTTCCAGCCTTCAATAAACAGGCACGGTGGCACATACCTATAAGGACCAGAGCTTGGACATCCTTGGCTACATAGTAAGTTCAAGGCTAGGCTACTTGAAATCTTATCTGGAAAAAAAAAGAGAAGAGAAGAAATGTTTGTATGTGGTGATGTCAGCACCTACTTTTTACTGTAGTATCTTACTTCTTGTATTATTGTTATAGAATTAAAAATGGTAAAAGAAACTCCTGGAAGCTGCTGTTGGTTCTACAACCACTAAGACCTGCTCTTGGGCATACTGATTCCAACTCTAGTCACAGTCAGCATCTCTTCTCTTGAGTTTAGTATCATCTGCCATGAGCCCTAGCTCATTACCATCTCATGAAAATTCAACCCAAATGAGACAGGCAAAGTAAACCAAAGTCTTGTTCTCCTTGACCCTTGCTTGACTTCCCTAAGGGCGCCACCCACTTCTCCGAAACACACATAGATGGCTGCTGTCGCCACCACGCTCCCACCCCTGACTCAGTGTCTTGAGCTCAAGTCACAGTTTGAGGCTGCCCAGGGGGGCTGAAGCCACCTCTAAAGAAAATGTTTCTCTCTGTTGAAAATGCACAGGCCTCCTTCTGCTTGGCCCCCACCACTCCCCTGACATTGTCTTACTACTGTTTCCGTGTAGTACATCTGGCCAAAGCAAACAGCTCTCTGAAGCCAGCTCTCCAGCGAGCAGCTGCAGTACAAAGTTGGCTAGCTTTTTCAGGAAAACTCAGCCTTCCCCTGCCTGCTTATCCATGAGCTTTCCTGCAAAACACAAGATCCAGCCCTTACATTAGCCCTTCACGTGGATCCCTGACACCGTTCTCAGAGAGAACCGGACAATCCCCCTGAAGGGCTCTGCCATGGGCCTCATCAGTTTTCGTGTGGAGTTCATTTCCCTCTTCTTTGAGAAAATGGCCAGTGCGTGATGAACTTTGATGTTAGGATCTATAGGATAGTTATGAACATTTAACAGCATCACATAGTAATTGATCTCTGAGTTGGGAGTTTGGAAAGGCTGACGGCCGAACATCTACTCTCCACCAATGAAATGAGCCAATCTAAACCAAATTGAAGCGTGTAAAGGCAGAATTATTGGGAAACACCTCTTAGGCGGGTTCACTGGTCCCAAGGAACAAGGCCAGGGAAGTCACCATGGGGAGGGAGACAGAGGGGAGGGAGAAGAGAAAGAAAAGAGGTTGTACATGTGGGAAAAGAGAAAATGCAGAGAGAGGGAGGGGGAGAGCAAGATCAAAATGTCTGGATTCTATAGGGAAGAGCTTCTAAGGGAGGAGAAGCCCAACCTCTGGACTGGAAAGTTCAGGGCAGCCTATATACTTCCTCCCCCCCCCCCCCCCACACACACACAAGAGGGCATGCCAGATAGGAACCAAGGGACGCTGGATGAACCTGGAGGCCAGATCCAACATTAGTATGTTAAATATGCACCTCAGCTGCTGGTCTGAGGTTGAAATCCAACACTAGGAATAGTGAGAAGAAAGAAATGAGGAAGAACAAGGAGGAGAAGAGAGAGGGACAAAAGGAGAAAGGACAGACAAAGGGTGTCTTAGCATCTCCTGTGAGTCAGGTAATGCGGTGGACATTTTACACGTGGTTTCTGCTTCAGCCTCTGTAAGGGCCTTGGGCTTTGATTGTATCCATTTAGGCTACTGGAGCTGGGATTTTCACAAGGCAACTCTGGTGATCACGGGTGAATGAGAATGGTTGCTTTCCGAAAGGCCAGGAACTTTATGTCAAATCAACGTTGCCCAAGAGCTTTGAGGTGGCCTCGGGACTCACCCTCAGTCCTATCTGTTCAACAATCTGGTAAGCACTGTTTGGACAGATCATCAGCCCTTGACTTCGGCGTCTCTAAGGGCTACCTGGGGATGGTGGGAGGGGGAGGTGAGAGTGGCAGTGTCTGCAGCAGTGGCAAGCGTGGCAGTGGAGATGCTGGGCTGCTGGTGATGATCATGACGGTGGTGGTGGTGGTGGTAGGTGTTATGGTCAGTAGTGAGGAATGGCAGAGGTGGTGATGGTGGGGGGGGTGCTGGGTATTACAGGGGGTGGTCATGGGGACAGGAGAGGTGGTGATAACGATGGTGGTGGGATAGTGAGGGTGATGGGTGTTGTATATATTATGTGGTGGTGGTGGTGGTGATATACTGAATGGTGGTGAAGGTGATTTTGATGACAGAGGTGATGAGTGTTATGGGTGGTGGTTACATGATTGCATTAGTGATGATGATGATGATGATGTCATAGTCATGATGATGGTGATGATGGTGATGATGATGATGGTGGTGGAAGCAGTGGGGATGGAGTTGATGGGTCTTATGGTCAGGGGAGAGGTGATGGTGTTGATGATGATGATGTAGCCATAGTGGTTGTGATGATGGCTGTTGGATCATACTGGCGTGGTAGAGAGTGAAGTCCCGCAGGTCTGCCCCGGGTGCTCGAAGCCTCTGTGGAGACACAGCCTGGGGGTGGGGGAAGGCAGCCATGGTTCTCGGGAGACCTGCTGCAGCCAGCTCCGTGGGGTTCCCACACTCTTGGACATCGCAGATGCCAAACGAAGTGGAACTGCAGACTGGATCTAGCCTGGGCTGAAAGGGGAGAAGGAGCATGGCTGATGTCCCGAGGCAGGATCGGGTTGGCAACTTGGGCACCAGCTAGCTGCATTGGTTGGGTGGATGGCAGTGGCTGGGAACACTGAGGTGGCTTCAGGGGGAGGCTAGACGTGGCTCTTTAGGAGAAGGCCAGTTTTCTCGCTTCCCACGAGCATCAAGATGAATAGAGACAGTCCATGGTTTTAGGGTGTTTATTGTCATGTCACAGCGGAGAGGGGTGTGGGTGAGACCATACCTGCAACCTCAGGGAGGGGCGAGGTTGAAATAGTAACTGGGAAAGGGCATGGCTAAACCACTATGTGCCTCATTAACATGCGGATGTTTTGAGGCTACATGGCCATGCCTCTACCTGTGGCTGAGTTTGGGGGCGTGACCACGCCTCTACCTGAGGAGGGAATTGAGGGGTGTTTCCTTTTCACATGACCAAATGTCACAGACCTATGGAGAGATATAGGCACATGTCAGGAGCTGTTTCTAGGAGCCTGGCAAACGCCTGCTGTTGCTCCTTATAGGGTTTTTACCCCCTATTGGGCCCACGGGGTATGAACCTTGGCTCTACCAGAAAACAGACTGCCTTTCACAGCCCCACAGATGGTGGTGGTAAAGATGGTAGTCATGGTGATGGCTGTAGCTTGTTCTTGTTATAAGCAGCGATGTTAGGTGTTAGGAATACTGGAAACCTGCTAGTGGAATCTCTCTGTCAAAAACTCTCTACTGCCTCTTACTTCCTGCCTTCTGATCTGATTTTGAGTGGGAAAAAAGTAGTACCCAGAATGTTTTACCTCTTTTTAAACTCTTTGCTACTGGGGTCCCATAGACCTAGCAAACATTATAGGGTATCAAAGTTGCTCTTGGTTGCCCTCCAGAATTTGACAGTATGATTTTATTGCTAAAGACACCGTGAGATTGAGTCAAGTTATAGAACATGAAGAAACCAAACTAGTACTGACCCAGAAGCTTTATTCCAACTGACTAGACTTCATAGTGCTTGAAAATCCTACGCATACAACCAGAGGTGAAAAGCAAGTCACCCTGTAAGCTATGATGACTTTCTGGCAAGGTATGCTTAATGGTGCAATGGTGGCAGACATGGTATGAGAGTGACCATATACTTCTGAGTGGATTTGAGGCCTGCTTCATGAGATGGAACCCATACCTGGTATAGTTATCAGGGCTAAGAACCTGTGGCTAAACATATCCCTGGCCATAGAGGAGAAGCTATTATTCTGATTCTGTTAAATGGACATAATATTGAAACGACTCCTAGTGAATAATGGCTATACCCATAGGTTAGTGCATCAGAGAAGCTTTGTCTTGCAATAGATGACAGTTAACACAGAGACCCATAACTGGCCAATGTGCAGAAAATAAAAGACATAGAAGGTTCAGGCTCAGTGGGACATCTAGATTACATCACTTCCTCCAGAAGCTCAAGTGTCTATTACATCACTTTCTCCCGAAGCTCAAGTGTCTTTACAGAAGAGAGGTGGAGAGATTGTAAAACAAGAGGTGGTAGATGACTACATGGAAATAGTACTTCCTGGACCCCAGGCTGTTGCACAGATGAACTCACAGTGAATATAACAGAATGCACAAGGCCCACATAAGCTCAAGCTAAGCAGCGCCCCAGCATGGAGTAAGGGAGTAGGCATAGGTGTCACCCCATGGCTGGGGAGATACTAGCAATTGGTAGCTTCTGAGAAAAGGAAAGGCAGTTTTCTTTAGGGGTGTGACCAACCCCTGGTATTTTGACCACACTCCAGGGCAGGCCCCATACTCAGCCAAGAGTATTTGGACAGCATAAATTGGATGCCACAGGTTTAAGAAAGAAGAGAGAGAATATAAGGTTGGGCGGATCAGGAATGGCAGTGAATCTGGGAGAAGTTGTGGGACAACGGGTGAATATGATCAAAATACACTAGATGAAATTCGCAAAGAATTAATAAAAATGTTATTAAAGAAGAAAAACAAAGAGCCAGAGCTCAAAACCTTTGTTGGTTCATCACAAGCAACATCTGTAAAATGATACAACAGCCTTTTATTTATTTTTGAAAGGAATTTAAGGAAACAGCTTTCCTTATTCATACAAAACGCAAGAGTCCCCAGGGCTTCAAAACTGGATGCTGATTCTCTAGGTGGGGCGAGGAGAGCTGACCATGGGTGTTTGTTGTGCCAGTGTCTCTCTGGAGTTTCTTCTTTCTTCCACTCTTCTCTTTCCCCACCAGAACTCTGGGCCAAGTGTAGCCAGCTCTCTCTCTCTCTCTCTCTCTCTCTCTCTCTCTCTCTCTCTCTCTCTCTCCTTCCTTCCCTCCCTCCTTTCCTCTCTCCTCCCCCTCCCTCCTTCTTTCTCTCTCTCCCCTTCCCCTCCCTCTTTCCTCCCCTTCCTCTCTGTCTCCCTTAGCCCATGTGAGACAGAGAGACACACATACACAGAGAGAAAGAGAAAGGCAACAGGGCATGTTACAAAGCTCACCTTCTGAGCTTTCACAGAAACTTATTTCCAGGTTAGATCCCCCAGTGTCCTGTGGGATCACCTGTGTCATATCTCTGCTTAGTTCAAAGTGCCAGAAGCAACTTAAGAGCCACTTCCCATGATTCCCCAATTCCTTACAGCTATGGGGAAGGGGCTGTAACACTTATGTTGTATATTTCTCTAGTAACTCCATGTTCTCAGAGCACAAAACCCACCCATCTCAGTGTCCCACACGGGTGGACCCTATGCAGCCACAGCCCCAACTGCCCAGATGTCTAGCAACACTAGGGTGAATACTAAAAGAACCCGGCAGGCCTTCTTGGCTGGCTAGGTGTCTTAGTTAGGGTTTTACTGCTGTGAACAGACACCATGACCAAGGCAACTCTTATAACGATAACATTTAATTGGGGCTGGCTTACAGGTTCAGAGGTTCAGTCCAGTATCATCAAGGTGGGAAGCATGGCAGCATCCAGACAGGCATGGTGCAGGAGGAGCTGAGAGTTCTACATCTTCATCTGAAGGCTGCTAGTGGAAGGCTGACTTTCAGGCAGCTAGGGTGAGGGTCTTAAAGCCCACACCCACAGTGACACACCTACTCCAACAAGGCCACACCTAATAGTGCCACTCCTTGGGCCAAGCATATACAAACCACCACACTTGGCTTCCATCACTGGCCCAAGGCTAGAACAGTCTTGCCAGCGAGTCACCTCTTTTGTTTACTTGCAGTCCTGGGGATTGAACCTAGGGCCTCCCACATGCTAACTAGGCAAGAGTTCTATCACTGAGCTTTTGAGTTTTCCTTTTGAGACCGGGTATCACTAAACTGATCAGGCTGGCCTTGAATCCACTCTGTATCCCTGACCTGAGTTTATGATTTTCCTGTCTTGGTCTTGGGAGCATTGGAATTATACACCTGGGTCATCAAGTCCAGCATACTATCACCCCTGTGGTGAAACCATTGGAATCAGCAAACAGACATCAATCACCACGATTGCTCAAAGGAGGAACAAGATTCAAAAGTCTGATGTGGAAGACCTACTCCAGCTGTTTCCCTGGTTCCTTGGTAAAGTGGTCACTGAAACAGAACACACTGAAAACTCAAGGAAAACAACTTAGGTTTTTTTGAGGAAAAAAAATTGCCAACTGGGTTACTTTCATGACCTTTGAATTGAATGTCCCCTTTAAAAAGATTCATTTTAAACTATTCCTAAGTACACGGGTGTGTGCGCCTAAATACAGGTGCCCATGGAACCTAGAGGCGTTGGATTCCATTGGAGCTCGAGTTATACATTTTTGTGAGCCACTTGGCTTAGATGCTGGGAACCAAACAGGCGACTTCTATAAGAGCACTACATGCTTTTAACCAGAGAGTCCTCTTTCTATTTCTTCTTCTATTTTCTAAGAATGAATTTCATGTATCCCAGACTGACTTTGAACCTTGAATTGAATCCCAAATCCCCTGTCTTCGCTTCCTCAGGGCTGGTATTACAGACATGGGCTAGCTACCATACCTGGTATATATAGTGCTGGAGATCAAATCTCTGATCTGTACCTGCACCCTGCCCGCAGAGCAGGATTCCCTTGAATCCCTCTGAGGAATGAGGCATACAGTAGACAAAAGGCTTCCGTGGGAAACACTTCTTCAGTTAGTGACAGGTTCCTAGGTGTCCATGGGAAATCTTGGTAGTGAATCCAAATGTGTAGTCCTCTCCTGATGTTGTCAGCAAGTGAAGGGCCTCCCTGCATTGGCATGCTAGCCCTGAGATAGGTCACAACCCCTTCCCTCAGGTCCCTGTGCTGAGCTCCCCTCAGCTCAATACTTGATTTTCTAGGGGCCTCCTCTCCCAGTCCTCATGCTATTGGTCCTTTGGGGACACTTCTAGATACACTTGAGTAAGGGGTGTGGTTGAGAAGACAGCAAGCAAGCCCAGGGGCACTATCACTACTGGGCCTATCTTTTCTCCTTTGGCATTTAAGTATCAATGTACACCCGGTGGATACACACAACAGGCTCTTCATTCTTCTCCTAGTCTCCCACATTCTTCCCACCCCAGGCCTACCCTGGACTAAAATATTCTTTCAAGGCTATAGTCAAAATTCCAGCCTCCCTCATCATTCCAGGATAACCATCTGGGGCGGCTAACACCTTCCTGTCACTCACAAGCTGGCTCCAGAGGCCAGCCTCTCCCCCATGCAATTCAGGGTGGCCTTGAAGCCTCTGGTGACACAAGGTACAGGGCCTTCTCCCTTCCTCCTATCTCCCCAGCGTCCTGTTGGAGGATAGCAAATGTTTCTTTTTCTAGAACATCTCTGAAAAAGCTCCAAGGCCCTCACTGGGCTATCGTTCCCAGTTTTACAAGCAACCTTCTAATCTCTTCTAGAAGTCAAATGCCTCATCTTTAAGTGGGCATTCATTCTAAAGAGAGGGCTGGAGGCTCAGAGACAAGGAAGATGAAGCCCAGGAGGGCAACAGCCTGGTATTCAAAGGGTTAAATGAACTTGGCTTTGCTGCCATTCCCCTGATCCCAGAAGGAGAGCTGAATAGCTGAATAACTCCCTCCAGCCTCGCAACTTGTTTGGTTATCTTGGAGTACAGATTGGGGCTAAGTCATCCTGGCTAGTCCTTCCGGATGTGGCCTTACTCAAAATGAGGCCCTCCACTGGAGTCTTATTCCCCTGTGGCTGCCTCCTCCTAGGCTGATAAAGGGTTTCATCATGGATGACTCAAGAGGTTGAGATACAAGCGCTGGTGATAGTAATGAGCCCTCCAGCCCCATCTGACCTCACATTCTAGCTGTTGACAGGTTCCGTCGGGCTGGCCAAACCAAGCTGCGGCAAACTGTCTCAGGCTCTCATGCCCCCTGTGTTTCCAAGGCTTTCTGGATTACAGTTTACCTCCAACACTCCCGAAAGGCCATCTCCAGGCCGTCCTTTGTGCCACAAGCAGTGAGCAGACCAGAGTAAGTGAGGGACGTAACCTTCCCCTACTTGCCTGGTATCATCTTAGAACTGGCATCTGTCTCTGGTCACAGCATTCGTTTTAGTAGACCTTTCCTTCCCACTCAAACTGTTCAGGGCCTGAGTAGGTGGATTTGGGTCTTGACTCATTTTAAGATACATGAGTAGGCCCCATCGTGTAAACAGAGAGTTTATGAACACACACACACACACACACACACACACACACACTAGCTCATTCTCCAGGCAAGGCTATGACGAGAAATGCAGCCTCCTTATTATCCAGGGACTGCTCAGATCCTAAAGAGGGTCAGAAAGACAGCAAGGCAGCTCTGACATCTCCATGTGACCATCAGATAAGCTTGCTTGAGACACTGGCACCTTATCCAGGACTTCCAGACTTAAGCAATGCTTCAGAAGCACGGAAAGTGCTTGGGTGGTGGAGAAGGACTATCACCCCTTCATCTGCACAGCCAGCCTCTGTCGGGATCCAACCCTGTGCAGCCTGGGTGGCAATAGTTCACAGTGTTAACCTAGGGAGTCCTCAATAACGGCCATGAATCCCAGTCCCTGATACCACACATGGTTTTCCCACCTCTATCCAACCCTCACCCTGTGTTCCTGCTCAGCCCAATATCCCTGCCTCAGTTGCAGAGAAGGAGCCTGGCTCAGTAGGCAGGAGGGGGTCAAACCCTGGGCCTCTGGCTGTACTCTTCCCCTGCAGAAGAAATTTAAATGTACTTAGGAACGGAGAACCCTTTGCTGCCATGTAAGGGTGTGAAACAAACGCCACAGTGATGAGATTGACAAAGGCCATGGGGCTGAGGAGGACAGAATATTATTATTCTTAAATATATTTTAAGTTGCTTTGCTTCAGCACACTGTAAATTTACTATTTATTACTTTGGAGAGTTAGTCTACTATATGATAGAAATACTTAAGAGAAAGGAGAAAAAAATGGAACCACAAGTTATCATTAAGGCCAGTAGCATGTATACATACATACACACAGATGAACACACATACACATACAAGTACACACAACACCTATACACATAAACACACATGCACATACCTATACACATATGCATACACACCTACACATATATACATACAGGCACCTAGACATATATACATATGCACACACACATGTACACACATGTACACAAGCCTTTACATATGCACGCATACATACACACATGTATACGCATGCATACATACATGTATACATATGCACACATACACCTATACACATACAAACACAGGTACATATATACACACATGCATATACACACATTTACACACAAACACACAAATATGCACACCCTCTAGAATTATTCTATCTCTTTAGCATACAAATAGTACATGGAAGTGTTGTAAACATACCTATCACCTGTACTTTGGACAGAAAAAAAATGCAAGAAACAATTTTACATATCAGTAACCAGCGATTGTTGTTAAATGGTTTCCTACTGTTTTATCATATTGATATTATTGGGCACTGGCAGGTGTTTCTTTCTAATTTTTCTTCTTTTTTTATTTCTATTTTTTACACGTGTAAGAGTTAAGAGTTTTGCCGGCATGTATATCAGTGTACCACACACATACAGTGCCCAAAGAGGCCAAAGAACTTGTCAGATCCCATGGAACTGGAGTTCCAGATGCTTGTGAGTGGTAACGTGGGTGATGGGAACTGAACCTGGGCCCCTGGGAGAGCAGCCAGTGCTCTTCGCTGCTGAGCCATCTCTCCAGCTCCTCTTTTGTGCGTGTGTTTGCATGTGTATAGGTGTATGTGTGTATATGTATATATGTATGTATGCATGTGTGAATGTGTGTATGTGTGCATATGTATAGGTATGTGTGCATGTGTGTACACATTGCATGTACACACACGCACGCACACACACACACACACACACACACACACACACACACACTATTGACTCCATTTAGTACTGACATTGGAATCCTACTTGGCAGCTCATTCCCAGCAGAAACTAATTCTTCCCCTCCCTGCTGTCATTGACCACTTGTGGTTCTTTAACTAGGGGTAGGGTCCTGCAGAATTCTCCCTGTAGGCTCACTCAATAGGAGGGAACTCATGCCTGGTGCTGTAAACTAGCCAACTACCCATGGAGAGCGTATAGATCCTAGAAGAGAAACTACCACTGCCATTTCCTTTAACAAATATAATTTCCGCTGTATTCTAAACGCTCTTCTTATACCCACAAACAGTGTGGTCCTCACTCCTCAGCAAAGAAGCTTCTTTTTGCTACACATGGAGACTATTACAGAGATCCACAACTGGTCAAAACGCAGAGAGAATTAGTGACCCTGGGGTACACAACCCAACCTGATACATCTGCAATGCAACCTACCCCCAGGGCTCAGGGAAAATCACAGAAGAGAGGGCGGAAAGATTGTGAGAGCCAAAGGCCCAAGACGCCTGTTGGGAGACAGCATCCTCTAAGCACGGCAGGGAAAATACACCCATGGAATTTCAACATTATGGTTGCCTGAAGAGGAGAGGGAGAGAGAGAAGAGAGCAAGCAGCGGGATGACAATATCAGTTCTCAGGGTTTTCTTTCTTTTTTTTCTAAATATTTAAGCACTGATGCAACTCATACCATAGTGATGCTTCCTCTGCTCAGATCTGTGTGCAGCTGTCTGCTTAGCTCCTGGAGGGGAGTTTCTGGAAGTAGAACGACCTACTGAAAACACCCCTTCAAAGTTTGGTCAGATGTCTTAGCCAATGAGCTTACCTTAAGAAAAGGACAGCTAGAATTGGAAGTCAGGGCACATCTTGGGGGGGGGGGGGGCAGAAAGCAGAGACTGAACTGTTTTCCAAGGGACCTGAGAGCCGTGGAAATCTCTGAGTAGATTATGACTTGGCAGAGAAAGCAGGAAGGATGGAGCAAGGGGAGAGAAACAGAGAAGGCATTGGGCCTCCGGCCAGGTGAGAGAAGAGGATGGGACACTGAGATCAGAGACAGGAGGGCGGAGGATGGGATAAAGGACTTGAGAAAGACAAGCAAAGGGCGCTCAAGTCTCCAGGGGAGTAACTAGAGAGAGGCTAAGACTTGAAGGCTAAAGCTGTTGACAGAACTGCAGAGCCCAGGAGGAGGGAATTTTCTGAGAAAGCCTAGCTTGTTTTACATAGCCTGACTGTCCTTCTCAGTGCAGTCAGTCAGACTTTTGCTTAGGGATGATCTGGACTCCTGGCAGGTTTAAGATAAAGATTCCAACTCCATGGCTGCAGGTATGGACAGAGGGAAAGGACACAGGAAAAGAATGGAAGGATCCCTGGCCAGTACCAAAGCTTAAACGGTAGTAAGAGGGCTCAACTGGTAAAGCACTTACCTTGCAGACACAAGATTCTGGGTTTGATTCCCACAACCCACATAAAATAATTGCCGGATGCAGTAGCCTGCGCTTGTAATCCCGGAGCTGAGGAGGTAGAAGTAGGCAAATCCCTTGGGCTCTTTAGTCAGAAGCCCAACCTGCTTGGAGAGTTCCCAGGTTGAATGAGAGACCCTGCTTCAAAAAACCCAAAGTGGTTGATATCTGACGCAGTACACCACGTTGTCCTCGGGCTTCCACACACTCACGCACACACGGGCATCCCCATCCACACACACTCGTGCACACACAGATGAGTGGCAGGAATCAAAAGAGCTAAGCAGGATGACTGAGAGAGAGCCAATGGAAAGAGGAAGACAGCAGACCATTCCATGCGATAGGAGACGACATCCTCATCATCACAATAAATAATAATAATTAATAACAACAATAAATAATAATCACAACAATAAGTAATAGCAACAATGATAACAACGATAAATAATAATTACAACAACAAATAATAGCAACAACGATAACAACAATAATAATAGTAATAATTAATAATAAATAATAACGATAAATAATAATTAATAACAACAATAAATAATAATCACAACAATAAATAATAGCAACAATGATAACAACAATAAATAATAATTACAACAACAAATAATAGCAACAACGATAATAATAGTGATAATTAATAATGAATAATAACAATAAATAATAGTAATTAATAACAACAATAAATAATCACAACAATAAATAATAATAGCAACAATAATAGTAATAATTAATAATGAATAATAACAATAAATAATAGTAATTAATAACAACAATAAATAATCACAACAATAAATAATAATAGCAACAATAATAGTAATAATTAATAATGAATAATATCAATAAATAATAGTAATTAATAACAGTGATAAATAATTATGACAATAAATAATAATAGCAACAATAATAGTAATAATTAATAATGAATAATAACAATAAATAATAATAATTGGTTTTTTAGTATAGAATAGTGTTTATTCAGGGCATGGGGAGGGGAGTTGAGAGGCAGAGGGTAGTAGAGGCAGAGAGAGAGAATAGAGAAATAGAGGAGTAGAGGCCGGCCATGAGCACATGGAGAGAGAGGGGGGAAGGGAATGGGGGGAGAGGGGGAAGGGAAGCAGAGATAGAGCCAGAGAGAAACAAGAGACCAAGAGAAATAATAATAACTAATAACAACAATAATGATTAATAATGATGACAATTATTATTAATGATGATGATGATGATGATAATAATAATAACAATAATAATAATAATAATAATAATAATAATAATAATAAAGGACCCAAACAGGGACAACGTATTGTCAATGGTAGAGATGTTTCCACACCAGGATGTTCCCCTTAGAATAGAAAGCAGAGACTCCTCCCGCCTGCTGTGTGGATAAAGGAAGCTCATTCTGAACCTTTTCTAAGGACAGACTTAGAAAGTGTGAGTTCCTTAGGCCCAGGACTGTGGCAGGTGTGCATGCTAGCAGGCCAACCAGAACAATTTCCAAGCAAATCCTGCTTTGACCTGCTTATGCCTGACCAGAGAGGCAGCTGTTTGGTGAGTGTTGGTGTGGAGTGCCCGGCCACATAAAAGAGGATGAACAAAGTATTCTCTGTTGCAAGGAGTGATACAGAACAGCCCAAGGACTTTTTTTTATAAAAGTCACATACTAACCCAGAATTCATTCATATTCATGGGAATGTTGTGTCTGATATCTCACTCTTTAATTTACCAACAAAAAGGTGAAGGTCTTTGATACGATGTAAATTCACCCTCCCTTCTGAACATGACACCTGAGTTAGAAAAAAAGTATTTTCCCAGAGGCAGTTCATTCTCTGTCCCACCCCAGCCTCAGAAGGTGGGAGGAGCCTTTCTCCATATCCCCAAGCTCTGCTTTGCCTGTTCCAGGGCCCAACTGAGAACACACACCAGGCGGAACAAAACGGTGGCAATTGATGGCAAATGGATTGAGCTGGACCCCACATCCCTGCCCCACCCTTTGTTACCATGGAGACACCAGTGAACCAAACCCAGAGATCAGGAAATAGGCATCAAGGACAGTCTGCTGGACACAGGTGCTTAGACAGCCAATGTGCCAATAAAAGCCTTCAGTTTGCGGAGGGCGAGATGGGAAACCTGAACGAAGGTTCAAAGGTAGGCTTTGTGCTTAGGACTGTAACCTTGTCCTGTATCTCTCCCCTAGAAGTGATATCATCCTGATTCTATGTGACCTAAGTCCCCTTCTTTTCCATCTCTATTCCTGATTTTCTTTTGGCAAAGATGTAATTATTTTTATTGTATGTGTTTGAATGTTTTTGCCTGTGTGTAAGTATGGGCACTGCATGTGCACCTGATATCTGTGGAGGCCAGAAGAGGGTGCTGGACGCCCTGGAACTAAGCGTCTAATAGTCATAAGCTACTGTGTGGGTGCTGGGAACTGAACCAGGTCTTCTGTAAGAGCAGTAAACACTCTTAACTGCTGAGCCATCTCTCTGGCCCCTACTCCTCATTTTCTTACCTATCTATAAACTTCAAAGATAAGTAGCTACGTAATGCTCCAGAAGGCATGAGGCCAGAAGAACATTCCAGAGACTAGTTTGTCATCAGTTCTCTCTTAACGGCTTTGGAAAATGGACAATAGAGCCTAAGTGCTATCAGAGGATTTCCCACCATCTCTCTCTTCCAGACAAACAGTGAACAGACATATCCTCCTCATTTAGAGGCAGAAGCGGCTCTCTTGAAAAGGGTAGAATGGAGAAAGGTGGACAGAGCAAGAAGAAGGCAAACACACTGTGTGGTTTACTCTTCACGCTTGGCTTTCTAAGCAACAGGAAGCCAAGAGTCACTTATTAACTGGAGTGTGTCATAGCCCAACACACTTAGGAAGCACAGCTCCCCGCAACCCCCAACCAACTGTCATCAAGCATACACGTGGGAAGAAAGAAAGAAAGTAACTCCTACCTTTTCATGCAAATATGTTTCTCTTCGGATGCTTTGAATCAATCATTTGAATGGCTCAAATTCTAGGTGCTCACCATAAGTGTTATAATTGTGTAACAAGGCTGGAAATGGTTGCGAACTGGGTTAGTCTTCTGCTCTGCACTTTGGTTATTGCTTTGTTGGTTCAGGAATCGCCAAAGTCAAGACGAGAATATTTGCAATCAATGGCCAAGAAGCCAGCAAAGCTTGTGACTTTTAGAAAGGACTCAAACCTTCTGGCTGATAGAAATATAAAGTTTTAACTATAATGGAAACAGGAGACCATCCTCAACAAGCCTTCCTTTTTCTTCTCTTGTGTAGCAGCCACGGAATAAAATGGAGATTGGTGTCAGCCAGCCTTGAGATTGAACCAGCCAGAGGTCGGATGCCTCACTTCCTTCCTCAACAACTGGCCAGGGCTAATTAAATCTAAGCCAATCAACTAACATGCAGTATTTTCTCAACTGATTCCCATGGGAAGGTTTGCTAGGGCTTCCGAGAAAGTGGGGGAGAGAGTTTCAGAATTTGTTGGGGGGAAGCCAACATAACCAACCTCCTTGTCTGTGATTGGGAGATAACAGATTGCTCAAGGCATCCTGCCACTGGCCTGGAGACAAAGGCAGCAAAGCAATGAGACAAAAAAAGGCAGAACCTTGATGACTTAATTAATTACAAGTAAGATCAAACCACCCTTGAATTCTATGTAATCCTTTCTTCGTCCACTGGAGTGAGCCAATCAGTCTCCTCTGATGTTAAGTTGATGTGAGATAGACTCTTATTTTGCTCATTTATAGTTTGGAACTTGCTCTATAGACCATGCTAGCCTCGAATTCACAGATACCCACCTGCCTATGTCTCCCTAGTGCTGAGATTAAAGGCATGTGCCGCCGCCGCCACCACCACCACCGGGCTGTTGATTAATTTTTAAAATTTACTATTATTGTGTGTGAGTACATGCATGCACTGGGTGCATGTTGAGGTCTGAGGACAAGTTTGTGAGTGTACATACATGCACTGGGGGGGGGGGGCATGTGTGCCACAGCATGGGTGCATGTCAAGGTCTAAGGATAAGTTAGTAGGTGTTGATTTTACTTCTGCCTTTATATAGACTTAGGGATCAAACTCAGGTCTTGAGTTTGCACAGCAAGAGTCCCCGTAGAGCCATCTTGCCAGCCCTTAATTGATTTTAAAATACAGAGTTCTAACAAACTGCTTTTTATTTAAAAGCATAAAAGACTCTAAACAACATATATGCTTAAACCTGTCATTGATGTCACAAGTTTACTTACAATGATCAACAAAGGTTGTGAGACCCCACCGATGGAGGTGGCACATGAGATCTCTCTGGAATTGGATTTGTTAGGGCATGCACCAAATTGTCCCATCAGCTTTATATTATCAGTAGCGGCTTCCGAGAGTCATTGGCAGAGGGCATCACCAGGAGTGTACTGAGCACAGCCGATACTGTGCTCTAGAGTTGGAGGAAGAGACTTGTTCTCCTTGCTTCAAGGCCATGGAGCAACCCCTTCCCTTTGAGGACTGAGGGACACAACGCAGCATCTCAGATTCCTTAGCTTCCTTCGGGCAGCAGTCAGTAGCCTAACATAGGACATCAACCACAATGGAGCAGTGAGGCTCCACTTGCCTCAAGGACCATCACAGAGGGGGCGTGGCACAGCCTGCTATTCATTCAATGCCTACCTTATGCTTATTCAGAGGAATGAGGCTTCTTTCTGGCTTTTGTAAGAATTCTATTTGAAAGGATGAATTCTGTTGAAATGCTACTTTATTTTGTTAGCATGGGCATGGAGAGGCAGATGATGGAGAAAACTTGAAAGTAATTGATCCCAGATCAGAGAAAGTGAATGGTGGCAGTAGCTGTGGTGGGGGAGGTGGGGATGAGGTGGGCTCTTAAGGGTTTACAGACTGGGGGCTGGTAGCCAAATGGGAAATGAGGTCCAATTATGACTGGAGCATCGGCAAAGGAAAATTGTGACTCTGTTAACAGAGTCGGTAGGAGGACATGGCTTGGTCTATAAATAAATCTTATTTCTTATTGGGCAAGGGGAGGGAAGGGGTATAGGTATTGGATATGGGACTGGGAGGTCAAAACACAAGAGGTAGTCTTCTACCCCAGTATCTGTAGGGGTTCTATGACAGTGAAGACTACAGAGCTGAGGCAGTGATAAATGCTGCTGGAGAATGTGATGGGAACTAGAACCAGAGGCTTCCTGCTTTGAGGGAGAATGTGTGTGGCTAGCTAGGGTGTTACAGATAAGTGTTCTCTCATGGAAGGGTCCATTTGTCAAACTGTCGGTGGATCTGTCAGTTAACCCAATCCATCCATTCATCCATCCATCCATCCATCCATGCATGCATGCATCCATCCATCCATGCATGTATCCATCCATCCATCCAACCATCCATCCATCCATGCATATATCCATCCATGCATGCATGCATCCATCCATCCATCCATGCATGCATGTATCCATCCATCCATCAATGCATCCATCCAACCATCCATCCATCCATCCATCCATCCATCCATCCATCCATCCATCCATGCATGCATGTATCCATCCATCCATCCATCCATCCATCCATCCATCCATGCATCCATCCATCCATCCATCCATCCATCCATCCATCCATGCATGTATCCATCCATCCATCAATGCATCCATCCAACCATGCATCCATCCATCCATGCATCCATGCATGCATGCATGTATCCATCCATTCATCCATCCATCCATCTATCCATCCATGCATGTATCCATCCATCTATCCATGCATGCATCCATCCATCCATCCATCCATCCATGCATGTATCCATCCGTCCATCCATCCATCCATCCATCCATCCAACCATCCATCCATCCATCCATCCATCCATCCACCCACCCACCTATCCATCCATCCATCCATCCATTCTTCCACCTAACTACAGCCTCTTGTATCGTTCCTATTTTCTGGATTCTGCACTTTAGAGAGTCCAACACAAAACACGAGTTCCTCCCTGGACCAGCAGAACACAGCCAGTAAATCATAAAATCTACAGAAAGAATGTTTACCATCCGCTTGGCAGACTTTTGCTGTACCATGGGTCAGAATAACCAGGGGTCTTTTGTAGACCGAGAAGCTGTTCAAAGCTTTCCTTTCACCTACATGACAAGGAGTTAAATTACAACAGAATGCCTGAAAGTCTTTCTTTATTTCATTCCTTGGATTAGCTAACATAATATTATTTCTTTCAAACTTGAAATTGATTTAAAAGCCTCCACATCCTCTAGAGACCTGCATTTTATGTTTAAGGAAGGGCTTTAAGCTTTGGTGGATGCTTCTCCTTCTGGGAATAAAGGTGAGTCCTGGACCAATCTGTGAGGAGCCACATTCTCTTGACTATCTACTCCTTATCACTTCTTTCCTGAGACCAAAGAATCCTTTATTTTCCAGAGATAGATAGATAGATAGATAGATAGATAGATAGATAGATAGATAGATAGATAGATAGAGATGTAGACAGACTGACAGATTGATAAATAATAGATAATAGATGGTGTACAGGTAGATACCATCTGACAGTTTTTCAGAAACCACTATGCCAAGCTGACTGTAATGGGCTGTGTCTGTAACATTGTTTTCCAAATAGAATCTGACAAACCACACTCAATACATCATGTAGTTCCTCAAATGCAAAGTTAACTGCTTCTTTTGAATCCACCGCCTAAATAATGCTCATATGCAAATAGGTCTGATGGTACAGGCCTGAAATTCTAGCTACTCAGGAGTCTGAGGAGAAAGGATCAAAAGTTCGAGGCCCACTTGGGTAACTTAGTGAAAGCCTATCTCAGAATTAAAAGAGTCAAAAAGAGGCCTAAGGGTGTAGCTCAGTGGCACACCACTTGCTTAGTACGTGTGAGACCCTAAATTTAAGTCCCAGTAAAACACAGGCACACATGGCCTGGGATGGTGGTGCATGCCTTTAATCCCAGCACTTGGGAAGCAGAAGCAGGTTGGCAGGTGGATCCCTAAATTCAAGGCCAGTCTACAGAGTGAGTTCCAGAACAGCTAGGGCTACAAAAACAAAAAACAAAAACAACAACAACAACAAAAAAAACCCAACAACAACCCCTTCTCTTGAAAAACCATCTATATTTATACCTAATATATATATTTTTCATACATATCTTCTTTTAGCCAACCACGTTGATCATCAACTATCTATTCTGATATCATCTAACATGAGTTGTTATAATAACCTACAAATACATCTCTCTACTTCCAAAAAATCACACTTTTCGCGTTCATTTTTATAGCTCAGAAATCCATATACAACTATGCTGCCCTTTGCTTTAAATAGTCCCATGGTTCCTTTTGGCCTGGGATAAAATCCAAATTCCCTCCACATTTACCCTCATAGTGACTTCCTACACAACTGTCTCCTTAGCAACTGTTCTGGGAATTAGCCCAATCCCAACTGAGCCAGAATCACAGGGCTTCTGAGGGAGATGGCCATGTCAGAATGTGAGCCAGCCTCATGGTTAGCCTTGGTCCTGAACGGACACTTGGTCATACTTGGGGCAATAAATCCTTCATCTGCTGTCCTCTGCCATGTTGAACCCAGGTATGGCTCCCATTCCAGTGCCCTGCCCATCACTCTTGCTAGACAGGAGCCTACTGTGAGACAGAATGATAACCCCCCCCCCCCCCAAAAAAAAAAAAAAAAAAAAAAAACACAGGGAGCAGTGGGGAGTACAGTCAGACCAGGGTCTCTTTATTCTGGAGCTAAGCATCTGCTCTTGGTTCTCTGCAGGAAAAACACCTCTCTTCATTCAGAGGGACCCCATCAATGCCTCCTTGGACCCCATGAGTCCGTCAAATACCCCTCTTTTCAATTTCCCTTTGTGTGCATATCAACTAGTAGCCACCCTCTGTGCCTGCGACTTAAGGTTTTAGTTGTGCACCTTCTGTTTGCAAAGTGAATAACTGACTCGCAGCAGGTGTTCCTTTCTAACAATCTAGCCCAAGGCAAGTACAACAGCCCGTATCAGGACGCTTGGTTTGCAAATGGGAACCTAGAGTTATCCTCAGTATTTCACGTTTCTCTATGTGCTTCCGTGATTTCACATCTTAAATAGTATAACTTCATGATGGGTGACAGAGGCCTGGGATCTCACCAACTTCATGGGCTGAGGCAGGACGATTGCAAGTTTAGGGCCATCTGCATGACTCTTGGTTTAAAATTCATTATCAGCTCTCATCTCTTCTGCGCTTCCTGAAAGCACCCTCTCTTTGGGGACAGCATGTGATACCACAGTGAAAGACAGATGCTTACTCACACCTGGGCTAGTTCATTCAATTCTCCCAGGAATACCTGTGGCTGAACTTTTATTAAAACCACTTCCCTACCTGTGGGGGAATGTGCTGAGGCAGGGGGACATAAGGCATGTCGCCCGAGGTTGGACAAGTCTTCCTAGAGTCCAGCACAGGTCTACCAGGATCCATACCCTGTATCCTGACAGTTTTCCTTATGGCCTTCCCGTCCAGTCCCCTGACCTGCTTGGCCCTATGCTTGGGTTGAAGTTTCAGAATGAGAGCACTTATTTGAATTCTCTGTCCATTAATCACTTCAGCTGGGTCAGAAATAAAACCATCCAAGCCCCACATAGATAGATGGGTGATGATTCTATGCCAGACTCAATTACCTCAACAGCCTTGGCCACCAGCAAACTGGAACTGACTGGGGTGGGAGGCATCTTTTGATTAAGAATGTCACTTCTGCCGGGCAGTGGTGGTGCACGCCTTTAATCCCAGCACTTGGGAGGTAGAGGCAGGTGGATTTCTGAGTTCAAGGCCAGCCTGGTCTACAGAGGGAGTTCCAGGACAGCCAAAGGTACACAGAAAAACCCTGTCTCGAAAAACCAAAAAAAAAAAAAAAAAAAAAAAAGAATGTCACTTCTTTCAACATCGCCATCCTCCTCCTTCCAGGTCCCGAAGGGTGATTTTAAGTGCTGTCCCTGAAGATCAGGCCAGTGAAGGGACCTAGGGGCAGGTAACAAAGGGTTAAGGCAGCAGCTGGCAGAGCGTGCAGTGGAACTGGGCTGAGACTGTTCCCACTGGCGACCAAGTCAGCTGTCATCAGAGAACAAAGACCCCCCCAGAGCCCCTCGTTCACTTCGTTCGCTCAGTGTCACACCCGGGGAAGGCCAGAGGACTCCTTGATTAGGATTTCTGAGTCAGCCCCACTCAGAATAAAGCTGGGGAACAATGGCTGCCACATTCACACAGCCAGCAGCTCCCAACGCCGCCCCCTCCCACAGGGCCTCCAAGGCCACTTCACCTCCATCCGGACAATCGGATCTGGTCCAAAGCCTCCGGTCTGCTGGAGCAGTATCCGGAGAGCCCCAGGAGCCAATGGGGGACCTGGTTGTACAGGGCTCTGGTTATTATTGTGTTAGTGGGTAGCAATGAACAAAGATGGATCCAATTTGAAACCTGGAAAGGCCAAATTCAGGGTTTGAGAGGTCAGAGTTTGCTGTTGTTTCATTCTGGGCAAGTCTATGCTTAGAGTTTTGCGCTGGACCCATGGAAATCCCACGTTGATCACCAGCCTCCAGCCCAGGGATCCTTTCACAGAGAGGATGAGGCTGCGGTGGGCCAGGAGCCCTGGAGCTCTGCAAGACCACTCTGTGTGGAAGCTGGTTTCTTCCGGGTCAAGCCTATTGCCTGAGAGAGGACTGTGGCTGCTTCTAAAGCACCCTGGCTTCCAAGGCTCACTTTATCCCGGTAGAGGAGACTTCTTGTCTAAACCACAGCTGGCCTCTTAGGCGCGGAACCTGGACTCTCAGAGGCGAGAAGGACACCACTTCATTCTGCTATCGCACATGTCAACATCTGGGTTTTAAGGGCACCTGCGATGGCTGGCAGGTGAGCCAGGTGGGCGGTGCATGCTGTGACCCCAGCACTCAGGGGGCCAAGGCAGAAAGACCCAGAGTCGCCACAAACTTAGACATAGGAGGTTCAAGGTCAACTGAGCTTACATGGGAAGACTATGTCAATAAAAGTGGAGGTGGGGGAGAAGAAAGGAGAAAGAAAAAGAAGAGGGAAAAGACAGAAGAAGGAAGAAGAAAGAAAAACGAAGGGAGGGAGGGAAAGAGAAGGGGAGGAAGAGAGGAGGGGAGGGAAGGAGGGAGGAGGAAGGGATGGAGGAAGACAACGGAGGAACGGGGGATGAAGGGGAAAGGAAGGATGGAACGGGAAGAGAAGGATGGAGAAAAAGACAGGAGAGGAAGGAGGGAGGAAGAAAGAAGGAAGACAGAATAATGAGAGGGAAGGAGGGCTAGAAGGATGGACGAATGGCATCCTCAAACCCCTCGGTCCATGCTACCCCGTAAGAGGTCAGCTCAGCTCCTGAGCTGGTGAAGCAGCCATGCTGACCTCTCCAGACACAAGGACACCAAAGCCACCGATGGGCCTTGACGATGGGCAGCGAGTGGAGCTTTGCAAAGGGGTCAGAGGCTGAAGATGTGCGTGAGCCCAGGCAGGGAGGGTGCCTCAAGGCTGAAGGCAAGAAGGAGCTGTGGAATGGAGAGGACTGAGTGCTGAAGGCCTGCTGTCTGTCCATCATGCCATGGTGCCAAACAGAATTAAAGGATGGGGACTGGACAAGGGACAGTGTGGTTTTGAGTCAGATCTCAATCAGTTCCCCCCCCTCCTTCCCTCCCCCTCCCCTCTCCCTCCCCATCCCTTCACTCCCATCTTCCCCTTCCTTCCCCCTCCTTCCTCCTCTCCTCCCTCCCTGCCTTCCCCTTCTCCATTTCCCCCTCCCCTCCCTCTCCCTCTCCCGGGTGTGTGTGTGTGTGTGTGTGTGTGTGTGTGTGTGTGTGTGTGTGTGTGTACGAACATTTAGTGCACATTTAGTGGCCAGAGGACAACTGCAGGTATCATTCCCGTGTTATCCACTTTGTCTCTGA
The DNA here is from genome assembly GCA_028551405.1 of Uromys caudimaculatus. Lineage (NCBI taxonomy): Eukaryota > Metazoa > Chordata > Mammalia > Rodentia > Muridae > Uromys > Uromys caudimaculatus. The sequence continues at coordinate 8,413,904 of CM052710.1, read as the reverse complement.
GATAAACGCTCTCTAGCCTGGAACCCACCACGTACACCACGTACACCGCGCTGGCCGGCCAAGGGATCTACCCTTTTCTGCTTCCCCAGTGCTGGGAGCCACCATGCATTTGGTTTTGGTTTTGTTTGTTTTCAACCCGGGTTCTGGGAATCCTTACTACAATATAAGGATTGCTTTTTCACACGGCCAGTGTGAGAATCCAGTGAATGTATGCGTATGTAGAGCCTGACAAGAAGAACCATGGGATAACTGTAACTACTGTAAGGTGGACAGCTAGGACAAAGGGACAGCTCACAGGCACAACGGGTCAACAGGCCACTGCTGAACACAGCCAGGGAGGGCTCAGCAGGGGCTACTGAAAACACCAGAATAAGACGGGGGGGGGGGGGGAATTGATCCAAAGTAATCCCTCGTGACTTTAAAGTCTTTTAAGGAACGAGAGGAACTAATTAATTTGGGGGCAATAGGAAAGAGGAAGTGTCCAGGAAGGGTAGACAGAGGGTCAGGTGTTCCTCCAGCATGCTGAATCAGCCACTGGGAGAGGCCTCAGATGCCCCGCCCTCCGGCTCAGGACACAGAATGTCCATCCGCAAACTGTGCAGCCCTTGACATCAGTTTCTAACGATGTTCTCTTCTGTCTTTCATACTCTAGTTTCTCCCTCCTCCCTTCCTCCTGGACCCCGGTGATTTCACACTTCTTCCATTGCTCCACCACACTGTACAAAACAGCTCTCCCAAGATTCATTACTTATCGGTGCCATGAAGCAGGCAGAGGTGGACAATTTGATGCTTGTGTCCCTGGGGACCGTAATGCATTATTTAAAAAATACATTAATTAAATGACCCACCCCACAGCTAGCGTCCTTTAAAAGTCAATTAGACCAGTGGGTTCAGTCAGTCTTGATTTTAAGTGCAGGGTCAGTCACCCAGAATGCCTGGTCCTTATCCTAAGGACACAATTCTGGGTCATCCAAGTCACCTGCTCCTCCAAGGGGTCAGAAGAGACCTGAGCACAGCTTTCAGTGGGTCCTGCCTATATACACACTCACCCAGAGGGAGCACAGTCTCCTCCAGACTAGCAACTTGTGAGTCAGGGTGCAGGCAGGTATCAGTAGCTCCAGACATGGGAGACCCAAGCCCTAGCTTTTGCTTTTCTTGCTTGCTTGCTTGCTGCGTGACTCTGGACAGCTATGTTCCAACTCTGTCCCTGTCTCTCTTTTGAGAAGCAGAGACTTCTTCCAGGTCCCAAATCTGAGGATTTAAACACATAGCAAGTCTCGTTGGCTCTGAAGGTTTTTACAAAATCTTACATACATGCTTGGCTTGTGTGCTTTCAACATCCCACTGATACATTTGTGTGCACAGACACAGATGTACATATATGTCCGGTATTGCTTTTTGGAAAAACAAAGTAGGCATTGGAAATGAATCTTAAAATACAGATAGTCACATTCATCTATGACCTTGAGGGTTGGCAAGGTGGCTCAGCAGGTAAAGGTCCCTGCTGTTCTTTAATTCACTTCCCTAGTTGCTGGTCTAACCAGGGCCAACCTCTGGCTTCCTGCTACACTGAGTGATCTACCAGCTCCTGCATATACTGAGACTGTGTTTGGTTTCTTAGGGGGAATGGGAAATGCTTCCTCTAGATAAAAGTAGAAAGTAAGAAATCCAGTTGCTGAACCTTAGTGCCATGATGGTGGCGGTGGTAGTAGTGGTGGATAGTTGTGACGTATCTCTAGTCAGTGATGGAATGTTCTAGAGAGGACGTTTTTCAGCTCAGGCCAAAGATAGAGCTGGAAGTATTGTTCTTGAGCTTACAAAAGGCTTAACCTGTTCCATCTCACCTGATGCAGGTAACACAACTGTGCCAACCAACCATCACAGAACTCTTGCTTGGAGATATTTCTAGTTGATCTGATATGGTTAATCCAAGATTGTTAACATACAGAAGCAACTATCAAGGTAGAAGCCATTTTCCCTTTCAGTCCTGGGTTCCTGGGGTCTAAAGAATGCACACAAGAGCTTGGAGAGATGGCTTAGCAGTTAACAGTGCAGGTGATCTGGGTTCAGTTCTCAGTACTCACAAAGGGGGGGGGGGGGAGTTCTAGAACTTCCTGTAACTCCAGTTCCAGGAGCATCACAGAACCTTCTTTACTTGTCAGTGTGGTGTGTGTGTGTGTGTGTGTGTGTGTGTGTAGATGCTTGTGCATATATGATGTGCATGCAAGGGTACAAGAGTGTGAGAGGTCAGCTTTGGTTGAGGCAGGGTCTCGTTGTTGGCTTAGATCTTATCAATTCGGCTAGACTGACCAGAGAGCCCCAGGGATTTGTCTGTGTCTACTTCAGTGATATTGGGGTTGCAAGCACACGCTACTATGCTCCCCTTTTTATGTAGGTGCTAGAGATCTAAATTCGGATCTTCATGCTTGCACAAGTGCTTCACTGAGCCATCTCTCTAGTTAGTTATAAAACCATAGTAATTGTACCACGCCCCTAAGATAAACTGCAGGTGCTTATAGTTCCTTTGCTTCTTTGAAGACACTGAACCAACTCTTCCCATAGAGCGCTAAGCCCAACTCAGTCTTCGGATGTAAATGGAGGTGCACACATCCAAGGCTCACAAGCCTGGCTCACAAGTTCCCCCTTAAATCTGAGTTCACAGAAGCCTGGGAAGGAAGGACTGTATTATGTCTGTACATGTGCCTAGAGGTTTGTATCAGCTTACATAGACAGAGGCCCTTGACTCTTTACAGACAGAGAGGACTCTGAAAACACAGACAACTGCTTCAGCGTCTCTGCATGTTCTCAAAACGTGTGTTTGTCTATTGATGTTTTGAAATGGCTATTGTCATTCTCTCTGCCTTAGAATATAGATTCTCACATATGAACATCTGTTTTGTTTCTTTCTTTCCCAATCACTATTTCCTTGTGTGTGTGGTGCATTTGTGTGGGAGCTAGAGGTCAACATCAACTGTCCTCCTTAATTGCCCTCTCTCTCTCTCTCTCTCTCTCTCTCTCTCTCTCTCTCTCTCTCTCTCTCTCATCTCTCACTGAACATGGAGCTCTGTGAATCCCAGGGCTCCTCCTGTCCCCACTTCTCCAGCATTGGGATTGCTCGTTCCACCACATTTGGCTTGTATGTGGGCACTGGGGATCTGAACTTGCACCCTCATGCTTATGTGGCAAGCACTGGATAGACTGAGCCATCTCCTTGGCCCTTCCTTCCTCCCTCCCTCCCTCCCTCCCTCTCTTCCTTACTGTTAAGTCTAAGACCATATCTGTTTGGGAAATGTGTCAACAACTTTTTTTACTTTCTTCTCCTCCTGCTACTATGGCCCCTGCATGCAACAGTCGCTGCTGCAGTATGGTTCCTTCCTTGGTCACACAAAAAGGCCTCCGAACCCAAAGAACTGCTCAAAAAGAAGCAAGAGCTGCCACCTGAGTCCTTAGTTCCAATGAAGCCTTACAATGTACCACTTAGAATGCACCCCATTCTAAATTTCAGACTTAAGGTCCTTGCGAAGGGAAAAGAGCAGGGGGGTAGAGGCAACTCTGATAGCCACAGGCTTCCTTGTTTGGTCGATGTCATCTCCAAGGCAGTGGTTCTCAACCTTCCTAATGCTGCAGCCTTTTTATGTACTTCCTCACGTTGTGGTGACCCTGAAACCATAAAATTATTGTTGTTGCTACTTCTGAGCTGCAAGAGTCAATTAAAAAATGTTAAGGTGCCAAGGTAGTCTGGGTGCTCAGCCCAGCTCTTCTGCATCAGAATCTCTGCAAAAGGATCCGGCACCTGCACTTAGCAAGTGGTGCTGGGTGGCCTTATCCAAGGTCAAGATGGAGAACAGTGGGTTGGAGTTATCACTGCCCATCTCTAGCCTCGAGCTAACCCAGCCACTTCTCTGCTCATACACAGCCCAGCATGGTCCCTTCTGGCAAATGAGAAAACCTAGAGACACCTGCCAAGAGGTGATTTCTTTGCATAAGCTGCTTCCTGAGCAGCTAACAATTAAAATAGAAGCACACATTCAATTTCACTAATTTCTAAGCCAGTCAGCCATGGTGACACACACCTTTAATCCCAGTACTCAGGAGGCAGAGGTAAGTGATCTCTGTGAGTTCCAGGGCACCCTGGTCTACATAGTGAGTTCATTGACAGCCAAGGCTACATAGAGAGACCCTGTCTCAAGACAAACAAATAAAACAAATTCCATTAACTCCAAAAGCCAATTTAAGAGGGATTGGGGTTCAATAAAGGGCTTGTCACACAAGCCAAGGACACAAATTCAGCTCCCCAGCACCCATGTAAAAAGCCAGGTTGGTGGTACCTCTAACGCCAGCACTGGGGCTGTGGAGACAGGTAGATCCCTGAGGTTCTCTGGTCTGCCAGTCTAGCCAAATTGGTAAACTCAAGGTTCAGTGAGAGATCTTGTCTCAAAAACTAATGTGAAAAGCCACAAAGAACCTCTGGGTTCCACATGCATGCCCACATGTGTGGTATGCACCTTTCATTCCTGCGCAGGGGAGGCAGAGACAGTCAATCAGGGGGATCCTGGGTCGATGAGAGATTCTTTTATTTTATTATTTATTTATTTCATGTATGTGAGTACACTGTCGCTCTTTTGGGCATGGGATCCCATTACAGGTAGTTGTGAGCCAGCATGCGTTTACTGGGAATTGAACTCAGGACCTCTGGAAGAGCAGTCAGTGCTCTTAAGCGCTGAGCCATCTGTACTGGCTAGCTTTGTGTGTCAACTTGACACAAGCTGAAGTTATCACAGAGAAAGGAGTTTCAGTTGAGAAAATGCCTCCATGAGATCCAGAGGTAAGGCATTTTCTCAATTAGTGATCAAGGGGGGAGGGCCCCTTGTGAGTGGTACCATCTGTGGGCTGGTAGTCTTGGGGTCTATAAGAAAGCCAGCTGAGCAAGCCAGGAGAAGCAAGCCAGTAAGTTACATCCCTCCATGGCCTCTGCATCAGCTCTTGCTCCTTGCCCTGCTTGAGTTCCAGTCCTGACTTCCTTTCGTGATGAAAGTGTAAGCGCGCATGGAAGTGTAAGCTCAATAAACCCTTTCCTCCCCAACTTGCATCTTGGTCATAATATTTGTGCAGGAATAGAAACCCTGTCTTAGACACCATCTCTCCATCCCTCAATAAGAGATTCTTTCTCGAAGCTTAAGGTGAAGAACAACAGAGAAAGATAGCAGGCATCGATGTCTGACCTCTACACATGCACATGCATGCACGCACACACACACACACACACACACATACACACACACACACACACACACACACGCTTATAAACAAACACACAACATATGAACAATACAGTGGAATGATGTATCTTTCTGATCATCCTCCATTTTCTAGCTTCTACAACAAAAAGCCTTCCAGACCCTTCACAGCCCCCATACAAGATGCCCTTTCTGCTTCTCATCTTGCTGTTGTCCACCTCGCTCAGCATATCCCACCTCTGGACACCATCTCACAGACGTGAGAAACATCTGCATCCGTTGTGAATTCTCGGTGTGCCTGCCTGGTTTCACGCACATACAAAGTTGTCTATTGTGACTTCACCTAAAGTAGACAAAACCCAAGGCCGGGGAGATGGCTCCCAGCTCAAGCATGAGAATTTGCTTATAAATCCAGTGCTGGGGGAGGCAGAGGCAGAGAGGCAGAGAGGCAGGGAGGGGCAGGGAGGGGTAGGGAGGGGCAGGGAGGGGCAGGGAGGGGCAGAGAGGGGCAGAGAGGGGCAGAGAGGGGCAGAGAGGGGCAGGGAGGGGCAGGGAGGGGCAGAGAGGGGCAGAGGCAGAGGCAGGAGAATCCCTATGATTCTGTGGCCAGCCAGCCTAGCTCAATCAGTGAGCTCCGGGTAAAATTAAGAGACATTGTCTCAAAAATGAAGTGACAGTGATGGAGGGAGACTCCTGATATTGACCTCTAACCTCCACATGCATGTGTACAGATGTATACACACACACACACACACACACACACACACACACACGTGTGTGCGCGCTTGCACATGAACACACACATACTACAAAATATATAAAGGGTTGACCTGGCTTGTCCATGAAAATACAATGGCATCCGTTCTCTGGTTTGCCTTGTTCTCCCATAGCAAGTTATTTCCCAGTCTGCATCGATTACATTAGAAATCAATGACGACGTTCTCAGCCACCAATCATGTTATCACCATTAACCTGACTGTCAAGAAGCTGGTTCTATTGACAGATTGACTTGGGAGACACTCAGTGTGGCACCATGTCCCACCATGTTTAGGTATGGGTGTATCAGGCTGTCCTTCTCCCTCAGGGTCTAAGCTTCTTTCTGATTCATAGTGAAGAGAAGCTGCCAGACCCTAAATCTAGGGTCACTCTAACAATGGAAGAAAGGTGCTGCCAACATTCCAGAGTGACCCCAGTAGCTCAAAAGACCCTTGTCATGTGGGTCTGTAGTGATCCCAGCACCCCAAAGAGACCCCCTTCAATATGGGGGGTCCACCAGAAAGCTTCAGTCCTTACGTGTGTTCATTTCTGTCATTTCCTGGCTGCTGGATCATGGTTTCCCAGGGTTCTCAGGTAGAGTTAGCACAGGGCACAGACAGGTCAGTTGACAAAGTTGAACCACAGATAGATACACCAGCCTCCCCCCCCCCAACCTCTGGGACTTTATAGGTTAAGAAAAGGAGAATAACATAGATTCAAACCATCATGACTTCAGGTAAAATTGGGTCAGTGTAAGATATCAAACCCATAGAAGCCTTCGGAAAAAGAAGTGTTCTTTCCACAAAGAAACAGAAGGGAAGCCGAGGCCATTTTACAAGTCTGAGTAGGATTTATTCATGCGGCTATGTGTAAAGGTGCTGAAGCAAGAAGCTTTAGGCTGCCTCAGGTAGAAGGGATAAAAATACGAAGTGCGCGGGGCGGGGCGGGGCGGGGCGGTGGCGGGGGCGGGAATGTTATCTTCTAGCTCTGGGTGGGTGAAAGGAGAGCCCAGGATCTCCAGGTGGGCAGCTGCCCCCCTCAGGGAGCCAGAGGCTGGCAGGGAAGAGGGCTAAGGTTACAGGTGGGTGTAGAAAGCTACAGGACCATTAGAGCGAGGGTAAAGGCCAGTCTGAAGGAATGTGTCCGGCTCTCCTGGCTCCTTGGGGACCCCCAGGCATTCTTTCTAACAAGAGACATGTCGCCTGCCAGCCAGCAGATGTGGCCCATGAATAAACATCCCTGCCGGGCTGGAGGGGTGGAGAGAATAATAAATATGAAGAAAGTAGTGCCCTGCCCCTCCATGCCCCCCTCCCCTGCTCCCAGGGTAGCAGACACGCTTGGCCCTAAGGGGTGGACTCAGACATGGACCGTCCTCACACCGCAGCCAGCCCGGGCCAGCCGCACATTAATCCCGTGGATTTGGCCATCTTGTGACATAGCCAATCAGTTCGAGGGAGGGGATGGCAGGAACGCCTCTCCTTTCACGCCACAAAAGGATTTTCGTCCCTTGAGAGCACAATGAAGGGGGGAAAAAAACCAATCAAGGCGGGATCAGCTGTGGGCTGGTGGCTGCAGATCCGTGTCTCCCAGAGGGGGGTGGGGGCACATATCGGTCCGTGTGGGAAACCCACAGCCTCAGCTTCTCACACATTGTTCTCCTCCTCTTCAGCGGCACCCCCTCCCCACCAGCCCTACCCTCCTTTCTGCCCTCCCCAAAGCCGTTAATACCACAAAAGATACATTCCCCATTGTGCCCCTGGACAGCTGAGAGGTCCGAGTTAGCCATACACAGCTCCCAGAGTCCTCTCCAGGGAGAAAGCGGTGGGCCATCCACATGGAGAGTAAGATGCTTATCATGCAAAGGACTTAAACCCACTTGGGCTCCTGGCCTATGAAAGCCGGTGGGGGGTTAAACACAGTTACATTTTCATTAGGTGCTAATAGCCAAAGGGCAACTCCGGGCAGCCTGGACCAGACATTGTTATGCAGAGACTTCCCCCAGTTAGAAGGGCAGGGCAGGTGGGGCCGGGAGGGGAGGACCAGTCAGTACTAAAGTCTAATTTGGAGGAGTGGGGTGCAATGCCCCCCCCCCCGGAATTGTTGGCCTGTAAGGTCCATCAATGGGAAAAGTCATGTTTTTCTCTGAAGGAAACAAGTGGAAATGGCAGGGGAGGGGAAGGGCTGGTGTTGGGTGGCCGGGGGTGGAATCAGGCTGTTAGTGCCTCAGTTGACCTTTCCAAAGGCGGTCCTCACCACTGGCTCTACTTCTGAGTGGAGAGAAACAAAGGGAAAATTCTGTGGTTTTTTTTTTTTTTTTTTTTTTCCGGGGAGGAGCGGTGAAGAAAGGGAATATAGTTTTGGAATCAGAGAGAGTGATGGAGCCCTGGTTCCAGTCCTCTGTCACAGGTGTTGTGGCCTGGGGGCATCCTTAGGGAACCAAGATCAGCCCAGCAGCAGCTTCTTGATAATGCAAAATGGAGCTAGAACCTACCTGCTGGATTCTTGCTGTGGGGGAGTAGAGAGTACCTAATACCGATAGGGGGTGGGGGTGGGGGAGAAAAAGGAACACTGTCTCCTGCCCACCAGCTGCTCGCAACTCCTATTGAAAGAAACACTTAAGAGTCGAACTCCAGACTCTGGGACCCCGGACCAGTGGCATTCAGTATGAAGCTGGTCCCTGGGCTCACTCAAGGCTCCAGCCCCCTCCAGCCAGGGAACAGTTCCCTCAACTTCATTTTCAGTAATTTCAGCGGAGTACTGGGCATGACAAGAAGCCCGGGTCACCTCCAAGTCCCCCTGGTCAGAGACTTGGACATAGTCACCTCTCATGATTTGCTTCCTGTTTAAGCAGGAGAGGGCTTGTAGGGGCCATTGTGGTTGCCGACATTGCTGTTGCCTTTGTCCAGTCAAGTGGATGGGATTCATCTCCTGCTCTCTTTCCAGAAGCTCAGAATTCAACTGACAACTTAGCTACAAAGAGATGAAGAGCCAAAGCTGATGCATAAATAATTGCCAAATAAGGCTGCTGGGAAGATGGCTCGGCCTCTAACGAGCTTGCCATGCAGGTGTGAAGAGCTGAGTTTGACACTCCCCAAGAACCTTACTAAAAAGGGCATGATACTCAATGCTTTCCTAAACCCAGGACTGGAAAGTCAGCCTACGATAGCTGTGAGAGACCCTGTCTCAGAAAACAGCGTGGACAACTCCTGAGAGACACCAGTGGTTGACCTCTTACCTCAATGAACATGGTGCATGTGAACTTGCACACACACACACACACACACACACACACACACACACACACAATTGCCAAATAAAAGACACCCATCTCCCTGTCTCTGGGGCAAGTGGAATGTAGGTACTATACCAATAGGACAGCTCCCATGGGGCACCATGTGTATCGTCAGGTGGGCTGGGGTGGCCTCTGCATCCTCCCTCTGCCTACTTATACCACTGTAAGTTACTCTCACTATCCAGGATAAACCACTGCTCACCCTGGGCTGAGGGTGCTTCAGGTTCTACGGAGTTAAATCCGATTTCCAGCTAGACAGCCCATGCCAAGCCAAGCGACGGACTCCGAACATCCTGCAGTAAAGCACTTGCTAGAAATGAGCTGACTTACACGGCATCTATGGAAAATCTAGAAGAAAAAAGAAAGTCTTGTTTTCTGGGGGATACCTGGGTCCTCCTGGAAGATGTTATTCAGTGGGAGATGTTTTGTGTAAATGGCGGGGAGGTGGGGTGAATGATCTCTTTAAGCAGGCCAAAGAGGGCACCGTTTGTCTTGGAAGACCAGTTGCTGCTCCTCTCCAGGAAGGACCGTTTCACAGAAAGCAAGTTTCAGAACATCTTTAGAACGAGAGACTGGATTGTGCTCCAATCTGGAAAGAATTCTGAAACATTTTACACTTTGAGTTCACAACCAGGACCTGATATCTAAAATCCTTAATAAGCCTCTCTTACCATCATCAGATCTATGTGACTGTATGTGTGCCTACTCCTGAGCATGTGCCCATGTGTGCATTAACATGACCACACACATGCATGGGGCACCAGAAGTCCACCAGACGTCATCTTCAATCGCTCTCTACCTTATCTTTTGAGACAGAGTCTCTCCCTGAACCGCAGGCTCACCGATTTGGTTGGACAAGGCTAGCCAGCAAGCCCCACGGATCCCACTGTCTCTGTCCTTCCCAGACCTGGCCTTCCAGGTAGAGGCTCAGCACTTTACATGGGTGCTGGAGATCCAAGCACAGAGCCTTGTGTTTACGTAGCAAGTGCTTTTCCAGCGGAGGCATCTCCTCACCCCTCTGCCCTACACTTTTTGATGTATTATCAAAACTGCCAAGTTCCCAATCCAAGGGTTCAGAGAAAGCCAGTGAAACACAAGGGCCCAAGAGCTTTTCAATTTCAACCTTAACTCTCCCAACTCCCTCTCTCTTCTCTTTTCCCTGTGGAGGAAGAGGAGAGAGAAACACCTTGTCCTGTCGGTTAATAAAATTAGAATTCAAATCCTTCCAGGTGCAAGGAGAGGTCTGCGCACTAAAAGGAACCGGCTTCCTCAAGCCAGCACTGTTCAGAAATTACAACCGGTTTCAGCAATTAAGAGAAGTAAAACATTAAAAAGGCATGAGGCAGAGTACATTTACATGCTAATAGCCCCTCTGTAGGGTTTGGGAAGCAGTGTTTTACAACAAAGCAGATAACTTCCACACTAGAGCCATTTTAACCCTTGGCTTCTCACTCCAGCTCCCAAGCCAGGGACCCCAATGTCTGGCACTTGGTTCCTGATGGTTGTGGAAGGCATGGGTTAAGCCAGGGTGCCAATCCATCCTCCACGGCCTAGTTTTTCCTGGCTTTGGAAGGGAAAGAAAGAGAAGGAGACTCACAAGCTTGGGATGTCTTTATGAATAGTGGGAGGGGAGCGGAGTGACCTACTGTGGGTGATAAAGAAAGTTTGCTAGCAAATACCATGGAATAGACTGGGTGCTGTGGAAGTGAAAGTCCTGGGATGTGGGAAAAGGTGAACTTGAACCAGGTCTGACCACTTCCTTGTGGAGAGACAGATGACTTACTCAAGTTCCCGGAGCCAGAGTCTCTTTTTCTAATAAGGTAGAATACAGTCAATGGGGCTCTACACACCAGGGGACTCTGTCACTGCAGCAGGTGGCCTTTCTGCTGTTCCTGGGTAAAGTCTAAGAAGAACCCTTGTGTGAAAAAATTACCGTGACACAGTGAAGATGGAAAGGCATTCCTCTTCCTGTGTGCTGAAGTTAAGTCTTGCAATGCAGGCAGATACCAGACAGGACGTCTTCCACATTTTCCCTCAGGAAGAGAACCACAAAGTTTGAACTTCACTGGAAATGTTGAGCCTTAAGAATAGATAGTAGGCTTTCCAGAGTTTGTAAATCAAGGAGAAATTCTGAGCCCCTATGGAAAGACGACAGCTTGGAAGGCGGCTTGAGTCTTAGAGCAACATAGACCTTTCTGTTGTTGACGATGTTTGGTTCGGTTTGTGTGTGCACCGACAGGAAGGAATGTGCACATTCGTATGTGTGCACATGTGCGGACACATGTATCCATTCATAACTAGACAGAGGACCTTGGATGTCATTACTCAGTATCCACATTTTCTCTGAGATAGGGCCTCTCACTGGATCCTGAGGCTTGCTAACTAAGCTAGGGAAGGTTGGTGCATGAACTCCAAGGATCCTCCAGTCTCCACCTCCACAGCCCACGGCACCATGCCTGGCTTTTTACATGGGTTCTGGAGAATGAACTCAGGTTCTCAAGCTTGTGTGGCAACTGATTCATCACCTCAGCCCTAGTCCTTGTTTTGACATAATCTGTCTTGCTATTTGAGGCCAGTTCCTGGACTTTCCTATAAGGCAGTTTCCCACTGTCAGATGGAGATGATAAAATCTCATATATCTGCAGGAAGGTTTACAAGGAAGCACTCAGTCCATGTCAATGATTAAGGCTCTCTCTTTGTTTCTGTTTTAACCATCTGATTCCCCTCAGCCTTCCTCATGACACAACAAGAAAGCCACGTCCAAAGTGTATCATATCTTAGATTCCAAGCCAAGTCACTGAAATCTCACAAGGACAAGGAAGGAGAAGTTTTTATTTACTCTCCGGGGTCCCCAGAGTGTTACAGGGCTCTACAATGGGAAAGCGGCTGCCGGAAGGAAACGGAAGTTTCAGGGCTGGTCAAATATTAAGCCAGTGTTCACGGATGGGCGACAGAGCGCACCCTCTGATAGCAGGCATGCTGTATACCCACGCTGCCTGTGGGCAGAGATGAGCCCACCACCCCACACTGGCACGGAGGAGCTCACCACAACCCACTTTCACTTTCTGCCCTAGATCTGCTCCTGAGGGGCTTTCCAGGGAAGAGCTGAGGAGCAGAGCAGAGGTGGAAAGTAGACTTGGAGATCAGGCGCTGGGACAATCCTGTGTCCACATGTACTTTTTCATTAATAGAATGAAACCCGCTCCTCAATGCCCCAACACATGTACACACACACATACACACACACACACACACACACACACACACACACACACACACACACACACACACAACTAGATCTGTGGCTCTTAATCCTAAAAGGGAATTAGAATCACCCGAACAACATTGAAAATGGATGTTTTGGGATTCTACTCCTACTGTCTCAAGCTTCCTGGGGAGAGTCTCACACATGATAGCCTCATCCAGCTCTTTAGGGAGCTGGCTTACGAGCCTCTTGTTTCTCAGCATGTTTGTAGCATATGGGTGCTGATCATTCTTGGCCCCACTAAAACACCTGGAGGATGTTTTAAACATAAGAAGACTTGAGACCCTTCCCTAAGAATTTCTGATTTGATTCACTTGAAATAGAGAGCAAGTACTTATCAATATAGACTCCACTAGACAGTTCACTGCAGCAGGCTGATAGCGGTGAAGATTGGGGACACAGCAATTGTCTAATTTAGCAGATTAGACCACATGGACTCCAGCCCAATCTTACCTGAAAAGACTTTGCTGGTGAATCGCTTGCCCCCTAAGTGCAAGGCTCTGAGTTTGATTCCCAGAACCCAGGGGTGATACTGCTTGTGTAGGGAGAAGACAAGGCAGATTATTATTATTATTATTATTAACTATTATATGCATGAAACTAATACAAATATTGACACTAGGGAGTCGGGAGTGATAGAATGCTTTAAGACAGGATGAAGATTTTATAGGGTCATGCAACATGTTCAATACTGATTTTGAAAATAAAATCCCTAGAACATTGCTTCTATGGTTTCTTTAATATCCAGATTTGCAAACATTGAGAGCAGGCCCAGCGTGCTATAGCACGGGGCCCCAAAGAACCTGCTTTGTAGAGTTTCTTTGTTTTTGTTTTTAATTATTTGTTTTAAATAAGCTTTCAAAAGCAAAAACAAAAACAAAAAAAACCCCAAAAAACAACAGTTTCAGACTTCCAAAATTTAACAAGAATATAACACAGATGTTTTCTATCTCCCAACTTCTATTATGAAGTCCCATTGATGGGTGGAGTCACCACCATTAGCATGTAGATACTGAGAAGTGTTAATAGCTAGATCCACGTCTGAGCCACATCTCTGCCGCTTCTGTTTCAGTATCTCATCTGGCAGACAAGACAGTGCATTTCCCATCATACCTCTTGGGGCTTCTATCAGTCGTGGTCATTCCCTACTTTCCTTGCTTGTGAGGATGCTTGCAGTTCTGAGTAATAGAGAATTCAGTGTCTTGTCGACTGTCCCTCAGTTGGAACGTGTCTGACTCTCCCCTGATGACATACGATAATGTGCTTTGGGGGGGGGGGGAACCCTACAGAACGTCAGGAACGCACGTATAAAGTAAGATTTATCCCTGTTAGCCCGGCGTGGTGGCACAGGCCTGTTATCTCAGCTTCTCCGAAAACTGAGTCAGAAGGATCACACATTCAAGATTTGCCCGAGCTACAGAGAGAGTTCAAAGCCATCCTGCCTGCCATAGTGAGACCCTGTCTCAAAATTCAAGC
>CM052710.1:8346878-8399778 GCA_028551405.1 Uromys caudimaculatus | reverse complement strand
GGGGGGGGGCGGGAGAAGGAAGGGGGAGGGGTGCGACTCATTGTTCTCGAGGTTAACTGGGTCACGTGGCTGAGGACGGCCTGACAGTTTTCCACACTGCACCCAGTCTCCCTTTTTCTCTTTCCACACCTCACCCTCTGGAAGGAAGACCACGTGTGTGCAGTCCACACTTATGGAGGACAGAATTTATTTATTTATATATATATACATATATATATATATATACATATATATATATATATATATATATATATATATATATATATATATATATATATATATATTATTTCCTTAAGGGTAAACCTTCTATACAAACTGCTGGGACTTCTGCAGGGAAGATTTATCTGCTCTCTGTTTATGTTTAATCCCGTGCGTGTGTCTTTCTGAATGCGCAGGGAATATTTAAGTCCATACAGACTACGGGCTACATTTTTGAGACCAGATTATCTAGAATATTGCTTCGTTTGTTTTAATTCAATCAGCTTTCTCCATGGGGAGCCTCCTCAGCTGGTTTCCATACCCTTGTGAGATATCCCCCTGAAGGAACTTTGGGCTGCTGTTGCTGTTGTAAGTGCACTTCCTTACACTCTGTCACAAAAGATGCTCTACAGCCATTCTAGAAACCCACTGGTCCAGCAAAGTCAGCTGCTTCTCCAAAGTCTTTTAATTGGTGGAAGGCCTTAAGAACCAAGACTCTGGGTACTGTGTGCTCAGTGTTCCTGAGGTGGTATTGCTGCTGGGGTCTGTCAACTGGTAGAGCAAGGAGACAACTTGTGTGTGCATGTATATCTGTGACTGTTCCCATGTGTAACCATCTGTGTCCACAGAGAGAGAAATATAAGCCCATACTATATCTATCTCCAGCACTAATACCTGGCTCTGCCTTCTTCATCCCTTGGCCTCACTGTCCCATTGCAGCATATATGTGTGAGAGCTTTAGAACTGCTATTCCTATGGGAACATAAAACTACCAACAAACTACTTGCATACAACTCTCTCTCTTTCTCCCCCTCTCTGCCTCCCTCTTCTCCCCCCCCCCCCCGTTATTCAGATTCCATTGGCTCAGGTTAGTGCCCGTTCTCTGACCTCAGTCTCTAATGTCCACTTGTGATTTGTAATACATTTAGATCCTTTGGCCACATTCTGCATCCCACCCTGAGTTCCTTCAAAGTCTTAAATCATTCTTTTAAGTTGAGGCCATCAAGATGTACTCTGGTTGGTTTTGTTTTGGGGGATTTTGTTTGTTTGTTTGTTTTTCTTTTGAGGGGATTGTTTTGTTGATGTTCTTTTAGGTTTTTTGTTTGGTCGGCTGTTTTTGTTTTTGTTTTGCATGTATGTGGGGGGTACACGTGTGTGTACATGGGCATGTGGAGGCCAGAAGACAAGCTCATGTGTCATTCCTTAGGAATCATCCACCTCCTTTGAGACAACCTGACACTGGCCAGGGGCTCACGGACTAGGCTAGGCTATCCTATCTGGCCCGTAGGCCCCAGAAATCCATTTGTTTCTACCTCCCCGGTTCTGGGATTATAGACACACACCATCATGGCCAGCTTCTTGCAGCTTGTGCTGGAGACTGGACTCTGGTCCTCACGCTGTCAAGGCAAGCGCTTCAGCTCCTGAGCTTCTCGCCAACTGTAACCTTCTGTGATTTCCAACAGATGTCTATTGTCATTGGATACTCAATTTCGCGGGCATCAGAAAGAGGATGTCACCAGCTAAAGGTTTTGCACCTCACCTGCCCAAGTCTCCCTCTGCCCCAAGACCCTGCAGACCACGATCTGCTCCCCTTCCCTGAACTTTACCTTTTCTGGAGATTCATACCCCTAGACTCTTAAACTGTGTAATTTTTCAGAGTAGCTTGTGTTGGGTGACAGCTTGATGTTTCTTTCTTTAGATTGGTGAATAATAAGTCAACTGTGTAGATATAGCACGTTATGTGCACTAAATTTGCTGAAAGATTTTGTTGTTACTACTAATTTTGAGCAATTATGAGTAAAATTACCATTCACATGCTCTGTGTGTGCGCCCGCACGCACGCGCGCACCTAATACTGTACACATGTATTTCATCCCTGAGCTCTTTCCCCAGCCAGATGCAGACCTTTTTTTTTTCTGTGTGGGGAGTTATGTTTTAAGTCATTTGAGAAGATATCTAAGAATGGGCTTACTATATTGTCAAGTTTAGTCTGATAAGGAACTGTCAAATCGTCTTGCAGAGTAGCAAGGCCATTGGCATTCCCACCAGCCATGAATCACAGCTCCTTATCTTTGCCAAACTTGAGGTTTTGGTTTTCAGTGTCTTGTCATTTTAGTGAATACATACTAGGCATATTGCTGTTCTAATTTGCAATTCCCAAATGATGGGAGTATCTTTTCATGTGCTGTGGTCCATTTAGATATCCTTTTATTGAAGTTCTGATCACATCCATTCCCAATTTTTCTAAGTTAGTGTCGTATTATCTTTAGTTATTGACTTGGCACAGCTTAGAGTCACTTAAGAGGAAAGTCTCTACTGAGGTTTTGTCCAGATTAGACTGATTAATAGGCATGTTTATAGCTGGGGAGGATAGTCTTGATTGTTAATTGACATAAAAGGGTCCAGCCTACTATGGGAGGCACCATTCCCTAGGCATAGTCCTGGCCTATACCAGAAAGCTAGCTAAGCAAGAGCCTGAAAGCAAGCCAGAAAGCCGTGTTCTTGATTTCTGCTTCAAGCTCCTGCTTAAATTCCTGTCTTCTATGACGTTCCTTCATGATGAACAGTGAACCATAGGCTAAAACAGAACCTTTCCTTCCCCAAGTTGCTTTGCAGAATATTTTGTCGTAGTAATAGTAAGGAAAGTAGAACAATTAGGTTGCTATCTTATTGCTAAGTTGTAAGATGTGTCTGATTTTGGATGTCTTTGTCAGGTGTGTTTTCTAAGAGTTTTCTCCGTGGCTTGTCTTTTCATTTTTCTTACATGAGTTATTTTTGGTACAGCTGAAGTTATCTCTTTTAATAAAGCTTGGCATTGATATTTTCCTTTCCTGTATTCTACTGCTGATATCAGATTTTTAAGCAGTTACCTCGACCCAATATTGTAAAGATCCTCTTATGCTTTTATTTTATTTTATTTTATTTTATTTTATTTTATTTTTGAGAATTTTTATGGTTTTTCACCCGGCATTTAGTAAAGGTCTTTGGTTCATGTTGCTGAAAAGATTAAGATCTTCCCCTCCACCAACTTGTCTTTCCTCCATTGATCACTTCAGTGTGCATCTTTTCCTTAGCTCTCCACATGGCTCTGTTGGTCCATGGGCCATTCTCCTACCAGGACTATTGATTATTGCAGCCTTGGTACAAAGCACGAAGTCTGGCAGACTGAATCTTCCAAATGTGCTCTTCAATATCGGGCTACAGACCCTAGAGTCATTGCCTTTTGTTTGTTTGTTTGTTTGTTTGTTTGTTTGTTTGTTTGTTTTTACAAACTTTAGAACCAATTTATCAATAACATTAGAGTCAGTTTAACGTAACACATGGCTGGTTTTCTGACTGGGCTGGTAATGACTGCTGAGATTCAGGAAGGAAGTAGTGACACCTAAGCAATATTGAGCTGTCCAATCCATGACCATGGGCTATGGCTCTCCTGAATGACCTTTGACTTCATTTCATTCTAACATTTTGCAGTTCCCATGCCTGTTTTTATAATAGGATCTTATCGGCTCCCATCCCATGACTACTCATCTACATATGACCACATACCAACACCAGGATTGAATAATTATAACAGAAACTATGTGACCCTGAAACCCTAACATACTTCCTTGTTTTCTGGCTCTTTGCACAAAGTTTCCTGATCTCTGACAGTTTGAACGGTAGAGAAACGTTTTTACAGCTTTTCTGTCAAGCTTTGGGAAAGATAGCATCTCCCATGCAGGAAGAGAGCTCCCTGAATCTCATCAATAAGCTGGAAATCCTTCTTTGAAGCAATAGATTAGGAGGTGAGGGTCTTTGAGAATCCTTATTTATTTCATGTATATGACTGTTTTGCCTGCCTGTATGTCTGTGCACCACATCAGAAGAGGGCATCAGATCCCCTGGGACTGGAGTTTCAGATGATTGTGAACTGTTATGTGGGTGCTGGGAATTGAACCAGGTCCTCTAGAAGAGCAACCAGTGATATTAACCATTGAGCCATCTCTTGAACCTCTTGTAGGAAGTCCTTAATGCATATTTGATTGGTGAAATAAGGAATAAATAATGGATAAAATGGTTAATATCAGTTGTCAAGCTGACAGGACCTGGGATCACCTAGGAGACACAACTGTGGGTACGCCAGTGGAGAATTTTCTAGATTAAGGTATTCTATGGGCGTGCCTGTGGGATATTATTTAGATTGGCTAATTGAGGTAGGAAGATTTACCTTGAATGTGGGAGATACCATTCTATGGGCTGAGGTCCTGGATTATATAAAATGGAAACTGTCTATCGAACATCGTCTCTCTCTGAATCCTTACCGAAGATACTATATGTTCAGCTCTCTCAAGATCCTATTACCAGAACTTCTCCGCTCACATAGATAATACCCTCCAATTATGAGCCAAAAGAAACCCTTCTGTCCTTAAGTTGCCTTGTTGCTTATTCTGCAATAATGATGAAGCAATTAAAATACTAGTAACAGAAAAGAAGAATGCTAAGCAGTCATACTTGGGACTGTTGAAATGTATTAGTAACCATCATAAAAACTGTAGTACCAGAACTGGGATCAAGAGGGGCATGCAAGAGCCACACAGTTGGCAATAGGCATGTAAAGTCCTACTGTGGGCCAGGAAAGATGTCAGACGATCTAATAAGTGGTTTCTGACTGGACACTTGTACTCTTCAATCTCGTGTACAGCAGCACAAAGCAATGGGGAACGAATATTCTGTATCATTGTTTTGAGTACCCCCACTCCACAAGGCATAGTCGTCCCAGTCCATATATTCCTTGGGTGGTCTCAATGTTCCAGCTTTTCAGGGTAGTAAAGGAAGAGGGAGCAAAGATCTTCCACCAAGATCCCTTTGTTTCAAAGCAGCAGAGATGAAGCTCTCCCTGTAAGGGGAGATAAGAGCCTACTGTAAGAGAAGGATGGCGCTGACCATTCTGCCTCATGTCAGAAAGTGCCAGCCAACAGCAAACAATGTAATCCTGAAGCTGCCTGCTTTTACCCAGCACAGAGTTACAGAGGCTGCTCACAGGGACTTCTAGCAAATGTCACAGTTACCATCCAACATCTTCCTACAGTATACACCCATGTTTCTCACTCATCCACCCATCAGTTGGTTGTTCGGAGAGCATAGCCCCAGCCTAGAATATAGCCCTCAATAGCAGGCTTTAAACATCTGTCATCTACCTCTTGCATAACTCCCCTGGGGGTTGCAGTCCCTGATATTTACATTCACTTCCCTCACCAAGAAGAGTTTGTGAATCCATTAAAACCTCATGGGAGGTAATAATCGCTATGGAGATTTATATCCCATGCCCAGACTATGGTTGAATGTAATGAAAAGGACGTGGGGTGGAGTTTGAGACAACCCTAGGCAACAAAGCAAGACACAGAAAGATAAACAGAATTGGTAAATGCATGGGTAGATAAACAGATAGATGGTAGTTAGGTAGATAGATAGATAGATAGATAGATAGATAGATAGATAGATAGATAGATGGATGACAGGTAGATAGATACATCATTACATACATAGATATATAATAGATACATAGATAGATACATAATAGATACATGCACAGATCATAGATACTTAGATACATAGATAGATAAAGGAGTCTATATTATAAGTATAAAGCATAAGAACTCATATTTTAATATAAAATATAGACATACCTGTAGATATCTAGACAAGAGACTTTGTTCAACATCAGAAAGAAAAAATTAAATAACCGTTAACTAGTGAAAAGATGTTCCAGTCATATAGGACATAAAAATGAAAAAAAATGTAGACATAGACCAGAATGATCAAAATAAAAATAATAATACCTACAACAATAACAAAGCCCTCTGGGTCTTCAAGCTTTTTTTATAGTCCACACATCTGTGTTGACTATAAATTCTTCTTGGTATTAGAGTCCTTCTGCTCAAGCAGCCATGTTAAATTAGAAAAACTAACTTTTTTTGGTAGTGTTTTTTTTTTTCAATAGCAATATTATATAGATTTCACAAATATAGTGCTCACTTTGCACTATAAATAAAACAGATGGTGTCATAATCCCCATTTCAATGGTTTGTATAGCAAGGCTCAGGAGGCAAACCGACTTCTCCAAGGTCATACAGCTAGGAAGTCAAGGAAGGCCTGCATACTGGCCAATAGTTCCGGTGGTAGTGTTGTGTCCCAAGGCACTTGGGTCTAATCCTTTGTCTATCCAAATGGAATCTTCATTTCCTGATGTAGTGGGTGCCCTGAGTATGTGAATGTGATGCTGAGCCTTATTTTCTTGTCCCAAGGAGTCTAAACTACTTGGGCTGTCTGATCCCTCTCTCCTGTGTTCACAGGGATTAGGGGACTCCTTAGACCAGAGCTCACATAGTCCCCTCTTTCTCTGACATGATTTCCCTATGATATGGTCTATCTCTGACATGGTCTATGTCTGACATGATGCTATTTTCATGTGATCTATCTATCTCTTTTATAGTCTTCAGAGTCCATCTCGGGCATGGCCCACCTTGGATACGGTCCATCTCGGACATGGCCCATAGGGTTCACCTCTAACAAAGTTCTATTCTTTTTATTTATTTATTTTTTGATACTTTATTTACATTTCCAATGTTTCCCCCTTTCTAGGTCTCCTCTTTGGAAACCACCTATCCCCTCCCCCTCCCCCACCTCTATGAGGGAATTCCACCTCCCACCCACCCACCCACAAAATTCTATTCTAACATATCTGTGCTCACATTGTCTTCCTCTGACATGGTCCTCTTGGTCCCCTTCTGACATGACCCTCCCCTGACAATGCCCACCTCTGACATGGTTCCCCTGTAAGACGGTCCTACAGGTCCTCTTCTAACATAGTCCTCCTCTGCCATGATCTTCCCTCTGTTGGGCAGCCTCTGTCCTCTGCTGCTGACCCAGTTTGACTAACTCATTCTGACAGCATGAAAAACACATGGCTCTGCAGCCACTTTTCTCCCATGAAGTATGCAGGACACACACCATGGATGGTACTCGCATGGCCTATGAATCTGATCAGTCTGAAAGGCGTTGTAATCCCATGCCACTACCTCCTTCCTCTCCCACACATGCGCAAATCAGCACTGGTTGTCTCTCCCCCCAATACATTCCACACCCCCTGTGACCCACTAGACTCCCGAGTCTTCTAACCACAAAGGGACATACCACTCCCAGAGAGGTAAATAAAAAAGAGATAGAAATGGAAGTGACACCTCTGAAAGAGCACATGAAAAATCCTACTATGTTCCTTCAGCAGTAAACATCCGCTAAGTACTCAAACCATATAAAAATCAGAGCAAGAATAGGCTCCTGAGAGTCCTGGAAAGAAACTTTGGGCTGTTTGTGACCACTTGGCCAGGGTCTTTTCCACTAAGAGTAACACTGTTTCCTGAGTAAACTGCTAGAAACTTAAAAAAAAAAAAAAAAAAAAGCAGCTGAGGAGAGTGACCCTGTCTATCTGAGCTTCTGTTTGAAGGTCATGGGTACTAACAAACTCTCTTCTTGCAAGTTTCTTCAATCCCTTCTGAAAGGCAGAAAGGATCTCATGGGTGATTCAGGACCCCATGGTCCTGAGGCTGATATCCATACACTCACACATCCTTTACGTCACTGTTTAAAGGACCACTGTGGTTCACATCTGTGATGGTTACTGCTAACTGTCAACTTCGAAGCATGTGAGGCATGTATATTGATTTCATCAAGGGAGATAGGAAAACCTGTCCACTGTGGGCGGCACCATTCCCTGGCTGGGATCCTGGACTGTAAGAGAAAAGAATATGCACAACAGCAAGCGTTCATCACTCTCTGCTTCCTAATTGTGGATGGAATATGACTAGCTGCATCAAACTCCTGCCCCCTTGACTTGCATCAAACTCCTACCACTTGTCATGGTAAATAAATCTCCCTTAAGTTGACTTTGACAGAGTATTTGATAATAGCGACAGGTAAAGAAACTAAAACACACCTAATGGGGCAAGAAGCCAAACATCCAATTATGCTCTGAAATGTGTCCTCAGCAATGGGACAGGACTTTTCTTCATCAATCAGACTCATCTCAGGCAGCCTTTACACCGGCTTACTATAGTGTTCCTGCAACTTGGCATACAGTGGATGGCCAATGCTTTTATTGAATGGTTGGTGCTATCAACATCATCTGAGCTAAGTCCATGTCATTGAAACCAACCATTTCATTGGACATTTGATCTAGAATTCTGGGCACTTTTTTGTGTTGCATTAACCTGGGACAACATAACACATAGCCAAAGGCAGGGAAGAAGCTATGAAGGAGAGGTAGTGAGCAGGCACAGAACTCAGTGTCATCCCACCTAGACTGGAAGTGACCAAATTGCTGATGCCTCAGAGATGGCCAAACTTAGAAGATCCGGAATAGTCTCTACATGTTTCAGAACAGGATATGGATTCTGTGATCCAAGAATTAAGATTTGGCTGAATAATTTTGAAATATCAAAATGGGCCTGGTGTCACAGGCTTGTTATCCTTACTACACTGGGGGAGGTGGGCTGAGGCGAGAGGATCACAATTTCAAGGCTCATCTGGGCTTCAGAGTTAAGCCAGTATCTGCCTGAGCAAACTGACTGAGATCTTGTCTCAAAAAAAATTAAAATAAATAAATTAATTAACTAATTAAAAATATAAATAAATAAATATCAGGGCTGGGGATATAGAGTGCAGCGGTAGTAGGCTCATGTGGCACATTCAAGGCCCTGGGTTCAGTTTCCAATGCCAGGGAGTGGGGAGTAGGGGTGGGGAGTGGGGGTGGGGCAGATGTGTAAAATAATTCAGAAGGAGGTAGAATATGTCCGGAACAAACAGAAGTATTATTCCTACTCCCTCCTTATTCCCAGGGAGGAAGTGTCATAACTGTTAGCCACTCCTATTTCCTTCCCTACCTCACTTTTTCTTTTGGATTAACCTTCTCCCCTAAAATATCAGGAGACCACAAGACCAAGCTTCCAGTCCCTTCTACCTCGCGCCTGCCCCCTTAATTTCCTTAAAGAAGTATGAATGAATCTATGAGGCCAGGCAGATCTCGGGCCCCAAGATGGAGGGTAGCTACCGCAGCTGCAAAGTTCTAAGCCCATAAATAAGGTTTATGGTTCAACAGGCCTGACCTGGCTTTGCCCCTAAGGTGCAAAAGCAGTATCTTGTCATTAGTATTCAGAATACATCAGCCTAAAGTCTGTGCATGTGTTCCCAAGCTACTCTGGCCTATAAATCTTTTGGAAAGGGTGGAGCAGGGAAGGGGGAGCCCCTAGGGAGGGTCAAGAGGGAGGGGGTGAGGGTGGCTGGGGAAGCGTCTCCACTGAAATCTACAGTAGCCACTGGCTTTTTCTGCTTGGTGGAGGGAAAAGTCACAAGTCCCATCAAAGAAGCCATCTTGCCTTTCTACATAGAGGGAAGAGGAGGAGGAGGAAGAGGAGGAGGAGAACGAGGAGGAGGAGGAGGAGGAGGAGGAGGAGGCGGCGGCAGGACACAGATTCTAATCTGTAACACTCAATCTTTGTTTCCTAACCCTTCCGATTCAGAGTTGCCAATTCTCTGATTTTATTGAAGAAGCCATGTTCCCCTACATGTTAGTTGCTTATTGCTTAGTTTGAGTGGCTGTGTTTGTTTTATAGTCTACAGTGGATTGTGCCTGCCCACAGCATGGGAGTAGGTGTTGGAGGGGGGAAAGGGAATACACTTGCAGTGTTTCTGGTTTCTGGGGCACACATAAGAAGGAAACAGGGATGGGGGTATGTTGGAAGGAAGATGACCGAGACCTCCCTGAGCACCACTAATATTTCTGATTTCCGGTGCAATGTGCAGAGGAGGCTCTGCTGGGGCGGAGTTCAGTCCCTGCCTCATGTTATGAGAACCCAAGAAAGAACACCCACTCTGCTGCCTGAGCCTAGCTGGTGGGAAAAGGGTCACAGATCTGAGGGGCGTAAGAAGCTCCTGGGATCTGTGGTCCCTTCCATGTTTCCAAGTGTTTAGTTAGGCAGCAAGCAGAGAGGTATCCCTTTCTGCCTCCATCTGGGCCGACCAAACCTTCCCTGACACAGGAAAGTCTTAAGAGAGCCACTGCAGAGCTCTGGCAGGCCCATGGCCAGAGAGATGGCTGGCAGTGAAGAACAGAAAACCAGAGGAGGACCAGAGTATTCCATGACGGGCTGCCCATCCCCCAACGCTGCTATATGGATTTGATGGCTTTAAAAAAAAAAGCCATCAAAATCAACCTCAGCGAGCCTTCAAGGGGCAGCCAGAGGATGTGGCCTGTGAATTGGCCTCTAGCTTGTGAGTGGTAGAGGGGTAGAGAGAACCACCCCCAGGCAGTCCAGCCCCTGGTGATTGCAATTTTTTTTTTTTTAAGATGCAGTTTTGTACTAAAGCTTTATTAATTTCCTAAGTAATTTCTATGGAGACAAGATATCTCTGTGCAGCCCTGGCTGGCCTGCAGCTCACTATGAGGAATAGGCCAGAATTGATGTATATATTGCCTCTGCCTTCCAAGTGCTGGGGTTAGAGGCATATACCACCATGCCTGGTTAATACCCTGTGTTTTAAACACCATTCCCGTTTTCTTCCAGGGATTCTTAACTGTGGCATTACTTATGTTTGAGGCTTGTTTGGGGTGTGTGTGTGTGTGTGTGTGTGTGTGTGTGTGTGTGTGTGTGTGTGTGTATGTGTGTGTGCAGTGTTTTCCCTAGTGTGTCATTTAGCAAGTCCTCCTTTATCCCTTCATGTAGCATCCATATCTGTTGTGACAAAGAGAAATATCTTCAGATATTGCAAAGTGCCTACAGATATAAAAGTGTCCTGTTGAGAACCACTGCCTTGTAAGAATTTGTCTTTTGTAGCCCCAGGCTGCTGCCCACTGGGTATGGTCATCTATACCCAGAGCATCTTATAGAAAGGCAGAGAAGCAGGACCCTGGGCTATACGGTGCCTGAGGAAGATTTGAAATAGGAGACCCATTTCTTCTTGGTCCTCTGGGGTGGGGGGTATGCTCACCCACAGTGCACTTTAAAACTCAGAGAAAAAAAACAAAAAACAAAAAACAGACTCCAGAATAAGTAAACAGACTCTTCAGGTAGGGCTTCAAGAGTTGGCAAAAAGAGATGCGCAGAAATCACCCACTTTTAATAGGATACCCCATGCAGTATTTGAGAGACAATTTTTTTTTTACCAAAGAAAACTACTGATCGTTTCTTCAAATCTTAAATTTCCCTGGGCAGTTTTTTTCCCCTTATGTACCACTACCTCCAGGTAGAGGGCATCACCCAAGAGAAAGAATTGGACGGAGAGAGATATTCTTTTGAAGAAGAAATATCCCTCTAACTCCTTATAGAGGAAAATTTGACTTAAGACACTAAGAGGAAGGCAAGTCCTGCATCTCACCAAAGCACTCTGGGAGTTTAGGGTGGGCTGGGAGACTGGGAAGGGTGAGCGATTATCTAGAATTTTTTCTTGGTCTGAAATAGAGTCTCCACTCCCAGGGTGGGAGCACCCTGTCTGTCTCCCTACGCTGGAGAACCTTCTTTCCATGCTTGCCTGCAGAGAGGGTGGACCAGGATTTTGGCATGTTTGATGGAGGAGTCCTGACCACGTCATAACCTCCCAGGAAAGTGGAGGATTTACCGGGAGAGCTGGGAGGGCAGGGGCATCTTCCCTGGCTTTTCTGTCTGCCATCTATCTTGTTTCCTCTTTGAAGTTGGCCCATCAATCATGGCCTGGCAGAGTGAAAGGAGAGGGGGTGGGACCAAATGGGGCCAGTGAAACACCTGAGAAGCCACGGGTGACAGGTGGGGACAGAAAGAGCAGAGAGAAAGGTATGCCAGATCCAGAAAGCAAGGCTTGAGTCAACTCTTCACAAGCCAAACTGAGAAACCAGCTTTGGTGAGTTTAAAGGGAAATCTCATCATGTATGGGGGAAACAGGGCAAGGAGACAAGGATCGGAAGGAGACTCACCTCCAACACAGAAGCCTAACTCACCTAGGGCCACCAGACCCTAGCCCACAGAAAGGGGGTGTTAGGAATGTGCCCAGAGTGAGGCTCATGTCCCTGTCTTTGCCTGACCTCTGACCCTGGCCACTGCTCTTTCAGAGAGGAGAATTAAACCCAGGGCCTGGTATATAATAGCAAAGCTCTGTATCAGTGAATCATACTTCTTCATTTGCCTGATCCAAATGATTCTTAGCCTCCCTCTGGTTGTCGAATTCTACTGTCCTGGTTTTGCCTTCCATTTTCTTCTCTTGGTGCACAAAGGACACCAAAGTTTGAGACCTTCTACCATTGACCCTCTTTACTGAGAACTGGAAACTCAGAGATGTTTCCAGAACTCCCAGGCCCAAGGTTCACTTTGAAAGCGATGCAAGAGACCTAACATTTAACAAGACACTCCAGTCATCCCTTAGCTGATGGCACTCAGGTAGCCCATGCTCAGTCATGGCATGACCCTCACAGAGCACTGCAACTCTGTTACCCATCCTGTAACGTGGAGGAGTGACCCTGTCCTGCTGGAATAATAAATGAAATAGCCAAGGACTGGGAATGCAGCTCAGTTGGTAGCGTGCTTGCCTTGCATACACAAAGCCTTAGGTTCAGTTCCCAGCGCTGAATAACCTGGGGTTGTGGGGAGGTGGCACATACCTGTAACACCAGTGCTCAAGAGGTAGAAGCAGGAGGATCAGGAGTTCAAGGCTGCCCTGCACTACAGAAGATTCTGTTTTAAAAATAGTGAACAAATTAATGAATGAATAAATAATTGAGATATCTATCATAGACTATCATCATAGACAAATGTTTTTGAGCTAGAGTTCTGCACAGGTAGATTGGGAATAATGAGTGTACACAGGCTGTGTCACTCTTGAGGCTTTAAGAATGCAAACGGCATCACGGAAGGGAAGGGCTAGGTCTTTGGGAAGAAACTGCAGGTCTGTTGTCCCTTCAGGACAACAAGCTAAATTCTGGAGCCCTCTCAGACAGGCCTTCGTGTCTCCATGAAGTAAAACTGGCAGTCATGACCTCTGCAAGGCAGTTCACCTTATTGAAGCTGTCTGGTTAGGTGAGATGTTTATTAACATGGATGGACTGCCCGTGGAGAATGGCTACCACTGAGGGCTCACAGAATAAATTCCTTCCCCAAGTGCAATAATTTTCTGCTTCAATGTGGAATTCGTTAGCGCCCCAGGGCAGAGGGGTCTAGCCAGAAAGATGCCTGTGCCTCTGGTGTGGGAGCCGTCCATCCAAGGGACTGTGGTTCTCATGGGCCAACCTTGCCTTGGGAGTTGGGACTGATGACTATGTAACTCAGTTTCTACAAACTGAATCAAAACAGGCCAAGGTGAAGATAAGAGGAAGGAGAGACAATGTCTGCTGAGTCATCTCACTAGATGTTGGGTGGTCCCTGCACTTGCACCCGGTACATGTCCATGTGTTTAAGGTACAAACACATAGGGAAAATCCCTGGGGAGCTACCATCAACTCTTTACAACTGACTCAAAACACAACAGGTTAAAACCACAAATGACAATTGCATCATCATCCCCATGGGCCCCAAGTTAGCGTCCCCCACAGGCTGCCCTCGCCTCTGAAAGATAGATTCTGGGTGGGCTGGGCCTCCAGACTCGCTCATAGGTAACTTACTAGCTGTTAGCCCGAGGTTCCCCATCAGTTCTCATGTGGGCCTCTCTGAAGGCATGAATCACAGCCTGATAGTTATTCTTTCTCAAAACAAGGGGGTGTGAGCCAAGCGACTAATTGTATGTGCCCATTTGGCTGGGCCACAGTGCCCCTAGACTTAGTCATATATTATTTTAGAAAAATTCTGTGAGATATATGTTTTAAGATTAACATTTGGGAGGATGGATGTCAAGGAGAACAGATCAGCTTTTACAATGAGGTAGGCCACAGCCAATCAAGCGAAGGCTTGACTAGAATACAGCCCGGCCTTCTCTGAGAAAGAAGGGACTCCCCCATGAAAATCCGGCGTACCGGCCTCCCTGTCTTCCACACTCTGAACTTGACTCATTGATTCTCAGCTATTTGGCTAAGATCAAGTGCAGATTCTAAACCTACCAGACCTCCATAAGTACATTCAATAATTCCTTAAACTAAGTCATCTCCCCTCTGCCGTGACCCTATATCATGTGTGTGTGTGTGTGTGTGTGTGTGTGTGTGTGTGTGTGTGTGTATGTATAGGTGTGTATATCTGTGTATATGTGAACATCTATGAGTGTGAGTGTGTGTATGTGTGTAAGCACATGCATGAGTATGTGCGAGTGTATACGGGTGTGTGTATGAGTGTGTGTACATGTGTGTATGTGAGTGTATGTATGATTATGTGTGAGAACGTGTGAGTGTGAATGTGTGTATGTGTGTGTACTCATGTGTGTGTGTGAGTGTGCATGTGTACATATGTATATGTGTGTGTGTATGTGAGTATTTCTGTGCCTTCGTGTGTACATATATATGCAGATGTGGGTGCACGTGGCCACAATGTGTGTGGAAGCCAGAGGACAACTTCATGTCATTTTTCAGCGGCTATCTATTTTTTTTTTTTAAGCAGAGTCTCTCACTAGTCTTGAAGTCACCAAGTAGGCTACACTGGCTGGCCAGGGAGCCCTAGAGATTCAGTTTCCTCCCCAGAACTCAGAAAACATGTAGGGATCATGTTGTCTGGCTTGTTTGTTTGTTGGTTTGAAGCAAGGATTCTGGGGGGATTGAACATGGCTCCTTGTCAGTGCAAGGCCAGCACTTTGCTGAGCCATCTTCTCAGCTCAGCGCCCCCATATCTTTGTATGCACCTCTCTCTTTATCCATGCATACCACATACATGTGCACATGAATGTACCCCCCCCCCCCCAGAACCCTGGAAATTACACTGCATCGAGAACAAGACAAGGCATGACAGGTGACAGTCCCAGACTTCGGATCACCTAATCTTAGAAGTGGCACCCTCGCACTCCCGTTTTCCATTGATCAGATCACCCACACGAAGGGGCAGAGATCCTCTGAGAACCTGGAAGTACAGGTCAGGAGAAACACTTGTCTTCTTGTACAACTTCCCCGTGGTGGTGTGGCCCCTGAAGCATTCTGTTCTCATCTCTGAGGTGCATACCAGACCCAGCCTACCACAGAGGAGGGAGAGTGACTCGTGATAGTAACACATGGAGAACAGGTAGGACATTAGTGGTGATGGTAGTGACAGCGATTTCAGCAGTTGGATTTAGTCACGTGTTTGTTGCTGCTGCTGTTCGTAGTGGTGGTGGTGGTAGTGGTGGTGGGGGGGGGTGGGGGTGGTGGTGGTGGTGGTGGTGACTCTGTATGTGTATACATGTGCTATGTATGCATGAACATGTAAGCTTGGTGGCAAATACCTTCACCTGTGGCCACCCTACCAGCCCTCTACATTGTTCTGAGGCACAGGGTTTCTCACGGAACTTAGAAACCACTGACTCTGCTAGACTGACTCTCCAGCAGTCCCAGGTATCCTCCTGTCTCCCAGGATGACAGATGCATGACAGTGAGCCTAGATTTTTATGTGAGATCCAAGCTCGGGTCCTTAGGCTTCTGCTGAGACTTTTCTCCAGGTCCTGGTCATGGTTTTTACAGCTGCGGTCTTTAAAGGAGAAGGTCATTGATGGATATGGAAACCGAGGCTCATGCATACCAAAAGTGGCCTTATTCCTTAGCATTATTTACCTTCTCTGCACATCTCTACCTTGTCAGAGTTTGGTGGCAGTTGAAAGCCCCTTCTGGCCTTAATAGACCATAATACTCAGAGACA
Organism: Uromys caudimaculatus; assembly: GCA_028551405.1. Classification (NCBI taxonomy): domain Eukaryota; kingdom Metazoa; phylum Chordata; class Mammalia; order Rodentia; family Muridae; genus Uromys; species Uromys caudimaculatus. The sequence goes on along the minus strand of CM052710.1, from coordinate 8,383,780 downwards.
CAAAGCCTCTGACATGTTTGCTCTTAACAAGTATATTTGCTAAGCTCCTTCTGCCTGCCGGTTCTTTGACCTGGTATTGGCATTGTCCGTCAGCAAAGTTCACATCTGAATTGAGACCTGGTCTATGAGCAGTTATATAGAAGAGAGGCTAACCTGCACCCCTCTGCCCCCCAACTTCACAGAAATGGCTGATTTGGCTGACAGTTCTGTAGAGATTAAACCCAAAAGCAAGCTTGCAGTCTTTGCATGGGCTGCATGGATGCTTCTGTCCTCTTGGTGGCCTCCTCAAGATGGACACCCTTGGCTTCTCTGGCCTCCACCATGCTGATTCACCTCCCCAGCCCCTCCCCATGTCTCTACTTCTTGATCGGGCTCAAGGAATACTATTTATTTATTTATTTATTTATTTATTTATTTATTTATTTAGGTTTTTTCGAGACAGGGTTTCTCTGTGTAGCCCTGGATGTCCTGGAACTCACTCTGTAGACTAGGCTGGCCTCGAACTCAGAAATCCACCTGCCTCTGCCTCCCAAGTGCTGGGATTAAAGGTGTGTGCCACCACTGCCCGACTGGAATCTTATATTTTTATGCCTGTGCGAATAGTCTCTAATCCAGTGCCTTTAAAGCTCCCATGCCCCAGAAAACATCTCAGACAATGAAACCCAGATCTGTGCTGATGGCCTCAGACTAAGAATCTACCTGACTGGCAGTCAACCTGTCTTCCTGGATACTGCATAAATCCCTCGGTGTAAACAAAAGAGAAACAGAATGGATCTCAACTCCTTCCTCCAGGTGATCCCACATGGGGACCCTCCTCTGTGTAACCAGATCTTCCAGGAACATACAGGCTACTGAATTAAAAACCTGGAAGTCTACTCCTTTTCTTCCCTCTTGCATACTGGACTAGCTTATAAGCCCTATTGATTTCACTTCCTGCACGGTCAGCCTTAAATGCCTTCCTTCCTCCCCACACCTGTGGCTAGCATTTCAGGTGCTCTTCGGTCTATATCTGGACCTGGCTGCAGACATCGACTGACCTCTGCTTCTCCGTGCCTTCCTCTTCTCTTTCAACATCACTTTCTAAGCTGCAAACTTGACCAGGGCATCTAAAGTGCACAGCGATCACTTCCCATGCCCAGTGTCAAACCTTCTCAACAGTCCCTAGGCTCTTTTGTGGGACGTTCAAGGGCCTTTCACACCCTTTCTTTATTAACTGCTCTTTGTGACCTTTGCACTGTCCTCATCTGAGTCAAACTGCCACAAGGTGTTCCCTGACAGGATATTTTTGTTGATTCCCTGTCCCATGCTCAAATTGTTTTCCTTTTGCTTATCAATATTATTGAGGCTTGGTAGCAAATTCTTGCATGCTGTAAGAGCCATCCAAGACGCCCCACAAAGCCTTCTAGGGTTGCATTTACTATTGCATCTACCAAACAAAGATGCACTCTCAGTAAACAGCTAGAGCTTGTTTGCAAAATTTACTACACATGGCCCATTGGATCTCCACCAGGGTCCTCTGTGCCAACATTCTGGAATGTTCCATTACCGTACCTGGAATGTAGGAATGACATCGTACAGTGCTCAGGTAGAAAGAATCCTTTGTCAACTGGAACAGAAACTTGATGCTGAAGACCATCAGGGAGATTAGAGATTTGGACCTAAGGGAAGACGCTCAGAATTGATCTATGCAGGAGGAAGCCACACCACACTTTAAAATCCTCCCCCCCAGAAGTTTTGGGATATGTTTAAAAAATGTTATGCCCTAAGAAATCAACAAAATGTCTTTCCTTGAATTCATTGATTACAAGCTCCCTTGGTACATTTACGCATTTGGAAAATGATGAGACTACTTTGTATAGCTAATGCTTTATTATCGAATCTCCTACTAGAATAAACAGAAACGTCAGCAGCTCCTGAAGACTTAGTCAGTGTTAGACTTTCCTCTTGCATTCTTCCCTTTAAGCTTCTCACCAACCCAGGCTATTACAATGATGATGATGATTATAATTAATTTATTTGCTTTACATATATTATGCTGCATTTTCTTCCAAGTTCCAGCATTCCATCCTGCAGGAAGGCTCATATGACTTAGGAAATAAACTTCTTAGGTCTGGGAAAACCGAAACACACAAGGTTCACAAGATTCCTCACCAAGACCAGCTGAGCTGCCTGGAGAAGACTCCAATGATCTATGCTGCCTAGAAGAAATCCTCCAGTCTGTTGAGTTGTCTGTCAGTAATGCAGGAAGCACTAGGGCCACAGCTTTTGTGAATCATCACCCATGTTGGGGTGGGATTTCCAGTGAAGTAGCTTCTTTGATTCTTTGAACCATCCCTGATCTTATAAACAGCATTCCTATTCCCCCCCGCCCTCCCCCCCCCCGCCATACTCCTTAAATAAACTCAATAGGTTGCCAAACTGGACTTTAGTGGACTCATCACTTTATAGTCTATCATCATCTATCTGGGGTGAATAGATATTTATATCATGCCTTCGTAGGAAGAGTTGTACAAGCAAGCACAGATGTAGAAGTTCTTGGCTTTAAAATGTTGCATCCCTTCATGAAAGCCAGGCTGCAGAGTTAAAACTCATGTTCAGGTTTTATGAACTCACAAAGAATATTAATGACTATAATATAGTCTGTAGAGCGAGAGGGAAATTGCCTTAGTGTGTTTTCTGCTTTCATAACAGAATGCTCATAGACTGGGTTGTAATAGGAGCTGTGGGGCCACCTCTATGTAAATGCCAGGGGCCATGCAGCTACAAAAGCATCTCCTGCAAGAGGACCTAATTGAGGACTGCCTGAAAGACCAAGGATTGCTGGTGCAAACAATGCCAGCCAATCAGGAGCTGCTGTTTAGAAGAGATGCTTTCTTGGAACCAATGAGGTGCATGCAGAGGGTATTAAAGGAACCTGCAGCAGTACTCAGATGAACTTGCTTCTGCATTTCTCACCTGCTCCCGGAGTTGGAGACTGTGTTATTGACTCTGTGCCATCTCATCTCAAACTTCCAAGGGCAGGTAGGGTCAGGCATCGAGTCATCCAGTGCACAGGCAACATATGGCGCCCAACGTGGGGCTTGAACCCATGATCCTGAGATTAAGAGTCTTATGCTCTACTGACTAGGGAGTCCAAGAGCATGGCAGCTATTTTCTGGCAAGCACCTGCATGTAATGATAACAGGGTGGGAGGCAAGCAAGCTCAAATGGAACAGAGGGGGGAAATGGTTAAAGATGCCCCTTTACCTAGAACCCAGCCTTGGGGTAAGTGTAAGAGAGCTATGAGCATTCTTCCATCCCTGAGGCCCAGTGACCTCTCAAAGGTAATCACTTCTTTTATTTTGTTTTTAGTTAACAGGACTTACTTGTGATATTTTCAAGCATGTATGTCTTTGTAAGCTTACTCTTCTTTGGGTCCCCCATTAACCTCCCCCACTTTCCCTCCTACTTCTTGCTGCCCCATTCCTTTCATTATCATTATAATCTCAATAGAATTTAATAAGTTTTATGGGGGAAAAGTGTTCAAATCATAGCAGAAATCAAATTTCATTTCACCTCATTGGTTAGTTCCAGCTCAGTTGTTCAAGAGCTAACCATTATGGCAACAATGTTGGCATGATCTGGCCGGTACAATTTAGCAAAAATGAAATCAAACAAAAGGAGGATAAGTTCAGCAAAGTGGCATCTTTTACTTTTTATCTCAACTTTTACATATATGCACATTTGAAAATCTATGTGAGTGTGTGTCATGTGTGTGCAGGTGCCAGCAGAGACCATAAATGGACATCAGATCCCTTACAGGCAGTTGGGAGCTGCCCAACACGGGTTCTAGAAACCAAATTCGGATCCCCTAGAAAAGTAAAAAAGGTTCTCAACCACTGTTCCATCTCTCTGGCCTCAGTGAGTAACATCTTTTAGGCAAAATTACATCTTGGAACTAAAAATAGTCAATGTTTATTTAAAGTCTATATACACTGGCATTAAAAGCCCCACAAAAAATACAATAATTGCCAATGTATTATCACTAACATTTAGAATAGTTTAACATCTGTAGTACAGCCTTCTTCCCCACCTGGAGCAATTAATGTCTGTGTGTAACTGAAAACTAATATGCTTTGTATTTTTATAAGTAGATCTTTATCTGTCTCATGAGTTTGTTTTTTTTTATTATTATTATTCTTAGCTATGGCTAAGCTTCTAGAAGTCAAAATATTGCCTTAGGTTTCTCTGCTAGTTAGCTGAGTAGTGTGTACAAGTACTTCCTGAAGTGTCCATCATAAATGAATATATAATATATTCAATATTGCTAAGTACTGTCAAGACTTCCCCCCCCCCCAAAAAAAGTTCAGGAGACATTCTAATTTCATTCTTTTGCTATGATAAAATACTCTGACTAAATGCAACTTGGGGAAGGAAAGAGTTTATTTAGCTTATACTTCCACACCACAGTCCATCATTGAGAGAAGTCATGGCAGGAGCTCAAGCGAGAACTTGAGGCAGAGACTATGGAGGATCACTGTTTGGTAAATTGCTCACAGGCTTATGTTTACATAGCTTTCTTATATGTCCCAGAACCATTTGCCTAGGGAATGGTGCTGCCCACAGTGGGCAGGGCTCTCCTGTCTCAATTAACAACCCCCCCACACACACACACATACACACACAGAGCCCAGCTGGATCAACACAATTCCTCAATGGAAACTTTCCTCTCAAATGACTCCAAGGTGTGCTAAGTTGATATTTAATGTTAACTAGGACATGGAGCAAGTAGTAATGGATACAATGAGAGCACTGGGTAGTGAAGAAGGCTTCTCAGACATAGTGTACTAGGGTAGAGACCTAACAGACGTGTGGGCCAAGTCACAGGAATATCTGTAAAATTGCTATTGGATATTTGTAGCCATTTTATGTAGGACATTTATCCCAATGAGAAGACTCCTCTTGAGTATGAAAATGTGTGACTCCTTCCATTAACAGAATATTCTAGAATAATGCTTTGCCAGCCTCTGGGCCCAAATGTTACAAGGTTAACAGCTTCCATGTCTCTTCCATTGAAAGCTACTGTGTTGCAAGGGAGCTCAAGCAGCCCTTGGAAGAGGCCCCTGTAAAGGGAAACTGAGGCTCCTGATAACAGCACAGTTAAGCTACCAGTCAGCTTTCAGTCAATGCCAGGTTACCACAAGCCCGGCCAAAGCACTCCACCTAAAATCCTGTGGAGCAGAATAGAGCCATCCCCATCAATTCCTTCACAATCCAGGGATTCATTCGCAAAAGAAATGCTTTCTGCTTTTTTAAGGCATGATCAGAACCGTGGAGAGATACTGCAAAAGAAATGTCTCTGAGGGAATGAAGACCGTTCAGGCAAAGATTTTGGCCCAGGGCAGGATTCAACACATTCCAGGGCCAGAGAGATCAGTGGGGATGGGGTAGCAAACAAGTGACAGAGCATCAGGAGGTGAAGTCTAAGAGCTCTGTGGATGCTTCAGGATCGGACAAGGTCATCAATTCTAGTATGAATCATATGGAAAGTGCCAGAGAATGTTGGGTGAAGAAATGTAATCTGACTCATATTTTAAAGTTCCAAGAACTTGATGAGTGAATAGCTAGTTACTGAATGAAGATCTAAACTTGTGGTTTTCCATCCTGGCTGTACATGGGAATCATAGGAGAGTCAGAAAACAGCGGGGATTTTAAAATGTGAGCTCTGCCTCTGAACTATTGAGTCCAAGTCCTTGGGAATAAGGCCCAGACATTGACTTAAAACAAAATAACAGCAAAATAAAAATCTCTCCCAGTATCCCTCACATGTACTTAGGGTTGAGATTAATTGCCTAGACACAGTAGCCCATGGCTAAATACACCCCATATGTTTATAAATAAAGTTTTATTAAAACAAAACTATTCTCGTTGATCTTATTCACATACTTATTCATCTGTAACATCTGGTTTTGCTACAATGGTGAAGAAAAGAGTTAATCTGCAGAGGTAGGAGTTATATCAGATAATTTACAAACTATGTACCAATACTTGGCTTCTTGTGGGACTTCTAAAAATGGTCGATCAGAATCTCCAGAAAATGTAGTCAAAATGCAAAATGCAATGCCTTTCCTTATTCCCATAGGCTGGAGCCTGTAGGTCCTTAGTGCTCTAGATGTGTCTGTTACCAACCAGGGTTACAATCTACTAGGAAAGATCCAGAAATCCTGCATTTGAATGGAACCCAATCTGGTTGACCTCTTCTCTCTGCATATACAAGCTTCTCTCCTGAACTGACAAGTTGAGATGTCACAAGAACCATTTGGTTGCTTTTGAAACCCTGGGATGATGCCCTCTCACACAGGTGACTGAATCACAGCCTCTGAATGGTCATAGTTGTATTCTGAATGCTGTGGTCAGACCCTGCAATGGGGCTGGGAGTGACATCAAGTCAAAGTGCAGTCCGTGAGGCCCATGCCTTTGACTCTGCTTAGCCTGTTGTGCTTCCTCTATGGGGAGCAACCTCTAATACGCACCAGGTGAAAAGTAAACATTATTCTGGTACCACGATGTTCGGCCATGGCCACAGAACATCAGGATAAGCATACAAGTTCAAAGACCTAAGCAATAGTCTGATGTTTGGTCCACATTCTTGGAAGGTCTCATTTAGCAGGTCTGGGGTGAGGCCTAGCAGGAGGAGATTGTGGTGACCATTACAATGGCTGGAAATTGTTAGAGCACTGATTTCCAACCTTGAGCTTACACCAGAACCCCCTGGAGGGCTTGTTAAACAGCTGATTGCTAGGCTCCACCCTGGAGTTTCTGGGAGTTTGGGGGTGGAACCCAGGACTCCATCTTTTCAGAAAGTTCCCAGATGAAGCTGAGGCGGTTGGTGCCAGGACATGGTGGTGAGTCCTAACCGTGAGAGGTATCTCAACAGGCTGAAACGCTTGACTGGATTTAGGGAATTGGTTCCTGTTGGCAAACCGTTGGCAAGATCCTTATCATGCATGCATGTTACATCCATAGGCAGGTCCTGAGACAATCCCCCCCTGGCAGGTACCATGGTGATGAATCGAGTGAAATCCAACAAAGCCCAGGAAAACAAAGTATTTCAAAATTGAAAGTGGCCAAGGGTCCCTTAAAATCAACCCCCAGTTAGAACCCAACGGCATGATTATATAACCCATGCATATATAATTAGGTACTTTCCTGCTCTTTTTCCCCACCCACTTCTCCCAGGCTGGCTTTGGGAGAAGAAGGAAGGGGGCCCCCGAGAGTCTGAGGATTCCCAACATTTTATCCTGTGTTCCTCTACTCATATAAACTTCCTCAAAAAATAGTACTTGGCTGCAACCGGAGCCAAACCTCAGAGCTTCTTGTCCATCAATTAATATTTATTGGGCCTTCACAATGAGCTAAGCAGCCTTATAAAAGACAACAGGACCTACAGACTGTTATTAAGCCAAAGAAGTACCTCGCCTCCCTTTTCACAAGGTGTTGGCAGCTGGGTGGTTGTGTCTGGGTCAAAATGCACATTGAGCCACTCACCTCACAAAAATGCCCTGAGCGTTCACTATGTCATGGTGTTCTCTCAAGTCCTACAGATAGGGTAGTGGCTGCAAGAGACTGGAACATCTGTCTGCCCCAGCATAAGGGAGAGGTTGAAGGCTCTGAGAAGCTATGGGTAGAGGCTGATGGCTATGCCTTTGTAAGCAGAGCTCTCTGGTCTGGTGACTGGATTGAGCAGTCTGCTCTAGGGCTGTTAGTTGGTGTCAGTCCATGAATTATTCCTGGAATTAGGTATCTTCATTCTCAAGACTTGTGGGTGATGAGATCTAGGTTTAGAAGCAATGGATACCATGTTTAGGGGAAATGCTCATATTGGGTGAGTTCCTAGGGTTTCTTTTTTGTTTTCTTGAATAAAATAGGCACCAGTAAAACCAGGCAAAGCTAAAACATGGAAGCCCATCCAGGCCATCTTCTCTAGATCTGCTCCTCATGTGTCTGTTTAGAGGTTGCTTGATCTCTGTTGGGACCCTGGGCAGTGTTGGTTAATGTCACTTCTTATCCTCCTCCATAAGAAACCCAGGAACCCACAGGCCCAGCCGTCAGTGTCTCTGTTAGCCACACACACACAAAGGGTATTTCAGATGAGGATCCTGGGACTCTAAGGCCCGAGGAGGCAGGTGTCATTTACCTTGCACATGATAGCAACTGCAGCATAGAGCAGAGTATCTGGTACCCAGCCAGTGCATGAAGGGAAGAGTAGGGGGACAAATGAGTCAGAGGTACTTCACAGAACTTCAAAACCGCATGAGTCTCCCCACAAGAGATTCCTCCATCCTGAGGACCCTGATGCTGATTTCGCTGGTGACACTTAGCCCACTGCTTGTGGAGAATGAATGGAGGTGGTGGTAGGAGCTGAGAACCTAAATGGAAACACATGACTAGGAAAGCCGGCCAGTGGAAGATGAAGGCAAATGTCCCATTCGAGATGAAGGAAGAAAATGAATTGTAAACTGGAGGTTAATCACTGAACCCCACCCCTCAGCTGAAGGCATTGGTGAAAAACAAAAATTGAGATTGTTTTTGTTTTTTTGGTTTTTTGTTTTTTTGGTTTTTGTTTGTTTTGTTTGAGACAGGCTTCTTTGGGTAGCTCTGGCCGAACTGGAACTTGCTGCTCTGTAGATCAGGCTGGCCTTGAACTCAGAGATTCTCCTGCCTCTACCTCCTGAGTGCTGCGATTAAAGGTGTGCGTCATGACCAACCAGCTGGGATACCTTTTTGAAAGACCAGGATTTTAATTCATTCATTCATTTAATTAATCCTTTAGACGTACTTGCTTTCTAAGTGCTGAGCTAAGACCCATATTTTGAGGCAAGAAGAAATAGGGAGCAAACTCAAAAGTAGTAGAATGATCTTGAGCTGTGATGCCCACAAGATTGTCAATTGAACATGTCAGTGCATAAAGAAAATATAGAGAGAGCTAACAGAACATATGCTGCAGAGATGCAGCAATCAGAAACTTACCCATTGTGATGGTTTCTATATGCTCAGCCCAGGGACTATTAGAAGGTATAGCCCTGTTGGAGTAGGTGTGGCCTTGTGGGAGTAGGTGTGACACTGTGGGTGTGGGCTTTAAGACCCTTTTTCTAGCTGTCTGGAGGTCAGTATTCTGCTAGCAGCCTTCAGATGAAGATGTAGAACTCTCAGCTCCTCCTGTGCCATGCCTGCCTGGATGCTGCCATGTTCTTGCCCTGATGATAATGGACTGAACTTCTGAACTGTAAGCCAGCCCCAATTAAATGTTGTCCTTATAAGAATTGCTTTGGTCATGGTATCTGTTCACATCAGTCAAACCCTACCTAAGACACCCATGTACAAATACAAAGAAAAATCTTACCTAGGGCAGGCAGTGACTGTCCACTCAAAGAACATGTTCACCAGCCTACACGTTGAGATCCGTGCATGGCCGTGTCTCTATCTTTGAGATTCAAACACTTTTCTTTTCAGAAAATTCCCACTCAGTCTTTAAAACTTGATCTTCATTTAATCTCTCACCTCAAAAGCCGATTGCTTTCTCCCGTGGGCTATCATAGGACCCTTGATTCAGATCACCATTGTCTTGTGACTTAACGTAGTGGCTGAACCACATGACTACCCATCAGCCCCATTTCACTTCAAGTGCCTGAAGACCAAGGTCTTGCCCAAGTGGCTGTCATCTCTACAGTGTCTGTCATGGAAAAGGCCTGAGAAAATGGATTTGAATGAATGAATGAATGAATGAATGAATGAATGAATGTTACATGCTGTGTTGAGTTTGAGTATTCAGTGGGATCGTGTCTACTGATCTACTGTAGGTGGGAAAGATCCAGCTGTTGTAGAGAGCTGACAATGGCCAGAGTTAGACCTTTTAAGCAACAGAGAGAGCGAATTCCCACTGATGAGAACTACTCCATCCTCCATCATTCAAGAGGCCTTGAATGAGCAGGGAGGCTCAAAGGCGATTGGAGACTTGTTTATATCAAATAAGCACTTGCCTCAGTGTTCAAAGATCAGCAGGTTCCAACTTGAACTTCTAGAAAAGACATAGCCATAGACCTATAGTCGCTGCAGGAGAATGGGCAAGCCAAGCCAGGCTTCCATCTACCTCTTGATGAGCAGCCTCTTGGGATTTTTTTGGAAACTCCACCCTGAGCAAGATTTGTGGGGATACACGATCCATCTATCCCACCACTAGGGGTGAGGGGGTTGGGTCTCGGAGTTGCTTCTTGAGAGAGCGGTGGCAGAACGAAATAACTGTGGTATTTACCGCTGCTAATTAACAGCATCATGTTCGTGAGTAATGTTGTGGTGTCAAGGGTGTGGAGAGCTTTCATTATTGGCTCCTCCTTTGCAGGGTTATAAACTCCAGGAGAGATGTCTCCTGGCTGAAACTTGGCAGCTGGCCTGAGGTTCTTGTGGTTGGTGCTGGCCCTGCCTGCTCTGTCAGCCTGTTGAGATCTGTCCTCATTTCTACAGCTGTCCCTGCAGGGGCCACGAGCTTCATGGAAGCAGAGTAACAAGAAGCCATTCTTGCAGTGATGGAGGTAGGCAATTGAAGAACCTACACCCAAAAGTGGAAGAGTGAGCCCCATATATTCTAGAACTATGCAAGTCTGGGTGAAGTCACCAAAATGGCACCAGGCAATGGTCTACTTCATCACTGTCTAGAGATGGTGGTTATCGAACCAAGAGCCAACAAAAGAATCCTCAATAGGCTACTTCAGATGTGAAGTAGGGGCATTTGGGTTTTATGTCTTTCAGATAAAGTTTCTAATCTGCAACAACCTTTCCTTTCTTATGCGGTGACTGTCACTGTCGGCTGTGTCTTATGCTTTTCAATATCTACTGTCCAAACAGTATCTCACTTTAACTTTTCTCCCCACGAAATGATTTTCTGAAGCCGGCCATGGGAGGTTTTATTACTCCAATTTTACAGATAAAGAAATCAAGGATTGGGAAATTCCAACGACTTTCCCAGACTTAGACGGCAGTGCCCAGGCTCCAACTCAGATCTTCTGACGCCAAGCACAGCGCTCAGATTTTCCACCTTAGCATGTTCTGAAAAGGATAAGACTCAGCATTTTCCTTCCACCTGGCCCCAAGTCAAGCCAAGCCAGCTGTGAAGAAAGGGTGGATGGAGATGAATTATGAATGTCCCTCTGCAAAGGGAAGTGTTGCTCAATGGGCAGTAACTGGCTTCTGCTTCTTCTTGGGGAAGCTTGGTTCAGTGTGGCTTAGGTTTTTTGGTGGCTGGGCATCCAAGATGGAGCGGGGGTCTTAATTGTGGATTATAAATCAGAGGAGACGTAAGAAGAGATGGCTGGAAGACTGTTGCCAGATCTCTATACCGCACATAGACAAGACCAACAAGAACACAGCTACCTTGCTCCCACCCCTACCGCTTGAGTCCTTGGAAGGTAGTCAGGTGACAAAAGGAAACAACAAATTAGTAACCCACTACTTGGAGATTTTAATTAGCCATGAGAACGAGACAGAGCAGGAACCCATCCCGGGAAATCTACCGTGTTCCAACCACCTGGCTGGGACATCCACTCCTTTCTGGAAATGTTTCCAAGATGTGGGTAATAACCCGTTCAACCTGTCCCACCTTCTCAGCAAAGGCAGGAAACACTGGGCTAAACCACTGAGGTCCAGTTAAGGACTCCAGCAGAGTGTGCAGGGCCATGGAAAAGGGAGACGGCATTGTCGGGACTGTTTGGGATGTCTCAGGAAATCATGGCTGAACCACCTAGAAGGGCAGGAGAGACACCTCTTTTTCATACCCGGAGACTGAACGACTGTTCTAAATTATCCATCTGAACACAATTACACGAACATAGAGCGTACAGAGCCGTGCTTAGGCCCCATTTAGAGATCAGCCAAACGGGCTTTATTTTGCAAGAACTTCTTCCCCTGCCTGTAGAGAGTGCCTCTGGCTCACATCTATCTCACAGTACATCTTTTGATAACATCTTTGCTATAAAACAGTAAGCAGGAGCAGGCAAAGGGAGTGTGGCCTCCGTAGGGACGCAGCATAGATGTTCCACGCATGAACAACCTGCGGGAGATGTAGCCTTGGTTCTATCTCAGAGGCCTAGCTCACCAGTGAGATGAAAGAGCAAGCAATCATGACTTATTTTTTTAGGTCAATGTTCAAGAAATCATCAAAACCACTGTTAGTCTTCTCCCCTCCCCCCAAGACTTCTACCTTAGCTTCCTTGACTAGTGTGATGTACCTGAAGAAAGGTTGGCACGGCCTCTGTCTCGTGGTTACTGGATCTGTCCACAAGAGGATAGGGAGCAGGTTACCTCCTTGCTCTGAGATCTTCTGCTTTTTGATAGCTCTCTCTCTATATATATGTGTGTATATATATACATATATATACATATACATATATACATACATATACATATACATACATACATACATACATATATATATATATATATATATATATATATATATATATATGATTTTATTAAGCACTCCCATCTTCTCCTTGCCTAGTCAGGATGACTTTAAAACACAGGATGGCGGAAAGGGCCTTCAACTCTCTCACTGCACTCTACCAACCAAGACAGAGATGCCAGGGTTCCAGGAGGATGGTTTTCACCATCTGACTCATCTCAGTCCTGCTTTCCCTTGTCTGTTCCGAATCCGTTCCAGTGCACAGCTGCAGCTGCTATGGTTTGACTCCAGCTTGACTTTGCACCCACCCCCACCGCCCGTCCTCCAGAGTCACATGTTCGCCTTTGGTTTTGAGAAGATGGCATTGCTAAGAGGTGGGACTCAGTAGAAGATTCAGAGGCTATTGTGGGTATGCCCTGGGGAGGAACTGATGAAGTTTCCCAGGGAACCTGGTTAGGTTTCTTGAGAGAATTCTTATAAAAAGAGCACAATCAGTCCCTCCCTGCTCTCTGCCTTCCTGTCTCACCCACCACGTGGCCTCCCTCTCTTACAGGCACCCCTACCCTCGTGATGTGATCTACCATCAGGCAACACAGTCAGAAGATGGACCCTCACCAGAGGTAGCTGGTGTTGCTTACAATTTCAGTTGCCAATCTGTGGCCTACATAAACTTCTTTTCTTCATGAGTTATTCAGCCTTCGGTGTTTTGTTATGGTACTGAAAAGCTGAGCCACACATCATCCCACATCCCACACACCCTCCTCAGGAAAATCGCCTTTCACCTCATTCCCTACCTTCAAAATTTGCATTAATTATATTCAGCAAGAACGAATAGTCTCATCTTCATGCGGCTGCGCACCCTAAAGGAAAGGAGTCCCAAGAACAGGAAAGGCTGCAGAATGCCTGTTTGTATTAACTTAAGGCTTTCCAGGGACAGCGAGGTGGTTCAGAGTCAAGTGCTTGCTTTACAAACAGGAGGACCTGAATTTGAATCCCAGAACCAGGTGAAAAGGCCATGTGGGCTGCTGAGTGTAATTCCAAGGTTGGGACAGTAGAACCAGGTGGATCCCTGGGGCTCATAAGCCAGCCCAGCTGAATCTTCAAGTTCCTGGTTCAAAATACCAAGGCAGATAGATGCACCCGAAGACCCTTAGGTCTGGCTTTCCTAGACATGAATAGACATGATAAAGAGATAATGGTCACTGCATCTCTTTCCAGCTTATCTCACTAGAAACTGAGATATGGCTTTCTGGGGTCTCTGTCCTAAAATTCAGATTCCCTTGAGCTTCTCATGATGAAAAAGATTCTGGTAGGATTAATAACTGAAAGATCCCAGCATGGTTTCCGCAGTTGCGTGGTGTGCGTCTGACTGCTGCAGGATGACAACACAGGAGAGGCGAGGCTTTTGCTCAATGATCAGCTGCTTACGTAAGCTGATGGGAAGATTAGACTTCTCTATCAGGGATGAACACTGTCCTCAAATGAGCTCACAGATGCACATTTAAGATTACATAGGTGGCAATATTTTCAAATTCACATAGGGTACAGCTCCTATGCCTCTTTCTGTCACTGAGGTTGTCTCTTGAGGCTATTCATATTCTTATGGAAAGACCATTATTATTTTAAAAAGAGTGAATTAAAATGGAAAATTATACAAGCAAAAGGAGAAGGAGGAGGAGGAGGAGGAGGAGGAGGAGGAGGAGGAAAAATCAGAAGCTGGCTTCTTCCAGATCATTTCAACCAAGTGTGCAATGAGTGTGACCATTCTCACACCCATAAACAAGTGTGACAAGGTCATGCAAAACCAGCACAAAACATAGCTGGACTTTTCCCAACCAATCACAAAACAGTATAGCCAAGCCAGGTGAAAGTAGGAATACCTTGGGAATTGAAAAACTTTGAAAAATGTCATGGAGGGAAAGTGGTGCTTACAAGACTAGTAAGTATCCAGTCGTTCATGCAACATATTCCTTGACCACGCTTTCACCTCTCTACTGTGTCTCTACAAGCTAGGAGAACCACAGTGTGGGCTTTGCTACCTTTTAGTTTAAGTCATACATTCACTGGTGAAGACTCTTTCCTGTTCGTATGTGTAATTGGAGAGGTTATATCTAGAACTGTAACTCATGTCGTTGAAACTCAAGTTTGTCCTCTCCTTGCCTAGAACAAGTTCTATTTGATCCCACTACCTTTGTGCTTTCTTTTCTAAGGAAAACAAACACCTTTCCAGCCACAGTAAGAAAGTAACAACCAGAATGTATCTAGACCACCTGACCATACAATGTCTTTATGGATGCTGGCAAACATTCATCAAAACTAATGAGAAAGAGAGGATACTCATGTCCTCTTATTTCCTGTTCTGTGATGTCAGTGTTTCATATCCCTGCTGTACCAAAGAGCAGAAGTAGGCAGGTTTTCAGGTTAGACCTAGGAATCCAGACCCTTAACGTCATTGTTATCCCTCTCATCAAACAGGCGGGGAGATGTCTCAGTTGGTAAGGGTAGACGCGCAAGCATGAGGACTTGAATCCCCAAGACGATATAAAAACCCAGGCATGGCAGTGCATGCTTGCAGTGCTAGCCTTGTGGGGAATGAAGATATGTAGACCCCTGAGGTTCACTGGCTGGCCAGCCTAGGCTAATGGATGAGTTGAAGGTTCAGGGAGAGACCCTGTCTCAAAAAATAAAAGTGGAAAGAAATCAAGGGAAGATATCCAACATCTGCCTTCAGCCTCCACAATACACATGTGTACCCATGCACATGAGCGTGTACATACACATGCGCACACACACACATACACACAGAGGGAGAGAGAGAGAGAGAGAGAGAGAGAGAGGACACGAACACCTGCTCTGAAAAGGGAGTATAGTTGAAGAACCGTGTAAAGTCTAAAGTTGGTAAGGCTGATTAGAAAGCTTTCAAGAGCGTCAGAAAACACGAGGGTGAAGACTCCATCAGTCTGGCACAGTTAACAATAGCCAAACAATACAATGTGATAGCCACACCAGTGTTTCGCTTGAGGAGTCCTGAAGCAGGGAGGGAAGGGAGCTTCAGATAATAATCACACATGAGCCAAGTAAAAGAAAAGGGAGTCCTAGAAAAGGTCAGTGTTGGCTGCTGAACCTTATACACCCATATTTTTTAACGAGAAATAGATAGTATTTATTGAGCTAATGACTTGTGCAATTAAGCTCTGATGATCTGAATATAATTGCCATGAGGCGTACCAGCGGGAGCAGGGGGAGGCTGCCAAGACACTTGACCAATCGTGAAGGTACTACTAGTGCCATACTTCAGGAGTATGGCCACTGAGTTTAGAATTGCCGACTTGGGTTCAGGTCATGTGTCTTTCGCCCACTGTGGGACTTAGGGCAAACTATTCAAACTCTGGGTCCAATTTTCTCCACTAAATCAGACAGGGATAACAATAGTCTACATACACACAGTATGGCTAAACAATGCAGACCAGAACCTGAATTCCATAGGAAGATGCCTTGCTAATTGAGATTGTAGTGGTTTGGGGATGTGTATGGGTGTTATGACATAAATGAAGCTTTTGCTTCCTTCCCACTCATTTGAGAAAAGCCGACGGGGGGGTGGTATTTCCCCTTAGATATCAATATGGAAGCTTCCCAGGAGTCTGTGGGATTCCCCGTGTGCCTCTAACACCAAGAGGGCAGCAACAGAAAGTATGGTGACAGGATACCAGTATACATACATAAAGCAAAGGTCATGGTTGCTAAGTAGGACAGACTTAACAGGGCAGAGACCACCACTGGAGGCCCTAGAAGTTGGCATTGTCTTACAGAGATGGGAACCATCCCATAATAAGCTCTCTCCTCCCAAGCTCCTCGTGGACTTGCCTGTGTCATTCAGAATGCCAGCTAAGCTATAAATCCACCCACTGGGTGAGACCCAGCAACCTGTCTAACCCTGCTGGGAAACAACACATCCGGCCCTTGACAGTGTTCATGACTACTTGGCTGAGAATCGGTATTTTAAATAAAGAGAGAGAGGTAGAAAAAAGTACGCCCTATTATTTTACCCTGGTAATTGACAACAAGTTTCCCATGAGTAATTTTATAGCATTCAGGGTGTGCCAGAATTTGATTTACCTTCTCTTTACAGCTTGCAGTATAGACACTGTTTTGAATCTCATGCAGTATGCTTCAAGACTCCATATGCACATAGAAATGCCCGTTCCTAAGGGCCACAGACGGAAGGCTTTTCTCCCAGTGTCTCACCTTAAAGTCTCACCTTGTAAGGAAAAACAGCATTGTATTAGAGATCCTGGATTGTTTTCACCACTTTTTATCTCTACTTTGTGTATTTCTCCCTTTTTGTTGGTTTGGTATTTTTTTGTTTTTTGTTTTTTAGTTTTTTGTATTCTCCATCCTCCTCCTCCTCCTCTTCCTCCTCTTTCATTTTTTTTAATGTAATAAGAACCAGTGGTCCTGAAAAGGGAATAGGCAAAAAACTAGTCACTCTGAGCATCTTTAAAAAAGAAGAAGAAGTAGTAATAGTATGGTCCTTGGTTCCATCCAGAACTGCCCCAACATGCACATATACACAGAGACATGCACGCATACATACACACATGCACACATACACACATGCACACATAAACACACACAGAGATGCATGCACATGCATACACGTGAACACAAAGAAGGTTACTGCAATCAAATGAAGTTTGGGAAATGCTTTCTAGTTCAGAATGGACTTCAGCGATTCATAATCCACATGAGTAGAGGCGAGGCTCTTAGAAGCTCCGTGGGAGACAGTCCAGCTCATGAGTGTTTAGAATGCAGATTTTCCTGAGTGGAAGACAGGATTTTGTATGGAAAATGCACAGACACAAATACATTCTACTGTCCCAATCTTTCCTCTCTCTCTCCCTCCCCCCTCTCTCTTTCCTCTTCCTGCTCCTCCTCCTCCCCATCCCTCAGGGATCTTCCCAGCTCCACATTCTATGCCTTTCTAACTTAACAGAAGTATTGGATCTCACAAAGCTAGGCAGAATCTTGAGGAATGAGCTTTGGGGAACTCCGAGTGAAGAAAGGAAGGTGGTACAGTCAGAGTCAGCAGGAAAGGCCTTTGTACCCTAATTATTCCCTCAACAAATACGTCTAGGTATTTTATGGGCCTCGTGGGCAGAGGAGGTGCAAAGGTGAAGCAGATATGAAGGAACGTAACACAGGACGACGGCTCATCAGATCTTTTTAGAGTCCCTTTGTTACTTAGGTCAGGAAATTGGGGTGGAGAGAAATTAAGCCACTGGCTTCCATACATGGGACATCGTCTAGCCCTTTCTACCTTGAAGTTCCTTCATTTAGATTGTAAACAGGGCCTGGAGCAACCACGCAGCCTAGAAAGGGACAATTGTACATAGTCCTGTAAGCCAGAGGCAGTTTCCATGAGGGGGTCAAAGCACATGACTTTTGGAGAAGGGACCATCAGGGCGAAGGCATGTTTCCTTGAAAGATATAAAAGAGGAAATCTGGTGAGAAGGACATCCTATGTTACAGAGGAAACTAGAAATCATTGTGGTCTCTGGAGCAGGAGGGGACAAAACCATGCAAGTTCCATTTGGGTGGGCTTGGTGTTCCCAAGGTTATACCCTAGCTTTATAGGGGACCCTGCTCTGTTCTCTCCAACACACATGGGTTCTTTTATGTGTTCAGGAGATGGGTGCCTCACAGTTTGATTTCCACCATTGCTGTTAGCAGAGTTACCTGTGTCTTAAGTGGATTGTTCAGGATGAGTGCCCCTCATTCAAAGTGCTTGAGACCAGAAGTGCTCCATGTCCTTGCATTTGGAACGAATATATCTATAGACGTTACCAATTCAGCATCCCTCGTCCCCAAATCTGATATCCAATGTGTTTCCAAGACCTGTCATTTTTGGAGTACCGAAATGGCACTCAGAAAGTTCTAGATTTTGAAACAGGTTCCAACATGGGAACCATTTTGCTAAGCTGATGTCTGGACTTTGATTCATGCTCCGTCCTGTATACTCCCTGCTTCCTGTGGTTAGTCTCTAAATATTCCTTTGTATCCTAACATAACTGGGGTAGCTAGACTCAAGCCGCCATCCCTCCCAATTTCCATATTTCATCTCATGCAATGATACCCCTGATCTCACTCCAGTCACCACTATTCTTTGAGGCTCTTTGATTTCTTTCTTATATTTATTGATTTTAATTTTGTGTGCACCATGTGTGTGTGCCAGAGGGTGTGCTTGTGTGTTTTGTGTGCAGGAGCCCACGATATGAGAAAAGAACATTAGAGCCTCTGTAACCGGAGTCAAAGGTGGTGGTGAGCCTCCATGTGGGTGCTGGGAATCAAACTCTGGTCCTCCACAAGATCAGTAAGTACCCTTAATCACTGAGCCATCTCTCCAACCTCTGAGGTTCTTAGCCTTAAAATCATGGGATACTTATCCTTTCTCTTCCAGTTACCACAGGCAAAAATAAACAAATAAGTAAACAAACAAGCAAATAACTGGGATATGTCCATTGGGTTCTCTCTCTCTCTCTCTCTCTCTCTCTCTGTGTGTGTGTGTGTGTGTGTGTGTGTGTGAGAGAGAGAGAGAGAGAGAGAGAGAGAGAGAGAGAGAGAGAGAGAGAGAGAGATGAGAAGACAAGATCCACATTGGTCTAAAACTTACCATGTAGCTCAGGCTATCCAAAGTCTTGAGGGTTAATCGTCCTGCATCAGCCTCCCAGATGCTAAGATCATAGGAGTAAGCCACCATGCCTACCATCTTCCTTTTCTTTTTTGTTTTTCTTCTTCCTTTTCAATGAACCATTTTCCTTTCTATTTGCCACTGATGTCAGAACGGTCTTCCTCGCTGTGGGTGAATCACCAACGTAACTCCCAGCTCTTTCTCATTCTTTCTTCCAGTCTGTGCTTATAATCCCCATGTCAGGCTGTGGGGACACTCTCCTTCCAGTAAATTTGCTGGATAATCCAGGTTTACTGCCATGCCTAGAAAACTGAACTCTGTTTACTCTTAGCTGCCATCCAAAGCCAGGTGCCACTTCTCAACCTTCTCGCTGGTGACAAGGAGTCCTCTCCACCACCTCTTGCCACGTGACAGCGACTCCTTAGTATTAGGCAGCAACCACCAGAGTAGAGTCTTTGCATGGAAATTGCCCATCAGCATATAAAATCGTTACTTCCTGACTTCCTCACTTTCCTGTTAGAATCACCCACGCTGTGTTAGGCGCCTGCACATCAGAGGTGTGTGCACAGGGGTGCCTACATGCATTTGGACTTCAGTGTAATGAATAAGAGGAGGGAATGAGAAATGGATTTAGACAGAGTTTGAGGATGCAGGCAGAGAAAAGGATGTCAAGAGTTAGTGAATGACAGGACGCTGTGTGGGACGTTCTGATTTAAAGCAAGGGTTACACCCTTTTCAGTCCATGGAGACCTGATATGAATGCCAGTCAAGCTCACGGTCTGAAAACTGCTTCTGCTGGTTATGCCTTGGTGGGAGGGGCTTATTAAAGACCCTCCATTAAAGCCAGACTGTGCCCTCAGGAACTTATGGCAACATCATCACCCTCTCAGAGCACGGTCCCTGGGTTTTACTCTCACACAGCTGTCGGCCTTCCAGTTGGCCTGTTGAAACTTTGCAAATGGCCCTTGCTGCACCTGCCCTGACCTCACCAGAATAAACAACCCAGCAGAGGGGCAGGTGGGAAGGGACTGATGAAGTACGGATATTTCCCAAGCAATTTTTTTTTATTTATTTAGGGAGTGTCTCCACCTTGCTATCCCTGCAGCTCTTCACCCCGGTCTCCCTTCAACCACTTGCAAAGCTTTGGTCTGCTCAGGAATGGGATGCTTTGTGGAGCCTTGCCCTGAGATGGCTGAGCTGGGGAAGGAGGGAGAGGCAGTGAGTGGTGGGTACTGAAGAAGAAGAAGGGAGAAGAAAGCAAGACAAAAGGGAACGCCCTCTGCAATCTTTCTACTGAAAGTCTTTGTTCAGCCGGCAGGTTATTTGGTGATGTAGACAAGGCATAATAATACACTTTATCTGTTCAGTTTATTATGTGTGTGTGTCATGGGCCTATGTGTATATTACCAACTGTAAAAAAATATATAAGTACCAGCAAGAGAAAGAAAGAAGGAGGCAGTTTTTCTGAGTCAGTGAGACTTGTCTTTGTCTTGGGAAAGCTGGTCGGTCTTTGAGCACTCACATTGTGACCATCCCCTTAAGCCAGCCAATAATACTTTTGAAAAAGCTTTTCTAAAGTATAGAAATAATTTGGTTTTGTTCTTGTTTAGTCTGTTTGCTTTGACATAAGGTCTCAATAGCCCAGGTAACTTCTAACTCCATGTGTAGCTGAGGGATGACTTTGAATGCCTTGATCTTCCTGCCCCCACCTCCCCAGTGCTGAGATTATAGGCATACCCCACCATGCCCAGCTCATAGAAATAATTCAGAATGAAAGGGCCAATGGCTGTCAGTTCCCTGCTTCAAGAACATGGACAAAGGACAGCATTAAGACTTGATCAGACATCATGAGTCAACTTTATTTTCTAGACCTGCAGCAGGAAGAGGAGATGGAACAAGACTATGGCTAGAATATTCTAGAAGGACAATACCACTGCGTGTTTACTTCCCACAAGTGAAAACGTGCTTACATTTATGCTTTCTGAAACACGCCCTTCACAAATGAAACATTCATATGAAGTTTCTTTTGCAGAACAAGGAAAAATCTGAGGGTAGACAAGCCTGGGTTCAAATCTTGCTTGTACATCTTGGAATAGTGTGTAACTTTCTGGGTTTTGGTTAACGTTAACTCATTTGTGAAGTAGAGTCATGTTTGTAGGTCTTGTGTGGAATGGGACAGAGTGGATTCAACACCCTGCACATGATGGCATGGTAGCTTTATCTATAGTAGGCAACTGGAGTGTAATTTTGTCCCCACTTCTAAGACAACCAACCCTTCCTGACTGCTGTAAAAACCACAGCTGTGGGACAGAGAACATGGTTCTGAAGGAGATTGCCTTTCTCTGACTGTCTTTAGGAAACTATCATAAAACCTTGCAATGTCCATAAAAGGACATTGGATTCTAAAAAAACACAGCAGAGCCCAAGAACATATAAACATACTTTAAACATATAAAATACTTTAGTAATACAATTCTACTAGGGCATGGTTACTTGAATGAGATGCCCCTGTCCCTGTCCCAGGCATTTGAATACTTGGTTCCTTCTTGGTGGCAGTTTGGGGAAGATTAGGAGGTGTGGTCTTGGCCTTGATGGAGGAAGTAAGTGCCTTGGGGTGGGCTTTGAGGTTTTAAAAGACTCAGGCTGTTTCTATTTAGTTCTCTTGGCTTCTCATTTGTGGTTTGAGATCTGTCCTCAAGGGCTGTCCCAGCCACCTGCCACCATCATGGACCCTAACTCTCTGTCACTATAAACCCCAAATAAACCTTTCCTTCAATACATTGCTTTGATATTGGCGTTTTATCACAGAAAGAGAAAGGAAGCTACAAGAGGAATCTTCCTGGTGGCATTAAACTCAGTTCCTAAGAGGAAATGGGGAGATATGAATAGAATGTCTCCCGGGCTTCTTTGCTCATGATTTGTAGTAGAGTTTAAATTTCTCAATTCATGAAGGGTGAAGTCTATATCCTTTCAGGGACCATATTAGCAACTCAACTCATCCCTGTGACCAAATAGCTGACAAGAAACACATCAAGAAAAGATGGATTGGGCTCCCATTAGGAGGGGGAGAATGCATGTCAGCAGAAGCATCTCTCAGCTAGGGCAACGAAAACATGAGGCTGCTTGCTCACATCTCAGCAGATCAAGAAGCAGAGATGGAATAGGACTAGCGACTAGGTGATAAATCTCAACCCCCACCACCCCCAGTGGCCCACTCCCTCCAGCAAAGATCCATTTCCTAAAGGTTTTGAAACCTCCCAAAACAGTACCTTCAGCTCAAACACATGAGCCCATGGGCCCATTAAGACAATACCAAGGACCAACATTTACTTCCCAGTCACCAAAGTTGGGCATCTACACCTGTTCCTTCGTCCCTTCATTTACTCAATCATTGACTTAGCAAACCCGGAAGTTACACATAGGAAGGGAGAGAAGGGCATGTCTGTCCCGGGACCACTCAGCACAACAGTGGACAGTTTTGAAAAGCCTATAACTCTTATCCTGTGCTCCCATTGTTGTTTCTGGACATCATCAAAGATAACAGAAGACAGGTAGAAGGGAAATGAGCCTTTCCATTAGGCATTGTAGGAGGTAGTAAGAGAAAAAGAAATGATGAGAAGCAAAAGATACTTTCTGTTTAGCCTTCAGTTATTGCTACTTAGTCCAGTTGAGATGACTGAGTACATATTCATTCATTCATTTATTCATTCATTCATTTGTTTATGCATATACATATAAACACTTTATTAATATTAGATATTAGAATATTTGATACACACATATAATATGTTTTGAGTACATTCATCCCCCACTCATCTTCTTAACTTCTAGATCCAGCTCCCCCTCCCCTCTATAGCCTCCTAACTTCATGTCTTCTTTGTTCTTTTCTTTTTGAATAACCTACCAAATTGAATTTGTGCTAGCTGTGGTATGAGGGTCCGTCTGTAGGAGCATGGCCCACTCATCAGAGGCCACACCCTTAAAGAAAACTGACTTTTCTTCTAGCATAAGCCAACAACTGTCAGCTAGGGGTAGGCTCATGAAGCCCCTCTCTTTGTGTAAAGAAATGTTAACTAGCTTGATCTTTTGTGCTCAACTTCTATATTATATCCTTGCCTCCAAGGCTCAGGGACCACTAAGGAAGAGGAGATAGAAAGACAGAAGAAGACAGAGGATAAGGAAGACCTGGGAGAAACAGTATCATCTGGACATGACAGAACCATGCACGCAGGAGCCTATGGTAACTGTAGTTGTCTGCACAAGAACTAAGCATATTTTTATAATGAGATATTCACCTAGAGTAACAGCTGAGGAAAAGTCATTACTCTTTAATAAGTGACTTCCAAAGGCCCTGAAGTCTAAAAGAAGAGTTGTGAGCAGTGTCTACTAATTTCCTCAGCAGAGTCTCAAATACTATTTGGATTGTTGTAGGAATCCAAACCAGATGATGGTTATCTTCAACTAGAATATAGAAGAATGTCTTGGACAGAATTGAACCTTTGTGAAAATATGGTGAATTTTAAACTCTTCATTTGATATGGAATTTTTGCTTTTCAAGAGAATGTGTATGCCAGACAGTGCTGTGTATATGTCCTCAACTGTTCCATGTGAGCCTTCAAGTAACTCTATAAAGTAAGTTTTGCTATATCATTCTCAAGAGGGGTAAATGGGTCTTAATTCTTACAATTCTTAGCTGGGCATGGTGTGGCAGGCCTTTAATCTCAGCATGCAGGAGGCAGAGGCAGACAGATCTCTGTGAGTTCAAGGCCAGTCTGGTCTACAAAGCGAATTCTAGGACAGCCAAGGCTCTTACATAGAGAAACCCTGTCTGAAAAAAACAAAAAACAAATAAATGAAAAAAATACAGTTCGCAGAATCTTTTCTACATGTCTATGACCATGTGACTCAAGTTTTGCTCAATCAGTTCTAGATTTAAGCCATATTGGTATCTTTTAGAAACGTGTTCTTTTAATAAATAGGCTGTGTTCTACTTGATGCCGGAGGGACAGAGGACTTGACCATGGGTCTGAAATAGCCAATGGGTATCGTAAATGAAATTGGGAATGAGGCCACAAAACATACAGCAAGGTAGCAGGAGCCTAGGTCTCTGTACTCCTGATGGATCATGGCCACCATTCCTGCCCTACATTGCCTGTACTTGGTCTCTGAAATGAGAGAGAAGCAGGCTTCTGTGTATCTTAAGTCACTGTTATTTGGGGTTGCAGTGTTCCTGGCAATGGAAGTTAATCCTAATTAACACACAGTCTAAGTGGACTTGAGCCAGGAGTGGTAGGTGATCAGTGGGAAAACAGGGTTGGGAAGATATGGAAATCATGGAGAATCTTTCTAGTCAAGTTAAGGCATGTGTCACCGATTTCCTAGGCTTCCAGAGCAGACAGATATAATGAGAGTGGCATTTCTAGAACATTCTGGGCTGTGGAGAATGTCAGGGTCTGGGGAGATAATGAAGGAGGCCAGAAACAATTCAGAAAGTAACTCTGACCCATCATGTATTGCAGGGCAGGACTGGGTGGTCAAGACGGACGTAGGAAGGTTTGGACGCTGAAACATTGTTGAGATATGGAAGCAAAGGCTATTACTATGTCTCCTTGCAGAGAAGAGGTACAGGTACAAAAACAAAGAAATCAAAAAGCAAGCCCTAGTCTTCTCTTGCTACCTTGCTGAGTTGGAGATCACGGCCAGATAGTCACAGAGCTACAGCCAAAATGTATGTCCCTGGAGTTTGTGGGAGGCAAAGTCTATAGATACCAGCTTAGATGACAAGAGCACAGGAACAAAGATAAAATTGTGACACAAGGTTAAGTTCTTAAATTATACAATGAAGGAACAAGATGCAATCTGTAAATAACACAAGGAAAAAGAAGCAGCACAGACTGGGAAGTAGTAAGCAAACATAGACACAGACAGACAGAATAGGTATACGGGAGCAGAGTGAGCGAGCAGTCACATGTACTCATACACACACATAATAAAGGAATAAACTGAATCATGCCATAATAGTCAAAGCCCACCAATAGTTTCCTGACTGTATGTGTGTATCATACACACACACACACACACACACACACACACACACACACACACACACACACACACTATGAGAGAAAAATAATGCCAGAATTCACTGGGATCAGAGAGCCCTGTACTGGTTAGTTAGAAATGTACAAACAAGGAGGGAAGCCACTCCTCTAAGCCTTGGTATCCTCAGGTGTCAAATTAAGAGATCAACATCGAGATTAACAGAAAAATAAATTAAGATACATAAGCAAGCATAGCAAAGACCAGGTGGGTAACAGGGACCTAGCATACATCCACTTACCGCTGTTGCCTTTGGGTTGTCTTTCCTATTTGTACATTATATTTTTCTACCTAGCAAACACCATTCAAGCCAGTGCCCTTGCTTAGGGACAATCAGACGGGAACTCCTTAGAATCATGTCACAACCCTAAGTCCCAAGCCCTCGATGACCCGCAAGATCCCAGAACTCCCAGAAGTGCTGTAGAACTGTCACCATCAGGGAGGAGAGAGCTCTTTAAACATGGAGCATCCTATGACCTAGGTAAGAAGAGCTCTCAAGGTGATGTCAAGCTATGCACTGAGCCAATATTGGCATTTTTCATCCATCTATCTATCTATCTTACGGAGGGAGCACATTTCACATAGTGTGGAAAGAGTCAGGAGCTTGGAGAGTTCACAGCTGGAATTTAGAACTTACATCATGGAGAGGGGCAGCTGAGCTTGCAGGTGTCTAGAACCTATGATCTACCACAAATCCTTAACCCTCTTCTGGTTGGCTGTTTTAAGGCCTGGAAGTTTCCCTCCCTATGAGCTGCTCCATAGATAACCAGCAAGGAGAAGAGGAACCTAAGTGTTCTCAGCCAAAGCTCGGAGCTGAAGTGGGACGGTCCCAGGATAATGGTGTCCACACTGAAGAACTAACCTTTTCCCCAAACCACAAGGGCAGAGGGATGGACAGTGGCCCAAGTCCATGAAAAAGAGCCCCACAGAAGGCCTTTTACATGGCAGCATCCAGAGGTGAGATGCTGGGAACCCGTGGGACCAAGACTCTACAGTCTTGCCAAATCTGACGCATCCTATACCCTGTCCAATCTTCTCCGGCCACTTAGAGTCACTGCTTCATGGAGACAGACTCCAGTCTTCATACCACAGTGATTATGGGGAGAGTCAGCCCACTGCCACCCCAAGTGACTCCACCCAAGCCAGGCACCTCAGAGAAGCTTTTCTGCAGAGTCCGCTCAGACTGTTACCTCGCTAAATGAAGTCAGCTAAAGATGAAAGACCCAGGCAATCCTTGTAGTCCAGGCTTACACATAATTACGCATTCATCATTTGGAGCTCTTAATTATCCAGACGTGAAGGTACCATTAGTGTTTCAGGGGAAAAACTGGCTTCATCAAAATGTTGGGGTTTTGTTTTTTTTTTTTTTTTTTTTTTTTTTTTTTGACTCCTATCCAGTGACAACTAACTGTTATCCTCAAAAGAGCTTAGGAGACAGACTCCAACCTAAACCAAAAAATGCTCTAATCCCCCAAATGGTGGTAGCATGGTGCAAACCTCGGTTTTCATAGAAGATGAACCCAGAAGATCTTTGAGGGCAGGGATATACTGCCTTGAATAAGGTGGGAACAGCCTCAAGGACACAGACCTTGGACTGCATATGAGGGTGTTGTGAAACTTTGGAGCCCCTCTGTGAGTGGCACCTTGTGACTTCCTGGCATGAAATCAGACTGTGTTTCTGTGACTCCCAGGTGGCTCTGAGGCATATGAAAACGTGACATATTGCTGCAGAGGTCCTTGCCCCTCCCCACCTCCAACTCTTGCAGGACAGCATCCCTGCTGCCTAAATGAAGAGCTGGTATTTTGGATACGTCTCTTGTTTATATGTCTGATCAAAACTAAGCTGCAGGCAGAGATGTGTATACTATTCTTTTAAGTTCTAGAAACAGAAATAGATTTCTCCCTTCCAGGCTTCCTTTAAAAGGTAAACATAATTGAATGGGGGCAAAGTGGGTCAGAAGTAAAAGACCATAAAACACCCAGAGTCAAATTGGAGTGATTAATAAAGCTGAGAGGCACGGTATCCCCTGGTATGGTGTGAGATGCGACAGACAGGTCAGGGCAATCTACCTCCCGCATAAGGGCCTAAGGGCTGGGACAAGCCACAACAGAAGAAAGCATTTCACAATGAGACTAGGATCCTGGCAAGAAAGAAACCTCAGGAAGGGGGAACCTGGGCTGAGAAGGAATCAAACAAGGAGAGAAATTCCTTGGGTAGTGAGGTGGTGGGTGTGGTGGGATGTCAGACCGCCATCTGATCACACCCACGGGATGGGATTCGCAGCCATAAATGCCAGGCTTCCAAGTCAGGGGTTTAGATAATTAACCAAAGTTCTGAGATCTGAGGGTAGATTTGGCTCTTAGTTCCAATGGTGTACTCACTCGAAAGGTATATTTGGATGTAACATGTTCTTGTTGGCCCTCGCC
This sequence comes from Uromys caudimaculatus, assembly GCA_028551405.1. Lineage (NCBI taxonomy): Eukaryota > Metazoa > Chordata > Mammalia > Rodentia > Muridae > Uromys > Uromys caudimaculatus. The sequence continues at coordinate 8,356,133 of CM052710.1, read as the reverse complement.
TTTCTCTGCTGTGAGGTGGGAGTCATCCCGCTGACTTTAGAGAGTTGCAAAGATGAAAGGAAGCACTGCAGGTATGCCTTAGCATGATGCCTGGGACATCTCATCCATCCAATAGTGACAGTGATTATGTTATATACGTTATAAGGTTATATATGGCTTTTTTCTCAGCACATTCTACCATTCATTCATTCTCCTCTTGGGCTCGACCTTAATCTGTGAGGATGGAGTGTAGTTGTGACTTCATAAGCATCCTGCCTTGCTTCTTGATTGCTCTCAAACTGTGTTTACTCACCCCAGTCCATTCATACATACAAAACATTGATCACTCTCTACGTCATAGGCGTAGTTAGCTGATTAGTTGTATGTAGTAGTGGTATCTCTAGCACAGGGGAAGAGCACAGAGCATGCAGAACAAGTTGAAAGTGTACCAGGTAAGCGCATTCTTCTACCATATGCTACTGCCTGTTTGCCATCCCAGTTCTGAAGAAACACAAGAAGAGTTATAGCCAACCTTCTGGGCCTCCTGGAAGTAACTCTCTGAAAGAACTCTAGTACAAGGTGATCTGTTCAGAGTTCCCTCCAGCCCATGGTGTGCTCAGTTCCTGCATGTCTTGTCCTCAGATGAGGGAAAGGCACAAGGCCAAGGAAGTCAGTCTCAGTCATTTCTCAAACATCTTTTAAGAGCATGATGCTATGTGTTCCACATCCCAAACTAGACTGTCCATCATCCTGACTCACACCCTTTCTCCCAGTGGTGATGTAATGGGGAGGCAATTGAACCAATTCAATTTCACCTCCCATTCACCACCACAGGTATGGCAATAAAGGCCTCAAGATCAATGCCCAGAGGCTGACAAATTCTTGGTGGCCTTTGTCAGACACTGCCAACAGAATAAGGAACCTTACAGAAGAACTGAGATGTGAGCATTAATGATCAGGCTCTGAGGTCAGAACCCCTATTCTAGGACTATCGAGGTGGCTCTGTTGATGAAGTGGCTGCGGTGTAAGCATGAGGACTTGAGTTCAATTCCCAGAATCCATGCAAAATAGGCAGAATGTGGTGGTGTACACTTGCAAACCCAGCACTGGGGAAGCAGAGACAGGCAGATCTCAGAGGCTCATTGGCCAGCCAGCCTAGCCTACTTGGAGAGTTCTAAGCTAATGAGAGACCTTTTAAAATAAGCTTGACATCTCTTGAGGAATAGCACCCAAGCCTCTACATATACCAGCATACACACATATGCCCCCATACATGTGTGCATGTGCAAACACACATACATACACATGTACACACATATACACATACATACACATACATACATACATACATACATACATACACACACAGAAAGAGAGAGGAAGGGAGAGAGAGAGAGACCTATTCTATCGGTTATTAGGAGCAGCTCTTTGGTTGGCCCAGATGTTCAGTCTCTCTAAACTTGCTTGGCAGATGGGGACCTTTCAGCAACTACTTGTACATTCATCAAAGTTGTGGCAGAAGCAGATGGCACACTCCACTCCACGGGATAATTTAAGGAGATTTTAATAGAGGAACTAGTGGGCAGGCACAGGGAAACAGCAGAGGATAGCACGATCCACAAAGGCTAGAGACCATGGAGATCATCTTCTCCCAGCACAGCAGAAAACGCAGATGCAGACTGATGCGTTTACCTAACAGCGGTGAGCTCTGATGGACAGCCACATACAGCCCAAGGTCACCCTGCAAAGCAAAGCTGGGCTGGAAGAGTTACCCTCAACTGGTGTTCTCCCTTCAGTCTCACTCATGAACCAACCTGAAAGGCCCACAGCGGTGTAAAGATGTTGGTAGAAAGTCCCTACAGCTCCACCCTGCACAAGGTAGAAAGGGAAAGAGTGTATGGAAAAGCAAAGCAAAAGTGCTCAGCTCATCGGCTTATGGTACACAGAACTGGGCCCATGGCTGACAACTACAGACTCCTAGCAAGTCCTTTTCTAGCAGGACTTAGCATGCAGATGATACAACTAGAAGAAAATTAGATCGTCAATAAAATTGGCTCTACACCCACTTGTATTCATCAGGGTTGCTTAGGGGAACAGAATCAATCGAATGAACAGACAATAAAAAGGATGTGTGTGTGTGTGTGTGTGTGTGTGTATACGTATATATGTATGTATGTATGTATGTATGTATGTATGTATGTATGTATGTATGTTAGGCTGGCTTACAGAACATAGTTTAAGCTGTCCAACAATGGCTGTCTTCACACTGGAGAGGCTGCTCAATCCACATGAAGCTGGATGGCACACTGGTCCCAGTGTGGTGTTGAAGGCCTGGAGGATTCCTGTAGAATTCAGTGTTCAGTCCATGTTAGAATCTCAAGGAAGCTGGGTTCGAATATCAGCAAAGGAATATAGCAGCCATGGTTGCAGCAACAGGGCAGATGAGCTTGCCAGCAAGATATGAAGGATGTTGAAGCAACAAAAGTAAAAACAGAAACTGTTTTCTTCAGACCCCCTTTTATCTGGGTTGCCATCTACATTGAGGGTGGATCATAGTACTTCAAATAAAGTAATAAAATCCCTCCCTGCAGCTTATCGAAAGCCGACAACCTAAGATAACCACCGCAGCACTCTTGGTAGCATCTCCCATCTGGTACAGTGGAGGAATGAGCAAGAAACCTTGCAGCCCATAGTATTATCACATAAACAAGGGATTTGGGCTAGACATATGGCTCCAGAAGTTCAGAGAAACAAATACCTGCAAACTTCAGGTCTGTTTCAATACCACCTGAACAAATTTAGCTCTCTGCGTGGTCCACAAGAACCAGCACATTTGTGTGCACATGAGTCCAGAACTTGAAGACCTCAAAGCATGTTCAGAAATGCCCATAGAACAATCTGGAACTGGGCCACAAACCTCTCCTTTTGCTCCATCAGTCTCCTCCATTGTGAGTATGGCTAGGAGTTCCTTCTATCTGTGGTGGGAAAGAACTTCCTTGCTAGTCCATAAGGGTCCCAGGGCATCTAGGACATGGTTTCCTCATATTCTATATTTCAAGCCAGTGGTGCTTGTGTCTTAGGTGTGCTGTGTTTGGAAAGGTTCACAAGGATCTCCTAAAACCACCAGAAAACACAGATATTTATATTACAATTCATAACAGTAGCAGCATTACAGTTATGAGGTAGCAACAAAAATAATTTTACGGTTGGGAGTCACCACAGCATGAAGAACTATATTAAAGGTCACAGCCTTAGGAAGGTTGTGAACCACTGTGCTAGGCATTTCTTACTCCAAACCCCTCCCTGGACATAATGTAACCCTAAGCCTGAATAAATCCTTGCTACAGAGTCAGAAATCACTCTGCTGTGATTCAGTTTACTCATAAGAACACACTGGATCCCCAGCACTAACTCAGGCCCTATCGAAGTGTTTAATTAATCTCCCCAGCTGATAAGCCTTTTCAGGAGCCAGCAAGATGTGTTTACAAACTTGACTCAATTATATTTTACTTATAACATTGTCAGAGCCATCCCTGCACCACCCAAGACATACCCCCAGAGGATCTTGTTTGTTACCATTGGCTCCTTTTGCTCCTGGCTTCTACTCCTGCTGGCCCTCTATAAACATCTCCACACCTGGCTATTAACCACAGCCCACTGTATCTCCAGGAGGAAAAACAGCCATGTGTTGCAAAAATCTTGGCATCCTTTGAAAATTCCCTGTAGCATTTACTCATTCCCAAATCATTTTATTTTAAGACTCATCTAATGGGACAAACAAAGGAGCTGAAAGGATTCCCTCTTAAAGTCCACATCAGGCAACCCCAGAACCAATCATTGACACGGAGGGTGAAGATTCAGCCTCCTTTGGGGTTACCCAGGGAGACTGTCCCATCTTCTGACAGCTTGTTCAACACTCTGCTCCAGTGTCTATCAAGGCACTTGTCCTTGTCCTAATTTGATTGCTGTTGCTCTGATAAAACATTGACCTAGAGCAGCTTTAGGGAGCAAAGGTTTATTTGGCTTACATATTATTGCCCATCATCAAGGGAAGCCCAGATGCACTCAAGACAGAAACCTGGAGGCAGGAAAGGAAGCAGAGAGGAACACTGCTAACTAGCTTGCTCTACAGCTTGCTTGCTCAGCCTGCTTTCTCATACAACTCAGGACTGCCTGCCAAAGGCTGGCACTGCCCAAGGTGAATTGGGACCCACCCACTTCACTCATTAATGGAGAAAATTTCCCCCTCCCCTGACATGCCCACAGGCCAATCTGATGGAGGCAATTCCTCAATTGAGGTTCACTCTTTCCAGGTGTTTCCAGTTTGTGTCAAGTTGACAAAAGCTAACCAGCACAGCCCTATTCCCCCTTTTCTTAAAGGCCTGGCTGCAAAGTGCTATTTTGAAAGTAAAGAGAACCACCCTTCAGTCCCAGAAGCTGATTCAAGCATAAGCATGCATTCCTAAACGGATGAATCTTCAAGCTTCAAGAAGCCCTCCATGTCAGACCTCTAATTATAAACATTTCTGCCAAAAGGGGCTTCATATTCACTTCTCAGTTCCTTTTCTGGGGAACAATAGAGAAGCCACTCAGTAATTCTCCTTCGACTCTTGACTTCTTAGGACATCATGCTTTGATAATGATCAAAGCTGTAAACAGATCTGGTTAGGACAATAGACATTCTCCCTTCCACCGCTTGTCATTTCTACAGTCTCAATGGTTTTCTGTTTCCTTTTCTGCTGCAAAAGCAACTTAGGGAAGGAAAGAATTTATTTAGCTTACAACTCCAGGTAACAGTACATCACTGAGGGAATGTCAAGGCAGTGACATCACATGTATAGTTAAGAGCAGAGGGAAATCAACTTAGCTACAGTATCTGCTTGCTTGCTAGTGCATTCTAGCTAGCTTTTACGTAGCTTTCCGTCTCACACACCCCAGAACAAACACACTCCCTCTGCCTCGGGAATGGTGCCACCCAATATGATCTGAACCTTCCCAATTCAATTAACAATCAAGATGTTCTCCCCTAGATATGCCCACAGGCCAACTTGACCTAGGTAATTCCTCAACGGATCCCAGGTGATTCTAGGATACAGATGAGATGACATATTTATAATTAACCATTAAACTCAGTTTCCATTTTTTTGTGGAATAAAGTTGATCATGTAGTCTGTGTCCTTAGGAGGCTACAAGGGGTGAAAGGGGATCCATGAAACATTGAGTCTGACAGATGGTAACTTTCAATAAATACTGAAAACAAGCAAACAGGGAGGGAATGTACTCTCATCCTGATACCTTCTCTCTCTTCTCAATCTCTAAAACTAGGTAAAATAAACACTTGAGTGGTTTGTGTACAGGCAGAGATGGAGATGGGAAGCCCTCCATCCAGCAGGCGTGTTAAATGAAATGGTCCATTTCAACTTGATGATAGAGATGCAGAAAAGGGTCGGAAGCCAGAAGGGACCACCCGCAGGCCTGTGTGACCTAGGGGCTGGGATGAGAGAATGGGAGGGTGGTTGAGTACCAGCTTAGCAGCTCTGTGATAATCAGATGAGATCTGGCTCCAGGGCCCTTAACTAGTGGGACGCTGACTCAGCCGATGAAACATGGTAGAAGCTAATAGGAAAAAATGAATCCCACCAGGAAGCTGCCTTCTCTTGCACCCTGGCTACGAGGCTGAAAGCATCCTGGCCTTCCAATAAATATGAACTAATAATCAACTATAAAAGCGAGGAAATCATTGTTCTCCCAGACTGGCTACCTGCCACGCTGCTTCTCAGAGAGTGATGAGCAGCTTTTTTATCTGACAGTGGATCTACCCTCTGCCCAGAGAAACGATCAGGGACTGGATCCAGCTGGCTTTCTGCAGAAGTGTTTGCTTGGACAGAGTCCTCCCTCTTCCAGCACCGGCCTTACAGCGCACTGCAGAGAGCCTCACCCTGGCTTTCTTCTTCGTCTTCTTTTTCGCTTTTTTTTTTTTTTTTTTTTTTTTTTTTTAATAAGCAACTTAATTTACTCCAGTTTCCCAAGAGACTGAAGTCAAAAGACTCCACAAAACCAAGAGAAAAGTTGAATTTAAATCATTGAGAGCCCAGGAGAGGCCAGAGGAGAAATGCCACTGGTTCCCTAAGTAAGGAGAGTCCTGTAACTCCCAAACCAACTCCAGCCTGGAGTCAGAAGGTCCTCTGGGGTCTGAAGCAGAGTTCTTGTGTCATTGCCTAGTGTCCCTGGAGCTGTCTTCCGGCCAGCTCCCATGACTACCTCCCAAGGAGCTTGCTGACATACCCTGAATATCAAATCGCGCGTTAGTGTCAGAGTTGGCAGAGATTAAACAAATGTTGGCGTTCTCAAAGCACAGGATTCCAAAATGCTTTAAAGGTGATTATAGACACTCTTGGTGCCACAGAAGCTTCTAAAAAGTGAGAAATAGAAGTGTTTCTGACAAGGACATAAGAAATATAATCAAAGTTGTGATAGAGATGGAGAAAAGGGGTGTGCACACATCTCAAAAATGCTAAGTGGATCTCAAAGGGGACACTGGTGATGCCAAAGCCCTTTGGGGCTGACATTGACTCTTGCCAAGGCCGGGCTGCTTTCATTGTCCTGTGTTGTGATGGACACTCTTTTTTCCAAACTGATCTGAGGCAGGAGAATCTGAGTTGTGTACTAACTTGATGGAGTGGTGAGTTTCAGAAGAGAATCACCAGGATTTCCTGTGACAATATTTTTTAGCATATTTAAAATTATTCAGCTTCAAAGATTCTATAGCCATGTGTCCTTCTAGACCCTTGTCTGTTGGCAGTGTAAGACACATACTTGTGGAGGTTACTGCTTGTCAGATGTTCTGTCCTTGGGAAGAGCCATTCAATATGAAAATCAAATTTTTATTTCATAAACTCATGGGCTGGAAGTGGCAGATTGGTACCTGGCTCCATCAGATTCCATGAATTAGAACGTATAGGTCCCATCCCCAGTACCCAGCCTTGTGTGGCCTATTAAACCCTGGCAAGTGGATTGCTGGGTCATGCTTAAACACTGCCCACTGTCTCTAAAAAGATGACCTCTAGTCTGAGGAGATGGTTCAGTATGTAAAGAGCTTGCACACAAGCAGGAGAACCCGAGTTCAATCACCAGCCTGCATGTAAAAAGCCAAGCATGGTGATTATGGGTTTATAATCCCAGCACTTAGGAGACAGAGACAGACAGATCCCTGGGGCTCTCTTGCCAGCCACCCTGATCTAATAGACAAGTGCCAGGTTAACTAAGGGGAGACCTGTTTCAAAATATAAAGTTCACGAGGGAAGACACTCAAGGTTTATATCAGTTCTCAGGCACTTGCACACATATACACACATACACATGCACACACAGAAATATGAACCCTCAGAAACACACAAAATTAGTTAATTAATTAAAAGATGAGCTCTGAAGATCCCTGGTACAGTGCCCAGTGAGACTCTCTCTCTCTCTCTCTCTCTCTCTCTCTCTCTCTCTCTATATATATATATATATATATATATATATATATATATATATATACACATACATACATACATACATATATATCATATATAACATTATATATAAAATATATAATTTATATATATATAATAATACTTTTAAATCTTCCTAAAATTCTTAATCAGGAAAACAACAGACTACAAGAGCCAGAAGAATCCAAGAGGCCCTTTGCTCCACAGACATGCCCATGGAGTTCGTTATTAGAACTTACAAGGGGTAAGAAGAAAGGCTGCCTCCTGTCTCTACTCTGGGCTCCTCGAGAGGAGACTCACTTTGGTTTACCAAGATGTTGCTGGAATGTGATCACTGGGTACTGCATAGACAGTGACTCAAATTCCAGCTATACAGATCCAGAACATTGGGCCATCAGGGGCTATTGTCACCTAGGGAATGCAGGCCACTCAGAGCCATCTGCATGGAGAATGAAGACATACACTTGAAAGTCACCATCAGTACCCTTCATTCTGATTCACACACACACACACACACACACACACACACACACACACACACATACACACACACACACATACACACACACACACGCACATACACACATACACACACGCACACATATCTCTGTCCTGACATTTTAGCCAAATGTTCACACTTCAGGACACTAAGCATACCCCAAAGCAATTAATCTAGGCAATCGCTCATTGTTCTAGGAGAGTGTTAAGAACAGGAGGTATCCCATAATATACCACTGCAGGACCACTGAGCCAGTTTGCCTAAATGTTGCCATGGTGTTGTATGCATAGGCCAGTTTTTACTATGAATCCCAATCCCCAACTTGACAGAGAATACCTATTTGGTCAAAGTTAGGTACTAGCCAGGGAGCACGGGTGTACCTATGGTCAGATGGAAACCTGACACAACAGTTCTTCCTCTTCATGGAAACACTTTAAATTGGGGGGGGGGGGGTTTCTCTCTCTTCCTTCCCCCTCTCTCTTTCATTCTGTTTGTGTGTTCATTCCTCTGCTTTAGGAGGAGAGAACAGGGAAGATGAAGAGCTCTGAGACTAGCCTGCAGGGAGCACATGTGCTAGTCCTACCACTCACAGAACTTAGGGCAGGCAGAGGAGCAGAGAAAGGCTTATCCTGGCCTAGGAGTCAGATCCTCCCTGTTCATAAAAGAGCTGCAGGGAAACCCAGAAGGAAAACTCAGGACCCCATCATACCCCAAATAGGAAAATATGTATGTACCTGCCCAGAGAGTGAGTGAGAGTCATCTCAGACTTAGCGTCCTCACCTGCAAAGCAGACCACTTCTGCAACCATGGTTCGTACCAGGACCACCTCAGGAATCAACAGGCTTCACACAGAAGACAATCTGCCTGTCCTGTGTGGAAGAACACAGGGGCTTGAACCAACAAATAAACAAGCAAATTTTTTTTTTTGATACTTTATATACATTTCCAATGTTTCCCCTTTTCTGAGTCTCCTCTTTGTATACCCCCCATCCCCTCCCCAACCCGCCTCTAGGAGGGAATTCCACCTCCCACCCCCCCACCCCACCCCCCGTCCACCCATCCCCATTTTCCCGCCTTGATATTCTCCTTTACTGAGGCCTCTAACATCCTCAGGCCCAAGGGCCTTTCGTCTCTCCCTGATGGCCATCGAGGTCGTCCTCTGCCACATATGTGGTCCAAACCATAAGTCCGTCAATGTGTATTCTTTGGTTGGTGGTCCGAACTCCAGGAGGACCGGGGGAGGGGGGGGAGGTCAGGCCCATTGACTCTCTTGCTCCCTCCATG
>CM052710.1:8326114-8346378 GCA_028551405.1 Uromys caudimaculatus | reverse complement strand
TTGAATAGATAGGGAGAGAGAGGGCAGCCTTGTTTAGTCCCTGATCTTAGTGGGATTGCTTCAAGTTTCTCTCCATTTAGTTTGATGTTGGCTATTGGTTTGCTGTATATTGCTTTTATTATGTTTAGGTATGGGCCTTGTAAACAAGCAAATTAATGAGTGACCAACTCTATGTTTCTACATATGGGAGACTGTATCTTGAAGTTCCCAGTTCTCAGCCTAGAGTCAAGCTTCTTCCAAGCCCCAGTAGCCATCCAACTCTGGGGAGATGAAGCATGAACAAGGAATTACTGCCCTGACCCACATGAGCACATCAATAAGCAACAGACCAAATTGTAGGGTCAAAGGTATAATAGATGCAATGGATTGACAGCTGGGAACTGGAGGAATAGAGCGAGCATTTGAATATTTGAGACTCAGGATGCAACCTCATATGATGTAGTTCCCCCCGGTCCCATTTTGGAGCAAGAAGATTCATTTGAAAGATTATCCCTTTGGACCAGCAGTGTGTTTTGTGGCCTGACTTGGAGCCAAGTAAATTAGTATTTAGGGACACTGTTTCAATAAGAGTGGCCTTACTTTAATGAGCTCAGTTAAGTCAACAGTTGCCTGTCATGTCACACTGCCGCACATCCCTGTGTAACCCCTACAGAGCTGTTCCTCTAGGAGTAACACAAGCACCTGTGAGAAATCCAGGGCATCCATGGAGAAAGATAAGAAAGGTTTCTTACAGGAATAGATAAACTCAACGTTTGGAAATGAGCTTGCTGCTTCTTAGACTTTCATCCCAAGCCTTGTTGGCTGACAGCTTAGTGTGTCCCTCAGTGACACCCATGATGCGTTTGGCTAGTTCTTGGCCTCCAGTTCTGTTTGTAACTTGAAGCAAGGCTAGATGGCTAAAGCCAGACAGCTAGGAGCCTTTAGGCTTAATGGGAGCCTCCCACCTCAGCTTGACACTCCAGGGTGTTGAGGTGAAAGTGAAGTGCTGCTATTTTACAGAAGCTCTGCCTCCAAGAGCCATCTCAAAGCTGAGGAGAAGGCCAAACCCAGAACTGACTTTCAGAACCTTTGGGAAACATACAGATAGGTGCCCACCGCTCATGTTCTCAGGAAAGGTGAGGTGTTTGATCAAGTACCCGGTGAAAGGCAGGCTCATAGCACTTTATGGGACTTAAAGGAAAAGCAAACAAATACTTGGCACATAATTAGTACTTAGTAAGCCTTGCTGAGGTAAGCCACTGTCACCTGCTTCTTCCCCCATTCTGCCTTATCATTATACCAAAGAAATCAGTCAGAGTGGCTTGGCTTTGAAATCAGTTACATTGAGTTGATCTGGTTGTTTTAATCAGGTTGGTACAGGAAATACATTCAAGAAATCATATCAGGTACAGGAGAAATGGCTCAACCGTTAAGAACATTTGCTGTGCCGGGCAGTGGTGGCGCATGCTTTTAATCCCAGCACTTGGGAGGCAGAGACAGGCAGATTTCTGAGTTCAAGGCCAGCCTGGTCTACAGAGTGAGTTCCAAGATAGTCAGGGCTATACAGAGAAACCCTGTCTAAAAAACAAAACAAAACAAAAAAAGCAAAAAAAAAAAAAGAAGAAGAAGAAGAAGAATATTTGCTGTTCTTACAGAGGACTCAGGTTCAGTTCCCAGCACCACATCGGGATCTGGCAGTTCACGAAAGCATGTAACTCCAGCTTCAAGGGATTCAATGCCCTCTTCTGTGCTCCATAGGCACCCACACTCATGTCTTGTGCGCATGTGTGCGTGCGTGCACGCGCGCGCGCGCGCACACACACACACACACATGCTCACACATGCTCACACAGAGATACATAAATAGAAATGAAAAGTTTTAAACAGAAATCACATCAATGATTAGAACTGAAGGAAGTCCAGAAGTGGGCAAGCAGTCTATTCCAAGTTGAGGTGTGTGAATGAGGTGAGGCTCAGGAAGCCAGCCCATTACCCATTCTCTGAAAGGGATGTGCTATCAGTAAATGGCTGCGCCAGCCATTCCAAGATAATTCAGTCAAGGAGCTGAGTTTGCAGTTGGCTCCAAATATCTGGAGCCCCCAAAATCCAGCCTTGAAAATAGCTAAGTGCAGATGTGATTAACCTTCCCCTTGGAGGAGACTAGTGTCTTAGACTTTCTGGCCCTGCCTAGGCAGAGAAGACTCCAGGGCTGAGACTTCACATCCACTAAGGAATAGCATATAATCACAAGTGTGAATTTATGTTCAGAGTTAAGTTTCAAAGTTTGAAAGCTGTTCTCCTGAATTTTCTGCTATTGAAATCATCAGAGCCAGGTTTGCTTTGCTAATACTGTAGAAGCAGTGTGATTTGGTCATTCAGGAGGCCTCAGTGCTGCCTGGTATATGCTGGATACCTTAGATGTGTTGCTACCTTCAGCTTGGAGTCTCATTATCAAGACACTGCTTGCAGTCCAAGAATGGTGTTATTACACTCTGGAGACAACCAGGAAGAAGACTCTGCCTTGCAGGCATCTCTCCGTGGAAGATCAACACCTCAGCCAAGAACTTCCAAACCATGCAGTCAGTGCCAGGATAGGAACATACCAACCTGGAAGAAGGGCTGCCCAGAGAGTCCTTCTGATTCTCAGATCCATTCATATTACAAGGAAAAAAGTTAGTGACTAAATAGGAATTTTCAAGTTAAAAATAATACATTGAACACACACACACACACACACACACACACACACACACACACACACTGAACAGTAAGTGCTGGGGTATGAACAGCTCAGTGATAGAATGTGTGCCTAGCACATGTTAAGGCCCTAGGTTTAATCCCAGCATCGTACATACAGAAAGAAATTATCTGAACAAACACATAGAATATATTCTGTCTCAGGCATTATTCAACTGGTTGCCTGATAATCACTGATATTGATTTGACTGCCATTTTACAGATAAGGAACCATGCCCTCAGTTAGATCAGTGGGTGGTTAGCAAGTCTGCTCTACCTCACTATCCGGGTGCCTCCAACAACCCTAAAGCTTCCTGACATAGAGCAGAAGGGACCAATGGGGATTCTAGGCTGTTAACTGAAGGAAGTCCTCACTGTGGTACCCATACCAGGTGGGGTATCCATACCTCTCAGGAGGTGTCTTATAGTCCTCCTGGGACATCCTTACCTCCATCAACAATAATGACAACATTAATCACCAGTGATAATAATCACCTATAATAATCCATCATCCATCCATATACTGGATATACCAGCAAAATAATTAAAATCAACATGTCAACGTGAGCTAAAAAGAATTGCAGAGACTACATTTTAACTTAAGAAGCAAGAAGAGAGTGGTTGACCAGATGTCTGCAGCATCTCCCCTCAAGGTTAACTTACTGACAATAACAAAAAAATGTTCTCAGACCTTTCTCAGTGGCCCTGATCCCACTGAGGACCCCTTGCTTTAGTGATCAATGCCAGGAGCACACATGCCATCATGCCTGTTGGGCACATGCAGAGCACAGGGCAGCTGGGAGCAACCTGAGCAGACCGATGCCGGATGGGCCTGCTCTCAGTTAGAATTCTGACTCTTTCCCTTTGAAACTTGGGACATTTAATTAAGCTCTGAGCCTTCCATTGATCCAGATAAAATATGGATTCTAATATCTACTTCAAGATATTACAGCTTAGTCAAGAAGGGTACTTTATTTACACTCTAAAATCAACTTCAAGATATTAGAATCATAGAGCTAAGTGTACAGTTTACTTAAGTAGGGTACTTTCCTAACATTCATGAGCCTGGGCTTGCTCTCCAACAAAACACACACACACACACACACACACACACACACACACACACACTAATGTGCACATGACAGAGGGCAAAAATGAATGCTTCCATTACCTCTAATAAGGAAATTAGGAACATGCCCATTTGTTTCATTAGCAATGAGATGACTGAATGAATGGTCCTTGGAACCTGTTCTTCTTTCCTTGTCTGTCCTGTCAGAGTTACAGAAAAAGAACCAGCAAGTTCATTTGATGTGGATGTGTCCCACTCAACCTTACAGGCATATTTCAGAAGAAAATACTGATTGTTTCTCTGCCGTGTTTGGATTTTTACTTTTATGACAAAAACTTGACCTACTGAGATCCTCAAAATCCTTGATTCCAAATCTGAACTGCTCTCCTTTCTTGTTTTGGTTTGTTTGTGGTTATTATTATTTATTAACTTATTTATTTTGAAACTAGGTCTCCCACTGTAGCCTAGTATTCCTAGGTCTGGAATTCACTGGAGAGCCAATTTTAGCCTCAAACTCATGGCAATTCTTCTGCCTCCATATCCCTAGGGCTAGAATTTCAGACATGAGCCCCCCACAAGTCCTTTCCACTTCAAGTCCAAGGCGGTCCTGATAGACTTAAAGAGACACAGGAAGAAGTCAGCACCCACACACTACATTTCTCTTCATGTGTTGTTCACACTGCTAACAAGTCCTTTTTGTAGGTCAGAGGTCAACAAACTTTGATGTCAAGAGCCAGTAAGTAAATATTTTAGACTCTCAAGCCACATCACTCGGCTCAACTGCTGTAGGTCAGGGCAACCACATTCACGTCAATGAGCAGGTGTGGCTACGTCCCGGGAAGGATTTTCACTGTGGGAGTGTTAGAGCTGGGACCCAGAGCCCTGCACCTGCCACACAACGCAAGCACTCAGCACTGGGCTACAGCTACAGCCACAGCCTCTCCTAATAAAGTTTTATTTTCAAAAGCAGAAGGTAGTTTGTAAGACCCCTGGTCTGAGCTGCAGCTTCCTCAAAGTCAAGACCTGTGTCTTACTAATGATTGTATCTCCAGCTTCCAATTAAGACTTTGGTGCACTACAGATATTATTTAAATGATTAAGAGATAAATGAGAGGCAGGGCCTTAGATCAGTAGTAGTGTGATTGGATAGGGAAACTCTCACAAAGCCCATCTCCTAGATGAAAAACTACCCAGCAACTCATAATTGCTGAGAGATGAGACATCACCACCCTCCACCCTCCACCCCCACTTAGGTTACCCAATTCCAGGTAGCTAACCCTAAAGATATACGCATGAGTATCACTAAATGGACTCAGAAGACTATATCTACATATGTGTGTGATATGCATATGTACATACATTTACATCAAGAATAATTAAAAAGAGGAAGTCGTGAATTTGAAAAGGAAGGGCAGGGGTAGAGTTGGGAGGGGAGAGTGGAAATTATATAAAAACAACCTTCATGTATAAAATTCTTTAAAAATTTTGAAATTTATATATATATATACATATATGTATATATATGTATATATATATATAAAATGCCCAACCCATGGTAAATATTACTCACTGATTAAAGTTAAACCCAAAAGAAAAAAGAGACAAATAAAAACCTGTGCTAAATCATTAAACAAAGACTCATCTAGAACAAAAGAGGCACAGAAGCCTGATTTTCCCCTGGAGATCTGTGTCGTGGTTGCACAGTTTCAGAGAAGCAGGTGCCCTGATTGCTTGGAATTTCAGGAACCCAATAAGTATTTAATGTGACCATGTTCCATGTAATTACTGGGACATTTTTAGAACTTATTTACTTATGTGTTTATTTGTGTGAGTACATCCCCGTACACACAAATGTGGATATATGTGCATTGTACACTTGCCTATACAGGCCAGAAGACAACCTGGGGTGTTGTTCTTAAGGAGTTGCCCATCCTGTCTTTTGAGACAGAGTGCTTCCCTGGGACCCAGGACTTGCCTATTCAGCTGCTCTGGCTAGCCACTGTACCCCAAGTATCCTCTTCTCCCCAGCTCCCCAGTGCTGGGATCGTGCCAGGATCACAAATACACACCACCACACCTGACCTTTAAATTGGTGCTGGGGATCAAACTTGGCCCTTCATGTTTGCAAGCCAAGTACTTGCTGACTGAGCCATCTCCCCAGCTCCAGGACAACTTATTCTAAAAAGAAAATAGCCACTGCTTCTCTGAAATACTGTTACCCTTGGTATTTATTTGCTAACCCTGGCTACTGTAGTTAGGCATCGACTTTTCTGTTCTACTTTCTCCTCTCAACCTTCTTCCAGAAGAGGAAGCTGCTTGGCCCCAGAAAAGACTTGAACTAGCCTGACCCTGCTAGGTCATCCTCTCCCAGACCCTAAAGAAGGGAAACACCACCTTCATCCTGTACCAAGCCCCATGGCTGCTGGAATTGGAAATTTAATTAACGAAACACTAACCTGCAATTCAGAAGAGAGGGATAAAAGAAGTTATCACAAAGTTAATAAAAGAAGTATTTTAATGACAGTATTTAGCAAGTTGTGACCATGCTGATACATTCAGGGGTCAAGGTGGGAGGTGGTGTCTGCATCCATCAGGACCCCTAGAGCAGTGAAGAAATACATGGGCAGAAGTACTGCATCTTAGCTTCCATCTTTGAGACCCTGGGCTCTGGTGTTTGAAAGCATCCCGGGAGCCATGTTTTCTCTCCTATGACTTGGAGAGAGGTTCTCATATTCCCAGCCATGTCCTATGGAGGCACAAGAACCCCAAACCTATCCTGCCGGGCTTCCATTTGTCACTCTAGGGGTGAAGAGCCTGGGGTTTCTTCTGAACCTCTGGCTTCCTCTTTCTTCTTTACCACCGCATGGTAGTGCCTTCTCTTTCTCTTCTCTTCCCTCAGATGTACCAAACAACAGCATAAGCAATGGGCTTGGGGTCAAGAAAGGTCAGGGAAAGAGATGGCTGCCAAACTGAGGGTGGTGGAGAAGCCGTGACAGTCACAAGGTTGAATAAGCTCCCATGGCGGGGTGAGATGGTCCCTTCTGTGGCGGGCTAATTCCATGTCCTCCAGGGGGTGACAAATGGTTTTCCTGAGTGTACAGAGCAGTGGCCTCCACCTGCTTTTGGGCCTACAGAACTGAAGTCCATGGCTCCTTGGTATTAACAAGAGGCAGGACCAATAATGGCTTTGTTTTACCCAGTTATATGGTCTTCACAAACTTCCAAGCATTTTTGTCATGGGGACAAGATAGGACCCCTGAGGGAAAAAATAGTAGGAAAGACTTAGGGCCCAACTAGGCCATGGCCATGGGAGAGTGGAAGGTGCAGGAGACTACCTCTGAGAAGAGAACAGCAGGTGCTACCCAGGACTTTCCTGCTTCTTCCACATGAGCTTCTACCACATGAGGTTCTGTCTACTCAGAGTTCTGTGAGCAAATAATGGAAGCAAGTAAGAAGCCCCTGAGGGGACACAGGTGTTCGTGGTGTTATCTGGGAGTGAGTTAAATTATTTATTCTTCATGTCTCTGTCACAAATACCTGATAGAAGCAGCTCAAGGGAAGGGAGAATCTTCTGGCTCATGGTTTATAGAGGTAACAGTACTTCTTGGCAGAGTTCACAGCAGTGAGAAAGTATGATCTAGATGTCCCATCTTGGTAGATCTTGAAACAGAGATGGGACTGGAAGGAAGCTGGGCCAGGCTGTAACTCTCAAAGGCCAGCACCTTAGTGACCCATCTCTGTGCATCATGCCTCACCTTAGGAGTTTCTCCAACCTCCCAAAAATAGCTCCTCCAGCTGTAACCAGATGTCCAAAGCAAGAGCCTTTGAAGGGACATTTCTGATCCTAAGTATAACAGAAGATGAGAAGACAAGGAAATTACATGATATGGGGTTAACATTGCATGCTCCAGCAAAGATGAACCTCATACAAAAATAAGATAGACCACATATATTCCAATATGTGTCCCTCTATGTATCCTAGGGTGGTTTGAATGATAATGGCCCCTATAGGCTCATTTGCATACTTGGTCCTCCATTAGTGGAACTGTTTGGGAAGAAATGGAGGTGTGGTTTTGTTGGAGGAAGTATGTCGCTAGGGCAGGCTTTGAAGTTTCAAAAAACTAATGCTATTCCCAGTGTGTTCTCCACCTCCCATTGGTGGATCCAGTATAAGATCTCAGCTGCTTTTGACATGATGCCTTTGCTCTGCCATCACGGATACTAACTCTGAAACCTTAAGCCTAGTTAAACCCATTCTGTTATAAGTTGAATTGGCCATGATATTTTATCAGCAGTAGAAAAGTAAGTAATACATACTCAGATTTATGGAAGCATACAAGTTGGATTTCTGGAGCTGGGTATGGTGGCACACAGCTGTAATCCTAGCACTTGGGAGGCTGAAGAAGGAGGATTATTAGTTCAGGACCAGCAGAGTTACAAAGCCAAATGGAGTCTCAAAGATGTGTCAAGTCAAAACTAAATAGAAGCCAAATAGAAGGTGGGATGCTGCATCTACACAAAGTCCAGATATGTACACATCAAAGTCACAAACATTTCAGATTCTCTCATCTAAACACATTCTCACCAAGTCACACTCTCCTCCAAGGAGTGATTATATGAGCTGGTGAAATGGCTCAGTGGATAGAGAAACTTGTTACCAAGCCTGAACCACCTGAGTTTAATCTCCCAAACCCACATGGCCGAAAGAGAGATGTGACTCCCAAAAGTTGTCCAGTGACCTCTATATGTCCACTATAGCATGTGTGTGCTTGCGTGTGTATACCTGCACATACGTGCACATGCACACGCAC
This sequence comes from Uromys caudimaculatus, assembly GCA_028551405.1. NCBI lineage: Eukaryota > Metazoa > Chordata > Mammalia > Rodentia > Muridae > Uromys > Uromys caudimaculatus. Next base: position 8,337,783 of record CM052710.1, on the reverse strand, counting down.
ACACACTAAATAATCAAATGTAAAAAAAAAAAAAAAGGTTCTCAGAACACATCAACGTCTCCTTACATCCAGGTCGGAGTGCAGCTAAGTAGATCCAACAGGCAAAGGTGCATGCCCAACAAACTCCCCAGGAAAGGGAAGATGGCAAGGTATGCAGTTCCGATGCCAGTCTACCATGAGGTATGGCAATAGGTCGGTCAGTGAGCATGCTGAAGATCACATAACGTGTGGCCCTGGCACCTGACTCCACATGGCATCCTGACAAATCAAACAGGAGATGGCCAGGATGGCTCACTGCAGCCTGCACTGCCAGGAACCCAACTCTCCCAAGGAATGCTTGAGTTTATTTAAAAGTAAAGGAGACCAAGTCAGGCTCTCAGCAAAATTTACCGTGTGGCTTTGTGTTAGTTAGACTCTTCAAATTGCTGTGACAAAATGTGACAAGATACAACTTAAAGGTAAAAGGGGGGTTGGGTTCACAGTTCAAGAGTATTTATCCCACCACGGAGGGCAGGGCATGGTGGCAGGAGCTTCGGGCAGCTGGTCACATAGCATCCACAGTCAAGAAGCAGAAAGAAACGAATGTTGGTGCTCTGCTTGCTTTCTCTCTTATGTGGAGTCCGGCTCCCCAGTCCATTTTCATGGTGCTGCCCACATTCAGGGTTTCAAAGACATGACAACACAGTTAACTAACCCAGAAAATCAATCACAGGCAGGCTCAGAGATTTGTCTCCTGGGTGATTCTAGATCTTATTGAGTTGACAGTATTAGCCATTATGAGCCTTAGGAAATAAGTCCTGCCTGAGCGTAGCTCTGTGGACAGTACAGATGATATACACAAAGGCTAGACAGGAAGCTCATGCTCACACTTAGTCACTGGGCCAGGGACAATGTTTTATGCCTGGGAGTTTTCTTTCAAGATAAGGAGGATGACTTAGACATACAAACACTTAATTATGCCATAGGAGAAGAAGACTGAAGATAAGTGTTCCAGGGTGGGGTAATTTAAGCATCTCCCTGAATATCCCTTTCCCTTCTGCTCATGGTCACAAACTAGCCATTGGAGCTCCAGATATCAAACCCTGTGTGAAGTGAATGTTGTCTGTTAAGCACTATACCTGATCAATCAAAAAGCTAAGAGCCCTGCCTACTCGAAGGCAGAAGTCTATCTGTGATTCAGACATGGTCCTGGAGAATGTCCATCTACGGGGCTCCTGTTTCTTTATTTCTGTTTGCAGAACTTGGAGCAAGTCAGCCCACCTGTACCAGCTGGTTTTGTGTGTCAACTTGACACAAGCTGGAGTTATCACAGAGAAAGGAGCCTCCCTTGAGGAAATGCCTCCATGAGATCCAGCTGCAAGGCATTTTCTCAATTAGTGATCAAGGGTGGGAGGGCCCCTTGTGGGTGGTACCATCTGTGGGCTGGTAGTCTTGGGTTCTATAAGAGAACAGACTAAGCAAGCCAGGAGAAGCAAGCAAGCCAGTAAGCAGCATCCCTCCATGGCCTCTGCATCAGCTCCTGCTTCCTGACCTGCTTGAGTTCCAGTCCTGACTTCCTTGGGTGATGAACATCAGCATGGAAGTGTAAGCTCAATAAACCCTTTCCTCCCCAACTTGCATCTTGGTCATGATGTTTGTGCAGAAATAGAAACCCTGACTAAGATACCACCCATGTTCTCTCTCTCTCTCTCTCTCTCTCTCTCTCTCTCTCTCTCTCTCTCTCTCTCTCTCTCTGTGTGTGTGTGTGTGTGTGTGTGTGTGAAGGTCAGCCAGATCAGGTATCTTCTCCAATGACTTTCATCTTTTTCTCGCTGAATCTGCAGTTCCCTGATTTTGGCTACACTGGGTGGCCAGCAAGCTCAGGTACTGGAGATTGAACTCAGGGCATCATGTTTGGCACAGCAAGAACTTTAGTTCCCATCCCCCCATTAATGACCCTTTATGCTTACTGGTAATTCTAAAGCTGGTTTATCCAAAATTCCTTTTCTTCAGCATTCATCTTCCTGATAGTAGAGGCTCCTGGGCATGCCTCCTGCTCCTACCTCCTTGTCTTGACCCTAATCAAACTACTGCCTAGAACAGGATGGACAGTGGCTGACATACAGCCAACAATCAGCTCCAGCTCATGGATGCTGGCATCTGAAACATGGCTCACAGAAGACCCTCATCTTGAAAGAAATTCCAAGTTGATCTCTTGGCTTCAGGGCCCACTCAGCCATCCAAGAAGTAGGTCAACCTCTCTCTCCCATGCATGCCCTTCAAAGCTGGTTAGATAGGTGCTCATATGAATGGGACTTGAGATCCTTCCCTCAACAGTCAGATATTGATTTCAGGTCCTGGACACTTGCCATCCCAGCTTGCCTTCCTGAGGAGGGAAGTAACATTTGTCTTAGATCCTGAAGAATCGAACTAGCATTCAGAGGGGTTGAGACTTACCAAGACCACTCTGCCAATGGCAAAACCATGGTGGTTTGATCACTACTTTCTATTTCCCTATCTCCCTTGTCTGTCTCACAGGGAGCAAAGAGCAAAAGACATGGGATCAGTATGATGTCACCCCCTCACAGTTATTCAAATATCAAAGCAGCTTTTTTGGAGCAGTGGGCAAAAGAGTTTCAGTCATTCATTCAACAAGTGCACTTGATTAATTCACCAAATCCAAGCTTCAGTAATTCACCGAACAAACTATTCCTTCAACAAGCACATTTCATTCACTCAACAAACACACTGTCATATGCCAAGAGCTGGAATCTTGATATTGGAGGCTACAAGCAACTATTCATATTTGACTTTCAACCTTCTAGGACCTCACAATTAACAGAGGTCAGGTCAGCCAGAGGTAAATAGCTATATAGCTCAATATAAGCTGCAATGGATGGGGAGGAGAGCTAGGCATATCTATCTTCAAAATGTACACTACAGGGAGTGTGTGTGTGTGTTTGTGTGTGTGTGTGTGTGTATGTGTGTGTGTGTGTGTATGTGTGTGTGTGTGTGTGTGTTCATTTGTACGAGTAGGTTAACAACTTTTTGATTGCTGTGACACGATCGGGGAAACTAATAGAAGAGTTTAATTGATTTTATGACTGTAGATGGATAAAACAATCGTGGCTGGGAATAATGACAGCAGGCAGCAGACATGGCAGCAGGCAGGCAGGCATGGTGACTAGAGCTGGAAGCTGAGAACCCAAAGCTCCCATCTCAAACCACAAACCAGGAGCTGAGAGAGTGAACTGGGGTTGGTGGAGGCTTTTAAACCTCAAAGTCCACTCCCAGTGATCCACTTCTTTAAGTGGATCTTAAGATTCCCCAAAACAATGTTGGCAATTGGGGACCAAGTATTCAAATGCCTGAAAATATGGGGGGACATGTCAGTCAAAACACCACATTGAGTATGTATAAGCCATGACATACATATGGAGGTCAGAGGACAACTTCAGGTGTTGGTCCTACCTTCCACTTTGGTTAACAAAGGGTATCTTTTTGTTCTCTGCTATTTATGCCAGGCTAGCTGACCCATGAGGTTCCAGGGCTTCTCTCTGGGGACTTTCTGGACTGATGGCAAGAGAAGGCCCTTTCCAAGCAAAAGGTATTGTTATGGAAATGTTGAGTCTCTGTAAATAGCAACAGACTTGGATGGGAAGGAGAGGTAGCAATGATTTGATATGTCTTGTTGCTGTGCAGGACAAACACTCTCTCCTGACTTCACATCACTCTGCCAAGTTGGAAAATTCCCCCTTTCCATCCTGCATCAGGCCCAAATGCCAGCCCTCCAGAGGGTATACAGCAAGGAGGTGTGGGAACCTGGCTCAGCGTGGATAGGTCGACCATGAGAGAAGCAGCCAAGAGGAAGAAGAAGGAAATGAAGTGACAGGCTGAAGTTAGCAGCCCTTTGGTTGGTGTCATTTTGGGCATGTCATTGGCATGCTCTGGTCAATGTTTCCATTGCTCAGCATCTTGGAAATACTCCCTCTGCCCCTTTGCTGTTGAGTGAGCAATGTCCTGCAGGTTTGGGGCTATTGGAACAGGGCTGTGAAACAATCAGAGATGGACCCTCCTTGCTCTATGTGCTTTGCCTAGGAGACCACTCACAGCAAGAGTCCCACCTCTGAGATGGGCCTGCATCTCTCACCCCAGGTCCATCTCTTTGACTAATGGGCTCTTCAGTCTCAGAGTTAGGCCTTGTGGCTTTGCTCCATGCTGCAGCCATCCCAAAGGAGTCTAGTGGGTTCTAAAGCTTCTAGTTCCTTAAGCATAACCTGAAGGCTTGCCATATCTCTTCAAGAAACCAGTCCACTCTTATGCCCCCCCCTTTGTCTAAAACCCCCACCACTGACATTTCAAGCCCAGGGCCTCTGACACATTGTGCTATCTTTCCAGCTCTTTCTCTTTGCCCATTCTCTCACCTCATCACAATGTCTAGATTCAGGACTCCTCCCTTCGCTTACAGGGTGCCACCTCTCCCCTAGTGCCATGTTCTTCTCACAAGGCCTGTTTGGCCCTGACCATGCTTGTGCCAATAAACCCTGCAACATTGCCCCCTTCAGCTTTCCCTACATATCAGGCTACCCAGAGCCTGAGGCCCACTAGGCAATGGCCACACTCAGGCCCCACATGTGAACAGAACGATGGAACCAGTCTGAAGACTCACCAGTACTTATACAACTTTCTTAGGTCCCTGTGTTTGAAGAAAAGTACATTACTAACTGGGCTATTTCCCTAGAACCGTGCCTTGGGTTTCTTTGTTTTGCTTTGTTGTTTTAAGATTTATTATCATCATCATCAATAAATGTGGTGTGTGTGTGTGTGTGTGTGTGTGTGTGTGTGTGTGTGTGTGTGTGTGTGTGTACATGGGTGCAGGTGCTTGTGGAGGCCAGCCCTCTGACATAGATACTTGGGACCGAACTCAGGTTCTCTACAAGAGCAATGTGTGCTCTTAACTGCTGAGCCACCTCTCCAGGCTCCTGGTAGTTTCAATCACTATTACAAAACACCTCAGGAAAATAATCAGAGGGAGAAAAAATGGCTCATGACTTCAGTCTATCATGGCAGGTAGGATACAGCAGAGTAAAAACCATTCACATCATGGTGGCTTGGGAACAGAGACCAAGAGGTTGCTGTGTGTAGGGAAGGAAAAGGCTAAGACTTTGTATAGTCTTAAGGTCCTACTCTTCCCCCTGCCCCATCAGTACCATAAGCCATAACCTCCCTTCACATCCAAGCACAAGCCACTCACTCTTTGTAAAAGTAAGTGTGTGTGTGTGTGTGTGTGTGTGTGTGTGTGTGTGTGTGTGTGCATAAGTACTTATTTATGTTTGTATATGTGTGTGCAGCTGCATGTGTACTTGTGAGGGTGTGCATATGGAAGGCAGAGGTCAATATTAGCATCTTCCTCTACCACTCCCTATGTTGTTTTGAAAGACAGGGTCTCTCTCGTCAAAACTGGAACTCGCCAGTTGGGCAATACTAGCTGGCCAGCAAGTCTCAGTGATCCTCCTGTCTCTACATCCCCAGAGCTAGGATTGTATGCAGGTGCTAGGGCTCCAAGTTCGTGTGCAAAGCCAATGCCCTAGAGACTTGCAGCAATTTCCTCCAGGTTGAAACATTCCATCCTGGAGCGAAGTTTGTTAGGACTCAGGAATTTCTAAAGGGGGGATGTCTTGGTTAGGTTTCCATTGCTATCATAAACATCATAACCGAAACCAACTTTTGGAGGCAAGGGTTTATTTGACTTACAGGTTACAGACCATGTCCATCATGTTTGGGTAAAGCAAGAGCTTGAGGGTTGGAGGGGGAACTGGAGGCAGGAACTGAAGTAAAGACCATGGGAGCATGCTGCTTACTAGCTTGCTCTTCCTAGTTTGCTCAGCCTACATTCAGGGCCACTTGCTAAGGGATGGCATCACCCACAGTGGGATGAATCCTTCCCTATCAAACATAAATCAAGAAAATGGCCCCATAGACTTGCCTACAGACCAATCTGATAGAGACATTTGTTCAATTAAGATTCCTTCTTCCCAAATGACCCTAGCTTGCACATTGACAAAAATAAATAAGTAAATAATTAATAAAAGAACTAGAACAGAGGGTCATGAAGACTCAGAAATTAAATAGCTCATAATTCAGGAAGTCTCCAAAACTGACTGGATGACAGAGACCTTCCCTCCCTCAAGCTTACATAACCAGAAAGAATTGCTGAGGAGATCGGCTTAGCGGAGCTGCCTAGAAGAGATACCTCTAACCTGTCAAGCTGCCTGTGAGCTCCAAAATCCCAGTTTTCACAAGTTGTCACCCACATTGGTGGTGGCTATTGGTAATCCAGCTGACTTTGACTCACTTGCTCCCATAAGCAATCCCAACCCAAAGTCCTGTAAGTATCTTCAATAAAACTCACTGGTCTACAAAGGTGGACTTCAGTGGTATTGTTACTTTGGTCTGTTGTCAGTTCCCTTTCTAGAATGAGTAGATGTTCACATCTCCCCAGGAGTCATAGGCCACATGGCCACATCCCCAGCCCATAGGCCATTCACTCTCGTCCTTTCTTCTATGCTTTCCCATGTAACTACATGTCAATATTCCATACATTTTTCTCTCTCTCTCAGTTGGCTTCCTCCTCTTAGTCAGAACACTTCCACGTGTTTATTTTCTATCGTACACACTTATTAATCTTTCATTCTTTCTGAATAACAAAGTACCCCTCCCCTGAAGCGAGCTTACACTTAAGGAACTGACCTTGTCACCTTTCAATGAAACCTTTACCTTGTGTACTCCCCCTGCCCATTTCTCTACACTAAAACAGCCCTCTCCAAGGCCACATGCAACCCCCTAGCTTCCTAATAAGGATATCCAAGTCATTTCCAGTGTTACTCACAGCATCCTTCTTTAACACAAAGCCCTCTATGCTCCCCGGTCACACTTCACCTCCTCTAATTGCTCGCTCTTGGCTTCTTACGCCATCCCTCTCTGCAATACTGATGCCCAGCGCCAGGTTTTCCTATCCTCTGTTCCCCTTCCGTGGTAACTCAGCTCTGCACAGAGAGTAAGCATCATTCACAAGCTAATGGCCCCCTTTACCTGCTTCTGTGCCCCAAACTCACTGAGCCAAGGGCCAGCAGGGCACTTATCCCGCCTACCCTTGGACCTCCAGCAAGCCTGTTAGATGCAAACATGTCTAAACCATCTCTGTTTTAGGCTTCCTAACCACTTGCCTTTTGGAGCTCCCGTACTTGTACCAGAGATCCCACGAATCCTTTATCCATGTCCGTAGACCTAGATCCCAAATACTCCCCCTTCCATCACCCACGCATATGAAATCCAGTCTAGTCTCCCTCTTGCTGCTGTCCTCCATGCTGCCACTGCCTCTCCCATACATGCTGCTGGCCCCACCTTCCCTGCCAGGAATTCCACAAATACCCCTTAATTGGTCCTCCTGATTCCAACAGAACATCCTCTGCATGGCATCCTGGACATCTTTCCAAAATGCAAACACCCCAGGTACCTAAAATTATTCCCTGGCCCCTTATTGCTAATTGGATAAGATGCCCCCTTCTTTGTATAGCAGCACAAAAGGTTTTTTTCTGAAATTGGTTCCTTCGTTCCTGTCCAGTTCATCTCTCTTCCTGGTCTCTTTTGTATAAACCACTAAGCTGTGATCCATGAGTACTGTCTATTGTGGGATATCCTGTGCTCTAAAGACATGAGTGTGTATGTGTGGCTTTGCATTTGTCTAAAGTGGCTCTTTATCTTGTTCCTGTCCTGTCTGGAAAGTCTCAGCTCAGGCATCTGGCTTCTTATGAAATCTCCCTTGACCGCAGCGGGCAGTTCTGAAGATCTTTGTTCTCATTTCCTTATGTGCAACGAGCCATCAAACCATTGTAGTGACAATGAGCTTTACACTGTGCCTAGGCCGTTTATCTTCTCTGCTCTCCTATGCTCCAAAGACACAACCACCTTCTTTCACCCTTATGTTCCAGATTCGGCAAGCGCTCGAGAAATTGTTATGAATGAGTAAATGAATGAATGAAATTAAGGAAAGAGCAAGAACTCCAGTCTCCATATTTATTTATTGTGAGATTGTGTGGTACAGGCTTATTATGTATGTGCGTGTGTGTGTTCCTGTAGGCAAGAGACCAGAAGTTGACATTAGGTGTTTTCTTCGGTTGCTTTCCACCTTCCTGGGGTATGCATGTGTATACATGCAATGTGGGTGTATGTGTGTGATTGCATTAGAGTCCAGAGGTTGACAGTGCACATCTTCTTTAATCATTGTCACCTTACTTTTTGTGACAGGGTCTCTCATGTTTGTATGATGAGCTCTTTAGCTGAGCCATCTCCCCAGACTACAATAGGCTTCAGATTTGTCTTTCCCTAGAGACTCCTCCATGTGGTTCCAGGACCCTCAAAGTTCCTCATTCAGGCACAGGGAAGGGTCTGGTCACCATGACAAATGGCTCCTGGGGAGACTGTCAACATATCAGTGACATGACTATCACCTTTCCTTCTGCACCACAGACATGTGGCTGGCGCAAACTGTGGAAAGGAAAATAGAAGAGAAACCTCCAGATGGATACAGGAAGGCCACAAGGTCAAAGCAAGGCCACTGCGTGTCCCGCTTCTGCTGTGTCCATTCTGACTCGTCTTTCTTCCAGATCAGCCCTTCACACAGTGCAGTGATATCGCAGTCAGAGAGATGACTCCTCCTACCAGAGTTCTGGGGAGCACGGACTTATTCCAGCTTCCTCATTCCCTGCCACCAGGTGAGATTCCAAAGGAGCTCAGGGGAAGGGAGGGCCCAGCCAGAGCACAAGCCAAGCCACCATACCAGTGCAGGCAAATTCCTTTCCTTTAACTTCAGTGACAGATCTTAGGGAAAGTGGCTTCTGCCTACTTGATGGTGGCTTCCGTCGAGCTTGCTTGTCCTTCTCCTCCCCAACCCTCCCCCCTTTCCATCTCCTCTCTCTCCCATTCCTACCTAGTTCCTAGCTTGTGTCTCTGCCAGCAAACAAAGGGTTAAAAATATCCAGTATGAGGGAGGCCAGGCCACATGACTGCAGGTGCTAACAGGGAATGTATGGGCTAGAATCTAGAAGGACCTGTCACCATTCCAAGAGCTTCTTTGTGTGAGGAGTGGTCACAGATTTTTTTTTTTTTTCTAAAAGTCTCCAGGCAAAAAGTCCATAAATCTAGAAACTGTGAAAGGCAATGGAAATTTAATTAAATGAGTTAATGTATGTTGAGTGCTTGAGACAGAGCCTGGCACACAATTGGGCTGTTCAAACACTTGCAAGTGAGTAAGAGTTTAAAGAAACGTGCATCTTAGCATCCCAGAAGTCTATACAGCCCAGAATCTTCAGAGACAACTGACCCCAGATTCATGCATTCAAAGTCACCACTGGGTCTCAAGACCTGACCGTCTCCTATCTCCTTGCCTTTTTCCTCCTTCCTCTCTCTGGTCCATATCTGTGGATATGTCTCACTCATCTTTGTCTTCCTCTCACTGTCATGGAAAGCCTTGATTTCTCTCCCCTTCTGCTGGTGCAGCTTACGAGAAGCCTGTCCTATCTCCCTGGCAGCTATTATATTGGCTTTGTTATAATAACCATGTAGAACGGCCCTATAATTACGGGAATAGCTGAAAAGCTTCTCCCTATGTGCAGCTCACTGGAAAGAACTCTGGTTAAATTTTCCCAGAAATCTCATGGAAACAGGGTCAAGGTAATAGACAGAAGCAAGACACTGATGGTCTACCTCCAAGGTCATCCTGCCACTGTCCTCATGTTACTATAGGAGGTGAAAGTGCAAACCCCTTTACATCTCTTCAGAAGAGAAGAGCTGCTTCCTTTCTAGCCCACTCAGAGACCTCCAATGGATGTCAGACACAGAGTGGGCAAGTTGGGGGCAAGTCTCTGGAGACAGGTGATGAGGGATTCCTCTGGGCCAGTCACTGCTCTAGATCTTACACATAGGCCAGGGTAGTTAAATGCTGATAACAATCCAGGTTTTAGTAGTGGCGTGGCGGAGGTGGTGATTGTTGTCAAGATAGTGATGGTGGCGGTGGTGGTGCTGGCGGTAGTAATGTGGTTTTGGTGATCGTGGTGGTAGTGGTGGTGATGGTGGTGGTGGTGATAGTGGTCGTGGTCATGGTGGTAGTGGTGGTGACGGTGGTTATGGCAGTGATGGTGGTGATGCTGGTGGCACTGGCGGTAATGTGGTTTTGTTGATGGTGGTGGTAGTCGTGGTGGTGGTGGTGATGGTGGTGCTGTGTGCTTGTGACCAAGGGACTTTAGAAGCATTTGTTGCTCTATGCTCTCGACAATGATTATGCCTAAGTTACTGCCTCGATTTCCCCTCAGTGATGGGCTATAATCTAGAATTGTAAGTCAAATAAACAAACCCTTTCCTCCCATAATTGCCTTTTCTCAAAAGAAAAAAAATTATAACAGCAAAAGACATGAAGCCAGAACAGCAGGATTGCACAAACATACGCCCTTGGGATTTGGATGTATCCCTTAGGACAAGGTCTCTCACTGGCCTGGGACTTTGGTTAACCAGTGTCCACCTCCCTCAATTCTAGAATTGCAAGTATGAGCCACCATATCTGTCTTTTCCATATGGTTTCTGGGAACTGAACTCGGTTCCTTCTGCTTGTATACCAAGACATTCACTGACTGAATGTCCTATCTCCTCATTCAGGATACTCCTGATTTTATATGCTAACTGTCAAATCAGAGTTATGAGAGCTCTCAGAAACCACTGGCTTGCCAATGAGCCAGCTAGGACTCAGAGGGTTTGTCTAAGATGCACAGCTTCCTAGTAAGTGGGGACAAGACCTCACTCGCTTTGATCCCAGGACAATGTGTGAACACAGGAGACAAACAGGTCTGCAAGCCATTAGAGATCTACTTCCATGTGGGATGCTGTTCTCAGAGCTGGTCGCCATTTGTGGGTGGTATAGTGGACATATTGGGTGGTTGTTATGGCAGTCTTGCCACACTGACCTGGTTCCAGGGTAGCACACAATATCCTCCAAAACCCGCAGGAATCCAAGTGAGATTTTCAAGTATCTATCTTCCTTGGAAGATCCACCCACCAGGTCCTACACGGCTTATGCCTCTTGTGGCTATGTTTCAGGGAAAGGAAAAAGGATGCACAGTAGATTTAAAGTCTGAATAATCTACATGGGCGCCTTGGAGAAGAGCACGTGGGACCCAGGGTAGAAAACATATAGCTCAATTCAATGCTTAAGTAACTCACTAATGTCAAAGTTTTACTTCCTTCAAAAATACGTACCCCACTTTGATGTTGCAATATCCCCTGCTATTTTATATTATAGGGATACAAAGGAAAATGGCCTGAGCTCTGTCTTTTTTTTTTTTTTAATTATTTACTTATTTTTTGATACTTTATTTACATTTCCAATGTTTCCTCATTTCCAGGTCTCCTCTTTGGAGACCCCCTATCCCCTCCCCTCCTCCACCTCTATGAGGGAATTCCACCTCCCACCCACCCGCCCACCCACTCCCATATTCCCACCTTGACATTCCCCTTTACTGGGGTCTCTAACACCCTCAGGCCCAAGGGTCTCTCCTCTCCCTGATGGCCATCAAGGTCGTCCTCTGCCACATATGTGGTCCGAACCATGGGTCCCTCGATGTGTATTCTTTGGTTGGTGG
>CM052710.1:8291634-8325614 GCA_028551405.1 Uromys caudimaculatus | reverse complement strand
ACACACACACACACACACACACACACACACACACACACACACAGGGACCATAGCTAACACTGCAGTGGATTTATGAGAGGTTGCCAAGGTGCTCTCTTACATTTGAAAGCTCTAGAAATCAGGCACCATCGAATGGTTCCAAGCTAGTGGAACCCATGCCTTCCCAGTGAAAATTTGAATCTCCAAAGTCTAGGCCCACATAATCTTTAAGACAGAGGCTCTCTCCTGCCTTCTTCTTGCCTTCTCACATGGTGGTCTCCTGTGGGTGGAACAGCCAGCGCAGCCATCTCTACATAAACACCAGGGGCCGCGCAGCCCCAAAGGCATCTCCTGAAGGAGGACCTAATTGAGGACTGTCTGAGAGACCAAGGACTGCTGATACAGACGGTGCCAGCCAATTGGGAACTGCTGTTTAGAAGAGACGCTTTCTTGGAACCAATGGGGTGCGGGTGGAGGGTATTAAAGGAACCTGCAGCAGTGCTCAGCTGAGCTTGCTGCGGTGTTTCTCACCTGCTCCAGGAGTCTATGCTGTGATTCCACCTCACCGCCAATCCCCCAGGGCAAGTAGGGTTGGGTAGCAGGTGGTCCAGGGCACAGGCCGCGATCCCCATTGTCCTTGCCACCTCCCTGGGCCAGTGCCCCAAAAGAATGACATATTCAGAGAAGAAGCTGCCCACCAGTTAGAAAGTTGATTCTCATGGCCCCTTTCTTCAAACACGCACACAGACAGCTTCCGCTGGGCATCTGCTCTGTACCCTGGATGTGAGGCAAGGATCCAGATGAGCGTTAAAGAACAGGCATGGAGCTGGTGAACCCTAAAATGCTGTGTCAGACCAGGGATTGAGGAAATAATTCCCTAAAACATTTCATCAAATCCCTCACCAGCAGTCAACTACATGGTCTCCAGGGAAAGAATATTCCAGAAGGTAAAGAGAGACAATGCAAAGGGCCTAGGCAGACACCCACCCCGTCAGGGAACACACAGACAGTAGATGAGGTAGGAGGTGAGTGTCCATCACTTGGGTAAACGAGATGAGTTTGTGTGTAGAAGGTATGGGGTAAAGGGGGAGTCAGAGGACAACCTTGCACTCTGAGACATGGTCTCTCACTGGCCTGGAACTGGGATTCACCAAATAGGCTAGACTGGCTATCCTTCCTTCTCTGCCTCCTTGGTGTTGAGGATACAAGTCCTTATTGCCAACCTGGCTTTTTATGTGAGTTCTGGAGATCAAGTTCAGATCCTCAATAAGGCAAGTATGATAGCAGTTGAACCGTCCCCGTTCCCCCCCCCCCCCCCGGGCCCTTAAACATGATTTCTTTTTCTTGTGTAGGCAACCACCATGATGCCAGCTGCAAAGATGTGACCAGCCAAGGAGGTCACCTCCCCAGAACTGAGCCAAGCCCAGTCTCTGGCCCTTGAAACTCCAGAACTGTGTGCTATAAAAATCTCTTTGGCTCAGACTTGCCTAGCTTCCCTCTGTTTTGTTAGAGGAGCAGATAGCGAACGAATACAGGAATACCTGAAAGGAACCACAATGGCTGACCAGGGCAGTGGCCGCGCTGATCTAAGAGGAGAGCCTCCCAGTAGCCACCAGGTTCTGGGAATCTAGCAGAAACAGTAAGCTGACTTCAGGAGCTTCTTCCTTCTAGTGGCTCTTCTATGATTTGTTTTTATGTGATTTACTAGCATATGTTATTAGCATTAAGTATTTCCATTCTGACACTTCCTATTTGTTCTATTTCTATCTGATTTTTATTTTATTTATTTATTTATTTATTTATTTATTTATTTATTTATTTGGTTTTTCGAGACAGGGTTTCTCTGTGTAGCCCTGGCTGTCCTGGAACTCTGGAACTCACTTTGTAGACCAGGCTGTCCTCGAACTCAGAAATCCACCTGCCTCTGCCTCCCAAGTGCTGGGATTAAAGGCATGCGCCACCACTGCCCGGCCTGACACCTCCATATGTGCACATACTTTGATCAGGACTCCTTCCCTATCGCTCTTTCTTCCCGCCCTCTTTCTCTTCTTTTATCTATCTTAAATCTGCCCCTTAGCTACTGAGCAAAGAAAGAGACCAGGGAGCTGGAAAGGCAGGCTAAGGTCATCCTCCCTTCCTTACCTCTGGTTTATTTGCATGAGATAACCACAGCCCCTGGTAGCAATTTCTCCATTTGCAACAGAACAGAAACCAGAGGGCTCCCGGGAAAGCGTGGAAGCAGAAAGGGAGCCTTGAGGCCAACAACACGCAAATGTGATCCTCTTTACTTCTGAAGAACGGCACCCAAGGCAAAACTATTTGCATATAGCCTGGGAGGTCTGCATTCCTTCAAAAGTGAAAGCAGCAAAGATCATAGGAGCCAGAAGAGGGGCAGGATGCCTGCCTTAAGATAGACAGTAGCTTCTTGACAGAACAGGGAAGCTGCACCCATAAAATCTCTTCAGAATGTATGCCTACATAAGACCTGCATAATGACAAAAAAAAAAAAAAAATGACATATCATGCCAATGTAGATGGGTGAGGAGCTACCGGCAACCAGTGGCTGCTCAGAGAGAGAAAAAGTTTCCCCAGCCTGCCCTGAGGGACTCGGCACCAGCTGCTATGACATCACCCACTGCACCAAATTTGACACATTTCTACTGTCAGTAAGTTCTGTAGTTTCCCTATGCAACATACACACTCTTTAAAGGCCCAATTCCCACCCTCTATCCCCTAGCTTCCACTCCGTCCCCCCTGCCATCAGGGCCCTCTCTCTGTCTCCAAGTCTTTCACTCTGCCCCGCCCCCTTTTGCTCTCTCCCTCTGTTTCTCTCTGTCTCTCTCATGTCCTGAGAAGATGCCACCTTCACTGACAATAAATCCCCCCCCCCTCATGAGATCTGTTGCATGGTGTGGCCTTTGTGACATACCTTGGGCCTGACCTGCCAAGGTACTCCTGCTGCTAAATCCTAACAGGACAAACCCACTGTTAGGTTATCCAATCCTGAGTGGTCAGCCCCAAAGACTGTGTACGCGCTCAAGACACACACACACACACACACACACACACACACACACACACACACACACCATTCAATGCTAACTAAAGAGGTGAATTTGGGAGGGAACAGAGAGGCGGACATGGGAGGGTACTAGAAGGGGAAAGTGGATGATAGAGGAAGTGATGTAAATATATTATCCATATGTGAAATTCTCAAGAAATATAATAAAAACTTTTCTTAAGTGAAAAGTGAGTCCCTGCCCACCAACACAGACACCACACCCCAAGTCTCTAGCCACAACCCAGAGATCCCTGGAGAGAGGTTCACTGAATGAGGTGTCCTTTCAGGGTTGCAAGCAGGGAGGGAGACAGGGTTGTACATGTCCTGGGGCAGTGCTGAGACGCCTCTCAGCCTGGTAGGTAGGGGATGGGTTGGCTGGAAGGCAAAGATTTCTGATAAACATTCCCTTTATTCTTTAAGGATAGAAGAGGTTTGTTTGATTGATTTGGGTTCCTTTCTTTTCTTTTTCTTTTTCTTTTTTTTTTTAATGACAGACACTAGGTAGAGTCCTAACAGATCCAGGTAAAAGGAGGGGACAACCATCAGAGCATGGGCTCCCACTGTCAGGTTAGCCAGGCTTCACAGTTTTCTCATTATATGGATTGAATTGCCCCCCTCCTCCCAAAAGAGATAGATTAAACTCTCCCAGACCTCAGCAAGTGACCCTGTTTTGGATCAGCGTTTATAGCAGTAATCAAATCCAAAGTCATCAATATGGCTCCTTATTTGAACACTAGAAATAGGACGTCCATGTTTGTTTGTTTTAGTAGGGCTTGGTGTTACCTTAGGCAGCAAAACATTTGCCTTGGTAACAGGACCCGAGTTTGATTCCCCCAAACCCACTAGAAAGCCAGGCACAAGTTTGTAATTGGAAACTGTGGAGGCCGAGACAGGCGGATCCCTGGGGCTCACTAGTCAATGAAGCCAGCTTAGTTGGCGAACTTCTGGGTAGTCAGAGACCTTGTCTCAGAAAACAAGGTGGGTGATGTGGTTATATGCACCCAAAGTCATATACTAGGGGGATATGACACTTGGCTTGAGATCAGCAGTCTCCAGAACTGGGACAGAATACATTGCTGTCCTATAAGACCCCAGGAAATATCTGCTCACAATGGAAGGCAGGTCTTCAGCAAATCTGATTTCCCGATCTCTTCCAATGTGCCATTGAATTGTTCAGAGTTGAAGCCAGGAACCATTTTTGTGTGGACTGGTTCATTAGCACTGTTCTTGAGGAGGGCTATGGTAGTAGCTTCCTCCTATATTTCCACTGCTTTCTTCATATGAGGCAACAGAGACTTTGCACGGGCTATCTCGCCTTAGCCTCCTGCAAGAATAATAATTGTTCCTGCCTCCCCATCTTATAGGTAAGGGGGCAGTTATCATACTCATGAACCATGGCTGAAAGAGCTGATACATCTGAGCCAAAGAAGACTTTTAAGTGAGTTCCCAGAACAAAGGCTCTGAGGATAGCCAAGCAGATGGGTGGTGAGGAGTCAGCTCGGGAACTTTGAGATATTCCACCAGAGTCCCCTCCCCCCTCCAAGCACATGGGCACCCCTCCCCTCCTGGAAGAAACAGGTTAGAGAGCACATAGGCTGGAAGAGAGGGGCTGATTAAGCCCCTGCTACCTCATTCCCTAAAGACCAATCAGTTTAAAAGTCACACTGTTCTGCCAATCACATTGTGCCTAATGGCTGCTGCTCTAAAATCCGTATATAAGGTCCCTGAACAGGCTCCGCATGGTTGCTCTCCCATCTTGGTATGTAGAGCGACCTCAGCATGCTGAATCAATAAATTTCTCTTGCATTTTGCATCAATTCCCAACTTCATGTGTTCACTCGGAGGGTCTCAGGTAAGTTAAGGCTCTCTAGAGTCTGAGAGCGGGGAACTTGGTCAGTGAAAGAGAAGCTATTTACTTATTTTCAACACTATTTCATACTGAGATATTTGTGGCTGAATGCGGACCAGCAGTCCACTGTCTATAAGCATAGCTTCTGGGAGAGTGGTTCAAATGACAGAGGACCGAAGGACTGTCCCTGGAGTATGTCACTCATTGCCAAGCTGAAGGTAGAGAACTGGCCCCTGAATTCCCTCATACTCTGCTGCACTCTGGGCTCCCTAGATGTTACACATTCAATTATAATGACTATTAATGACTGATGTGTGACCCAACCCAAAACCACATTTTCTCTATTGGATCTAAATTCTGCGCTCTCCACCCTTAGGCAGACTTTTATAGATTGGATCTTATTGTCACACTCAGAGGGCATTAGTGCACATTGCTAACGAGCCCAAGGTTATCTAGAGGAGCTGGTTGCATCCCATCTTGTGGAGGAACAAAGGATCTCATTCTTTCTTTGCTAATGGATCCAGGAAGATCCTTTTAACTTCTGACTGAGCCCAGAGAAGGGCCATGGAAGTAAGCATGTGTTAAATTCACCTAGAGAGTTTATTAAAAACCCAGGCCCCTGGAAACCAGACACACGCAGGGTGAGACCCAAGAACTCAACATTTTTGATAAGTTCTCAGTGATGTAGATACTTACACGCTTAACTTCTTGGAGACATCCCTACCCCACCTCCAACTCTCCAATCTAGAAACTCTTCACACAACCAGACCCATTGCCCTCCTGGAGGTACTGCTGTTGAATTGAAGAGCTATGCAAAATGGAGCCCAAGGAGAGGTAAGAAGACCTCCATGGGAGCCAGATGCTCGAATGTCCAGAGCGCAAACTGTCTACCACTCTGAAAAGGGCCCCCTCTCACATGGAATGTGGGCTTTGAAATGAAGTGGATGGACCAGAACCAGTGCCACACAGACCCCACTTCCTTCAGCTGGCCTGTAGACAAAGGCAGGTTGGTCTCTCTCCATACCTCCCATCTCTGATGCTCTGGCCCTCCTGGTTGCTGGTTTCTACCTTTAAAGCTCCTACTAGCTGCAGAGATAACTAGTATTTATAAGGCAGCTCAAAAATAAACTGGGGTGGACGGATAGCTTGTTTGGTGATGTGCTGGCTGCTCTAGGGTGAGGCTGAAGTGAAATGGAAAGGCCTTCTGTATAGTAAAGGAGAAGGAAATGAACTCAACGGGTGGAGCATACATTTCTAAAGCCACAAAGCAAGGCAAGATAGGATCACAGTAGCATGGACTTTCTGCTTCTTCCCAGTGTATGCAACCTTCTGAGATCACAGGCGAGAAGGACGGATTGAAGTATTTTAGTAGAGGGGAAATATTTGAACTGTCAACCTGAATGGAAATTAACAAAGAATAGCTGTTGCCCCTACACACACACACACACACACACACACACACACACACGTGCACACACATTCATACACATGCATGCACATAGACATTCACACACACATGCATGCACATAGACATTCACACATATATGCACACATGCATGCACCCATTCACGAGGGATCACAGAGGACAATGCTACAAAGAAAAAACTGGGAATTATAAAAAGACAAGTGACAGGGAAGTGAAAACACATTGTTTTTACAGCAACACTAGTCATTTCCAACCACACAGGATAAACAACTCAAGTGTTTGCAAGATGAGGCTATTGAAATTCTCAGCTGAAAAGCTAAGGGACCAGGAGGCCCAGAACTGATACCTGCATTTCCTCTCCCAAATCAACGTTCCCTGGTCAGCTCACCAGGACTTTACAGCTTCAGAACAGCTGAGTAATTTCTCATGCCCCATTCTCTGAGCCCACCCAACAGGGTAGGCATGGATGTGAGGATAGGGGTTCTGTCTGCTTTCGCTGAGTTTAAAAGGTATTATTGGATGGTTTTCTTGAGCTCCTCATAAGCTGGTTGATGTTTAAATGACACCTCTGACATACTCAGGATCCAAATGGTACAGGAGCCAGCAGATGGCAAGTGTGGGGACACAAGGGATTTCAGGAGCCTTCACTGGCCATGACAAAGCTCCCATTGAGCAGTGGAGGAAAAACATCTGAGGAGAGGATGGAAAGAAATAGAGGGTTTTCATTTTCCTCATCAGAGCAAGTAGGGGATGGAGAAAGAAGAGAGGAGAGCCAGGCTGGGGCTATGCTCACTGTCATCACAGTCAAGGGGCTCTGTGAGGCTGGCTGGTTCCATCTGAGCAGAGGACATCTGTGTAGACAATGGAGGATGACTTTATGGAGTAGGTTCTTTCATTCAACTTCCATGTGGTTCCAGGAGGATCAGACTCATGTTGCCAGGAAGGCACAGCAAGCATATTGACCTCCTGAGACATCTCAGCAGCCCCTACCGCTCTGTAATGTTTAAAGAGCACCCAAGTGCTCCCATGTGCAATCAGAACCAAAACCCACTATGTCAGATATTTGCCCAAAGTGGAGTTCTCTGTAGATCAGGCCGGCCTTGAACCAGAGATTCACCTGCCTCTGTCCCCCTCACCTCATCCCCAAGTGCTGGGATTAAAAGCATGAACTACTATTACCTAGAAGTGGGGGTATTCTCAATCACAGCAGAAGAGCTGGCTCAGTCAGTCTAGAGTAGATCACAAACAGAATCTGTGTTTCCCTCTCTTTTCTGGGATTGTTTGTTGGTTTGGTTGGTTAGTTTATTGATAAGTTGGTTGGGTTGGTTCTTTGACATGGGGTTTCATGAAGTTTAGGTTAGTTTTGAACTCCATATATAGCTGGGGATAGCCTTGAACTCCCGACCCTTTCCTTCCAGAATGTTTAAGTCTGCAACTACCACACAGAGTTTGAAGAAACTGATGTTCTAACAAGTCTCCAGGCCTATCTATGGGCATCATCAGCCTCACCCCAAACCACACAGGCCATCCGTGGAAGATGGAATTTGAGCCTATCTGCCTTTGTGCCACAATAGCTATAAACACCTCTCCTGGGAAATTTATCAGACAAAATGGGGAGACTGGCATAAGGCTGGACTCAGCTGTTCCAACTTGTACTCTGGGTACCAGAAGCATCAGCATTTCATGGGAGCACATCAGAGATAGAGATGCTATGCTCTCCCCAGAGTCAGGACAAGAATCTGCATCTGTACAGACTGTAGGGAGGTCCTGTGAATATGACCATCAAGTGGTACTGCTTAAGACCACAGAACTGTGACACCTACCATACCTACCAAGGCCAACTCTCAGCTGGGTCTCCCCAACCCATGCCAAATAATGGTGGGGTGAAGCAAGGCGTTCAGAGGAAGGGACTAGAATGTGATGACGATAATGACAAAGACAAAAGAAGCCAGTCAGAGAGACAGAGGAGTAAGATACAGGGGGCAACCAGAGAGGGCAGAGGGGGCAGGTCTGCAAACTGGGATTGGGGATGGATAAAGAATATTCAGGACTTATCCTGCCACTTCACTCAGAGGTAGGATGAGCAGATGTTCCTTGGGTCTCCTGTGGAAGAATTCCAACAATCAGCCCCTCTGAAAGTCCTCTTTCTGGTCTACCCTTTGTATATCATGGATGTGGGAAGCAGAACAGATGGGTTATGGAGTAGAGGCTCTGTGAGTTCTGTTCTCTGGTACCTTACCACTCCCCCCACCCAAAATGGTGAAAACGACTCTGGTAACACCTCACCTCATGAGTATTTTGCAAAGACTAAATGAGACATAACCTTGAACATCGTAGGTCAGGTGTCTGGCTCATAATAAACAGCCAATTTCTTGGGAGAATCTCCATCCCCTAGCTTTGGTCCACTGAAGCAATCTCTCTAATTGCTGCTTTGGAAAAGAGCATCCTGTAATTCCATGACTGGGAGCAGAGAAATGCTGTGGGAAATCAGACACAAGACGGGAGAGCAACAGGAGAGGAAGTCCCCGGCAATGCCTTCGGTTGCAGGATGCTCGCAGATGGACATCCAAAATACGCACAAGCTGATGTTTCCCACACCTGGTGGCAATATCCCAGAGGTGCCCAGCTGACCTCAGAACCTTGTGGCTCTGCCTTTAACCCCAAAGCAAATCACGATGCCAATCCCCACCCTCTGAACTGCCTCAAGGCCTACATTTGTTCGCCACAGACCCTGAACCCTTGGGACAGGAAATAGTCCCTGTCTCATTTCCTGCCCATAAATAATACCCTACAAAAGAGTGCTCACTTCAGTTACATTATCTTGATTTGTAGTTGCCTCATGAGCAAAAGACAGGCTTAGGGAGGAGAGAAGCAAGAGCCAAGAACCCTGCAAAAGTCTCTGCTTCTCTGGGATCAGAGAGTTACAATGAAAAGTCTAGTGTGTGTGTGTGTGTGTGTGTGTGTGTGTGTGTGTGTGTGTGTGTGTGTGTGTGTGTGTGTGTGTGTGTGTGTGTGTTTAGTCAGTCTCCAGTGCTGGGGCTGGAACTCAGAGCCTTATGCATGCTAAGCAAACATTCTACTACTGAGCTGTATACCCTTTCTCTTTTGAGGCAGGGTCTCATACTTCTCCTGTCCCAGCTCCCCAAGTGCTGGAATGGAAGGTCTATGCCATTACGACCCAGTAAGGTCTGTTTTTAAAATGCCTCCTTCATGTTTGAGGAGAGCAGCAGTTGTGATCTTCGGAGCTCCCTTTGTGGGACTACTTTAAACACCCATCATCTTCAGAGCTAGCTAACATTTCCATGTGAGTGCGCCTCAGCTATAGCCGGCATTCACATTCAACTACCCAGCCCACAGAGTCATCACCCTCAAAGCCTAGAAAGTAGGAGTTATTGCCATTCGCATTTTCAGGTGGGTCTTACAAAGTTTCCCTGGCTTGCTCAAGATGACGTCCATCATCTCTGTGATCAGCAGGAGGAAACCAGTGGGAGGGGCTAGTCCACATGACAGTGCTCAGTCAGCCCCTTCCACTGGGAGGTAAGAACCCCACATTCACATACTACATGTTTCAATGTGCTTGATAAGCATTACAGCTTCTCTAGACTCACCTCCCCCACCTAGAATATCAGAGTGTGGATTCTCAGCTCCTTTGTGGTGTGGTAAGGGCTATCTAACCTCTCAGACGTAGCTTTGAGTTTGGAATTGGGGGGAGGATGTGGCTTGTATTACTGTTCTGATAATGTCTTCAATCTGAGATATCAAGAGATCTCTTCTCTTTCTCTTCCATCCCTCAAGCTCTGTAATGAAGGCACCAGTCATCAACTATACTGAGAATATTATTCTCTGGGCTTCTCTACCACCCAGGAGGGAGGTATTCCTAGAAAGTTCACTTTACAAACCCTTCTGAACTTCACAGGTTCAAGTTTACATAAGAGGTGAAAGATGCAGATTTTAACCCAGTTCTATCTAGCCCCCCACCCCACCCCATTCTCTGTCCAAGACACATCCAAGCAGGCCCGCTGGAGAACAGAGATGGGCTCAGGGTGGCCTGGAGTGCTGCTCAGGTTCTTTACTCAGGTTCTCATCCTTTTTAATCCCCAGAAAGGTCACTGGAATTTGATATGGCCTCCCAACCCTATTGCTGGGTGAGTGGATGGACTGATTGATGGAAGTGAGAAGTGGATATATAGCAAAAGTAAGCAAACATTAAAAACCTGCACAGCTACTCACGTGTATTGTGAGTTGACCAAGAGCCATCTGCTTTAGATGCTGGGGTGGTTCTCTGACATTAGCGAACCAGCTGGTGCCTCCTCTGCAAAGCAAGGCACGGGGTAGAGACTTCGTGTCTCCCTTGAACGCCCATATAAGTCATTCCATAGGGAATTCTCAATGCAATAAAGATATGGCTATGACAGCTGATCTTAGTTGTCAGCACACTTGGAATCTCAATTAAGGAGCTGCATTCATCAAATTGGCCTAGGAGCAAGACCATGGGGGCATTTCCTTGATTGCTAAATGATGTAGGAAGGTCTATCTCACTGGAGGTAGTGCTATCCCTGGGCAAGTGGGCATGGATGCATAAGAAATAGCTGAATATGAGCCTGGAACAAGCCGTAAGCAGTATTTCTCTGTAATCTCTGCTCTGTCCTGCCTTGGTTTCCCTCTGGTTGGACTATAAGCTGACATATGAAATACACCCTTTCCCTCCAAGTTGCTTTTGGTCATTGTTGATCACAGCAACAGAGGCCAAACTAGAGAGTGCTGATCAGGTTAGCTTAGGTTAGAGATATGGAAATGTCGAGGATGAAGGAGCTGCAACTACCATACAGCAGAGAGACAGTTTGTTTCTTTCCTCCGTCTCTCCACTGGTGGCACATCTTGGTTCCAACATCTGTCCAGAGATTAGAGGTTTCTAGAGGAAAAGCGTGAGCATGCCTAGAGCTCCCGACCTAGGAATGGAGTTGAAAATCCAGATGTGGGGCATCTTTCTGACATCTGGATTCTGTGAAGAAGTACTACAGTCTCTTCTACTCTTGGACGATAGACTCAAAGTCAAGGCCACATCTTCCTTCTCATGTTTCCATTTCTACAAAGGTATGATATTCCAGGGATACTCGTTTATCCATTCTCTGCCAGGCACTGATCCAAATGTTTGAGATATCATTGATATCCCTGCCCAGCTTCAGTGTGAGTCTTAACACAACATCAGGTTCGGCTGGGGATGTACCTTAGTGGTGGAGCACTCCCCTAGCATGCACAAGGCCCTAGGTTCAATTCTCAGCACCAAGAGTCAGAACTGCACCCTGGAGCTGGCCTGCTATAATCGGGTCCTTCTCTAAGTAGAGAGTCCAGGGCAGTGTTCAGATGCTGGGATAGAAGCTACATTTAATTCACACCCAACTCTAGAGAAGAACTTCGATGTTAGTGAGTCAGCTGGTGATGCCTTTCTTCAAAAGAAGGGCCCCGGGGTCAGTGAGATGATTTAGTGGAAAAAGATACGTGCTGCCCATTCTGATGACCTGAGTTCTATCCCCGGGACCTACATAGTGGAAGGAGAGAACTGACTCCTGAAAGTTGTCCCTTAACCTCTATATGTATATTATAGCCTGTGCACATACAAACATAAAATATAAGTAAATAAGTAAATAAATACAATATAATAAAACTATCTTTAAAAGAAGGGTAGAAGACCAGAACTCCGAGGCTCTATATAAAGACATCTCGACCAGTCAGTAGTGTAAGTGACACACATGTGATGGCGTGTCTACACGGGTCTACAAGAAGGAACTGAAAGATCTGGAGTCACCAGTTGTCCCTTATTGATGGCTGAGAGCATGGATCGTATTCATCACCCCTAGCTAGGTGCTGAAGCTACAGTAGAGATGAGAGGCAGCCCCCTGTAACCCCCAGCCCAACCCATGAATGTCCAAACATGCTGATATCAAGAAGGGATGAAAAGGTTGGCGAGGCTATCTGGGAGAACAGAGATGGGTGGGTGAGGCAAGTGCTGGAGACAGGACTAAGGGCACTGCTGAGAATATACAGGACCCAGACACAGCTACAGGGAGCTTACGTCCACTCATTCATTCACTTGCTTACAACATATTCCATCAGGAAACATTTGGTCTGTACCTCTTTTGTCCCATTCCACTGAGCTCAGAGATAACCTGATGCACAAGCCTCAGTTCCTGGTTTTCTTGTGAAGACCAGGAGTCTAAGGAAAAGCATTCTGTTTCCAATAGTCACACATTCTGTGAAGGAAGGTTACAAAACACATCAAGAGAACCGTGTGCTCTTGAACATAGACATGCATCATGGTGGCTAGGGGCTTGGGGGCAAGCATCTTATAAGGCAGATGGCGCTCCCCCACATCCGAGGAGCCAGGAGTAGCTGGGCTGGAAGGAAGCTGGCAGTGGGCAGGGCAGGCATGGGAATCAGCAAAGCCCTTATAGGCTATTGGTCTGGGTTTGACTTGCAGGGAGAATTTAGGAAGACATTTAAACTTGGTAAGTTCACTGACTGCATCCCTCAGAGTCATTAGGAAAGCAGGATTTTAGGATGGGTACTTCAAGTCTACTTGGGATAATTGATAATTATGTCCTCGTCCACATTTTTATGGGGTGTTTGCAAGCACTTAAATGCAAACATATGTAAATATCAGAGGATTCCAGAACTCAGGCGCAACCAACAATTTACAGCTATTTTTCTCAGGTCTCCTCGAACCTGGAATAAAGAGGCAGCACCACAGTTGTCAATAGCGTTCGACCACTCGAATGTTCATCCGGCACAGACGGATCCTTGGCTGATTGAGTTCTTGTTGAACTTAAACGTCTCCATTTTCTTCCTGAGAACAGCTGGTCTCAATCTACTAACTACCCCTTTGCACACTTGAAGACCATTATTAACATTCCCTATGGCCATAAACATATGAAGAAGTGTTTAACAAATGAAAAAAAAAATGTTTAGCCTTACCAGTAATCAAAGAGATTCAAGTCAAAACAACAAAATGCAATTTTTGCCTATCAATGTGGTAACTTTTTAAAATGATAGTCCTCGGGGCTGGCGAGAGGAGGGTGAAGCAGCAATTTCATACATCGCTGGTGAGAGCAGAAATTGATACAATCTCTCAGCATAGCAATCTGGCAACATGCTATCGAGACCCTGAAAATCGTCCTCGGCCTTTCACCCAGTAATTTCACCTGTGGGAATTTGTCTCAGGAAAACAATCAAAGAATCAGAGAAGGGTCTCTGTGTAGAGGTATTTGGGATAGTGGCTGGTATTTTGATTTATGAACCATTAACCGCTGCCTACAAGTGAGATGCTGTCTCGGGCTACATTAGAAAGTTATGAAAGAGTTCATATGAGGGTTGAGGATATTGATTGGTGGCAGAATAATTACCCAGCATGCATGCATGAGACCCTGGGATCTAACCTCAGGAACACACATACTCTCACACATGCACACACACACACTCACACATTCACACAATCACACACATTCCTACACTCGTAATACACACCACACACACACTTACACTACACACCCACACACACTCAAACATTCACATACTCAGACAGACACACACAGCACATACTCACACGTGCTCACAGACATGCTCATAGACACTCACACACCCAAAATCACAGAAGCACATGCAAGTCACATGATCAAGTCATGACTAAGGGCATGCAAAGAACTCACCCTAAAAATCACATCCTAAGCACACACAACAAGATGTAAAGCCAAATAGCAGACTATTTTACTTGTGTAATTACATTCGCTGTGATTTTTACATGTGCGTGGAAAAGACTGAGTGCAAACATAGCAAAATATTAACAGTTTTTATTGAAGGATGATCAAATTTTGAGTGGATTTTTATTTTCTACTTTATAGTTTAAGAGTACACGTCAATACACACACACACACACACACACACACACACACACACACACACA
This sequence comes from Uromys caudimaculatus, assembly GCA_028551405.1. Classification (NCBI taxonomy): domain Eukaryota; kingdom Metazoa; phylum Chordata; class Mammalia; order Rodentia; family Muridae; genus Uromys; species Uromys caudimaculatus. The sequence continues at coordinate 8,311,342 of CM052710.1, read as the reverse complement.
CACACACACACCTTTTTGTAAAGCAGGAACTCATGTATTCCAGACTGGCCTGGAACTCACTATGTAGCCAAGTGAACCTTAAAATTCTGATCCTTCTGCCTCTGCCTACTAAGCGCTGGGAATTATGGGTGTGGGTATCACACTAGGTTTATGGGGTGCTGGGATGGAGTGCAGAGATTCATGCATGCTAAACAAGCTATACTGGCTGGTTTTGTGTCAACTTGACACAAGCTGGAGTTATCACAGAGAAAGGAGTTTCAGTTGAGAAAATGCCTCCATGAGATCCAGCTGTAAGGCATTTTCTCAATTAGTGATCAAGGGGGGAGGGCCCCTTGTGGGTGGTACCATCCCTGGGCTGGTAGTCTTGGGTTCTATAAGAAAGCCAGCTGAGCAAGCAGGGGAAGCAAGCCAGTAAGTAACATCCCTCCATGGCCTCTGCATCAGTTCCTGATTCCTGACCTGCTTGAGTTCCAGTCCTGACTTCCTTTGGTGATGAACAGCAATGTGGAAGTGTAAGCTCAATAAACCCTTTCCTCCCCAACTTGCTTCTTGGTCATGATGTTTGTGCAGGAATTGAAACTCTGACTATGACATAAGCATTGTGCCAACTGATACCCCAGCACCTGCCCTACCCAAATTGCTCCTCATTTAAACAATAGGTTAAAAGGGGTTGCAGGGTTTTCCTTGGGTAGTCAGATGTGAATAGTTTATGCTTTGTGAACTGTACAGTCTGAATTACAATTACTGAGCTCCACTGTTCTAACACAAAAGCAGGCACAGACAATATGTCAGCAAATGGGCCTGGCTTCTTTTCCTAATAAAGTGTGTGTTTGTGTGTACATATGTCTGTGTGTGTGTGTGTGTCTGTATTTATATATGTGTATGTCTGTGTGTATGTCTGTGTATATGTCTGTGTGTCTATATGTCTTTGTGTATATATGTCTGTCTGTCTGTGTGTGTGTGTGTGTGTGTAGGTGTCTAACCCAGGGACTTTCATATGCCAAGCAAGCTATCACCAATCTACATAGCTGTATCTACATTTTCTCTTTTAAAAAAAATGAAGATAGCCAGGCAGTGGTGGCGCACGCCTTTAATCCCAGCACTTGGGAGGCAGAGGCAGGTGGATTTCTGAGTTCAAGGCCAGCCTGGTCTACAGACTGAGTTCCAGGACAGCCAGGGCTACACAGAGAAACCCTGTCTCAAAAAAAAAAAAAAAAAAAAAAAAAAAAGATTAATCATTAATTGGATTTATGCTATGGCTGTAGTTTGCTGACACTCAGCTGAAAAGATTTAAGTCCCTCTCAGCCCTATATAGCTGTCGTCTCAAATAAATTTAAGTAGGAAGACCTTAGGAAGGATGAGAAGAAGTGAGAATTTGTGCCCATCTCCCTCTCAAGGCATTAATCTGAAAATGTAACCTATGACTCCGTCTTCTAAGAAGGTTGGTAGTTGGGTCCACCACCCACCCACTTTACCCCTCAATGCAAATAGGGTGTGGGAAGAAGAAAGTAAAACACCTTAGAGCCAGACTCTCCCCCCCTCTCTTTCTATCTCTCTCCCTTCTCTCCCTCCCCCTCCCCACACACATACACCCATATGGCTACAGAGTCTTCCAGAAAGCAGCCACATTGTCCTATCTTTCTCCTTGCCTATGTGTTTCAGAGGACAGTAGGGAGAGAGAGAGAAAATGAACTATAAGTCTCTGCACACTTGGAAGTGCTTCAAAGGGAGCATGATGTATTTTTTGGTAGACTAAGGAAGGTATATGTTACACTGATGGTGGTCTATAAATGTATGCCTTCACATGTATGGCCGTTGGAAAAATGTCCCCTTAGGATTAAATCCTTTTTTTTTTTTTTTTTTTTTTGTTAGTTTGTTTTTCAGGACAGGGTTTCTCTGTGTAGCCCTGGCTGTCCTGGAACTCACTCTGTAGAGCAGGCTGGCCTGGAACTCAGAAATCCACCTGCCTCTGCCTCCCAAGTGCTGGGATTAAAGGTGTGCGCCACCACTGCCCGGCTAGGATTAAATCTTACACTGTGGGGCAGTGATCTGTGACAGGCAATCTGGCACCCGGTTGAGCACAGGCATAAAATCTGGGCGACCCAGTGGAACAATGCACAGGGGGCCAGAAAACATTATGCCAATGCTCTCAGGAGGCTTTTGGCTCCAGTCATGGTCAAGTACCACCCCTCCTCAGGTAGAGGCATGGTCACACAGCCCCAAGCCATCCCCATGTTAATGAGACACCTAGAAGCTTAGCCATGCCCCTTCCCAGTTACTATATCTGCCCCGCATCTCCCAGAGGCCACGAGGTACAATTCCATCCACGCCACTCCACACGATGAAAATAAACGTTTTAAAATTATGGACTGTCCCTTCATCCAGACCTGCCATGGGAAGTGAGGGATCTGGCCCTCGATTAAGAAGCCGCATCTAATCTCTCACTGAGGGCTTCCCGGCGCTCCCAGACTGTACCCATTCACCCAAGCCTAAGCAACTAGCCCGGCGCCCCAAGCCACCAAAACCTGGTCTTGGTGGGAACCCCAGCTGTGCTCCGGCTAGCCCATCTGCCCCGGGCTAGAGAACCAATGGAGAGGGCTGCCACGTGTTCCCTGAGAATAGCCCCCTCCCCCAACCATGGGTAGGGCCTGCAAAGGCTTCCCACAGCCCCCACCTGCCCATCAGACTGTGTGGGAAGACACGGCCACTTCCCAAGTGTCTCCTGTCCCACCCAGAGCCGCAGCGCCCGGACAGACACATGGGACTTCTTTCTACCGCACCAGGCTTGTTCCAACAGTACACCACTCACCTTGGTAACACATAGCCATTACCAGACACAGGTGTGGCTACTCTCGTCTCTCCTTCTGTGTCCCAGCTTCTTTGGGTTGTTTCCAACAGGAACTCTTTGTCTAATCCGTTTTAGACACCAAGCACTTTTCCTAGATCAGCAAGAAAGTGCAGAGCCTTTGTATGACAGGTAAAAAGTAAGGGGGGCATACAGTGACAACAGCATGGGGGCATACAGTGACTGACAACAGCATTTGAGCGGCCTCAAGTTTCTTGTCCTTTATCCTTATAACCAATTAATTAAAGAACGGGAAACTACCAATTAAAATGTCCTAGGTAGCAAGAAAAGCCAGTAGATCCAGGGCCCTTCCAAGGTCCTCTTCAGGCTCTTGGTTCTGATTCCCCTGAACTACTTTGCTCTTGCTTTCAGATTACCTCAGGGATAGGTAAGTCAGCTTTCTTCAGGTATTCTATCATCCTGGCAGCTAGTGATGGGGAAAGAGTGAAGACTGAGATTTTGTAAAATCTACTTTTGAAAAACTGCAGAAGCTCCAATAAGATTGACTCGTTAAAAAGCTTTTCGCGTACCTCAACCAAGAAGAGAGAGATTTACCTCCAACCCCAACCCCAACCTCACTCTTTAGTCAACTGTCCCCCTGGGGCTTCTTTTCTCTAAGACTGACCTTAATCTGACCCATTTTTCTTTGCCTAGAAATGTCTGGTTCTTGGGCTGGGGAGATGGCTCAATAGGTAAAGGCATTGCTGAAAAGCATAAAGGCCTGAAATTCACCACACCTGAAAGGAGGGAGGTACCCATTCTAACAACAGGCATGAGGACAAGGACAGAGATGCAGAAAGTGCTTCTGGGTAGGGGACATCAGTTAGTTCTCTGTTATCCTTATGAAACCCTTGAGATATCTGAGTGACAAGGGGAAGAAAAATGGTTTCCTTAGCTCACTGTCTCAGAGATTCAATGTTCAGGGTTAGGAAACCTCCACTGGCTCAGTCTCCAGAGCAGCAGACAGCATGACATCATGGTGGGAAGAAGACATCGGTCCCTCAGCAGACAGGAAATCAGGGTCTGATTTGGGGGCTCTGCTTAGGCTTTGCTCACAGCTCATTCTTACACTGTCATTTCCTCCTGACGATGCTAACAGCTTCAAGAGCTCCCTGTGTCCTACCTCTTAAAGGTCCCATCAATCTAAGGACCATAGCTCCCACACCTGGACTCTTGAGAAACAAACAAGAGAGAGCCAACGCTTCCCAAGAAGCTGGGGACTGCTGGTCAGTCAAGTACATACTATGTAGAGTATAAGAGAGGCAGGAGCTAAACAAACTGAAGGGAGTCCATCACTGAGATTATTGCACAAGGGTCATGGATTGTCAACTCAGGAAGCGATGCTGTCAAAACTTCTTATGTTAGAAAGACAAGAAGCAAGAAGCTGGCACTGAGAATCCGGACTAGAGCATAGATGAGAGCTGGAGGAGACTATCCAGACTCCCTCCCTCCCCCCCAGCAAGATCCTGACTGGAGAGGACAAGTGAGAGGTCATTCAAGAAGAGCAGAGATGAAATGGCACGTGGGGAGCACAGGCAGTCGAGATTAAATCCTGTGCAGGACGGACTAGAAGCACCAGTGCCCAGAAGAAGTTGGAAGACGGCTGGTTGGATCACCAGAGCCAGATGCTCCCAAAAGACTGGGTAGACTGGAAGATGAAATTAGGAAAACTTTTGAAAGTACCATCTCATCAGGACAGTAGGGACGGGAGGCAATTGCAGTGGATTGGGGAATGGGTAGGGGGGAGAAAGTGGGGACAATATCCACAGATGACTCTGGATATGTCTGTGAATAGAGGAAGAAAAGGAGGAAGGCTGACTTGAGGCATTTTAGAAGGTATGTGTGTGTGTGTGTGTGTGTGTGTGTGTGTGTGTGTGTGTGTGTGTGTGTGTGTGTTAGAAGTCAATGTCAAGTGTCTTCCTCAGTTTCTCTCCATCTTTTTTTTTTTTTTTAAGATGGTGTCTCTCCCTAAGCCTGGAGCTCACCAATTCAGCTAGACTGGCTGACCAGCAAGCCCAAGGATCTGCCTGTCTGCCCTTTCCCTTCAAATGGTAGAGTATCAGAAATGTATTGCTACATTCAACCTTCAGCCTTCATGCGGATGTCTCAGGTTTTCACATTTGCACAGTCAGCACTTTACTGACTGGGGCTTCTTTCCAGCCCCACGCTTGGGAAGTTAGGTTAACTCCAATACATCTGAGCACCAAGAGGAAGATACTAGAGAGCAACATTTAGCATAAGACGGAAGCCAATAGAAATAAAGCCAGTGCACCATGCAACCTTGAAAGGAGCAATCAGCAAGATGAGTGAGGGGTGGATGGTCGTGTGGTGATGGCGGTAATGGCGGTGTTCACGTTGGTGGTAGTGATGGTGGTGGTAACAGTGGTAGCAATGGCGATGTCGGTGATGTAAGGGGCAGTAGAGGAATTCTCAACAATTACTGCCTGCTTACATGCAGGTTCCCCACAGTGTTTAAACGAATCCTCACAATTGCCTCCTTCTGCATGCACGTGAGGAGATGAAATCTGAGGGGAAACAAGTCAACTACCCACAAGCGAGCAACAAAGAGCAAAACAAGGATTTCTATCCCTTTGCACCCAGGGACACAGGCTCACGGGCCACTTGGAGTCAGCTTAGAGTGGTGGCCAGGGCCTCGCCCCAGAGCTGGAGGTGAGCTCATCTCCTATGAATGGTGGGGGTGGACTGGGAAGCCGGGAGGGAGGAGGAGAGTTGAAACAGCTGCTGAGAAGAATGTGCTAGGGATGGGCCGGGAAAAGAGGGCACCAGGAGCCTTCCAGAACACTGATGGCTTCCAGAGCTTCCAGGAGAGCTCTCTCTCTCTCTTATCGCTTGCATTCCCAGTGCTGATTCCTACGGAGAATGTGCATCCACAGTCCTTGGGTTCCTTTCTTGTCTTTTCTTCTCTAATCTCAAGGGAGTAAGCCATGAAACCAATATAGAACTGATAGAAGATTTCAGGGTGTGCAGCTGGGGTCGAGCAACCCTCTGTCACTCCTTTCAGACCACAGGCTCCTACTCCTTAGTCCCTCACTCATCCATCCCATGCCCTCATGTCCCTACTGGAGTTCTTGGTCCCTTCAGCGAACAATCAGAGAAGAGAGGGCTTCATTTTCAGCCTGGGTCCTAAATCATATCTTTATCATCAATGTGACTGACTACTTTGGAAATAGTATCAGACACAGATAGACCAACCTCCCTCTTTGCACAGAAATCCATCCAACAAACACACTGAAGGTGATGGCCCGACTGGAAGACACACTGCTACTGCATATGGGACAAAGCCCATTGGTTGCCATAACAAACCAAATAAGCTACTGATCAAATTACTAAAATCCATCTGCGAAGAGGACCTTGAAGACATTGGACTCGTTTTACTATTTTATAAAAATGGATAACAGGACCAGGGAACTGGCATCAAAGTCTAGAAGTGTGCTGGTTTATTGTCTCCAAATGTTTTGTCAACTTACTGGAGCTTCATGGGCTGGTGGCTGCTTTTATTAAAATCTTCTTGGGGGCTGGAGAGATGGCTGGGTGATTAAGAGCACTGGCTGATCTTCCAGAGAACCTGAGTTCAATTCCCAGCAACCATATGGTGGCTCACAACCATCTGTAATGGGATCTGATTCCTTCCTCTGGAGCACATGAAGAGAGAACACTCATATACATAAAATATATGAGTAAATAATTTTTTAAGTAACTTCTTGGGGCCCTGTTCTACAGGGCTAGCAGCTCATGTGTCAAAGAGTTAGCATAACTGAATCTCCATAATACAGAAAAAGCACAGAGAAAAACCCATGTCTCTGATCAGGGGGAAATGGTGATGTTTGAGAGGGTGTGAGCAAGTCATGCTCTGATCTGCATTGAACTGTGACTGTATTTGTAAGATGGGGTTAAGACAGAGGGGAGACAGAGCCAGGGGTACGGCGCAGTTGCTAAAGTGCCTGCCAAGGACCTGAGTTCAATCTCTTAGGACACATGAACCCCCTAAACCTGGCAGTATATAATTTCAGCACCAGGGAGTCAGATGCCGAAGGCTCACTGGCCTGACCGGCTAGCCAAATCAGCCAAACTTAGGCTAAGAGTCCCTGCCTCATAAAACAGGGTGGATGGCAACTGGAGAAGACATCTGAGATTAACCCCTGGCCTCTACACACATACATATGTACACACGTGCACACACACACACAGTATTTTTAAAGAGGAGCATTAAAACTTTTGTGGGTGTGCCTACATGTATGAGAAGCAAAGATCCTTGTGCTGTGTGTCCTGTGTATGAACATGCATATAAGCACACACGTATAGGCGCTCACATACGTACTCTGGGTTTCTTAAGCGTCAGCCCAGGTTAAGATCAAATACGGGTGGGTTTGAGCAGAGCTCTCCTGTTAAATAAGGCCAACATCTTCTCACAGCCTAGCCTGTCCTCAGCCCGTTCTCCGGGCAGTTTCCCTCTTCTCCTTAAGTTGCTTTGAAAAGCAGTCCCGGCAACAAATCCCTTAGGCTCCTCAGTCCAGCACCACTCTAATTAATGCAGGAGAAAATTAATTACAGAGGGATTTTTCAAGACCTCTGCATCTAATGACCAGCCCCGGCTCCCCACAACCCCTCTCACTAATTGCAGCTCCTCATTGGCCAGGCCCAGCCCGGCCCTCTGCCTACCCCTCCCCCTCCCCTCCCTTCCCAGAACCCTGGAACAATACCACAGGCTAATTAGGCAGGGAAAGAGTTTCTTGGCAAAGGGGCGAATGCTAGGTCAGTACCTTGAACAACCCAGAAGAAAAACAAAACAGCATTAAAAGGGGGCGGGGGGGGGGAAGCGGGAGGTGGGTGAAACCTGTTAATCCCGGGCACATTTCCGCCAAATATTCTCTCTTTTTTCCCCAAGTGTTTTCTTCCTGGTAAACAATGTTCTCTGGCTAGCCCTGAAGATTTTTAGTACTCTGTTGCTTAGTAATACTGAGGAAAACACCAGGTCCCCACCTCAGCCACATTTTGTCCCTTCTGTTGCTTGCCCCCCCCCCCCAGAGGTGGGGCCATGTCCCACAGGAAGGGACAGACTGTGTGTAAAGAAGACCTGAGCTCTTCCCTTTCTCCCGCTCCGTTTCCTATCTCAAAGCTTCTGAGATCAGGCAAAGAAGCTTGCGGCTCACTTGCATGGTGTCATAGGCCAGTGCTGGCCCTGCCCCATGCAACTCTTTCTGGCAAAGCAAATGTGCTTGATCTGTGATGCCCAGTATGGGAGCCACTGGCCCATGTGGCCATCAGACACATCAGGCCCCTTATATGTAGCTCCTGTCACTGAATGGGACTATTTCATTGTCATTAATGGGAATCAAAATAGCTGTATCAGGTATGGGGCTTGGGGACCCACAGATCCTACCACCCCTCCTTCTAAAAGCACATAGCGATAGATAGGTAAGATCTGGGTCTCTTTTGTGAGAAACAGAGGATGGGGCAGCTTCAGGAGCATACCTTCCTTGGTTTGAAGAGACTCTATCTACTTTCTGTAACTTTGGGCATTGCTGTGTTTGAGCCTCAGACTCCTCTTCTACTGGGTTAGACAGCCACACTTCAGGGCTACTGATGGCGTTGGTAATGAATGCCAGGTCCCCTGGTGACTCCTTTGAATACAGAAGTGCAGAAAAGCAAACACAGCCTGACATGGCCCTCTACTTAGATGGTTTTGGTTATGTTTTGGTTTGGTTTTTTGAGAAAGAGACCAGGAAGTCGGGTGGATAGGGAGGTAGAGAGGATCTGGGTGTGGACTTAGGGGAGGGAAAGAATACAAGCAAAATATATTGTATGAAAAGAATATTTAAAATAATTTATAAAATACAATATGAAAATGAGAGAGAGAGGAAGGAGAGAGAGAGAGAGAGAGAGAGAGAGAGAGAGAGAGAGAGAGAGAGAGAGAGAGAGAGAGAAACCACATTCACACCTGAGACATTTCCAGAGCCATAGGCAGCTGACCTCATTAGGAGAGCTAGGCCCCAGGGACAGACACTTGTGCTGCCTGCTAGCCTTCCCCACCTCCCTTGTCCCACTGCCCACACCTCTCTGGGAAGTAAGGCTTGGGTGGGGGACACACCATGTGACCTGAGAGAGGCTTGCCTCGCCCACGCTCAGAGAGCCCCCTCCTCCCCCCTCAGCAAATGGACCGGGGATGGAACGGGCCTTTCTGGTTTCCATTTTGCGGTTTGCTCATGCTAAATTGCAGTTTCCATATAAAGCAAAGCCCCCAAACATGTTTTTAATAGTGAGGGAAAGGTCTTCCAATGAGACACGCACAGGGGGCTTGGAAGCAATCCGGCAGGCAGGAAGCAATCTGTCCTTCCCTCTCTTCCCAAAACAAGAACTAAGGTTTCTAAGAATCAGAGCAAAAACATTGCTAGAGGGTCTGACGACACAGAGCCTAAAACCTGCTCTCTTGTCCCATGTCCCTCCAGACCCTCCCTCACTGCTCAACCCCTGTGCCTTTCTGATCTCCAGCTCAGAAAGGATGGCTGGAACAACTGTCTCCACATAACCGTGGCATCTGGAGAGCCTCAGAGCCCACACACTTCCCCTACATAGCCCCAGTCACTCCTCCAAGCAAGGAGGGTCCAGATCACCCAGTGCTAAATAATTCCCCGGTAGGAGAATCTGTCCTGCTGCCGCTTGGCAGAGGAGAGACAGGAAGCTATTTAGATATATTATCTCCCCTTTCAGGAAGTTCCGAGGAACTTTTCTATTGCAGTTCACACAAACGTTCTGTCTAACGGTCATTTAGTGATGCCGGCTCATTAGGTCACCAGAGAGGAATGCTAGGCTAATTCAACCTCATTGCAAAGTCTCTGCTTGCTGCTCCAGATCCAAGGGAGGGGACAGAGCTTCCGTGGTCCCGTGGAAGGCCAAAGCTGAGGGTGCAGCCTAGAGGTCTCGGGGGTTCAACCCTAACCTCATAGCCCCTTCTTAGCTCCCACATAAACATCTCTTACTTATAAGAGAGGCTTTGAGCTTTCCCAAGGAATTTAGAGAGGGACAAAATGATGCACTCCGTAGGTGCTCTCTGAGAGTCCAAGAGTATCTTTAGCAGAGGTGGCAAGTCTCTTATTACCAAAAACTAACGTAATCTAGATCCACAGTCAGGCCATAGGCATGCATCAGTAGCTAGCCGCAGGCTTCTGTGCAGATGGTGACAGCCATGACTGATTGGTGATTCTATCCCAAACACTATGCTAAGAGCATTACAGGAATTCACTCGTTTAAGGCCCCAACAACTCAAGGTGGTAGGAGCTATGAGGAAATTGGCCCAGAAAGCTAGACACTCGGCTAAAGATTACACCAACAGAATGACCAGGATGGATCTGGCCCACACTGACTTTATGCAATGGCAGACAAGTCCTGCGACTACAGCTTCCAGTATAGCAGGTGCCAGTCACAGAGGACTTAAAAAATTGGCTGGTGTGACTGAAAAGCCAAGTGTCTAGCTTTATTTAACTATAATTCATTTAACTTTGAAGGTGAGAAAGATGGATAGAGCGGTATGCCCAAAGGGGGTTGGGGGGACCAGACTTCTTGGTGAGTCTCTCAGAGTGAGTGACAGACAGGATTAGTGGAAAATGACTCTGTGGGGGTGGGGAGATGGCTCAGTGGTTAAAGTGCTTACTGCCCAAATGTGAAAATCAGAGCTCTGACCCCCAAAACCCACAGAAATGCCTGGTGGACACCGTGGCCCACCTGTAGTTCCAACCTAGGAAAGGGGAGACGGAGATTCCCCAGACCAAGCTGGTTGGCAAGAGTAGCCATATTGGTGTCGGCTGGGTGAGAGAGCCTGGCTCAATTAATAAAGTAAAAGAGTAATGGAGGCTGAGTTTTAATATCAACCTCGAGTGTGGCTGTGTGCGTACACACATACAAGCAGAGGGATTAAAACATACATGTATAAACATAAACATGCACTCCCCCTAAACATAGGCATGCCTCTCACGAGCTCACATATATGACTTCGTAGATGCAAACATGTATACATATAAACATGCACCACACTCACACATGCCCACACAGATAGAAGCATGTACTTCACGCATACACACACATAAACATGCAACATACATGCACACACATACATACACATGCATGCACACACGAACACAAATATAGAAAAAGAAAAAAGGAGGGACGCACACCCTGTGTTCTCTAAGATGACAGACATCCGGTCATATCAGCTCCAGTTCTATTCATTTGCCCTTCGGAACATCTTTCCTAATGACTGGTTTTTAAAATAGCCTTCTACACACACCTCTGGGGTACATGTGTGGTGCCTGCATCCCCCAAAAACAGAAATCTCAAACAACAGAAGTGAGGAAATGCAACCACACAGAGACACATCAGAACCCACGTAGGCATGGCTATGCATCTATATTTAAATAAAAGGGATCAGGGCTGAGCACTTTCTGCACAATCATGAGGACCTGAGTTCAAATCCCCAGCTCCCAAGGAAAAAACCAATATGGCTGAACATGTATGTACCTTGAAGTTCAGCCGTGTGGAGGGTTGCGGGCCAGCAGCTTAGCTGCAGGTCTTGTGAGAGACCTTGTCGCAAGGGAATGAAGTGGAGACTGAGAAATCAGGGTATCTCTTCTGACTTCTGTGTTCACACTTACGGGTATACACATATACCACACACACACACATATACACACACATACACACAATGCATATATACGCATACACGCAGACACAATATGTATGTACATGTGTACTGGTGCATATGCTGTGGGTATGCACAAATGAGCAGTTGTGTGCCACACAGCAGTGTTTCAACTCAGAATGGACTGAACACAACCATAATCCGGTCGTTACGCAATGCATTAGTCATCTGTTTGTAGCGACAAGGGTGCACAAATAAGCTTATTGCTTTGCCAGGAGTATAAAGGCATAGCACATACAGCTATGTACCTGACACTTGATAATGAGAAGAAACAACCATGTTAGTAATCATATGTTCACTACACATTCTTCTTCTTGCTGTACAATGCACTCCTTATTAAAGAGACACTATCATGAATCCTGACTCTACTGTGTCTCATGGCATCAAGACCTCATAACAAGCAGCCCAGATCTGATCGTGGTGTTCCACGTTGTTTGCCCAGTGACAAGAATCGCCCAAAACTCCCTCTGTCATGGCGCGAGGTCAAGTGCTTTTATGAAGAAGCAAAGCAAGGTAGGACTAAAGGGGAACTTAAATGCCGCTCTCTTTCAACTATCCAGGGGAAGCTAAACGTCATGGCACATACCCGTGAGCCCAGTACTTGAGAGGTTAAGAGGCTGAAGGATCTTGAGAAGTTTAAGGTTAGCTTGGTCTACATAATAAATTCCAGGTCACCCAGGTCTCTAGAGCAAGTTTCAGGCCAGTCTCAAAAGACCCAAAATCAATAAGTGAAAATAAAGCAGCTCCGGGATGTGGTGCGTGCAATTGGTGACCAAGTCAGTGAGAAACTGGGACATAGACACACCCTGCACACAACTTCTGTGAGAGGTTCTGCCTTCCTCCAACTCTGGAAACACACTGAGAAGCTACTTCTCAGTTCTTGGAGGCACCCGCAATTTCTGGAGCTACAGGGGGTGGTCTTTATCTGGCTCAGTGTTCAAAGAGACTTCTTGTGGCCTGAGACAAGCTGGTTGTGGGACAGAGCTGTGTAGGTATTCACATTCAGCAGAGGACAGGGAGCTGGCCTCTTGTCCAGAGAGCCTCAACCACCCCTTCCCGGCACACCCCCTGGGATCTGGCACTCCACAGCCTTTCTAATGAGCTGTCTCAGGGAAGGGGTGGCCACTTTCCACAATATTTTGGCCACTGCTTGTCCGTCTTTTGAATTCCGTCTTCAGTTGTCCATGTACAGAGTGCCGTCTGCTGTGACCTTTCCCTCGCTGCCATCTCTGACGGCTTCTCATGCATGAAACATATGTTTGTTCATTATTTTGTTGTCCACAGCCTTCCCTCAAAACCGTCCTGCCCGGGGCTCTCTCCCTGGACCCTTTACCCCCATGTCACACATATAATGAATGACCATCCCTTCAGACAACAAGGTTGGAAACTTGTGGTCTCCAAGGCAACAGGGTATCCTGTGGTGGGGGCCCTTATCCAGCCACTAAAGAACTACAAGTAAAGAGGTGGGGGGAGGTCCACGCGGAGATGATATCATTCCTACAGCCTGGAAGCAGCCAATCCTCTGACAAAGATATGATGTCATCTCCCCCCCAGGCCCACCCCCTTGTGCCTAGGTAGCCCCACTGGGAATTCTAGACAAGTATTGAACTGAAATTGTATTGCTGAGAGAGAAAAGGGGTGGGGGATGGCAGTGGGGAGAGGGGGAAAAAAATCTATGGACTTTCTGGATGGCCCAGGCAGACACGACAGTCTTCACTAGCGGCAGCCCCATAAAAATGTCATCAGCTCAGGATCTCCTGCATTACAACACAATGATTTCTTTGGGGAGAAGAAAAAAAATTACGGAAGATTTATTTTGCAACCACACCTCCTCCTCTCTTGGAAGAGAAATACGAACCCACAACAAGTTGTGAATGAAGAATGTGCAGGTCACACACACACACACACACACACACTCCAAACCCAGGCAGAGGACATCCAGGCTCTGGATGGAGCAGGCAGACATAGACACACTCATGGACATGTTCACTATTCACTCACATCCAACTAAGCGGCCCTGGGCCACCTCTCAGTTGCCACAAAGATGGAGAATAGCTGTAGGTCCCCAGGGGGGGAGCCTGGTCTAAGGCAAAGCTGCCTGGTCTAGTAGAGAGAGCCACTTGGGGCACAGGGAGGGGAGTCTGTCCCCAAGACAATGACAGCATCTAGGGCTTGGTGCCAGGCTCCCAGGAGAAGCAAACAAGCCTGGCTTTTGGGAGGGGTGTAAGCTCATTAGAGAGCATACTGAAGTGTTGCCACCAGGCAAGGCCAGGGGAGGGTGTGTGGCCTTCCTCTGCCAACTTTCTCTGCTGACACTCAGAAGCAGGGCTGGCTGGAAACTGGCACACTAAAGCCTTTCCTCCAAAGGCTAAAAATGTTCCCAGGAGTCTAGGACATGGGCTAAAATGTCCAGTGGCTGTGACCAGGCCAGAGCTGTCCCTGCCTTGAACCACGCAAAAGAATCTAGTTCCTCCAACAGGGTCTTTCTGGATCTCTGTGCCGTTGAGGAAACAAAGAAGCAAAGATTCCATACCCCCCCCCATGCCTCTTTATGTTTTATAGATATGGGCCTCAATTCCCAGAGAAGGGCCTAGCTCAAGAAGTAACAGTCAGTAAATCTAAGGCTAGACCCAAGACTGTCTCCATCCTCTTCTTCATACCCAGGAGGAGCCCAGGAGACACTGTATTAGCAACTAGCACCTGGGGGGTGATGGGAGTTATCCGTCTCCACCGACCAACCATCTTTGTGCTAAGTGACCACGTTGTTGGAATGTGTTCATAAGCATGTCTTCCATGTTCCTATAAATGACCTACACAGGAGAATCACTGTAGATCTTGCTGCCCACACACGTGTTCATCACCCGCTTGATCTCAGCCTTGACACACACCAAGAACAGAATCCACCAAGCATAATCAGATGAGGAAAGGGGATTGGGTGTAACTCTCACCCATTATCTCCAAGAACCTATTTCTGCCAGCTAGGCCCCAACTCCCAGTTTCCAGAACCTTCCTAAGTGGCACCACAGCTGGGGGCCACCCATTCAAAACATGGCCCTATTGGGGACATTTCAGACTCAAAAGATAACAGCAGACAAAACAGGAGACCTGAAGATACATACACATCGCATGTGTGTGTGTGTGTTATAGAAGAGTTATAGGAAGAAGAGCTCACCTATAGTTTAACAAATACTTAATAGGCTTCCTACATCTATACCAAATGGCAATACAAGCCCAGCTGGGCATATAGTCTCCTCTTGGGGAACTTATATGAAGAGAAGGAGACTGGTGCTGAAAAAATATATTTCTATGAGCCCAAGAAGGCAGGCACTTGATTGTATTGAAGGCGTAAAGCCCGGTATCTAGCATTTAGTAGACACGCTGTGTCAAATGAGAAAACAACAGTAGCATCTAGAAGGGGGTTTGTAACTCTAGAGGGCACTAGCAAAGACAGGGTGTGGACAGAGGGACTGTAGAAGCAAAGAATGCCCAGCTGTGCTGATGGGCCATGTGAGAGGAGGGCGGTGGACCGGAGGAGGACGGCGGGCCGGGGGGAGGACGGTGGGCCGGGGAAGTAGCTGTCAGAAAAATGCATGCGGCATAAACACAAGGATCTGAGTTCAATCCCCAGGGTCCATGATCTTACAAAGTTAAGAGAATTTACACGCATTTATTTATAGTGCCAGGGCTGAGGAGTCAGAGATGCACAGATTCCTAGAGCTAGCAGGTTGGCAAGTTCGAGGTCAGGTCCAATACTCTGTTCCAAAACACACACACACACACACACACACACACACACACACACGCACGCACACGCACATGCACACGCACACAGGCACGCACTCATACATGTGCATGAACCACATATACCAAACACACATACATAGACTGAATAATAATCAGAAGCATCACTTGTCAATGGAAGGAGCAGAGATCATGTTAAGCACAGAGAACATTTCAGTTACGCAGACAATAACTAACCCCAACATTATGACACAAAGAAACCGATTTGTGCTTGTACTTTGTTTCTTTGAGACAAGGTCTTACTATGCAGCCCAGGTTGGTCTCGAACTTGGGATTCTCCTGCCTTAGAACACTGAGATGAAGTTGGGATCATAGTCCTAGACGAGGGAGGGAAGCCAGAAGGGACAGGATTTGATCACTTTACCAACTGGACAGCAATCCATTCAGTAGAAAGCAGAACCCAGGCAATGTGTTGAAGTGGCAGGTGAGGCCTAACACCCCATGCATTCTCTGATGCTGTTTCTAAACTACGTTTCATTTGGGAAATCCGCAAGCATCTAAAGAGACGTGACAAAGCAATGGCCTGGAGCTGCTCCTTATTAACAGACCACAGCATTTACCAGTGTGGATGAGCAGCATGGTCTGCACCCCTTAGGGACAAGTTACACACCACGTGGTCCTTTACCCTCGTGTTAGTTACTTTTAAATGCAGTGCCCAAACTCCCTATAAAAAGCCATTCAAGATGTGTTTATTCTGACGAACACCTCAAGGGGCTGATTGCCTCACGGTGGAGATGGTAAGGCGGCAGGCAGGGGAGGCACGGTGACAGAAGCAGCCTTTCTGGGGTGCTTTTGGCTTTTGTGTCTTGCCGCAGGCTCTCACTATCTCTCAGATCCAGGATTGCCCCTGCTCTGGTCTCTTAAGTGATGGAATTGGGGGATACCGCCACACCTGGCTCGCCTGTCCACTTTGATAGAATATTATGAAGAGTAGAGATGTCTGACCCGGCAAGTCCTTGTGAATAGATAATGCTGATGTGTGTCATAGGTGGCGTTGTGCCCTCTGGACGCACAAGCTGCCATTTGTCCCACAGTGATGATGGTGATTCCCAAGACTTTCCCCATGTCCTTACTAATATTAGCTGCTTTTGTAGGGTTTATAACACCCACTGGAAATAATAAGTAGCTCCTAATAATACTAGGATGCTGTGAATCCCTTGCTCACTATGAGTGTCTCTATTCGAGACTTATACCCAGTGGGGGTCATCGCCACCTGATTCAACATTCATACGATTTCAAATGTTTTTCCAACTCTAGGATTCCTCCTGAACCTACATTTCAGCCCTCAGAATTCAATTAGTAAAAGCCTACTGTACCGATTATCTGCTGTTTGCGGTGACAAAAGTCCTGACAGGAAGCCACGTGGAGAAGGAAGGGTCTATTGGGCTTTACAGTTCAAGAGACAAAAGCTATCGTGGAGAGAAAGCCATGGTAGCAAGAGGCAGGAGGCCGCTTGTCATGTTGTATCTGCAGTCAGGGAGCAGAGAGCGCACAGGAAAAGTGGGACCACTCTAGTATCTCAGAGCCTGTCAACCTCTGGTGACCCACTTCTCCTAGTGAGACTCCACCTCCTTCCCAAATAGTACCATGAACCAAGTGTTCAAACACATGAGCCTACAGGGGGCATTTTTTATTCAAGTCGCAACACCAACCCATTCTTTATCTTTATGTGTCTGTTCTGTCATTAAACTAACTATCAATCATCTGTCTATCAATCTACCTATCTGCCTGTCTGTCTGTCTATCCATTCACCTGCCATCTAACTGCCTATTTATTTGCCTAATCACCATGTACTTTTGACTTCCTATTATTAACCCCACCCTAAGTTACACTGGTGTTCAAGGGTGCAATGGGTGTGACCGGCAGCAACAGTTTCAAATTGTGTCTTGCATCATAAGTTGGGTCCTCATATCAAAATTGATCTCCTAAAATGCCACATCACTCCTCTGTATTAAATACAAATGACCTTATGAATACCCTGGGAGTTCCCATGGGAACATGAGGCGGCCCATGCATCTGGAAGGACCAGCGTTTGAAGGATGCAGAGGGAGCTTCCGGTGGCTCTTCCCACCATGTGAGAAGTGATTCTGCTTCACGCAGAAGCTGTTGAGCCCTTTGCAGAACAAACATGGGAACATAAGAAACATGAGGCCTTCAGGAACACATAGGGACCTCTAGAAAGACATTCACGGGTGGCATGTGTGTGCCTTGGCCTCTCAGACAATACTCTTGGAACTAAGAGTCAAGGATCTGGAGACACAGGGCAGAGACACACAGCTCTAAATACCACATTCTTGACATTTTTGTGGATTCTGGTGCAGTATTTAGCAGCCTCAATACAAGGGGCCTTATTACCGTCCTCATTTTTGGCAATAGCCACTCCGGCTCTTTGCTGTGCCCCCTCATGCCCCATGCAGATCTCCCCTCGGAGAACACTGGGGGTAGTTACTCCAAGGCTCCAAAGGGCAGCAGACTTACCTAAGGTGTTGCACCCCTGTGCTCAGACTCTGACATGGGAGGCAACCTTGCCTCCTCTTGGAAAACAATGAGCACATACTTCCGGGCCCCTCTTTAGCCTCGGATTAGTTAGTTATTTGATATATTGAGCAGTGCACCCATAGAGGGTCCCACCTCTCCCTGGGCTAGTTACACTGATGAAGACTCATGAAGGATGCTAAGCCCCAAAGCAAATAACACGCTTTGTTTTGTGTCCTGGTCCTATATGTGCCAGAAGCCAACCTTAGAGCAGTCATCCAAGATAAAACTACAGTCCTGTTGCAGCGGCCCCAACCCAATGCTCCTGCTATCCTCACCAGAAGAGGTTAGGATGGACATGTGCGGGCAAGGAGAGGTGACCAAAGGGGGACATTGTGATAAGATAGCAGGCAGTCAGCAGAGGAGGAAGAGGAGAGGCCTCAGAAAGGACCAACTCTGCTGACCCTCTTTATGCAGGCCTTCTGAACTGCAAGAGGTCAACGCCCGTAGATTAAGCTGCAGCCTGCAGTTTTGCTACAGCAACTGGGAGAGAAAGAAACTGCTACTGCTTTCCCCTTCCTCACAGCTGTCTTGCCTCTCTCCATCTCCCTCTCCCTCTTCTCTGTGGTATTATGCTTAGGGTTCCCCTGGGCTTTCAAGGATTCCCACAGCAGAGCCTAGCTGGAGCCCCTCCTAGAGGAGACAGCAGGCCGAGGGAACATCTGGTCCAGACCGCCAACCTCTTTGATGCCCACTTTGTGTTTAGTTTTTGCTTCTTGTTCGGCAGCCTGCCGCCAGCTCCACTGGTCATACCTCCACCACCAAAGCTCAGCCCACAGCCCTTGGCATCCCGAACTGGAGGATCCAGAGCAGCACTGGGGAAAGAAAATCACTCTTTGTGGGTCTGTGGCTTCTGACAAAATGGGCGCTTGCTGCCCACCCACTGGCTGGCCCCACAGAAAGGCTGCCAGGACCTGGCTGGGCTCAGTGAGTCCTCAGAGGCGCACACTGGCTGCTGGGGAAAGGAAGGCCCCAGTGTGCTCCCACCAAGCTGCCCACTTTAATCGGATATTATGGGTGGCCTGACTAGATCCGGTAGCATCCCCTTTACTCCTACGATCTCACATGGTGGCCCTCAAAGCCACATATCACCAGGTGCCAGGCACACTCTTCATCACCTACCTACAAGTTGGGACGCTCTGGAGGGTAGCGTATCTAAGAGGAGGACCAGTTGCCCCAGGGATGGGAGGAGACCCTTGCTATCAGTTCAATGTAGCATGCAGCAGGAAGCCTGCACCGGGCGGCTCCGTTTGCAGCCAGTTCCCATGCAGCCTTGGCCTTCTCCCTTCGGGCAAATCAGGGCATGTCCGGAAATGATTGTGATCAGCCACACTACCCGAGAGTCCAGCCAGGGAGAAAACACTCTGTTCTTCTATTTTATGAATGAGTAAACCTGTATGCTTTCTATAAATGTCTGTGTAAATCACTGGTGGGCATTCCCCTCTTGGCACAGGAAACACCCAGCCTAGGCCTCTTGGGCAGCTTCTTCCTAGAGAGGAAGCTGGGGTCCTGTTCTCTCCACCTCTGGGCTTTAGGGAGCTGTCTTCTGCACTGGTCTCTGGCTCTGGAGAGAAAGTCCTTGCTCAAACAAAGACTCAGTCCCAGAGGAGAGGCAGCTCACCTTCCCAGGGGCTTTCTGGATGAAGCACCAGGCCAAGGCCCAGTTCGACCTACCGTGGCTTCAGGATCTTTTGTATACATTCTCCATGGAGCTCCTGGTCACACTGCCAGTCACAGCCTGCACAGCACGCTGCCCAGAAAAACTAGCAAAGGCCAGCAGCTTTCTAGGTAAGAATTCTATATCCACTCAACTC
>CM052710.1:8247464-8291134 GCA_028551405.1 Uromys caudimaculatus | reverse complement strand
TAATAGAAGAGAAACTGGGGAAAACTCTCGAACACCTGGGTACGGGGGAAAAGTTCCTGAACAGAACACCAGGGGCCTATGCTCTAAGATCAAGAATAGACAAATGGGACCTCATGAAATTGCAAAGTTTCTGATTTTTTTTTAAGTGGGTCATATCTCTTCCAAGCTTACTTTTTTACCCGCCCTTTTTATTCTGCTCCCATTGTAGGGAACAGAGATGCTTCTATGGGAGCTGACAATCATGAGGGGCCTCTTCTGTGTCCTCTTACTGATCCACAACCTCTGACGGTCTTGCCTTCCTCAACCACCTGCAAGGAGCCATCGCTGGTGGAGAATGTCAGCGACAGCTTGCAAGCGCCAGAGGCCAGTGAGCTGAGAAGGAAGAAGTCCTCTATGAAGGCATGCATCTATGCAGGCAAGGCTTGCAAAATGGCAAAGGGTGACTTGCCATGGGGATGATTGATATTCACAGACAACAGGAAGCAGGAGAGACAGTCTCTCTCACTGGTAGCGGATCACTAGCCACTTAGGAAAGACAGAAACTAAAGAGAGCTGACCTTAAGACCATGAAGAGCTGCCATCTCTGCACACAGCAGACAGGATCTGGCCCAGCAGTGCTTTGTGAGATTCTGGTCTGAAGCCCCCTCTGTGGGTCTTAAAATACCCTCTTCTTGGTTCTCGAATATGGACAAAGATAAAACCTGACTGAAGGGGAGGAGACATGGAAATATGGCCTTTCAGATGTGACGCTGTGACTTCCCCAAGACTGACAGCAGACGTGGTTTTCTCTACAAGACCCGCGCAAGATCAAGCCAGTCCAGCATGGGTGGGGGAGGGGCCTCTGAGGACATACTTCCATAGGACAAGCTATTAGCAGCTGTGGAAGGAGGGAGACCGCACACTCTTTGGGGGATATATATGGCCTTGCTGGTAGGCTGCTCATTCCCCAGTGGATGGCCCCACACCCAAGCACATATGGGCAATGTTAACTAGACTCACAGGGTCAAAAATTATAATAGTTTTTTTTTTTTTAAAGGAGGTCCTGAAGTTGTGAAGGAAATGGGTATAGAGTACTAGAGGTAGTCAGAGGAAGGTAGTGGTGGGTGGATATACTCAATATACGACAAATAAATGTAGGAAATTTTCAAAGATTAAAAATATTGTTTTTTTTTTTTTAAGAAGACTAGGTATGTTTATAAATCAGGGTTCTATAGAGAAACAGAACAATGGAAATTGTGATATATATATATGCATATGTATATATATGCATATGTATCTGTAGACATACACAGTTATCTCATGGTATCCATGGGACACTGGTTTCAGGATCCCTAGTATACGCAAATTCACATATGCTCAAGTCTGTTAAGCATAATGACAGTAAGTGCATGTAACTGCCACACACCCTCTGTGTGTTAAATCATCTCTAAGTTACTTACAATACTTAATGTAGCATCTTAGGATCACTTTGGTGCTGAGGAGGTGGAGCAGCACACAGTGAGCCGTACACTCAGATTTTATTGTTTGGAATTTTCCAGAATTTTAAAAAAAAATACATATTCCATCCAGCATTGATTGAATTCACAGATGCGTTGCCCGCAGATACGGAGGGATGACTGTATATATGAGGAGATTTAGTCTAAGGAAATGACGCGTGCAATTGCAGGGCCTAGCATGTCTGAGGTCCATAAGGCAAGCCGGCGGGCTGGCAGGAACTGGAGCCACAGGCTGGAGGCAGAATTTCTTCGTCTCTGAGAAACCTCAGGTTTTGCTTCCAAGACCTTCAGCTGGTTGGACTGGCCCACCCACATTATCTAGGGCAGTTCCCTTTATAGCTACAAAATACCTTCATGGCAGTACCTGGAGTCACGTTGGCCAAGTAGACACAGAAAACTCAACAGACCAATATCAGTGACAAGAGGCCCCAAGGCTGTTTTTAGGTCTGCCATTCTCCCACCAAGAAGAGTAACTTGTCTCCCCTTTCCTTGTTGGCTCCCTGGTGGGGCTGTATTCATTTCTAAGCTTTCAATATATAGATATCCAGGAAAGAAAATCAGCTAAAATGAAATAACTTAGAAAAAATTTGGTTGGAGTGATAGCTCAGTGAGTAAAGTGCTTACCATGTGAGCATGAGGACCCAAGTTTGGATCCTCAGAATCTGTAAAATTGGACATGTTGGTGCACATCTATAATCCCTTTGCTCCTATGGAGAGATGGGAGGTGGAACCACGAGAATCTCTGGAAGTTTATAGACTGCTAGCCTGGGGTCCACCATGCTGACCACCAAGAGACACTGCCTCAAGCAAAGCAGAGGGCAAGGACAACACCCACAGTTGTTCTCAGGCCTCCACATGTACACCAAGGTATACACACACATCTACCCTCATCTGCAGAATGTGCATGCATACATACCTACACATGTCACACACATGTATACATGCATATGTGTATGTGAAGAATCTCTCCCTCAACCCCCCCAAAACAGGGTCTCACTACATAGCCCTCCCTGACCTGGAACTATGTAGACCAGACTAGCCTTAAACTCACAGAGATCTGCCTGCTTCTGCCTCCTGAGTACTTGGATTTAAAGTGTGTGCCACTACACTAAGCTTTCAATAGAATCTTAATTGTAATCTTATTAGCATCAGCTAAAAGTTGCAAACCAACTCTACCCATCCAGTCATAGTTAAATAGCATATCGTACGGCCATTCTGTGGAATGCATAGTACAGCTAAGAAAGAATAAAGTATTCATATATATGAATAGGGAAACAGCAGAACTATATAGCCTGTGACTTAGCTCGCAAAGCTGTAACAAAGTGCTACAGGCTAAGCAACTTATAAATAACAGAGGGTTCTCAGCGTTTTGAACATTGAAAGTTCAATATCAAGCAGTTAATGTAGTTACCCTGAGGTAATGATCTGTCTAGTCCAGGCTGCAGATTGCCAATTTCTTGCAGTGTCCTGACATGGCACAACAGACAAAAGAGCTGTTCTTTTGGGGATGTGTAAGACACCAAATCCATATCCTCAGGACTCGGTCACTGCCCTAAGACAACAGCTTTAATTACTACCAATTTGGGGTTATGATTTCAATTCATTAATATTGAAAGAAGACTACTATTCAGACAGACTCCTATTGTGTATTTTATAAGTATACATTTGTATACATGCATTATTTGTATGTAATATTTGTACGAAAATAAAAAGACCAGAATCAAACATGCTAGACTGTCCTAAAAGTTGTCCCCAGGAAGAGATTGCAATTAGTGACAGAAGAGGAGAGATTCAATTATTCAACGTACACGTCCATGTGTTGCATTGTCTGTAGACAGGAGGCAGTCCCGTGCCATCTGCAGAATTTTAAAGAGCAAGGACAATAACGATGTGGGGGACAAACCTACCTGAAATTGATTGGTTCTGGTTAAAGAGAAAATCTGCTTTCTCCAATAGAGTGTCACTGGGTATCTCAACCAGACTCCAAAGCAGGCCCCATGCCCAGGAGAAGTTGGCCAACACAAAATGGACTCCGTGTTGTTGTTGTTGTTGTTGCTGATGTTGTTGTGAGTTTTTTTTGTTTTGTTTGTTTTTGTAGTTTTCTCTTATTGGATTTTGTTTGTTTGTTTTAATTTTTGTTGTTTTATTTTGAGAGAGAGAAAAAGAACACCAACTTGGATGGGTAGGGAGGGAGAGACTCTAGGAGGAATTGGGGGGAAAGGGAAGAATGTAATCAAAATATATGTTATGGAAAAAAATTAAATAAAAAATTAATTAATTAAAATTTCCTTTAGAAAGATGAGGGTATTGGGTTAATTGTTTCTGAGGTACACGCAGTCTTTCAGTCCTGTGACAAGTGTTGTTAGCCCAGTTAGCCCTGGCTGAACCTCTTCTACCTGTGGTGTATAGCTTTGTACAGATGCCTCTTGTACTTGGCACAAAGAAGGTAAAGAAGCTTAAAAAAAAATAAATAAGAAGACAGGAGCTGTCCTTAGCTAGTCCTCTGCCTGGGCTCCTCCCTGGGGTTGGCCAACCAAGGACAGTAAACAAAATCTGCCTTCTTGAGCTGACAGGTGGCAGAACTGGCCAGTCACCTCCTGACAAGGAACAGGCCATTAAAGCACAAAGAAATGACACCATTTCAGATTTTATTTTCTCTTTTGTGTTCTGGTCAGCTCCAACCTGCAGATCATAAGATAGTTCAATCTCCAAGGACTGACTGCCATTAACATCCTTCGTTCCTTAGTCAGAGACTCACCTTGTAGGAATGTAGGGTGCTCTTGCCATAGGTGGATGTCCCCACCCCACACAGGGGGTGCTGTTACAGACAAATGGCTCTGCTGCCCTTGGACCTCTTTCCAGGCCTTAGATCCAAGCTTTTTTCTCTCATAAAGCTGAACCTTGCCCTTAAAATCCCAGCACTTCTTGCTACCAGAGCACACAGGATCTTGGAGGTGACCTTGAGCCCAAAGTTCCCAAGAGCTGAGAAGCACTCTGACTAGAAAGATCTCAAAGCTCAGCTTTCTGTCAAGACACTACACGGTTGTGATTAGAAGCCTCCTTCCAGGGCTTAGGTTTCTCCCCACTGTCTTTCCTGCAGATTTTTGGTTTCAATGACGGTGAGCTCACTGAGAAGCAGGCACCGGATTCAGCATTTCCTTTTTAAGTAGTACGGTACTTGAATTAGGTGAGCAGCTACCGCAGTAAGCACTGGAATAGAGCCAATTAACTACAGAAACTGATACTGAATAAGGAAACATTTCTTACCAGTGAGAGACTCTCAAGGATGAGATAGGTTTGCCGGGCATCGCAAGAGACTGAGTCACACCATGCGAGGGTAGGTGCCAAGATAAGACATATGAGTATCCATCCTCCCCTGGAGCAAAGGTAAGGGAGAAAGGGGAGGGGTTCTCTGTGGTACGTTCTCTAGGTCTGCTTGACTTAAGTTCTTAGATGGTCCTTCGAGTGAACTTCGGGAGCTAAATCAATATTCAAGATCCTCAAGATCAGAGCTGATCTCAGCCTCGAACTTCCTCAAAGGAAGGAAGAGAAAACACAGTAATTAAGTATCAAAACAGGTGGAGCAGTATCCTAAGGTGGCTGTGAACATCTGTGCATCTTTTATTAATAACTGTTACGCCCACTTAAAGAAAAGGCAGAAGGGAACAAGATGTGTTTCTAAGAATCAGAAACACTCCAGAGAAGGCTCCATGTCCAGGAGTAGTTGGTCAACAGAAAACAGATTCCATGTTGTATGGGGGGTGGGAGTGGGGGGTGTGGGGTGTTCTGCTTGTTTGGTTTTTCCTATTTTTGTCCTATTGGTAACCAGAGGGACCAGCAATCCTGATCTATCCGACTCCAGAGCTTGTGCCACTGGTCCGAAGCAGTACCGCACTCTGACTAACTGGCTTCCTTTGGGTTTAATGGCTTGTGCCATTTCAAAATGGTGAGCTGTGAACACATTTCTGTCTTCAGGGACATACACTCCTCCCAGAGCCAAGTCTGCTTCCCCACTATCTAATCCTCAATGAGGGGTTCTGACCATGGCCAAGAACAAACCCACTCATGGAGAAGAACAGACATGCCACCATCTTCCCTGACAGGTTCCTGGTTGTATTCTTGGGATCCCTGAGGATGGGACATGGTGGTGGTAACTGCTTAATTCTCTCAGCTGGGACATCTCAGCGGCCATGAGAAGTGTGTCTCATGAGGTTGGAGAGGTCTACACATTAAAGTCCCCAAAGCAAAGATGACAGAGAAATGTTGATGAGCAATGAGCCATGGGGCCTCTACCTCCCCTTGCATGGCATTTCTTCATCTAGTTAAGTCTGAAGTATCACTGAGTAGAGAAGTGTGGTAAAAATCAAAGACATAATCAATTCTAATCTGGGAATACCAAGGAACACATTAGAAACGGAGCACAAGAATTTGGGAGAATGACGCCAATCTCAGAGAAAAGCAAAGAGATTTGCTCAGTTGGGGGAACCAGAGTAGAGAGTGAGTGGATGTTCTGAGAACTTAGAGGGGTGACCGATGAAGCACCCAGAAAGAGAGATAGACACTTTGACCCTGGAGGGACTCTGGTGACAGGCAAATGTCAGGTCAGCAATGACTAGCAGTAGATGATAGCTGAAGGAGCCAGTACAAACCAATGGTGGTCTCAGAAGAGTGGCGTGAGGAGAAGTGATTCAGACAGGTAGAACACAGAGCCCCACGCCCCTTGCCTCCTTCCTACCCTGCATCCAATGATAGAGGAGAAAGGAGCCTGGAATTCCCTGGTGCGACTGGGCTTAAAGACAAGGTAGGCTATCCTGGTGGGCTAGTACACAAGGAAAATCCCTGCACTTTGGACAACGGTGTGGGAGGATTATCACACATTCAAGGCCAGCCTAAACTGGTTTCATAGTGAGATTCTGCCTCCAAATCCACAGAGACCTGGAGAGGTAGCTCAGTTATTAGATTGCTTGCCCAGCCTGTGTTAAGCCTCGGGTTCAATCCTTAGACCCCCAAAATTCGGTGTGGTGGTGCACACCTGTTAATACCGACCACCAGGAGATGGAGGCAGGAGGATCAGAAGTCCAAAGACACCCTCAGCTAGGCAACACGGAAACCCCATCTCAAAAGCAAACAGGCAAGAAAGCAAAGTTTTATTTCTCACATTCCTGAGACGAGACTAAAGCACCCAAGCCTGCCCTGCGAGATAGGCATTTA
This sequence comes from Uromys caudimaculatus, assembly GCA_028551405.1. NCBI lineage: Eukaryota > Metazoa > Chordata > Mammalia > Rodentia > Muridae > Uromys > Uromys caudimaculatus. The sequence continues at coordinate 8,284,427 of CM052710.1, read as the reverse complement.
TCGTCCTCAAACAGATCCTGCCACCCTCTTCCCTCACACGGACTATGCACGTGCCCCTCCTTACCACAAGGCTCCCGGACATCCGCCCACACTACCTCCGCCTCCCAGAAAGGCCCTCTGTCTTGCTGCACAAAGGGGCTTCAGCATGGATGGGTCTGTGTCCTTAGAATCTTGGGCTCCAATCTGAGCTCTGAGAGGATAGCCACTCAAGTGACAAGCCCACTCCTGCCTGGGTCCTCTGGCAGACTGAAGAGAAAGGCAAGTATCCCCCACCCCCAGTCTCTGGGAACACCATATCTGAGGTTTGGCCACCCACGATGCTGGCTCTGCCAGACCAGATAACCATTCCGGTTCAGCAGGCCCACCTGATGGTGCCGTTTTCAGTCTCCTCTGGGATTCCTTGGGATTTGGTGACCTACGCCCATGACCCACGTGACTGACCTAGAAGGGCTGAAAGATCTTACCCAGCCAATTGTAAAAAGCAAGCGACAGGCATCGAACAGCTGAATGGTTCAAACCTTGGAAGCCCTGCAGGCTGTAAACAGTTCGATATCTTGCAACAACAGCCATTCACTCAGTTTTCCCCCTCAAATGACAAGTGTGTGCCTTTCCGGTCTTATTTGAGCACTTCCTCTGCACCAGCCCCTGTTCTAGGAAAATGGAAGAGCCACAGCAAGATCTACAGACTCCTTGTGCTATGGAACATACAGTCTAGCCCTGTGGGGGCTCAGCCCTACCTTCAAGAAAGGATTTACATTTTGGTGGAAAGGAGGAAGACCATCTACCATCCTCCAGTGGGTGGGTAAGGTGGTGATCCAAGGCACCAAACCTCTTCCCTTCCAGGAGACTCCTCTAATGGGCAGAGTCTGATGCTCCCCTCAGGCTACGGGATTTTTCCAAGCCTTCATATTCTGACGATCTCCTACCCTACGCCACCCTTTCCGTTCCCCTTCTCTTTCCTCAGGCGTTTTTCTGAACTCTATCTTAGCATGTACTTCTTGGGAAGCTGAATTCAAAAGCCACACGTTGCAGGTAAGTGACGTGGGCGGTGTAAAGACAGGAGCCGACAGGAGGCTGCTGTGGTGGGAGAGAACATGCGAGCCACATGGAATGCGTGCTCGCCTTGCTTAGAAGGCTGATGTGAGCTGTGGTGTGAAGCAGAGAAAAAGCCAGCCATGCTCGGAGAAACAGGTGAAGAGAAAGAAGAGGAAAAGAAAATGGCGAGTGTCCGCAAAACATGCAGCAAGTGGAAGAAAAGTTAAGGTGAGGCCGTGTGGTGGTTTGAGTGAGGATGGTCCCATAGGATATGTTTGAATGCTTGGTCCACGGCTGCTGGAACTGTTGGGAAGGATTAGGGGGTGTGGCTTTGTTGAAGGGGTGTGGCCTTATTGGACGGGGTGTGGCCTTGTTGGAGGAGGTGTGTCACAGGAAGTCAGTGTCTCTCTCTCTCTCTCTCTCTCTCCCTCTCCCTCTCTCCCTCTCTCCCTCTCTCCCTCTCTCCCTCTCTCCCTCTCCCCCTCTCCCCCTCTCCCCCTCTCCTGCCTGCCTGCCTGCCATGTTTCCCACCTTATGGACTCAGTATCTGAAACTATTAGCTAGCCTCTAATCAAATGCTTCCCTTTATAAGTCGCCTTGGTCATGGTGTTTCTTTACAGCAACAGATACAACAATACAGTATGTAATTAAGACAGGCTAAGCTAGTGGGGCCAACAGATAGTGGAGCCAAGCTTAGAGTCCAGATTCTCTTGCAGGTAAAGGTCCAGGAGAGTAGACATGGGGATGATTGGGGGGGGGGGGGGTGTTGGTCAGTGTTTGAACACTTGCTTAGCATGCATGAAATCATGGATTACCTCTGCAGCAATACAGCAACAGAGAGAGAGAGAGAGAGAGAGAGAGAGAGAGAGAGAGAGAATATGCTGGTGTAAAACACATCACATCACAGCCCCCTTGGGACCCGCTGGCAGCAGTAGCTAACCCCATACAGGGTGCGACCAAATGCATACTGGGAGTGGTGGTCAAGTTCTGCCCCTAGGGAAAACACATTGGAGTTCGGGGTAGGCAGAGGGATGTGGCTATATTCATACCTACTCTAATTTGTTTGAAAAAGTGAATCAGGATGTTATTCAATGCTGGTCACCTATTCCCTGGCTCATGAGTGAGTCTGACACACCCCCATGTCATTCTAACTTGGATTCCCCCATGTAGTGGGAATCGGAGGTCCTAGAAGGTGGCAGGGAGGTGGCAGGGAGCCTCCAGAGAGACTCTCCTTAGACCAGAGCTTCTCAGCTTCATGCGATCTTGCCTCATTTATCATCGATGTCCAGGAACATTTTTCATTTGTGTAGTTTGGGCTAAAGGGGCAGTGGAGGCACTCCTGGCATTTAGTGGGGACAGGGTAGGGACACTGCTGAGCATTCTATGAGGAACAGAGCAGAAAACCCCCTTTTGCAGGAAAATATCCAGCCCCTGATATCAACAGTGCCAAACTGAGTTTGAGAATCTGCCCTAAACCAAACACCAGGCCGCTCACCTCTGACCCAAGGAATGTATTCTTTTATTGATTTCATTTTATGTGTCTGTGCTTGTGTGCATGTGTGTGTGTGTGTGTGTGTGCATGTGCATGCATGCCCATGCGTGTATGTGTGTTTGTGTGTGTGCCTGTATGTATACAAGTGCACCATGTGTGTGCATGTGCCCACAGGTACCAGAAGAAGATAGGATCCTCTAGAACTAGGATTAAAAGCAGTTGTGAGCTGACAGATGCGGGTGCTGGGAAATGAACCTGGATCTTCTGCGGCAGTAGCACGTGCTCTTAACCACTGAGCCACTTCTCCAGCTCCTCAGGAGGATGCTAAGGAAAAGTCTTCAAGTGTGCTGAGTTTGAAAGATACAACCTGTACAGGCATCCCTACATCATTCTGCAAGTCACAAACAGAACATCTGACTATTGGTGCTTTCTTCTTTCACTACAGTAGAAGGACCAAGAAAGATCTTTGCAGAACTAATTTCAAGCTGGAAGACTATAGATGTTCCCTCGCTGGTGATTTTCTAAGGCTGACTGACTGACCCAACTGAGACAAAACCCAGGCAGAGACAGGAGGACAGATGAGATGACCCACCCCCTTCCAAAGGAGGGCTTTTCTAGCCAGGCGTTCTGGCGATCATAATGTAAAATGTGGCAGAGTGCTGCATTTTAATTAATTTTAGTCCCTTTCAAGACCACAGTTATTATTACAAAAACACCGATAATACTGAACACATGTGGGAAACGCACAGCCAGCTGTGGCTCAAGAGACCTGGGGACGTGCTAAGTCGTATGTCACCTGAAGTGACGAGAAGTCAGTGAGGAGGGGGTGCTCCCCAGTGCCCGCTGGGACTTCAACACCTTTTTCAGCGTGTCACTGTCTGTCCACTCTTTCTGTCACCAGCCAAGCCCCTTGCCAACCCAGCTTCTCCACACCCCATAGAAGCAGCCAGGGCGGGTGGGGTGGTGGCCTTTGGAAACCCTGGGTTAATTATTTTATTAGCAAAGGGAAAAATAATAATAATAAAAGGAAAGGCGCATTCTCTCACTTCGGAAGAATGCCTCAGAGCCAGCCTTTGCAGAGTGTGAGACCCCTCGCTAGCTGTAGCCAGCCCTGAGTTATGTCTCATTCCCTTTCCTTGATATCGCTCACCTGCCTGTCGGTGTGGGGGTGGGGTCAGCTTCTCACCTTCAGGTAAAGTAAGGGCTGGCATCCTAAGGGTGTCCCCTTGGAATTTGCTTCTTGCCATCTCTGCTCCTACAAGACTATCTCTCCTCCACCCTTGGCATTTTGCTAGACGCTTCAGGTTCCGGGGTCCCCCTTGCCTTGTGGTGAGAGGCTCATGCAGACTGAGCTAGGAATATCTATACATGTGTTGCACCTTGTCACTGTGAGACTGAAAGGCTTCGGTAGCCACAGTCTTGTGTCAGCTCCTCCCGGAGACACAGCTTTATTCCCAGTCTCCAGAAGGAAAGAGTGAAACCCAGAAAGGTTATGTGCAGCGTGGTTATGGGGACTCTTGCACAGCATATAGACTCTATAACCTGCACTAATCTGTCCAAGGGAGATAATCCCCACTCTTTTAATACCAGCTACCATGGAAATTCTTCCCAAGCCCCAGAATCATGTGGCCCCTGGGGCACTGCACCTTCTAATTGCCAGGATCCAGGTGACTGCCTTTACCTCCAGCTGCTACCTGCCTTCCATTTGAATCCAGGATTGTTCCTCTCCTAACTCCCAATCATAGCTTCTGCTGGGTCCTCTCTCAGAAACAGAGGTTGAACCTCTTTGTACTCAAACATCACTAGCCTGCCCCACTTCCAGGCCACCCTGGAAGGTAACTTTGGTGTCACAGATGCTCCAAACTCCATCAAAGGCACTAACGGCCAGGCCAAACCTTGATTTCCTGATCGTATTAGTCAGGGTCCTTTAGAGGAACAAAACCAACATAATAAAGAGAATATATTTTTCATATACACATTTGTGCCGAGGGGGATTTATTCAATAGGCTTATATAATAGGGACAAGGTAGTCCAACATGGCTGTCTTCACATCGGAAAGGCTAGATGCCTCAGTGGTCCCAATCTGGAGCAATAGGCAGAATGGATTCTCAGAGTCTCTGGCCTTTACGCTATGTTGGAAGACTGAAGGAGCTAGGTTCTGATGTCAGCAAAGGATTGTGTCAGCAATGGCTGTGGCAGGGTCCACAAATGCATCAGCAAGAAACAAACAGGTAAGGAAACACTCCCCCCCCCCCGAACTGCTTTATACGTGGGCCTCAGGCAGAAAGTGCTGCCTACTCTAGGGAGGGTCTTTTTCCCTCAGTCAGTTTTTCCTGGAAAGGCCTTCACAGGCTTACCCCAAAACACATCTCTTAGCTGGTTCTAGAGCCAATCAAGTGTCAATCAAAAGCAACCATCACATCATGTATGGAGAATTGAGATCTTATCTCTGCCTGAGTTGTTTGGAGTATGGGTGGCCTAGCTTCCATACCAAGCCCTGAGTGACAGAAAGAAAATGAGCTAACAATAGGTTCTGGTAGTGCTAAGAGGGTTGCCATCATAACTATTCCATAAAACAGGAAAAGAGAACCAGAGCAGTCAGGTTGCTTGGCCAAGGTCACAACATAACTAGCAAGGAAGGGAGACCTATAGACTATGGTGTACAAAAAGAAAAAAAGGAGAAAGAAAAAAAAACCACTTAAAGCAAAAACTACCACTAGAGAATGTATCCAGCAAGGGGCAGAGATGGTGGCCATTTCCCTAATGGGTCCCTAGGAGGATAAAATAATTTTCCATCCTCTTAAGTGGTCTGTACTTGGGAAAACGGGGTGGTATCTCTGTGGGCTAATCTGGCACACTGCTTGTTATTTGTCCATAACCATCCCTTTCCCCCATTGGTCTTATCTACAGCTGTCTGTGAGTAGTCAGAGCTATCAGTTCTCGCTGCGGTAACGAATACGCCCCACATCTGATGTCATAGAATCAAGATTCACAGTTCATTCTTCTCATGCATCCAAATGGAAGCTCCCTAAAAGCCTTCTAAGTAGGATTCTGAGTGATCCCCGGAATCCAGCTCCTTGAATTTTGTCTTTCTGTCATGCCCATAGGACCACAGAGGAAAAGAACACAATGTAGTATCATGAGGACACCTGACAGGACGAGCTTGAGATGGAGCCTGTCAACTTTGTCCATGGCCCTAACTTCATCAGCCTGCAGTTAGCACATGATCCAACCAACTACATAGGAGGCTGTGAAATGCTGATTTCCAGGTTATCTGGAATGAGACAAGCATCCTGTTGGTCCCCAGCATACCCACGAATCCACTGAGGTGTCTTCATTCGCTCTTCATGTCCCCAAGAGTTGGCCTTGACCAATGTGATCATCAAGGCTGGACATATTCCTGTAGACATGGTCTGCTCCAGCCAGAAGACCCTGTAACGCCACCTTCCTGGATCTGCATGCCATCTGTCCATTACGGCAGCCTCTGAGTATTTTCCTGTTCTTAGCAACAGTCACACTGGTGGATCGTATTATGCTGTGGTCAACTGAAACCTCCAGATCCCTTTCATGTGAGCTGCTGCCAACTCAGAGCTCTCTAATCTAGTTCTCGCGCTTCTGAATTTGAAACCACATGAAATTGAACAGCAAGAGCAGAGAGTCTTCCATCTTGTGGGCTTTGGCCGAACACTGGGGGCTGTAGAGATTACCAAGGACCCCAACACTTGCATCATACACGCCGGCTCTGCTCCTTGGCCTAGTGTCATCTTTAGACTTTCTTGATCTTCAGTCAGTTCACCGATACAAAGTGGGGCAGGGATGGAGCCCCCACAGCACAACTGACTTGAAATAAGCCTTTGATTGATACCTTGGGCATGCTTGTTTAATCATCTGGGAAGCTGCAGAGTGGGACCACTCTCCACAGTCCACGTCCACTCTTTTAAGCAGACAGTCAAATAAAACCTCATTCATTTAGTGCTTACTCTTTGAAAGCATCTAATTTCTCCAATCTATCATTCTTACTGAATCCAGCATGCTATAAACCCAGCTAATCCGTAGCCAGAGTGACTAAGCTGATGTCCTACAGCTTATTACTAACAGAACCCAAGTTGGAATTTAGGTATCCTGGACCCCCCCCCCCAGAGTTCCCACACAATCAGGAATGTAATGTTCGCTCGGTGTACCAAGACACATAGCATCAACATAAAAACTGGCACTCAGGCAGTACCACGTGGGCAGCGGGATTCTGAGATGCTCACATATCTCCGAGCTTGCAGCACCTCATCCATCAATCCGTCTTGCCCTTCCAATTAGGAGGACAAGAAGCACAACCTGCCAAATGCCATGTTGGGTAAACTACTTGGAGTCATTCGGCCTGACTCACACCACGTGCAGGTCTGTGCTCGTGGGGGAACCCCACCCCCATCCCAGATCCCAGGATGTCTATCAAGCCCCATCTCTCTTTCCCAGCTTCAGAGGTCAGCTCTCAGTGAGGAAGACTGCTCAGAGTGAGCAAAGCCCTTGGTCCTCGATCATCACTGCAGAAGTAGAAATGCCTGGGTTATTTTTCAGTTCAAGGTCCTTCTGAGGCGGTAGCCAAGAAAAGGTTCTGTGGATCTGATAAGAAACTGCACTAATTAACGCTAATTTGCTGGTAAGGAGATGTTTCTAAAGGTTGGGAAAACTTGTTACTTCAAGTAGACCAAATAACCTCCCCGTCTCCATTCAATATTGTTTACATCATTAATTCTTACTTAAACCTTTCATCACAAAACATCCAAAGGCAAACAGAACAGAGTGAAATTCTTCAGAATTCTTAATGAAAGAAGTCCTTTGTAATTATAATATGTGTACATTTAAATCTGTGCTGTCAGCCTCTTACTAGAGACTCAGAGGAGAAAGTTATCAGAATTCGAATAATATTTTGTTTTCCAAATTCTAGCATCACCTGTCTTGTTCATTTGAATTTTTAATGCTAATATGTTTAACCAGATAACTATTGTAAGAGGAATCAAGCCCCAGACTATGAACTTCCTTCATTATCACAGCTAACCTTCCCGACAACTGTAGAAGGAGAACAAATTAGCCCCATTTACAGATGGAGAAAGTGAGGCCTGAAGAAGCTGTATAGCAGGGAACTGGGGAGACTGCTCAAGAAACAAGCACAAAGACTTGAGTGTGACCCTCAGAACCTGTAAGAGAGGTGGTATACTATCATACTTCAAGGACTGAGGATCTGAGAGAAAGGAGGGTCTCTGGGGCTTGTTGGTCAGCCTGCCTAACCTACTTGGCTAGTCCTGGGCCTGTGAGAAAGCCTATCTCAGAAAAGGGTGGGCGTACCTGAGAAATAGACCTAAGGTTGTCTTCTAGACTCATTCACACACATGCACACACACCTCATACACGTGTGACCAGGAGCACACACACATGCACACACACCTCATACACGTGTGCACAGGAATACACACACATGCACACTCACCTCATACACGTGTGCACAGGAATACACACACACATGCACACACACCTCATACGCATGTGCACAGGAATACACACACACACATGCACACACACCTCATACACATGTGACCAGGAACACACACATATGCACACACACCTCATATACATGTACACAGGAATACACACACACACATGCACACACACCTCATACACATGGGCACAGGAATACACACACACACAACACACAACACGAGTCACCTGTTGCACAAAACTTGCAAATCTTAGCCTGATTCTGGCAAGATCTTTTTTTAAGAAGACACAGGCAGTGGCCAATGACTGTGGGCTTTCAAAGACCCATGGAAACACTTGAAACTCTTTTTTTTTAAACTATTGACTCCCAAATACAGAGAACTACAAGATCCTTTAATTCCTCTCCCAGATTTTAAGTTACCTATTTACAAAAAAGCAGTGTCCACTATGGCCATTAGTTAATTCTCAGCTATAAGGAATACAAAACAAGCTGAAATCACAAGGTTAGATTCTTTTTCTTAACTCTCAAACCAACCAAAAGTTATTATACTCTCCCCATTTCTTCTTCCCTTGTGAAATTACACTTAATGTGGGGTGGGGTGGGCTTTAATGTTCTTGGGTGGGGTCCCTAAAACTAAGATGTCTTGGAGACTCCTAATTTCCTGCACTATTCCTTGGTTCCGAGCCTTGCTACACTACATTGCAAGACCCAAGGGAGTAACTCAGAGTCTATGACATCACATAGGCCTTTTGTTCTTGATATTTTTACATTAATCTACTCATCAATCTCTTCATACCTTCCCTTGTAGTATATAGTCAAGCTGAAGGCACAAAGCCATATTTCTTCAAAAAACAATCAACAATGCCCTAAAATAAAGGGTCTGGAGTAAGTTGGAGGCCCTAGAGAGATGGTGCTATTGGCTTATACAGTATTTTAGGATGGCTGGGACCAGGGCAAGACCAACTGGCGACTGGACTCTGTCACAGGTTCAGCAAGAACTTGGCCCAGCTCAAAGAGACCAGCTTACCCCTGGGGGCAGGACCAGGCTGTTCCAAGGGTTTGGATGGGTCACTGGCACAGGAAGTTTGCCAAACCTCATGTCCATCTGTCTGCAGAGAAGTCACATGCAGTGTGCTGGTCACCACAACCCCTGCTTCCTTGAGGAAGTATCCAGGCCAGGAGTGTTGGGCATTTGCCCAGCTATCAGGAGACTCCTAACCCCTTACCCTCACGAGGCCCATTGTATCCAGCAGAAGCCAAAGCAAACAAAGAAAGCAAAATTTTGATCTAGAGAGAGTTCTAGACAATCCAGCTAAAGGGAAGCTGTGGGGAGCTTCAGAATGGTACTCACGAGACCCTTGCTGAGCACCACTTCAACCAAACATCAACAGCCTGTGACTTCTTCCAGTTTTTGGGGGAAGATACCTTTGAGTGGCTATCCTGAAACCTCAGTGCTACCGTAACTCTAGCGGTTCTGAGAAGCACAGCTTTTCATTTGCAATAGGAAGAATTCAGAGACCCCGAGTGGCTGGCATAAAGGCACATGATAAGGCAGGGGCAAAGCCCTCAGTGAAGCCAGGATTGTCATCCTGAGAGTAGTTAGGCTTCAACAATTGCTCTGGTGTCCCACCGGCTCTTCCTCCGAGAGAAGTGACCTCAAATCTTCCACTTTGGAATAGAAAAGCCCAGAGACTGTGGACCCTGCCAGGAGAAGGTCCCCAATGATGAATAACCCAGGTTTTTGACTCCCAAGTAATGTTTGTGTCCCCAGGCCCTGGTGACTTAGATGATATTTGTCATTCTCATGCTTTGACTAAGCCAGGAGCTGACTCATGCTGGATGAGTGGGCAGGTGTGGCCACCCTACCATGCACCCCTCCCACACACAGCCACTGTAGCTTCTCCTGAGTTAGCCACCCCACACCCACCCACCCACCCACCAAGGCAGGGTAGCTTCCAATCCAGATGAAGCGCCTTTCTTGCCACACATTGGCAAGTGGCCATTTGGCTATTTGGGCTGGCATGTGGCTTCTCACTTTCTGTCAGTTTGGGGTGCCTCCCATGGGGCACCTGGAACATCTCTCGGAATCTCCACCCACTTCATGCTTCCCAGCATAGGCAAAACTCAGAGACACCCCAAAACACACTCAGCAGGCTCAGGATATGTTATGAGCCTGAAACATCTTAAGGACATTCAGAAGACCAGGCAGCTCTTAAAACCGTACTGTGTCTTCCAAAGTAATCTCTCAGCTTAGTCTCTAGCACCCATGCATCCAATGGGCATTTATAGGGACCCTTTCCTAACGACCCTGTAGGTACCTGAGACAAACACCCTGTGCCTTCAAGGAGTTCTGGGGCTAGTGAGTGAGATGTTTAAGGACACACGTGGATTGTGGCTTTGTTGGCACACAACTTGCCTAGCATGTCTGAGCCCTGGGTCCAGTCCCCAGCAACACATAAACTGAGTATCACTACAGCACAGGACTACAGTCCTGACACTTAGCGGGTAGAGGTAGGAGGATTACCAGTGCCAAGTCATCTTTGGTTACACAGTGAGTTTAAGGCCAGCCTGGACTATCTGAGAGTCTGTCCCAACCCACACCCAAAAAATTCAGGGCCTGCAGAGATGGATCAGCTGTTCAGAACACTTGCTGAGAAAACATAAGAACCCATATAAAACCCAGGTGTTGTCATGTGCTCAGGTAACCCCACTGCTGTGGGGAGCAGAGACAAAAGATCACTGGGACTGCTGGCTGCTGGCTGCCAGCCTAACTTCTAGGTCAGTGAGGACTCTGTCTCAAGGCAGAGAATGGTAGTACAAAATATTCAATATGTTCCTCTGGCCTCTGCACTTGTGCACAGATGCACACACCTGCGTACACACATGCACATAATTCAAGTTTAAAAATTCAATCAGATTGATGGGGGAGTGTATACCATAGAGCTCAAAGCCAGAAGAGGGGCATTCACAGATGTAGATAAGGCAGCCTGGAGTGACAGCGACTTAACTCATTCTCCCACCCATGAAATGTCTCCTGGCAAACTAAGCCAGGAGTTGGAAGGGAGGTATTGCTTGCAGTAGAGTCTAGAACCTAAAGCTCACCTCTACTAGTTCCGTTTGATGCAGCCTGACTAGACAGAAACTCACACAAGTTCATGCAAGGGTATTCTCCCTGCGAAATCACAAGGGTCTTCAGGTCCTGTCCCTTGGGCTGGGAGCAGATTCTCTAGAACCAGGAGGCTGGCGTTTGAGGGTCTCATTCAAGGGAACTTGCCTCACTCGAGGCAATATACAAGCCTGGAAGGCTCAGAAGTGTACCGTTGGCAGGCAGGGGTGGAGAGGGTGAGATTTCCTTTTGGCTGGGTCATCTTTCCCATGGTCATGTTAAGTTTCAACTATTTCCAGTAAATGTGTCTGTACACAGGACAGTGGGTCACCTTCTTGTCCCAGCTGTTGCCAGGAACAGTGGTCAACAGCGAGATGTCTGATTGCCAGCCTAACCCCGTGACTCATGATGGGCTCCTGAATGAGTTGGCTGAGCCTAGGCAGGCTTCTTCCAAGAAGACACCCTCAGGTCACTCAGCTCCAAGGTGGCTCCACAGAACGAAGGCTCTGAGGTAGCGGGCACACAGCCTAGCATGTATCGGAGGTAGAGGCTCAGGAGATATGGGGTAACTTATGCCTTTCCTCTTGGCTGACTGGAGTGCTAGGCACTAGGCTACAGATTCAATAGCATTACTACAGTTCTCCAGTAGCATGCTAGATGATTTTCCCTCCATCTACAAATGAAGAAACCGAAGGCCAGTAACAGAAGACCAGTAACCCTCCTCAGGCCACCCCATCCAAGTGGCCGCCCAGAGAACTGCAGCTGGTTCATCTGACCCCAATACTGTCTCTCCTATAGAGCCACCTTCTGCCATATCTCCTATGGAAAGTAAAGCTTTTCTCATTATTCTCAGGGCAGATGGGCAGAGCTGAGAAATGGGGTACCAAGAGCTAGGGAGAAACGGGGTGCCAAGAGCTGGCACAAGACTTGAAATGCAGGCAGTTGGTCTCAGTTTCTCCCACCTGCCTTTACCTGATGCTCCTTCCACTGTGGGCTCAGACCAACAGAGGTCCCGCCAAGGAGTGGGCACCTTTGTGCAGCCAGCTGAAGCGCCTCCACGTTCCATTCCCATCTTCTGCCAACTCTGAGGTGCCAGGCAGCCACCTCCCTACCACCCAAAGAGTACGGAGAACACCAGTGCCTGGCGCAAAAAGCCTGCCTCAGGAGCCTAGCCGCGACGCGGCTCATTGCACTCAGATATCGGATTAAAGGGGCTCAGAGTAAGGTTGTCCTGCTTGGGGACTGGCAGACCTACCCTACACCAAGGCAGGGGGCCCTTCCTTCCTCTGAGCTATCCAGGAGGCCATCAGACATCCTGAAGGAGCCATGGACAGAGAACACAGGCTGAGTTAGCATCCACTTCTAACCACTGCAGAAGGCAGGAGTCCTCAGAGGCCCCAGGTAATCTTTCTCTGGGAGAAGGAAGTTCACAATAGTTGGGAGTTCCTGGATAGGGGACACTGGCCCAACCCTTAGGCGTGTGGTCCTGCTCCAAGGAAGGCATCCTGCTCATGGTTTGTTTAGGGTAGATAGCTTCAAAAGACCTATAACCATATCGTGAAGAAAATCACAAACTAGGATCCAGGGGAAAAAACGAGGTCAAGCTCCATGGAATTAGGCCACCAGCAAGGAATGCCTGGAGCCCAGAGTTTACAAAGTGTCTCCAGCCAGGCACTCATGGTACATGGAAAACATCAGTCATCCAGGAAGGTTAGGGTGAGCCCATTTTTTTGCAGATGGACCAAGGTGATGGTTACAGACACAGCAGGTATACAGCAAGGATGTGTACCCAGATCTACCAACTCCAAAGCTGGTATGTCATCAATCCCACCCAAACCATTGGTAAATAATCCTGAGGGTGCCTCTCCATCACCAACACCCTCTCAGGCAAGGAGATCTCTGAGTTCAAGGTCATCTGGGACAAAGCAAGTCCCAGAGCCAGGCATGGTGGTACATACCTTTAATCTGGGCCACACCTTCTGCTGGAGACCTACATAAGGACATTGGAAGAAGGAAGATCCTCTCTTCTTCACCTGTGTGCCTTGTGGGACTGAGCAACTGCTAGATCCTGGGACTTCCATTCACAGCTGCTGCTGACCATTGTTGGGGAGTCTGACTACAGACTGTAAGTCATCAACAAATTCCCTTACTATATAGAGACTACCCATAAGTTCTGTGACTCTAGAGAACCCTACTTATAACTTCCATCATGGGAAGGAAGGCAAGACGGCAGAGGTGAGACAAAGGCTGATCGCATTGTATCCACTGACAGAAAGCTGCTGAGAGCTTGAGTTCTCTGCTGCCCACCCCACTCCTTGCTATTCAGAATGGTACCCCAGCTTACAGGACGGTACCACCTACCTTCAGACTGTACCTGCCTTCCACAATGAAACCTCTCTGAAAAGCCACACAAAAACCCAGAGGTCTGTCTCCCGGGCAACTCCAAATCCAATCATGTTCAAAATAAAGATTAATCACGTGTAGTCATAGACTTATAGGGGGCTTCAAGACCCCCTACTTATTGAAGACAACTCACTGTGAGGGTTCTAGACTTGCAAGCCAGCTCAGATCCTGTCTGGGCTCTTGTGATCCTGAGCAGGTGACTAAAAAAGAGGAATGCTGGGTAAATTGTTGAGGCTGGTTGCTCGGATACCCTAAAAGTTCCATATATCATAGCTCTCGTCCTTATCATTATATCAGTGTGTACCTGACTCTGAAAGACCCAGGTCTTATGATCAGGCTGCAGTGCCTCCTCTAATCTTTAGCCTGGGAACAGGTTTTCTGACAGGCAAGTGGCTGATGGCTCAAGGCAGGCTGGAGAGGAGGGGCTGAGAGTCTAAGTGTCAATCCCGTCAGCACCGGACATGTTCACCTTCCACCTCTTCCTCCAGCTAAGAATGACACAAATTCCTCTACCAGGGCTAGGAAAGACAGATGTGTTTTAATCACACAAACTACCCCCTACAACTTCATCTATCTGTTAGGTATAGCCCACCTGAATATTTGTTGAGAAGCCAGGAGCTGGGGATCATGGGCTCACCATAGGTCTGGGAGCCACAGGTGGTACTGAACACCCAGAGCAAAGACAGAACCACAGAACCACCTGTGCTTGGGAAAACTACTTTGCCTTGTGGGCGAACCACTCCTCAACTTGACATTTGCCAAGAGAGAGAGAGAGAGTCGGACGCTGATGCTCCCATAAAAAGTCCACAGAGACTGGAAGCTCCTTTACCCCTGCTGGGGCTATGCCTCGACCATCTTGGATTCTGGAGGAACGTTTTGAGTGACAATGGCACCTTTACTTCATGTCATCCTCATTGGCCTTCAGAAGGATGCATAATTTCCCCATCACAGTATAGACTTTCTCTAAGCCACAGGCTCCAATATTTAACCCACGTCGTCTCCAAGAAAGAAACACTGTGCCCCTGTGGATGTCCCAAGGCCCTTCTGCTGTAGTCACCTCTTCTGCCCCAACCTGGATTCTCACAGCCAGGGTCTCAGAACAGCCTGCCAGACAGCCCCCAGCCAGAACCCTGGGTATTGGGCATGCACCTAGCTCAGATGGAGCTGGACTCCAAACGAGGAAGCTTTCCCTCCAGTTCCACTGCTCACCTCCTCAACTTTGTCTCCACCCTTCCCTGTTCCCCCACAGCATGGCAAATAATAGCCCATTTTTATATGGAAAACACTAAACTAGGACTGCACCTTTTAAAAGATATTTCCACTCTGCAGCTTGAAATCATATTTTACCTCTCTCCCATTCCCCACAACCACCTCATGGCACACCACACACACACACACACACACACACACACACACACACACACACACACACACACACCATGCACATTTCGCTACCAGACTTCTCTAAGCCACTCTAATTGAAAAGGCATGATTTAGGCTAATTGACAGCAGATGGGATCGGCTGCAAAATTTGGAGAAGCTTTGGTTGAACAAGATTTATAGCAATGAAGCAAAACTCCCCCGCCCCCTTTTATATCTTACTTCGAGTTCCGTAGCCAGGACAACTCAGCAGAAATGAGAGGAGGGGGAAAAAAAGTAATTAGTGTTTAATTTTTTAACAATTTTTAACTCCCTTTTTAATTGCTTTACATAAACCTGTCCTAGGATTTTACAGCCTTCAAATCTCTGTCTAAGTCTGGTCACTTTCTGGTTTTAATTACAGGGAGGCTTGTCTGGCACATTAAATTAGAAGAAAAAAAATGCACACACAATTTCAGAAATATTTTGCTGCTGGACTCCCAACTGAACATCTAATATTTCAGTGTGAGAAGGGAAAGTGTGGCCGGGGAGAGCTGTGGAAGGAACAGATGGGGACCAAGGGATCCTGCAGCTTTGGTCCGCCAACCAAAACCTGTCTGCTGGAATCCCTGGGAAGGAACGAGCTGTCTGGGGCGGCACCTGATGGCTCATGGTGGCCCTGTGAACTCAGTAGAACTCACTTCCCCAAGATTGTATGAATTCTTTCAGGCTTCGGTTAGATTGGCCTTGTGTGTGTGTGTGTGTGTGTGTGTGTGTGTGTGTGTGTGTGTGTGTGTGTGTGTGTGTGTGTGTAGGTGCTCATGTGTACAGTACAGGAAGCTGTACATATGCGTGTTGCATGCACGTGGAGGTCAGATGACAACCTTAGCTGGCATTCATTCCTCAGGCACTACCCACCTATCGGGGTTTGGGTTTTTTTGGTGGTGTTGTTTTTGTTGGGGGCAGCATCTCTCATCGAAAGTAGGCTGGGCTACCTACCTCACCTGAAGCCCACAAAGATCTTCCTATCTCCACCTTCCCAGTGCTAGGATAACAAATGTGTGCCACCTTGACTAGACAAGCTCCCTGTCCCTTTCTGGTGAGGGTTCCTGTGTTGGACCTCGGGCCCTCTGATGAAGCTATCTCCCCTAGACATAGACAAACTGCTTGAGTTTCTGCTCATTTCTCAGCAGTGCATTGAAGGATCGCAGCCAGAGAGATACAACATGCAGAAAGCAGGAAGATGCATTTCCTGAGTGCAAGTTCCCCCGGGAGAAGAGGGTTCAGTAAGCAGATCCAAGGCTGTCTGCACTCAGATCTGCATTCTCTTCCCAGCGAGAGGCCATACAAAGTCCAGAGCCTGCACCTCACAATGGAGTATTCTGTTATCCAGTACGGTGGCTGCCAAGGTCATGCAGCTATTAAAAAATTCACAAACACCAAATGCCATTGAAAGTTCCCTTTTTCTTTGCCCTAGCCACACTAGAACTCCTCACGAGGGCGAGTGAGCCCTCATGGGGGCAGGGCTCTGTGATACACCGGGTAGCACAGACTGGGACATCTCCAGCTCCAAGGAAAGCTCCTCGGGAGAGGACAGCGCTGCTCCGGACTGCTCCGTGGTTAGTGGAGAGGCAGCTGGCATTGGAGCCAGTTAGAAAAGCAAGCCCAAGCAAGCTGGAACCTGCAGGGGATGGGGGGAGGGGAATGGGTAAATGTAAGGGAGGATTCCAGGGGGCCTTTAAGGCTGTGGCCTGCTGGCTGCTCCGGGGGCACATCTGAGTCTCCTGAAGTAGCCTGTGAGAGAGTGTAAACTCTGGGATTAGGAGGGACTCTGGACACTTTCTTTTTTCTTCCCTTCCTTGGGGTGCATGTGCGTGTGCCCCCCATCCATCCATCCACTCACGTGCCTACTGATACCTGTGTGAATGCCACTGAATACTCCTCGTGATGAACACATGGAAGTCAGAGAACAAGCTTTCACCTTGGTTGAGGCAGGGTCTCTTGTTCACCAGGAGCTTCCGGTCTCTACCTCACCACAGTAGCTCAGGGATTACCAATGCTTGCAAGACAGTGGTTCCCACAGTTGTGGGGCAAGAGCTTTATCCACCAAGCAGGCTCTTTAACTCCTTCCCTATATTTTTATTCAAGTGATATCTCTACAGCTGCATTTATGTCTTTAAACTTTCTAGGAACATTATTTTATTAATAAATAGCTTTGTCAAACACTGTCTTGACCGAAAGGCTTCCTTGGTGCTGCGTTTATCTTAGGGAGCTGTATCTGTCTCAGGAACGCTGGGAGGAGGGTAAACTGCAGTGGAGGGAGGGCCCCACCCCTGAGGCGGTAAGTAGCAGGACTGCCTGGGGCCAGGGCAGGCAGTGGTGCGTGGATCCCTTCAGGATGTGAGAGAAGATGGGGTTAGGAGCAGCGTGCATCAAATGGCCTCAGAGCATGAACCTCACAGAGCCTGGCCCTTCAGGCCCCTCGGGCCCTTGCTTGTCTTCATTAGCACTGAGGCCACACACCCCATGGGCAGACCCTGCTCCAGCCTGCCCAGGGTTTCTCGAGGACTCATGCTGGGGGGCAGAGCCCTGCCTGGCGCCGCTGGGCAAGCAGCTTTGGGGATGGAGCCAGGCCAACGCTGGCTCCCCACATGCGGTCATTACCTATTGAAAACCCAGGAGTCATTACAATTAAAACACATTGCAAGGGGTTTGGGGTGGGGTGGGGGGCTGGGGAGGTCCCTTTAGGAAGGAACACTGGGATTAAAAGAAATTAGAGCGGTTGTCATGGCAACACAACCAGGCTGGGCCTACCCAGTGATTATTTCAGTGGGAACAGGATCGAGGGCGAGGGCGAAGTGGGGCTGGGGAGGGGGTGCTGAGCAACCAAGCTGAGTGCACCGGCAACAGGCAAAGGCGCCGCTTTCCTTCTCAGAAAGGGACTCAGTGGCCTGGGAGAATTGTCCCCAAAGCTGACTACAACTGCCTCCTTAGTCTCAGTAACTCTCAGACCGGGCTCTGTTCTCAGGGAAGTCTGCAGTCCAGGTCTCTGTTTGGAAAGTGAGAAACTCCCTCAAAGGTCTCCTCTTCTCTCACCGTCCTCTGGGGATGGCATGGCCTGGCCTGGTTTCCTATCTCTCCCGCTTTGGCAAGCCGCAGGTAAAAACCCATCCCTCCCTTTGTCTAAGTGGCTTCCAAGAAACCTGAACTGAGAGGCTCAGGGGAGAAGTGCGGGGTGGGGGTGGGGGAGACAATCCTGAGAGGGGACAGATTTTGGAAGCAGGCCCATGATAATGAGCAAGAAGGATTCAGTGCCTAGGACACCTCCAGATATCAGCACAGGATTAGGGTCCCGACAGCACGAGAATCCTTGTTTGGCAGGGCTAAAAGAACTGCGCAAGAGAAAATAGCAATTAGTTCTCCCGTCTTTCTGTTTGTCTGCTCCTGGTTAGGCCCAACTGCCCCAAGCAAGTCTGGCAGATGGGCCAGGAGAACCTGTTTGGAACCTTCTGAGAAGAAGAGGGTGCACTGGGGGGTAGGAGGAGCCAGAAGGAAGGACAGTCCAGTCTGCAGCCTGGAGAGGACATTCTTAGGTTGCTTCTACTGCCCCATCCACCCACAGCAGTTCCTATGGCTAGACCTTTGTGTGGCTGAGGGAAGTGAGAAGGCTAGAACTCTAGAGACTGTGGAAAGACTCAGGGATGCCAGGTGGCTGGAGGTAAGTCCTCAATCCTGCTTAGAAGCCAAAGCTGGAGACCCTTGAGCTGGCCGAACCCAGGCAAGATGAACCATCTAGAAAGTCCCCCCCCCCCAGACCTCTGTTTGCCCTTGAAAGATGATTGTTTCTGACCTTGAATAACCACTGTCAGTCATTTGGGCTACCAACAGGGCTGTTCTTGTCTGTATTTGCAAGATATACTGTGTCCTTGCGGAAAACCCAGGAGCATGGCTTTTAGCCCAAGAGCAACTAAGTGTGTCACCGCCAACAGCGCTCTGAACATCTCCATTCCTGTATCTGTAAAAACACTGCCTCATTTACAGTGTCATCGTGGGGTCGGGAGGTGACAGATGCCAGGCCTGGCTCCAGGGTAATTGGCTTTCTCAATTTGTTTAGGTCTGAGAAGGACAAGGTTTATTTTAAAATGAAGACAGTCCCGGGTAAATCAGAATGACCTAGTCACTTTACCAGGGGGGACCAGATATCATTTTATGTAAAGATTCCATGCCTCTGTAAATTTTTATACAATATATATGTGTGTGTGTTGGCACACACGCGTGCGTGCGAACACGCACACGGTCTCTCTCTCTTATATCCATGAGAATGCATATATGTGTGTGTATGCTAAAAATATGTATATATAATATATTATATATGTGTGTGTATGTATGTATGTGCACATATATCCATGAGAATGCATATATGTTTGTGTATGCTAAAAATATGTATATATAATATATATGTGTGTGTATGTATGTACACATATATCCACGAGAATGCATATATGTGTGTATATTGAGAAATTGAGATGTAGTCACATTTCAAACACAAGCTTTGCCTGGTAAAAATGATCAAATATAATGTCCCTTTATGCAAGGTTGGAGGAGGGACTAAGTGGCACATTAAGTGGATGGCAAATTCAGAGGAACTGAGGCATAGGTTAGGGAGCACCAGAAGGGGCTGGGGAGACACTCAGTCTCTCACGTTCATGCATGAAGATCTGAGTTTGAATCCCAACACCCAGGTGGAAAGCCAGGGGTGGGTTGGTGACCCGTTCCTGTAATCCTAGCACTGGGAGGAAGATGGCTGGAGCGTCATGGCCAGGAAACTGTGAGATCCAGGTTCAGAGCAAGAGTCTGTCTCAGAAAAATGAAGAAAGGTTGAGGAAGATGTCCAACATTGACCTCTGGGGCCAGGACACACACACACACACACACACACACACACACGTGAGTGCACACGCCCCGCCCCATACACATAGATACAAGCATACATATATCCACATTACTTTTCACAGTGTTTTCTTATTTACTTTACATCCTGAATACATCTTCCCCGCCCTCCTCTCCTCCCAGTCCCTGCCTCTCATCTCCCCTCCCTCATCCTCCTTTCCTCCGTGTTCCTCATGGATAACAACCAGGTACCTTCTCCCATTGTGGCTAGACAACACAGCCTAGTTACGGAAAAGGGATCCAGAGGCAGCAACACAGTCAGATACAACCCCTACCCCTTCTATTAGGAGCACCACATGAAGACCGAGCTGAACCACTGTTAAATATGCATACACATTATTTTTAACGAAAGCATAGAGATCCATTTATTTCTGGAGAAAGCCTAGGAAGTGGTTCTCAACCTTCCTAATGCGGTGCCCCTCACGTTCTGGTGACCCCCAACCATAACGTTATTTTGGTTGCTACTTCGGAACTGTAATCTTGCTGTTGTTATGAATCAGAATGTAAATATCTGATATGCACAGTATCTGGTATGTGACCCCTAGGTTGAGAACCACTGACCTTTCCAACAAACATGGCTGGGCTTCTCCATGCTGCAAGTTCCAGTGTGCACTGCAGGGACTCCCCAGGAGCCATTTGTTTGTAGAAACATCATCACATTGTTGGGCTTGAGGTAGGGGCAGAAGACTTCAGGTCATGCTCCAACCTGGTGGGAGCTCTGACTCTGTAGAGCATTTCTCTTCCTTCCTCAGAGGAGGAAGGAGTTTGCCTTCCTTCTTGCTCTCAGCTCATGGAAATCCAAAACACCTCCATCACGGGGCCTGGTGGTATCGGCCTGTGATACTGGCCAAAGACTATAGTAGGAAGTCAAGTTCAAAGTATGGCTGACCTACAGTGTGAGTTCAAGATCTGTCTAGATGACATTGTGAGATCCCATGTCAAAATTACAAGTAAAAAGAGGAGCTGGGGAAATGGCCAGGTGGGTGGAGATTTCTCTAGCAGTGTCAGCATCCCTGACATCTTGGAGAACTTTCACTCTTGGAACAATAGATGAGAAGAGACAGGAGAGGCAACAAAGAGTTGCCAGTCTCTTCACCCAGCTTGAGACTCCAGAGGTATAGGCAGAGTAAGGCTGGCAGCTTGGCCTTGGATTGAGCTATCAGAACCAATGACGTCTGTGGGGGTGACCACATTGTGACCCTGGATATGGGGCTAGCCATAGCATAGCGCAACACCCCACCCTGCCCCGCCCCCAAGCCAGGCTTCATGGCCAGATGCAAGCCACTCTGTGTTGATCCTGCTGCTACACACATGTGTAGGTAAAACCTGAGCCATGAGGCTCAAACCCAATCCACCCCATCCCCAGAATGCATCATTCTTTCTTACTCTCAAGTGAGAAAAGGAAGGGCCCAACTGGAAACATCCTGCTCTTTCAGAGGAGAGGACAGTGGGGCCAGGCTCAGGGAGTGGTGGGACATTGAAAGGTGTTCGCAGGAAAGGCTCTAGATTCTCCCTTGAAAGGATCAAAGTGCTCACTGAACATGAAGATGGCAGTCTGATTGGGGTGGCTTCTGTGCTCCTGAGGTGCAGGCTCTTCCTGCCTGGAGCCCCAGCAGGCCAGTCCCCTTGCATCTAGGACTTTGAGCTCAAGGTGCAGAGACGGGCTGCCCCAGGGCCCAACACTACCTGGTAACAAGGCTGCAGACCCAGGACAGCAAGCAGTGGGCTGGGCATCGATGCCCCAGTTTATTATCCACTGGGTTATTTAGTGACCGATGTCCTGGCTGTTTAAAACAACCCAATACTGCTTGGAAGAGAAACCTGACCAAAGGATTCCTGACCCCCGCCCCTCCCCCCACTGGTCCTTCCCCTCCCCCTCCCATCACTTCCCCTCCCCTTCCATATTCCTTTGCCCCCTCCTTCTTCCTCCTACCCCTATGCTCTTTCTCTCTCTCCCCCTCTCAAGGCTTCTTTCTTTATTGTTTCATTTCTGTGTGTATTTGTATGACGTGTGCATACATGTATGTATATGATGCACACACATGTGTGCGCATGATGTATGTGCATGGGTGTGTGTAGGGCGTGCATGCCAAAGCACACGTATGGAGGTCAGAGGATAACCTCAGCCATTGCTCCTCCCCTTCCACCATGTTTGAGACAGGGGCTTTTACTAGTCACCACTGCACAGACCACTGGCTCACCAGCTTCCCGGCACTCTCCCCCACCTCCCACCTGCTCTCAGAAGGGCTGAGATTACAGATGCTGGGATTACACTAGCACATCTGGCTTTATATGGGTTCTGGGAATCAGGTCCTCACATGAGTACAGCAAGTTCTTTATCCACAGAACCATCTCTCTAGCCCAAGATTGCACTTTTGTGCCTTCCCGTCCCATGCAGACAGTAAGCACTAAATCAATGTTTGAGCATCTTTACCATGGCATACATGTAGAGTCTCCTTGGCTCACAAAACAAACCCAGGGACTCCAGGTGGGGTCCTCTGGCCTCCCCTGATCCTTTACTCTTCCTTTTCTACACATTTTCCAGGGGTTAGGGGAGGGGGGCTGAGAGCTTTCTCTTTTACTTTAACAGGCCAATTAACAAAGAATCCAAATAAGCTCTAGAAGAGGAAAAAAACCAGCAAAAGAGGAGTAGAAAGAAGGGGAAGAAGAGGAGAAGGAAGAGGAGGAAGAAGAGGAAGAGGACGCGGGCAGGGAGCAGGAGTAGAGACAAGAAGAAATATAGTAGGCACGCATACACATCTAATGTGAGTTAGCATATCCCAAAGCCCCCTGGACAGAAGGAAAACAGGAAATCCAGAATCATTACCAAATGCACTTCCCTGCCTGCCCTTCCCTGGGCCCCTGGGGGTGGGTCAAGGATTCTCAAGCTAAGCTCCTGGCCTCGAAGCCACAGGAAGGTGGGGCTTTGATGAGTTGATTGGCGTTTCCTTTCCCTCCTCCCGCCTGACCTCTGTTAGAGCTTCTTGGTGGATGGTTGGTGGGATGGGCGGAAGCCTCTTGCTGCCGACACCTCCCCTGAGGAGCAGGGGCTGGAGGTTTTCCACGTAGGCCTCCCACAGTGTTGGAGCGGAAGGTGGCCTGCAGCTGGCCTCCCTCACCCCACTCCACCGGGAGCAGTGTGATGGCCCTGGGGCTTCGGGATCAAGACCTTCTGCTCTTAAGAAAACAGATCGGAAAATCTGGCATCAAAATGAAATCTAGGCAGAGGAAATAAGTCACCCTGCAGTGAACGAAGGCCATGGATTGAGTTACAACATTCAAGTAGGGGTATGGGATTGTGAGTTCAAGTTCATCTTCTGTGGGCTATTCCGTTTGCTGTGGGTTTGGCTGGGAATTGTATCCTTGTTCTGTGATTCAAGCATCCATCACAGTTCGGGTGGCTAGACCAAGAGCCTGTAGTAAAGGTCACAGGCACTGTGGGTCACATCCTTTGTGTTGTGACAATTGCCTCTGTCCTTGGAGAGGGACAGTAGCCATCAACAAAGCATGGATAACTAACATGGCTAACCAATCAAATGCCATAAAACAGACATCTAGCCATATGACAGATTTGGCCCATGTACTGTAATGCACCAATCCCTGGCATAGGTTGTTGTCTTAGAGTTTCCGTCACTGAGAAGAGACACCATGACCAAGGCAATTCTTATAAGGGACAACATTTAATTGAGGCTGGCTTACAGGCTTAGAGATTCAGTCCATTATCATCATGGCAGGAAGCACAGCAGAACCTAGGCAGGCACAGATGGTGCTGGAGAAGAAGCCAAGAGTTCTACATCTTAATCCAAAGGCAGTCAGGAGAAAACTCCCTTCCAGGCAGCTAGGAGGAGGGTCTCAAAGCCCCTGTCCATGACACACTTCCTCCAACAAGGCCACACCTACTCCAACAAGACCACACCTCCTAATAGTGCCACTCCCTGGGCCAAGCATATTCAAACCACCACAGTTGTGAAGACAAGAGAATGATAGAATCACTGTTCAAAAACAGGGGCTTTGAAAGCTGGAGAGATGGCTCAGTTGGCAAAGTGCTTGCCATGCAAGCATGAAGACCTGAGTTCAAATGCAACCTGAGTTCAACTGTGAGTCCAGCACTGGAGAAGCTGAGAAGTGGAATCTGGGGCTCACTGGCCGGCTAGCCTAGTGTATTTGGTGAGCTCCAGGCCAGATAGCTTTGATGAGAGACCCTGCCTCAAAATAACAAGCTGGGGAGATAACTTATGGTTAAAGCACTTGTCATCCAAGCACAAAGGCTCAGTTAGATCCCCTGGAAACTCACATAAAACCCAGCGGTGGTGATTGCCTATAAATCTAACCTTGGAAGGGCCAGACAGAATCTCCAGGGCGGACTGGCTAAGAAGACTAGCAGTTATGTGTGAGCTCTAGGTTTGAGAGATCCTGCCTCACTGACCAAGGTAGAATAGCAGTAAGGAATGACTCCTAACATCAACCTCAGTCCTCCACAGCTACGTGTGCGCACACACACACACAGGCGCACACACACGTGCACCCACACACATGAAAAAACATGCAGACACATAAGTACACCACAAACACACAAAGAAAGAGAGGAAGTAAGAAAGAAAGAAAAGAAGAAAGAAAAAGAAAAGGAAGAAAGAAGAGAAGAAATAGAAATTGGGTAGCACCCAAGAAACCATCTGAAGTTGACCTCTGACCTCCACACATGCATCCACATATGAATACGCACACATATATGTATGCACATATACACATGAACACTCACATACCTGAACATGCATACACACATGAACATGTGTACACACATGAGCATGCACACATATGCTCATTTACATACACATATATTCACACACATGTGAACATGCATATGTACACACATATGAATGTGCACACATGAACATGCATACACACAGGAACATACACATGCAATGCATGAACAGGCATACATACAAACTTATATATACACATACATGCCTACGCATTTACACACATGAGCACACAGACATGCATGCACACACGTGAAATTCACACACACACACACATCATGCATACACAAGCATGTAGAACAAGCAGTAGAAGTGAAGCAGTCCTAGTTCTGCCCAACGCTCACTGCACCATCATGGATGAGTTACCAGTCGAGCTCAGCACTTTCATGTGTAAAACAGAATAAAAATGCCTGCCTCACCAGGCTGTGCTGCCAACTAGACCATCTAATGAACAGAAAGTGTACCACACTCAATAAAATGCTGGCTGCTAAGCATCTCATTAGGAATGAAATTAGGTAAAATGGAGGGGAGGTACCTGGAAGTCTTTCACTGTTGCTGGAAATGCCAAAGTTACTGGGGACGTTGGTGAGCACCAGTCTGAGGAAGGGATATAGTGTCCATTGCAAAATTTTATTTCCTACAATTTAATAGCTCCAGGGAGAAGCTGGGAAGATGGCTCAGTTAGTAAGATGCTTGCCCTGAGGGCATGAAGGTCTGACCTCTATCCCCAGAATCCACGTTTAAAAAAAAAAAAAAGACAGAAAACACAAAAAGACCACCCTATCATGGTGGCTTGCATTTGCAATCACAGTGCTAGAGAAGCAGATGTAGGTGGGTCCCTGGGCTCACTGGCCAGCCAGCCTACCTTTCCTGGTAAAGCTCTGGGCAAGTGTGAGACCATGCCATGTACTTCGTTCATTACATAAAGGCAGTCCTTACATACTATGCTCATCGTGGTAGCTTTCATCTACCAACCTGCTCAGTTTTTCATCCAGCCAGCTCATTTTGTTCAAGCTGTGTCCGGGTAAACTGTAGACCCCAGAATACTCCGTCCAGCCCTAAACACTCCAGTACATGTACACAATAATGCGCTTGTGTGCATGAGTGTTTGCATGCCTACATGTCGCTGCATGCAAGGGTGTGCGTGTGGAGGTCACAGGACCACCTGAGGTGTCATTACTCAGGTGCCACCTATCTTGGTTTTTTAAAAATATTCATTTATTTTTTAATTGCATGGGATTGTACCATGTGTGAGCAGTGCCCACAGAGGCCAAAAGAAGGCGTTAGAACTTCTACAAGTGGAGTTACAGACAGTTTCGAGTCACCATGTAGATGCTGGGAACTGAACCCAGGTCCTTTGCAAGAGCAGCCAGTGCTCTTATCCACTGAGGCATTCTCCAGCCCTCTTCTTGGTTTTTGAGACAGAGTCTCTCATTGGCCCGGAACTCACCAAAAAGATTTGGACAGGCTGCCCAAGGAGTGCCAAGGCTCCTCCTGTCTTTGCTTCCCAAGCACCAGAATTACAAACACCTGCCACCATATCTGGCTTTCTTTTTATTTTTAATGTGAGTTCTAGAGATTGAACTTGGGTCCGTATGCTTGCAAGTCAAGCACCTAGATCCACTGAGATATTATCCGCCCAACACATCATTAATCATTTTTAAAACTAGGTCTCTTTTCGGCTGATTCCTGTACCGTGAACCCAGCCTCCTACCTTGGACACTCATGAGTTATTAAGCTAGTGACAATCTGTTTCAAAGAGACAGTATTTAAACCTGAGCAGAAAGACATTCCTTTACCTCGCATCTTTTAAAAGGATGGGGTGGGCGGGAGATATTTTATCTTAGTGCTATAGCTGTCAGTAACAGGAGCCGGTTTCTGCTGTTTGACCTAATTCTCACTGCTCCATTCAGTCCGTCTCTTTAGAGTCACTCATCGCTGTATCTGGTGTAGCCTTCAGTATTTATTTAGCAATGTCACTAACTGTTTGATCATATCTCCCAAACCTTCCCAAGTGTTTTCTCTCTCTCTTTTAAAAAAAAAAAAATACCTCTAGTCTCCCACAGTCTGTCAGTATTCTGTCCATGAATATCATGGATGACTCTTCCACTGCGATTCTGAAAGGCAGTGGACCGCATGACCATGGCTTCAGGGTGTGGTCTTCAGGGTGTGGCATACCTTCAGTGATGTCTTTCCTCTGTTTATCTCTGATTTTTCCTCTTTTGGGGGATCTTCAGTGCTTACCTGGCTTATGTCAAACTCTAGATTTGAACTCAGGACTAGGAAGATTCTTTTCCTGGCCAGTTCTACCCAGAGAGGAAGCTGGCTGATAGACACCAGGAAGGGCCATTCATTCTAACACACACACACACACACACACACACACACACACACACACCACTAGTTCAAGTTCTTATTTTAAGAACAGAGTTAGATAACCCTCATCATGTACCTTACACCTGCATGTTTGTTTGGTTTTGTCTCTCTGGCCTGGAACTTGCCAACTAGGCTGGGCCACCTGGCCAGAACTCTCCTCCCTGTCCATCTTCCCAGCCCTGGCTTTTTCATACAGAAATCAGTGATGGGCCTCCAGTCCTCATGCTTGCAAGACATGCTTAATTGTCTGAGGCATGGCTTCAGTCCCCGCAGGCAGGTCCTTCGGGATCTTCTACAGTCCCTGGAACCTTCTGCTTCCCAAGGTTGGAGAATAGCCATCAAAGCTCTTGGGATGAATTTATCCCATTTATTGCTCACCTATTTCCAAAGGATCCTCTCCTAGAGGCAACCCCAATGCCCCCAATGTCCACACTCCAGCTCCCCAAGTCTGGCAGGAGGTCACACTGCAGTATGCCTATCCTCAAAGGAATAAAATGAAGGCAAGTGGGTTTCTTCCTTCTCTCTCCCTTGCTCGCTTACCCAGACCACCCACTCTCTGTTTGCCCTGATCTCCAACCTTGAAACCTGAGACCCTTCTCCCTAGGAACCACCCATGTTTAAACAAATAAATACCCAAAAGGAACCCACTCCCCAGTGGTGGTGGTATCCAAATCCCAGGGAGGAATGGGGGAAGGGATGCCCTGGGCCATCTCTGGCACTTGTGGACCATAAAGCACCCTTGGCCAGTCTTTCTCAGTAAGTGTTGGGCCACTGTGTTGAGACAGGCTACAGTGAGACCCATACATGCACAGAGAGACAACACAGCGCAGGAGACAGGAGAGAGGAGCTTGTGGCTGCTGGAACTTAAGAAGGAGGAGGCAGATGCTGGGTGTCCTCCAGGCAAAGATGAAACTTAAGATAAGTATAGAGATTCTGTGTGACTGGTCCATCACTCAGCCAGAAACCTCTTAGCCCTCCTAACGGAGGGAGAGCCAAGAGCCACCGAGAGTGGTGAGAAACAGTGCTTTTGTGAGTCAGAAGCACTTCAATGGAAGCCAGAGAGGGAGAACATTGGAGGGACGCCCAAGTCAAAACCTCTCTGCCTCCTGACTCAGTGCAGAAAGCAATAGAAATCACTAGGCTTCATGGAATGGGAGAGCCAGACTCTGTAGCAGATAGGCTGTATAAGAGTCCGTAATACTAAGGATTTAAAGTCTGTCTGAGGGGCTGGGGATGTTAGCTAAGTTGGCTGAGCACTTGCCTTGCATTGTGTGAACCGGGATCGGTCACCAGGACTGCACAAACAGGCAGCGATGGTTCACGGCTGCAGTCTGCGATCCCAGCACGGGTAAGAGAGAAGCTCAAGGTCATCCTCACCTACAGAGTGAGCTGTCTTAAAGAACTAAAAGTAAATGGTTGAGAGAAGGAAATTCAGCGAGCCCTGGGCAGGTTATCAAATGCCCAGCAGTGAGTCCTAAACGAGTACCTATGAATAACGCTAAGAGAGCTCAACACCAAAGCCCTCCTCTCTAATTATCACTGCATATATAGAGATATACATATATATATATATATACACACACTTACGCATGCATGCATATACATGTACATATACACACATATGTGAATATGCATATATACACCAATACATATATATGTATATGCACATAGGTATACATGTATTTATATACATACAAGTATATATATGCATATGTGTATATATGCGAGGATAATAATTAGAGGAATTTAAGATTGAGGGGGGAGGGGGGAGGGGAGGAGAGCAGTGGAAATGTCATAAATAAAACAGCATCCATGTCTAACATTCTCAAAAAAAGTTAGATTAGAAAATAAAATAAACTTA
The DNA here is from genome assembly GCA_028551405.1 of Uromys caudimaculatus. Lineage (NCBI taxonomy): Eukaryota > Metazoa > Chordata > Mammalia > Rodentia > Muridae > Uromys > Uromys caudimaculatus. The sequence continues at coordinate 8,255,597 of CM052710.1, read as the reverse complement.
AAACTAAATAAAATAAAGTACACCTGAGAAATAAGGGGTAAGAGGTCTTCCCACAACTGTCCCTTTAAGAGATGCTTGAAGTTTTACAGATGCCCCCCTCTGAAGGCAGAGACAGGGACAGGGATCTTCAGAGGTGGGCCTCATGGCTTATGGTGGCTACGGGGAGAGTAGACTAGATGTCACTAGAAAGTTGGCTGGTCCCACGGGTGCATGAGGAAACAGGCAGGGGGAAAAAAGAGTGCATGTTTCAAAACTAAACACAATCCCCAAAATCAACACTGTTAATGGAAATGACTAATTAAGGGTGTGCTGACCTTGAGGGTTCTTGATAAGATGCCGAGGGAAATGTAGCTGGAAAAGTAACAGATTCCCCTGCTTTGGCAAGTCAAGAAAGAGATGGAGGGGGTGGGAGCACAGAGTTAGAGCTGGGGGTCCAAGGAGGAGGTGGGGAGCCCAGGGTTACAGCTGGGGAGTGGGGAGAGGGGAGCCCAGGGTTAGAACTGAGGAGAAGGGAGGAGGAACCCAGGGACACAGCTGGAGAGGAGGGTATGAGGGGACCCAGGGTTAGAGTAGGGGTCAAGGGGGAAGAGAAGTACTCAAGGATAGAGAGCCAAAGGGCAAGGGGGAAGTGGGGAGCCCAGGGTTGAGGGAATTAGAGACTGAAAAAACGTATTATCAAGACTAACATAGAAGGAAACGCACATTCCCACACAGGCTTCACACAGCAGGGGCACACGCTCCAAAATGTTCAGAGTATACAAACACGGGTGGGGTGGGTGCTATGCAGAATACCTATGAAGACCACATGTTCTCTAGCTGGTGCATTTGAGCACATGATTTGCTCTCCACTCACCAGTCCGTTCCCATGGTCCTTGGAAGACTGTCCCTTTCTTCCTGTCCTTCTAATCACATGTCTCTTGATCCAGTTCTTGCTGTGTGACATAAGAACCTAGCTAGATACTTCAACAGAAGTCCAGGGATGCCCCAGCAGGCCCTCTTGGGACTCACCTGTTGAACTGTGGCAGAGCTCTGTAGCACACCTGTTAGCTCCAGCATGCCTGACAGCTAGGGGCACAGCATCACCCTTTGCTTGTACTACAGAGTTCTTGCAACATCCCTAGCCTCTGCCTCTAGATACTACATTTGATCTTAGCCAAAAGGCCAAGAAGCAATGCCTCTAGATACTAATAAGAATCTTTCTTAGCTGTGATGAACAGAGTGTCCAGACGTTGTAGCTGGGATCTTGGAGGCTCCTTCACAGCAAACAAAGCATCCAGGAATCCTCTAGCCCTGAGTGGAAGCATTATCTATGGCTGGAAAGAGACCAGCAGATGGCCAGATGGAAGGGAACATAGCATCTCGTGCATCCGAGGTCACTAATGGTTCTGGGTTGCCAGCACCTACATAAAAACTCCACTAGTTCCACTGACTAGTGGAACCAGCATCTTGTCTGCTTGGAAGACAATAAAAAGAGGGCTGGGGAGACAGCTCTGTCAGTAAAGTGTTTGCCACACACGCTTGGGACCTGGATTTGATCCCCCAGAGAACCCCACCCTACCCCTTGCAAAGCCAGATTTGATAGCATGTGTTTGTAGTAAGTGTTGAAGAGGGGGAGACATGTGGGTCCCTGGGACTCTCTGGCCAGCCAGTTTAGTCAAATTGGAAAGTTCCAGGCCAGCGATAGACTCTACCAAAAAAGAAAGAAAAAAGTAGATGGTGGTACCTAATGAATGACATCCAAGGTTGACCTCTGGCCTATATATGCATGCACACACTGGCATACACATACCAGACACACATACACCTGGAAATGACGAGCAGATACACAGCCCTCAATCTCCCTTTGCCTCAATATTGTCTTGACTAGGAGGGTCAAGTATGCTACCATCTAACTCAAGAAGGAAGTCTACAGCCAAGGGATATCTGAGATGCCAACCAGGGGCCAATGGATAAAGCCAGCTGTCCCGATGGGCTCTAACAAGAGCCCTGCATAGCATCAGTAGGAGTCACTTCTCAGACCCCAAGTTCTTTTGGAAAAACCAAGATCAAAGAAAGGACAAGGGATCTGGAGAGGGTTTTTAAAGATGCTTTTGAGACATTTGTGGCCACCCACAACTCTCTTGTCCTATTTTGTTTTAACGAAGCTCCATGCCTATGAAGGAGGGTAAAAGATGAGCTCACTGTGATGGTCAGGAAACCCCCTCTCAGCCATGACACACAATCCCAGCTCAGGGTCACAGTACATGCCATGGAAGACCTGGCATCCTGATAGGTATGTCCCTAGCCCAAGTCAGCACCATCTGCCAATAAGAGGCACACAATCACGTGTTTAATTTGTATGTCTCACTGCCAAGTGTGGTAAAGTCAGTCTCAAAGGTTGCTACCACATGTCCACGTATGCCCATTGTGTTCTACACAGAGATGAGCTGTTGGCAGGAGGCAAAAATGGATGGTAATGGGAGGAGGCAAGGGAAAGCCAGGAGGTTAGCAGGCTGGTCCTTCCCACTTTCACACACACACACACACACACACACACACACACACACACACACACACTCACACATACTTCAATTCAGAAAGGTCAGCACAATCAGCTTCCCTGGCCTTGGGCTTTCATCCTCAAAGCTGCTTTCCAAAAAAAAAAAAAAAGGATTCTAAATAGAGCGGAACTGAGCATGGGGCTGTAGCCGATGAAGTCTCCCCTCCCCCGGAGAGCTCAGCTCCCCACACAGTGGCTATTCTACCCCCAGCACCTCTTGCTCAAAGCATTCTTGACTCAGGAGCACCAGACCCTGACCGGCAGGCACAAAGCTGCCACCAGTGGATTTTGCTTCCACAGCATTTTGCTTGGGTGCCAGCTCCTCCCTTCCCACCATCAGATGATGCCTTCTCCAGACTCCAGAGCCTGTGTCTGTCCTGGAAGACAGCTTGGGGAGTCTATTACCAGCAAGGAATAGGAGCCTAAAACCTCACTACTGACTGCTGAGTGATGTTCAGAGATTCAGGGAGCTCACCAGAACCTCCATGTTTCCCAAGATGGAAGTCTTAGAGCAGAGACCGCCCACAGACCACTTTTTTGCTAGGTTGTTGGAAGATAATTTCTATTATGTCAGAGTCTTCCATTGCCCCCAACTGGGCCTGGGCATGCATCAGGGTGGTTTCTTAGAGTTTCATGCTTGGCTCTGGAAGAAGCTAGCCAAAACACAGTCTCAAGGGGCACAGAACCCATGGTATTGTATAGATCTAGGCAGAGCACACCCATGTTTTTTTGTAATTTATTCATTTGAGGTTTGTTCTGCTTTTGAGACAGGGTCTCATGCCCTGGGTGGCCTAGAACCTTCTTTGTAGCCAAGAATGACCTTGAACCTCTGATCTTCCTGCCTCCACGTACCAAGATTAAGGACTGCAGTATGAGCCACCACAACCAGTTGTATGCAATGCTAAGACTTAAACCCAGGTTTTTGCACACACTGGGCAGGCAAACACTTGTCTCCACAAACGGCAATAAAATGCCAACCAGGGTTAGTTAGGAGGTATCCAGACCCTCTGAAAGCAAAGGTCGAGATGTAACCAACTCATAACCCAGGTTCCAAGGCAGCAGACATCTTTTCAGTTTCAGAGAGTTCAGATAATGGTTACCCAGCTCCCATGTGTGCACCATGGCAGCCAAAGGACATGGCAGAGATTACCTGTAGAATCTTTGGAAGGAGCCTGTGGGGGTGTCAAACTGGAAGATAGGAAGCCAAAGGACGCAGCTCATCTGGAAGTTGTGGCAAGATAGCCACCCCCACCCTCCACCCAAGCCACTTCCTGGTATCTTCACTGAGTAAACTCTTAAGTCAAATAGATTCCATGACTTTCCAATGAGTCAGGGCCACCCTGTTCTTCACAGCCTCTCTGAATTCAGCACCACAAAGGCAGGGGATGATCTTAATTTTAAAGAGAATGTGAGAATTACTAACGCTTATCACTGGCATCGTGGTGGGTGTCTCTCCCTCCTTCTCCACGCCAGCATGAAAGAAAAACATGGCGGAGGAGAACCCAAGCATCGGATGGGTGGAACACTACACAATGTGTGGATAGGGGACCTGGGCCTCGCCGTGCATTTAAAGATAAGTGGATCCCTTTCTCCTTTGTCGTTTGGGTTTGTGTCCTCCGGTCACGTGGGTTTCTGAGCTGGGACAAAGGCAGTATCATCCACTCTTTCTCTCTCAGATCTGGTGCAGACCAAGAAAAGATGGAAATGCAGAGAAAAAGAATGCTTTCCCCTCTGGATGAACTGTTTTACAATAAGCTACCTGCTGGGGTCAGGAAATGTGAGATCTGGGGATTTCAGCTCCCACAAAAACTCACACAGGGTAGACAGGCTGCAGTGCTCTCGGGGAAGACATGCTCAACCCCACACAGCCCTTAGTGTCTGCTCCGGTTTTCCTTGGAAAACACATCTCTCTCCTGTTTCACCTCCTTCCTCCCTTGGTTCTCACTCAACCTGTGCTCAGAGCCCTCCGGGAGAGCCACAGCTTCTAGCTAGTTCCAAAGACCTACCATGCTGCCGTGGCCTCCACTCACTACCAGGGTGCCGGGATGTTGGGGGAAAGTTGCCCGGATGATGAGGAAAACCGGGTGGGCTGCAGAAGAGGCCAGGGCGGGGTAGTTCCCTAGGCGCCCATAGAAAACCCATTTTCTTTGTAATTAGGTGCGTGATGCTCAAATGGAGAGAGGGGTGACCAAAATCAAAATAAACAGCGAGCAGCGGAAATAGGCAGTCCTGCCCTGGGAATGGGAACGGAGAAGGATGAAAGTTTATACAAACACGGAAAAATGGTCAGTGTCAGAAGACAGGGAAGCCTGCGCTCCTGCGCCGGGAGGGAAGTTGGTTTATGACGTTTTCTTCGCTCCTTATTTTTGAATGATCTCCTGGACCCGTGTCCTGTAAACAAACCAGCTTTTCCCTTCTCTCACGGTGCCTGCTAGGAGGCCCGAAGATTGAGCTGGCTGAGCCTGCCACTGAAGCGGCACAGTTCTGAAAGCCCACACCCAGTCCACGGGGTCTGTGATGGGGTCTCGGTGTGAAGTATGTGGCAGGGAGTTAAAACTGGGGTGTGGACATGGGGAGCGCCTGGCAGGTCTCTGCCCCATCACCCCCCAGAGAGAAAGGCCATGGAAAGAGCTTTGGGTATTCAGTGCGTGTGCCTAAGACTGCAGTTATAAGGCACAGTAAAGATAGGTTCAAGGAGATCTTAATTTTCTTTTTTTTTTTTTTTTTGGTTTTTCGAGACAGGGTTTCTCTGGTAGCCCTGACTGTCCTGGAACTTACTCTGTAGACCAGGCTGGCCTCGAACTCAGAAATCTGCCTGCCTCTGCCTCCCAGGTGCTGGGATTAAAGGCGTGCACCACCACTGCCCGGCTTTAATTTTCAATAGAAAACCTTGAGGGCACTAGAAGCCACACGAGACAAAGGGCTGATTCTGGCTGCTGAGGTCAATGTCCACAATTCTGACATCGTGGACAAAAACCACTGAGCCAAAATCCCACTGCACTGGGCTTCCACGTGACGCACAACAGATTTCTGTACATCTGAAATGACTTCTTCCCTCTTAGATTCAAGGGACCCATGTGCTTCCTTGCTTGAATCACAGATTGGGAATCTTCAATCCAAAAATACAAAGTCCAAAATGTCCCCCTCCCCATGCCCAGTAGGACACCACAGGTGGAAAACTCTGCACTGGACCTCAGGTCATGTGTTCTACTCAAAACACATGTTCAAAAACTACCATACAAGGTCACCTTCAGGTTGTATGTATCAGCTATATTTGAAATAAGTGAATTTTGAGTTTAGACTGGGACCAATCTCCAAGACACCTTGGTTTCGGATGTGCATATTTCAAAATCTGAAAATTACAAATCCCAAACTGTTCTTTAATTTTTTTAAAACATCTATTTTTTTTTTTTTTCAAGACAGGGTTTCTCTGTGTAGCCCTGGCTGTCCTGGAACTCACTCTGTAGATCAGGCTGGCCTTGAACTCAGAAATCCACCTGCCTCTGCCTCCCAAGTGCTGGGATTAAAGGCGTGTGCCACCACTGCTGGGCTAAACATCTATTTATTGACTTACTGGGTGTACATCTACACCCATGCATGCCATAACACACATGTGAAGGCGAGTGTTCAACTGGTAAGAGTTGGGTCTCTACTCACACTTTGTGGATTACAGGGATTGAACTCAGGTCATTGGGTGTGGCAATGAGTGGGTACCTTTCCTCACCGAGCCAGTGGGCACACTTCTTAAGTTAGCCAGACCTTGAGTTGTGAAAAAAAAAATGGGAATACAATCTAAAGGAAATCTGATCTACTTTGGCTGATGGTTTCAGAGAGTTCAGTGCATGTTTGCTTGGTCCCGTGGATCAGCACAAAACGCCATGGTGGTAGGAACACGATGCAGTGGTGTTTCTTCAGAGAAGATAGAGAGTGAAGAAAAGGAGATTCAGGAAGTGAACTGGGAAACAGCAAGAGCCAGTCACCTGCATCCCTTAACTAGACCCCTCCTCTTACTCTTACAGCCTCTCAGTAATGCCTCAAGTATGAATCCATCAAAGGACAGAGCCACGGATTAGATCTAATCAGCCCTGGAAAAGCCATGGCAGACACACCCAGAGCTGTGCCTCATACACCATCTACTAGGTATGTCTCCATCCAGCGATGTTAACGATTAAGATTAACCATCATACTTGGTGCCCAAGCCATGTTTTATAGAGGACACCCACCCTGGATTAATAAAGCCAAGATGCCATGTTGAAAGAGTGTTGTCGTCCCGAGGTCTGTTCCAAGGGCCCAAACTCAGCCCTTGGAACTTCTAAACCACACGTAGAAGCAGGGCAGAGAAGGAAATGGGAGCTAGGGACATGACTCAGAAGCTAAAGTGAATGGGTAAAGTCATGCAAGCATGAAGACCTGTGTTCCAGCCCCAGTGCCCATAGACAAAGCCACACATAGATATACACACTCGTAACCCCAGCACTGAGGAGGCAGAGACATATGGGCCAGTCTTGCCAAATTGGTGTGTTCCAGGTTCAGAGAGAGACCCTGCTTACTAAAAAAAAAAATAAATATTTAAAAGGTGGACAGCTCCTATAAACAACACTGGCTTCCACACATGTGTACACAAGTACATCAGCACCTGCTTATATGTATGCAACACACACACACAGACACACACACACAGACACACACTGCAAATCAAGGCACAGAAAGACATAATGAATCCCATGAGGTCCCTGCTGAAGGCTCATCTCTGCCTTGCTCTCCTTTATATCTTTGGACCTATATAGACCATTCTGGAATATTCAAGAATTCATGGGGCTGAAAGGTCACCAGGATGAGAGCAATAAGAGATGTCACAGCCATCCCAGAGGACCTTTGCAGTGTGTGTCAGACACTGCTGGTGTTCACCAGCGTCTGTAGGACAGTGTTGAGCACTTGGTGGATCTCCTGCATCCAAGTGGGGCATCCTGGCTAATTCCTGCCAATGCAATGTGAACAGGAAAGAAGAGTGACCCTTCCGGGCTACAGAATGACCCACTAGCCTATTCTTACATAGTTCTCTGGCACAAAAGGAAGAACCGGAATAATAACTGGGACATGATTAGTGATAACTGAGCCTGGGTCCCAACATCTCTGCACAGAGCTTTCTCTGCCTCCACTGCTGCCAACTCAAATTCAACTGGAGTGCAGACAAGAAAACATCAGGTAGAAACTGAGACCGGACACCGTTTGTTATAGGAGTCAGCAGCGACTAATATACCATGGAGGCTATGATACAGAAGAATCCTCTCTAGGCTCAGGGACAGGGGCCTAATGTGCTGTGCTCTGACAGGTCTTTGGCTCTCGGTCTTAGCTTCCTTCCCTGTAAGGACAACAGCTCTCAATATGTTCTCATCACAAAACTAACATGAAAGGCAGGGGCATGCTTCAGTGGGTAAAGTGCTTGCTGACCAAACAGGACCCGAATTTGGATGCCCAGAACCCACTTGAAAGCCCAGTGCTGTTGGATATGTCTAAAATCCTAGCACTGGGGGACAGGGACAAGTAGATCTCTGGAGCTTGCTGACCAGCTGTTCTAGCCAAAATGGTAAGAA
>CM052710.1:8225208-8247364 GCA_028551405.1 Uromys caudimaculatus | reverse complement strand
ACACACACACACACGGGGGGGGGGGTTCTCAAGTGAGACATAGATGTTTCACTCAGAGCTCTAAGACTGTAAAGTTCCAGACTTCATTTTCTTCTGAGCTACCTCATTTTCTGGCTGACTATCGTATCATTTCATTCTTCTCTGAAGCCACCTCGGGTGACTCTGGTTCACAGGTGACATCATCTTTGTTCCAGGCTCTTGCCATGTTTGTAAGAAGTCAGAAGGGATGAACTTTGGAGATGCTCTTCCCATAAAGAAGTGAACCATCTGTTGTCTTTGTCTCTTCTTCTCCCCTCTGTTGTGCCTACCTTCCAAGGGAGAGGTGGGACAGCAAGTGTCAGAGACACTTCCTCTCTGGGACTGCTGACCCTTGAGTGGCATCTCTCTACCCGTCTTTGGCTCTGGTGGCATGTCCTGGAATCTGTGTGCAACCACCCCTGGAAATGGTCCAGCAAACAATACCCAAGATCTCTGCCTACAACCTACTAGGAAGGTACATGGTAGAGTATGGGATAAGGGACATCTGCCCAGATGCTCCAGGAATACTGTGTACGTTTGTTCAGCCTCGTGATACAAAAGACCCTAAGAGCAGAAAGCATAGATGTGGTGGTGGTGGTTGTTATTGTTGTGTTGTTTTTCTCAATTTCTCCCCACTCGACCATATCAAACTCTAGAATTTTGGCTTAAACCTTATTTGTGTATATGGTATGTGTATATATGTCTAGACATATGTATATATGGTGTGTGCACATGTATGTGAGAAGATATGTATGTTGTGGCCAGGGTGTCTTCCTCAATCCTTCCCACTTAGTTTTTTGTGACAGGGTCTCTCACCGAACCTAGAGCTTACCAATCCAGGTAGACTGGCTTGGCTAGGCAGCCCCAGGGATCCTCTCATCTCTGTCTCCCCAGCACTGGGAGGGTCCTTATGCTTGTGTGGTGAACACTTCACCAAAGGAACCATATCCCCGGCTTCTTGATCTAAACCTTCAAATGTATATCCACCTTACCCATGAGCCTAGCTTTGCAGATAGCTTCGCAAACCCCAGCCACATTGAACTTTCCTCATGGAAACCAGTCAAGCTCACATATTTCCTCTGTTGTTCTGATAACACTTTATTGATTATTAGAAGGCAAGCAAAGAGCAGGCAGATGTGGCACTCCATGCGGTGACAGACTGCAAACAGGGAAAGTCAACTTCCCATCTCGTTTGCTCATTTGCCAGGTCAGCAGCCCTGCTGCTGAGTTCCAGCATTGATCTGCAAAGCTTGGACCAGGCAGTGGACTCCTGTGTGCCTGTCTTCCAATGACCAGGGAGATGCTGTGAGGGGCCCACCTGCTGTGAGAGCTAACCATCTTTGGGCGATTGGGGGTCAACTTTCAATCAATGAGGAATAAGTGGGTTCTTATTCTAACAGAAGAGGTGGAGGAGACAGAAGAAAACACTCAGAATAATTCAACCTAAATATAGTTGAGACATTAGTGTATGGTCCCAGGAGGAGGGACTCACTCATGTCTATGTCCATATATATACATACAGTATATATGTATATACATGTTGCAACATGCTTCATAAAATATATGAGGGGGGTTGTCCCAACTGATTCAGAGGGAAGGAGAAATCAAGGAAGGCTTCCCAGAAAAGGGAGCATTTCAGACAAGCTGTGATAAACCCATAGGGTTTCCCCGCTGGCTACCATCTATCCTTCAAAACAAGACTTCTCCACGAAGACGGGCAAAGGATTTGAAATCTCATGGGCGGCTGCAGTTTAAATCTGGAACACCGCCCCCCTCCCCCAACACCAAAGGGTTAAAAGGGTTAAAGGTTGAGTCCCCTGGAAGTCTTCATGCAACTGGGGAAAGGCTCTTGGGAAACTGTGGGACTCAGGACCCTCTTTCTCTATCGAGCCGTGAAATGGGTGGATTTGCTCCGCTGCTTGCTCCCGCTCTCGCTTGTCCCCAGGTAATGGCTCTGACCGGAATCTCCCAAACCAGGAGCCAAAATAAACCTTTTCTCTTTAAACGTTGATTATCTCTGGTATTTGCTAAAGCTATGGAAAGCTAACACGCCCCATTCAATAAAAGCTCATTACTGGAATACGAGAGCAGCTTTCGTCATGAAGCAGTACCAGAACGTTCCCAACCGGGGACTGCATGAGCGACAGGCGGAGAACTGTAATGCCTGGGGCTGAGAAATAAGACGAACTTTCCTGGACAGTCTCCTGGGGCAGCCCTGGAGAGCAACATGGAGGGTCTGAGGGAGAGCAGTGAGCAGTGTGCCCTGAAGTACTGCACCCCACAGGAGATCTGAGCACCCCACAGCTGCAGGGTCTTTCAGTGGGGGTCTTCACATTCCACTAGTTCTCGGAAGTTAGGTAGACTGTTTATCCCCTCTGCCCTGGTAGTCTTAAGTCCTGTGAACCTCCCTCTCTCTCTCACACACACACATACACCTTAAGTAGTACCTCTCTCAACATGTCACTGAAGTCACCTGCCATGCACGAGTAGGCAGGTATCGTACCCTAGGACAGTGAGGTTATCATTTAGAATAGCTGTGATCCAGTCTTTCTGACACTTGACGCTGTATTCATTCTAAGTTTGATGAGGGACAAATCTCTTGCCTATTAGCACTCTGAAGTCCAGGCCAGAAGATGCAGGGTCCACAAGGTAACCTAGTGAGCTCGCTTCCTAGGACCAGCACAATTGCAGGCAGCTCAACCCCAGGCCAGCCAGAGCCCTTGGTACAGAGAATTCTAGGATCAGGGCAGAGTCTCCCACCTCCAGTTTTTAGGAAGGACAGGAGATAGAAAGGATAGATGAAGAAGAAGAAAAGAGGGAGACAGAAAGCAACGTTTAAAAATTCAAAATGAAAACCCTAAACAGAACTTAGTAACTCGGAGTATATCGGCTCCTGATAGCACACAAAAGCCAAAAGGCAGGACCCAGGATGGGTCAGCTTCAAACTTAATATTTGCCCTTCACTAAGCAAACTAATAAATCCTCTATGGTTTTAGCCACACCCAGTTCCCCATTTTTATTTATTGGTCAAAATGGCCGGCAGAGTCTCCCCCGCCCCTTGCCTTAACAGTCACCGAGGGGTAAACGGCCCAGGCACTCCTGTCACCGGCTGTATGTCTATTTGCCTATTCCTTCAACAAACTCATGCTCAGTGCAACTAACAACATGTGCAAACATCTTTGAAGTATTCTTTGGTAATGGACATCCCTGGGATTGGACAGCCCTAAATCCTACTTGTTCGGCTAAAGGGACAATGAGCTAACCTATCAGGAAATAGTTAAGACACCAGCCAGGGCGAGCAGGGCAACAAACCTGACACGAAATCAACTTCTTTACTCTCCTGCTCCACTGTGTGCAGGAGAAAACTGAGCTCAAAGGCAGGGAGGAATGATTGGCATGTGACCTTGGGCTAGCGGAAGCAAAGGACTAGATCTCAGGTCTCCAGATCACTCTAGAATCTATCAGAACCACAGCGATCTCTTTAGGCTTGCCACTGCTTTCTACAAGCTAAGCTTAAGGGTCTTATCCACAGCCAGTGGTCATTTCCAGAGTCTTCCTTTGTTCTTCAAACTGCAGTCTCCTGAACAGGAGGCTAAGCTTCACAGTAAAGATGTCTTCCCAAGCCAGGCAGTGGTGGCGCACGCCTTTAATCCCAGCACTCTGGAGGCAGAGGCAGGCGGATTTCTGAGTTTGAGGCCAGCCTGGTCTACAGAGTGAGTTCCAGGACAGCCAGGGCTACACAGAGAAACCCTGTCTCGAAAAAACCAAAAACCAAACAAAGAATGTCTTCCCAGCCCTAACAATTCTCTATAGAAAGGTTCCCAGGGCCATTTGAGGACCAGAGTGTTGCTGTGGGTCAGAATCAAGTTCAAACACGCCATAAATATCCCAGAGATGTGGAGTGGATTTGAAATGTAGTCATAGTCATGATCATGATAACGGAGGTTGGTTTGAGGGCAGTCAGCAAGTGGATCGAGTGATTTCCATTGTCTCATGGACATGAGCTAATAGGCTCTTTCACTATGGAAAATACAGCTGATATTTAAGACATCAGCTCCTAGAAAACTGATGGCTTCAGATATGACAGCAATCGGGTTGTTATCGAGAGATGGTCCTAGGCAGCTGTGCCCAGCCCTGCCATGTTTAAGCAAGCAGCTAACATGAAGGGCTTGCGATAAGGAAATCTCACTTCTCCTGTGACAGTTTTTTTTTAAAACTAGCATACACATACCACTAGGATCCAGACTTACTAGAGAGAAGGCAAAATACATCGACCCAAAATCTCTCGTCAGGGGCCTGACAATCCTGGCCACAGGTAACAGCCTCTGAATTGTTCTCTTCTTTCTACCTTCAGGGTGTAGACTGTTCAGCCTCCCCTTGCAACTCCCTCTTGACCAAAGGCTGCCTTCCCAGATCTGGGTGGTCATCTGGTCCAGATACTTGAAAGGAGATTCCTGTGTGAGTTGGGTTGATCCAGAAAACTGTAACAAGTTTAAGGTACCTTAGCTGATCCAGTCAGCTAAACTGGTAGAAATGTGGCTGAGAAGGAAGTGAGAGACGGCTGTCTTTGTCTCAACAGCAAAGCTTCTTCTAGGGCTAAGGAATGGATATGGGGTACACATGAAGCGGGCAGCTGAAACATGTCCATCTTTGAGTGAATGTTGCATGCGTGTGTGTGTGTGTGTGTGTGTGTGTGTGTGTGTGTGTGTGTGTGTGTGTGTGTGTGTGTCTCAAGAGGGCACACTCATGTTCGAGCAGAGGCCAAAAAACCACCTCAGGCGTTGCTCCTCAAGAGTTACCCAGCTTGTTTTTTTTTAAAGATTTATTTTACTTTTATGTATGTATGTATGTGTGTGTCTGTGTGTGTGTGTGTGTGTGTGTGTGTGTACTTGCCTGTGTATGTAGATGCCTTAGAGCTGCTTTGAGATCCCTTGGAGCTGAAGTTACAGGCAGCTGTGAGATGCCCAATGTGGGTGCTGGGAACTGAACCTTGGTTCTTTGCAAGAGCGCTGAGCACTACTGAGCTATCTCTCCAGCTCCTTTAGTTTTCAAGAAAGTGTCTCTCATTAGCCTGGCACTTGCCAAGTAGGCCAGGCTGGCTGAGCAGTGAACCCCTGGGATCTGTCTTCCCAACCCCTGGGTTTATAAACGTACACCACCACACACTGGTCCAGAAGCACTTTCTTGATTGAGCCAATTTCCCAATCCCACGTTCATCTTTTCAAAGAGAGTGTCCAAAGAAAAGGATACAGGCTCGCATTTTTCCCAGTGCATGGGGGGGTTCTCAAGAATGATGCCCAAATCCCTGGATTCCTGGGTGCTCATCACTACGCTAGTGTATAATTACCTCCCTGTGGCCGTGCAACTCAAGACAAGCAAGCAGGATTAGTGGGAGGCCCCTGCTCCAGCAGGATGGACCCTCATGCCTAGCTTTCAGCAGAAAGACGTGGGGGAGGGATGAATCCTCTGACAGGCAGCAACAACTGCAGGTGCCAGGTGATCCTGAAAACTTGGCTTTTCTAAGCTTCAGAGGAACCCGTAATTTACCTTTCAATTGTTCTTACCTGTCACGAACACCCCAAATTGGATTGGCATGACTCCTCCCTGCCCCACCTCCCCTAAAGTCCCACCCACTCCCTTGGATCAAGCCACTGACTGAGAAGGCAGGAGTGAGCTGGGAGGTCCCACTCAACACTCTCTGAGTGGAACCCAAAGGTTATCAGGCAGGACTTTAGAAAGAAAGTACACACTTATCCCCAGTCGACATGCCCTTGATATTTTAAATAAATGCTACAGTTCAAAGGACTTCCAGGAAGTCTCCTAGCCAAGTCCCTTGCTTTCCAGACATTGTCCCTAAGATTTCAGCTCTTTGTCTCTGTCTAGCAAAGATGTAAATTTTTGATCTTCGTTTATTCTGCAGAGCACATGTTTGCACAGGTGCTGCACACACACACACACACACACACACACACACACACACACACACACACACACATACGTGAACCTGAGTGTGGTGTAGTGTATCCTGTCCTATCCTGGTGGCTGTGGGCTTGCTTCTTCAGGGGCAATTTCATTTCATTAATAATAAGAGGTAAGTGTCACCTATATAGGGCTATCATAGAGCAGTGCCTGGTCATTTTAATTTCTGCCATGTCCATTGTTCACAACACACCTCAGAAGGACACAGTCTCAACGGGCCCATCACGCCTAAGACTGTTTTCAAAACAAGACAACCCTACCTTCTTACAAATAACAGATTTGGTCGGGATGGGGCGGCTGATCCTGTGACCAATGAGAGACCAGACACACAGCTAGCTCTAAATGGGGAATGGTCAAGCTATCTAGAAGCTTTCTCTTGCTGCAGCAGCAGGAGATATGGTCACCAGTTCACTTCCTAGGATGACCAATTATGACAGTTTTCTCACGTCTGCCCTAGATTTAGCCCCCATAAAATCTTTTGTCCCAAGAAATCCCTTGTCCTAAGCAGGCTGGGATGACTGGGTTTCCCCAGCTCCAGAGAGTGGAATGTGGGCATTAGGAACTATTTCCTGTTACGCAGGGAGGGGCCTGAGGGTCTGGGTAATACTGTCCCTGGCATCTCTGTGACTGCTGAGTATGAGGTCTAAGTATGGGACTCCATAGCAGGCCACCTGGACAGCCCCTCCAACCATTCCTATTGTCTTCTCCACTGTCACTTTAGAAAAGACAGCATCTACAGAGGAATTTAAATGAAGGGATTTATATACAACACTTAGGAAAGACCGGGTGGTGGGAGGGAGGGGGGAGGGGACGTGTGCAAGCCTTCTTAAGATTTCAGCAGCGTTAAACATCTTCAAGAGGTCTTCCCAACTCCACCAAGGCGAATCCAAGAGGCCAAAGTCAACACTCCGTTTTAAAGTCACTGAAGAGCCACACAAATACACCAGATACAACACAAGGCAGCTTGGGTTGTGTTATATAAACAAACTGTCCGTCCATTTTGCAAACAAAAAAGCTCAAACATCTTTGAGTGTAGTCAAGAAGGGGGGATCTAGGAATGGCGAGGAAGGATTTCCAACTGCACAAGTGGAGGCCACAGACGAAAGGAACAGAAAAGGCTCCAGCTCCCGACGGCTGTGTGTGTCACCAGCATACAGTAGAGGAAAGGGGTCCTCAGGAGGCACGGCCAACGGAGCTGGTTGCTCAGTCATGAAGCCCCTGCATAAGCTGATCTCCGATTGCATCCTCTGAAGAGAGTCTTCTTCACAGCTTCTTGCATTTGTGTCGCAGAAGATGGAATGAAAAGTGGGTTCATCCCGCCTATCCAGATGTCCACCTGCGTGTGATCCCGTGCTGCTCCTCCTCGGCTCCCCTGCTGAGGCGGCTCCTCTTTCTCTGACCTCCAAGCGCTCACAGGACCATCCAGGTGGGTTTTGTATCACTCTGGAGTCTTGTGCCGCTTCCAGGCTGGGTGCCATGCACAGAGACTGACCTCTTTCCAAGGAACAGAAATAAAACTCAAGATCCCATTTAATCCAAATGTAGTTAACTATTCTTCACCCTGTATCCAGCTGGGAGATAATAGAGCAAGCAAGAAGAATCTCTCGGTCCAGAGGCAAGGTGGACCCAGGAGGCGGGGTCAGGCAGGGAAGCGTTCGGTACCTGGACAGGGACATAGTGGCGAAGAGTATCCTGGCTAGTGGCAGCAGGGGACTTGTTTGCTACCAGACAGTAGATGAGCTGGCCTGGTGAGCCTTCCCCATGTCCAGAGACATATATATGTCTTTGTTCATTCAAGTCAAAACAGACTATTCCTTCCCAAATGTCTGCACAATCTAGAAGTTCCAATGTAATATTCCTCAATTGAATCCAGTGTTCTAGCCTCTCAAGAAGCAGCCAGATCTCAGCCAACTCCTGATAGGAGGGCCAGCGTCATATTTTCCATGGTTCCACAGAGTTCCCGGTAAGCAGCATGGATGAGCAGGAATAGCCCTTGGTCAGCCTCCTTCCAGGCCTGTGGACCAAAAGACAGCGAGAGTTAGAGAGTGACGTATGTCCCTTTCACAACCACGCACTCTTCCGACTTTACTCCACAGGATTCAGGTTAGTGCTGCCTGAACACAGGAGATAGAATTTCAGTCAAGGAGCTGGAGAAAGAGAGGCTTAAGCCTGACTCTGGGGAACTCCTTGCACACTGGAGCACCCCAAAAAGCTTGATGCTATCTCAGTGCCACATCCAGATCGGACAGATTAGTGTGGCAGGGTCACACCATGCAGTTCACACACACACACACACACACACACACACACACACACACACACACACACACACACACGTCCATATCCCCAGAACGACAAGGTCTGGTTCTCCATAAAATGGCTACAGCAGACCCCATGCACCCAGACCGTAGGACAACTGACTCAGAATGGATAGGGGTCCCTCAGAGGATGACACAGAACACCTCCCAGTCTGAGGGCAAACAGGTGAGGCCAGACTCACACTCCTCCTCAAAGAGCCTTCCAACTTGTCAGCATCCACATTGCTGAGAGGAAAGTCAGAGTCCCCAAGGGGAGTGCCCCACTTCAGTGCTGACTTTGCCCAGCCATTGGAGATGGTGTTGGCCTATGAAGGGGGCTGCTCTATAGGTCTCCGACTCAGCGCTCAGCACCAACCCAAAATGAGAAATGTGGGCAGGTCATCCATAAGTACCTCAAGGGGAGAGACGCTTGATCCAAAAATAAACCAGTCAGGTAAGCATCCTCCTTGTAAGCCTTGGCAGGGCAGGGGTGTCTCATGATCAAGGTCTCCTTGGACAAGCAAAAGCGAGGGCATCAATAACCAATAGAGTGCCCGGAGGATTTGGATTCTAGAAGCTCAGCCTTCTTCGTGAAATGTCTTCTAGGCAGGGTGAAGCAGCCACCATGATGCCCAGAGATAAGTGGCATGATGGGAATACGGCCTGGGGCTGACCGGTGAGAAAAATGCCTAAGACATTTTGTTGCAGGAGAACTGGGGAAGGGGACAGTCTCAACTAGAGTCACAAATTTAAAAAAAAGAGTTCTGCCAGTGGCCCCAAATCAAGTAGGTACATTTCATCCCCGGGCAGCCCAGGCCCTCCACACACACCTTCACATTCAGACATAAAAACCACACCAAATAAACCCAACGTTCTCTATGCTCTCTCTACTTTCCTTCTCTCCTTCCCCACCAGCCTTGGGGTTGTCTCCTGGAGCCCCACAAGCTTTTTTCCCCTGGGAGACAGGCCATGCAGCTGGCAAATTAATTGGCAGTGACAGGGCTTCCTTCCGGTTGCTCAGCAACGATGCGCAACTGACAGCAACGGAGACTCTGGGCACAGAGGGACTGCCATGAGGAATTTACAAAACAAAATCTGAAGCAAAACACACAAGGCCCCAGACTATCACCCTCAAAGGGCAGAACTAGACAAGGGGAGGGGGTGGAGAGGAAGTGGGGCTAGGGCATGAGAAAGTTCTCCCCCCACCCTGCCCTCACTAAACTGTTCCTACAGCCTTTGCCGCTGCCAGCCTGGAGAAAGAGAGAGAACAGGGTGCAGGGATTTAAAGAGAAGCCTGGGAGCTGAAAGGTCACCAGAACGGCAGCCAAGGCTGACAAGCTTGCTGTGCAGAAAACTACAGTATCTGCTGGGAATGCGGCTCCCCAGGACACGGCTCCATGGGCGAAGCCACTCTACCAAGGCTGAAGCGTTCACATCTAAGGCCCTCTCCCCTGGCCCTCTGCACTGGACTGTCTGTCTATCTGTTCCTATGACAGAGCAGACAAGCCATATAGCACGCGGCCTTGCCTTGGCACTCATCTCTGGCTTCTTTCATTGATTTGTCGTCAGGTTTTGAGACGGGGTCTTCCACTCTAAAGTACAGGCTAGGCTTCAACTTTAGGTGATCTTTGTGTCTCTGCTTCCTGAGTCTTGGGATTACTAGCATGAGTTGCCAGGCCTGGCGTCTGACCTCTTTTAAAACGTCCACGCATGCGCAGAGTGCATACCCAGTCTATGTACAGGCTGAAGCATTCAGTCGAAAGAAAAAAAAAATGAAGACATTAAAAGATGTTCTCCCTCTGGTCCCTGTAACCTCAGATGGCAAAAAGAGCTGGTGGACAGGGTGATGTCAGCAGTCGGAGACAGGAGATGGTCCTGGATCATCAGGTTCAGCCCTCGGCACCATCAGCTATGGTCACAAACAGAAGCAGGGGATGGAACACGGGGAGCTGTGGAGATGGGGGCAAGCTTGGCTGGCTCAGCTAGGCTGTTCTGAGGACGGAACAGTAAAGGCAGTGGATTCTCCCTGAAATTCTAAAAGGAATCAGCACTATTGATTTCTTTACTTTAGGACACTAAAACCGGCCTTGGAGTGTACGTACCCTGTCTGTTCATACTTCCACAGAGACATTTTTTAACCACACAGTCATGGACCCTGAAGCTTCAAATACGCCAGGCAAGCTTTATACTACTGAGCCAACCTCCAGACCCAAACATCATCCCCAAAGAGTTTCCAAGAGAGCACCAGAGTAAGGATACAGGTAACGGGGAAGGCAAATATATTCCTAGCAGCGGAGCAGGATTTAGCCTTAGAACGGACTAGCTGGTATTGTGAAAGCTCAGTAAGAAAAAGGCAGGCCTCTGAGAGCAACTGAGGCAAGGAGGAAGCCTAAGATGTGACACAGTAGACTGCTAAATGACAGCATCTTGCTGGCAGGGACTTGGCCAGGTGACTTAATCTCTGGCACTGGGGAGCCTTAGTTTTGTCATTGCAAAATAAAGATAATATTATCATCAACCTTACAAAGCTCTCGGGATTAAATGAGATAATACATGGAAACCACCTGGCAAATGGCGGATGCCAAAGGAGTGGTAATGCAAAAAAAAAAAAAAACAAAAAACAAAACAAAACAAAACAAAAAACCCAAAAAACAAAAAACCAGAAAAAACAGTTGCAGTTCTCAGACATGAGCCAGAGCTGCTGCTTCTTACCATCCTCAATAACCTACCCTTCCTTTTCTATTTGTTGATAGAACTCTGATTTTATTTATTTACTTATTTTGCTGGTGTGGTGGAGTTTGGACCATTGCGCAGTGAGGCATAGCCATGTAAGAGCTGGCCAATGAGATGCAAGCAAAACTCTGGGAGTACTTCAGGGCAGGCTGCTCTAAAGGGGCTTGAAGCCAATCCGTCTTTACTTCGCTCTACTGTAATCAGGACACGATGGCTGGTGCTCCAGCAGCCATATTGTCTCCTAGAGACACTTATGTCCTCTGATGGTTAAAAGAAGGAAATGGGCTGGGGGCGGGGCTGGATCCTGGCCACTCCAGTGATGTTTGCTTAGCAGGGGTAGTTTCCTTCACGATTCCTGTTATGCTAGAGGAAAGTGTTTCTCTCTTAATTCTTTGCTGTATAGTTTTCTAATAATCATGAGAATGGATTTCTCAATCCATAGACCTGGGCCAGCAGCTTCATAATCACACGGGAACTGGATAGAAATGCAAATCTACAGCTCCATCCACCCTAGAGTGTAGGGATGGAATCCAGGGCTTTGCATCAGTGGCACAAGTGTTCTGTATACCAAACCACACCACGGTCCTTGCACATTTTAAGGAACCCACCAGTGATCCAATGCACTCTCCAGTGTGAGAACCATGGTCTACAGTGTTGGCTTCACTCTCCTATGCTCTGTGGGATTCAAGGTGTCCCTGGCCTCTATACATTAGCACCCCCATCCCAGAGGGATGATAAGAAATGTCTCAGATGCTGCCATATGGATCAAGCAGAGGGTGGGGACAGTAGCATTGCTTACAGCTGACAGACACTGCCCTGCTTCTTCAGCTTCCTTTTCTTGTTCAGGTGTGTGTGTGTGTGTGTGTGTGTGTGTGTGTGTGTGCGCGCACACGTGTGCATGTGTGTGTGCGCACACGTGTGCATGTGCGTGCGCATCGTGTCTGCGCGTGTGTATGCGCGTATGTGTGTACACGTGTGTGCGCGTGTGTGTGTGTGCATGTGTACACGTGTGCGTGTCCATGACAAGCACATGTAATGCCCTTGAAAGCCAGAAGAGTTTGTTTGATCCCTTGGAGTTAAGAGTGGTTGTAAGTCACCCACTGTGTGTGGTGGGAACTTCACTCAAAACCTCTCTAAGAGTAGCACGTGGTCTTAAACACTGAACCATGTCTCCAACTCCCTTATTACAGAGAAGGAGGAGAAGGAGGAAGAGAAGAAGAAGAGGAAGAGAAAGAGGAAGAGAAAGAGGAGAGGAAGAACAGGAAGAAGAGGAGGAAGAAGGAGAAGAAGGAGGAGGAGGAGGAGGAAGAGGAGGAAGAAGAGGAGGAGGAGGAGAAGGAAGAGAAGGAGAAGAAGGAGGGGAAGGAGAAGAAGAAGAAGGTGGTGGCAGCAATGACAATGACAAACAAAACCTGATGGCTGAACCAGCGCATGCTTGTGGAGGTCAGTGGACAACCCCAGCGTCAGTCCAGGCCTTCCGCCCAGTTAGAGACAGGGTCTCCTGGTTTTCATCAGAGTGTACACCACACTAGCCAACTTACAGCTTTCAGGGGATTTCCTGTTTCCATCTCCCACTGCAGTGAGAATACTGGGATTCAGATGTATACTTTACAGACCTGTGCCCAGCTTTATTGGGTTTGGGGATTAGAACTCGTGCTTTTGTTGCAAGTGTTTAACCCAGGGAGTCATCTCCCCGGCCCTTGGCTGTTTCTTGACCCTGGGAAGCTTTTCAAACTTCTGATGGCCAGGACTTGCCAAGCCCCATAAAGTCAATATGGAAGAGGGGGACCTACAGAGTCAAAGCTGCACAGGTGGATGCAGTGTGTGCCTTGCTCAGCACCTCTGCAGCTGGCACGGGCCCTGGGGAGAACTGCTTCAGGCTGCAAGGAGGTGCTGACTCTGGCTGACGGGGATCACACAGGTGCTTCCAAGACAAAGCTGTATGGAGAGTGGGTCAGACAGCCTTGGGAGCAGCTTGGGGGCAGGCATCCCTGTGGACAGATGGGGTGGAATTCCTGGCAGCTAGGTCAGCCCATTTCCTGTAAGGACACCCTTTTGGTCTCTCATGTGAATAATTATGCAAAGCCCTAGCTTCTGTGAATACAGAGTCCCAGTAAGAGCCACACAGATGAACTTGAACAGAGCAGGAGGTGAATTCCTTTCCAGTGGCTAGCCTTGAACCTGGGACATGAATCCAAGCAGGCAGAGGAGGAGCTGGACCATGCGTCTATAACTGACTGGAACAAAGGAGAAGGAGTCAAAGAGGGTTGAACAAGCTGATGTTCTGTCCCCTGAAGAGGAAGGATTACATCCAAAGGTGTCTGTGCTTTCTCTTGTAGAGACATCTATGCCATTCATTACTTCAGTCCCAATCTGTGCTCATGGGATGCTGAGCCAACTTTTTTTTTAAATTTAATATACTTTTAATTAAAATGTAATTACATCATTTCCTCCTTGCCTGTCCTTCCTCCAACCCTTCCCATGTTCTCCCCCACACCCACTTTCCTCTTTTTTTTCAATTATTTTACATACAGAGAGAGAGAGACAGACAGAGACAGATACAGAGACAGACAGAGAGACAGAGGCAGAGGCAGAGGAGGCCATCTTTCTACAGAGAAGTAGTTCTCACGCCATATCAAAGCCTCTTCTCTTTACAGTAAGTGGAGACCATTACAGAAACCCACAGGCTCACGGGAAGCTCAGCCTCAAGCACACATCTCAACACAACTCCTGCATCTAAGACTCAGGAACCATCCTGCAAGAACAGCTGAAAGGACCACAGGAGCCAGAGGACAAGGAGGCCTGCCGTGAGGTTGTATCCAATAGGAAGGGTGCACAAACAAGACCTGGGCATGGACAACATCAGGAGACATGTTAACTTGGAAGGCCAATCTTTTCTTTATTTCACTTGGCTCGAACCATGAAGTCTAGGATGTCGGAAGGAAGTGTAGGATGTGGAGGAGGGAGGAAGAAGAGGAGAAGAGGAAGTGAGGAAAAAAAGAAAAGGAAGAAAGGAGGAAGACAGGGAGCAGAAGCAGAAGGAGGAAGAGGAGGAGGAGGAAGAGAAAGAAGGAGAAAAAGAAGGAGGAAGAGGAGGAGGAGGAAGAGAAAGAAGGAGAAAAGAAGAAGAGGAGGAGGAGGAAGAGAAAGAAGGAGAAAAAGAAGGAGGAAGAGGAGGAGGAGGAAGAGAAAGAAGGAGAAAAAGGAGGAGGAGGAGGAGGAAGAGGAAGAGGAGGAGGAGGAGGAGGAAGAGGAGTTGGGTGTGGTGGTGCACACCTTTAATACCAGCACTCAGGAGGTGGAGGCAGGAGGATTGGTGAGTTAGAGTCTAGCCTGGTCTACATAGAGAGTTCTAATCCAGTCAGGTATACATAGTGAGACCCTGTCTTAAGAGAAAAAAAAAAAAAGAGCAGGAGAGACAGAGGGAGGGAAGGAGGCAGGGAAGAAGGGAGGGAGGGAGGGAGGGAGGGAGGGAGAGAGGGAGGGAAGGGAGGAGGGAGAGAGGGAGAGAGGGAGCAGCAGCTAATATTTCTGCTAGTCTTAAGTGCACCCACCACATCAGGCAGGACTGAAAAGAATGGCTTCCCTGTTTCCTGTCTATTTATTTCAGCCCCACCTGATAGTCCAGGTGGGAAGACGAGGGACCAAGTGTAAACCTATAAAGTCCACAGGGAAAGCCAGGGTTTCTCTAGGAGACTTCGGGGCCGAGGACTTGCCTCTGCCTATGCACTCTGTCCTTTTCCGAGGGTCCCACCTTCTACCATGTGGCTCTCTTATGGCTGCCTGGGATAAGGAAGAAGAAACACAACTGCTCTGGTCCAGCAGAACCAAAGAGGCTACCGGTTCGAGTCCAGATCCCAGCCCAAGCCTATCCCAGACTCTGGCTGTTGCTAGGAACTTCTAACAGGTAATTCTGTACAACAGGGAACTCTCAGGGTCAAGGACTTGGCTGCTCCCCAACTTTGTCTCTCCGTGCCTCGACTCCCACCCCTCATTCCATGCAGAAAACCTCTCCCATTTGACTAAGATCCCGAAGATCCCTCCCGTCTGTGCAAATGTCCTGACTCCTACAAACATGTTAAAAAATAAATAAAATAAAATCAGCCTGAGAAGGCTTCCAGATGTGCTGTTTGTATTGTGATGTTTCTCTGCTCTCGTCTCCAGAGACTGATTCATGATACACAGCATCCTGAAAGAACATCAGGCCACAGGACTCTTTCTGGGGGAGCAGGAGAGGAGCCCTCCACCAGGGCCACGGCACATCCAGTTCACCCATTAACTCTTCTACCACAGAGGGACACGGTCTGCTGCATGCCATCCCAACCCGTTTCTGCTGTTATCGTGGGGGAGACATGTATCTTTGAGGTCATGCCAAAGCCAGCAGAGAAGTAAATCCCAGAGAGTTACAAAGAGTAAGCTCGCAGATTTCATTTTGACTGAGCACCCACCTCACCTCTCCATTACAGTCACATGGAGTGTATTTGGGACATAGAAGCAGGGGCAGAATGATAGGAGAGTAACCCTTGTCTTCAAGACATGACCTGACCATGTGAAAGGAAGTCTTAGGAGCTGAGCCAACCTGAAGAGGAAATGAAATTGGTGGCTTGTCAAAGCCCCTTCTGGGGCTCGTGGCCTCTGGCCTACAGAATGGTAATTGCCACGGGGCCGGCTTATGCACACACAGCCACACATGTACCCTTCCTGACACGCACACACCTAAGGGCCCAGGATTCTTTGCACAAGGTGACGCCTGCTCCCTTTGATGCTGCCGGATGTGATCCCATTGGGTGAGGAGCCAGACCGCAAAAAAAAAAAAAAAAAAAAAAACCCCCGGCATTATCAGAGGCGGCTAGTTTGTAATCGCACTGGCCTGTTATCTCAGGACAGGGTGGGGCTGCTTTGCGGTTCACCGCTGGAAAGCATTAACTTGTAGGTAGATCAAAGACCCTTCCGAAGCCGCCAACCTGGGTCCCTTATTGATCCCCCAGTGGACTGTTCCTAAAGATGGACTTTGGAGATAATAAGACCCCACACCCAGACTCTCCAAGTCTCTTCATCTACTATGTCTCTTACTGGGACTGGATCACTGTGTTCTCTGTTTATTCAAGTCTGTCAGCTGTCGGCTGCTAGCCGTAGACAAGCAGGGGCAGCCATGTCATCTTTCTCTTGAAAGTGCCAAGATAATTGTCTTCAGTGAAAAGATATATGGATGGGTGGGTGAATCAGTGGATGGATGGACACATGGGTGGGTGATGGCTAGATGGATGGGTGGATGTACAGATAATGGAAGGAAGGATGGATGGATGGATGATGGGTGGATGGATGAACGGATGGGTGGATTGATGAGTGTGGCTAGGTAGGCGATAGATAAACGGGTGGCTGTGTAAGTGGGTAGATGGTAGGTAGATGAATAGATTGATAGATGGCTGGATGGATAGATGGGTGGATAGTCGGGTAATTTGGTGGAAGGGTCGATGAGTAGGTGGGTAGATGGGTGGATGGTTAGATGCTCATGGATGGATAGATGACTGTGAAGGGTCATGTGGGTGGGTGGACAGACGGTGGGTAAATGGTGAATGGATGGATGAGTGGATATGTACATAATGGGTGGGTGGACAGACAGACGGTGGGTGGGTAGATGAGTAGAAGATACAGACATGGATGTGTGAATGAACAAACTAGATTACCAGCAACACGAAGTGGCTGTCCCACAAGTTTAGAAAGGATTGGGAGCAAGGTCGTGCTTTCCTTCCAGTGGGAAAACCCTCCAGGTGTAGATCTCACCGGAGACACCTGAGCTTAGTCAATCAGATCTGGATTCAAATTGTGCAGGTGTCACTAACAGGTTCAGAATCCTGGACAACTTATGTTAGTTTCTCTTTAACTCATCCCTAAACCAAAGAGACCAGGAGCAGCCACTATGTGAGGACTGAGACCCCCTTCTCTCTCTCCCATGGGATATCCTATTTCAAAATGAACTCAGCATGTTTCCAAGGAAGGACATGGAGCCCCTTTCATGGTCTACTGCTCTCTCTCTCTCTCTCTCTCTCTCTCTCTCTCTCTCTCTCTCTCTGTCTCTCTCTCTCTGTCTTTAATTGATAAACTTGCTGTTAGCATTCAGACTATTCTTCCATGTACCTTTGGCCATTCCCAAAAGAGGGAGAACTGGGAGGTAAAAAAACCAGGCATCCTGAGCAGGGATGGGACTTACTGAGTCCCCAGTGTAAGCGACCAAGCTCAGCTATGGATAAAAAGCATAATTCTCAATCAGCTAAGGCTAACCTCAGCACTGAACTTTATTGGCTATTGAAATGCACAGGGTTTTTCGTCTGTTTTGTTTGTTTCTTTTTGGTTCTTTTCCTTTTGGCATGCTGGGGATCAAACCAAGGGCTCCTGCATGCTAAGTAGGCACTCCAGCCCCTAACCCACACCCCTGTTGGATGATCCTGCTCTAGCATGATTCCCTTGCACCTCACTTCTGTCTCCAGTGCCCCCTCCCCCACTAGAAAACTGCAGCCTTCAAAGCTAGGGTGGGCCAACCCAAATGGAAATGGTACCCACAAGGCTCTGCTGCTCTGTCTGGTTCCAGCCCCACATGGCCTTGTGGCACCTGTGCCACGATGACAAGAGAAGATGGGCCTCTGCACTCTTTGTTCATGATGGGACCACTTCTCCCCTAGACTGCAGCTGGGCTCTCAGAGGCAAGGCCAGGCAGGCAGGAGTTCACAGAACAGGCCACCCACACTGCACATCAGGGCTGCTGGACTGTCCCCAGGGCCAGAGCCACGCTGGCTCTTAGCCCTGACTCGGAAGACTCCACCATATGGCTTCCCTGGGGATGAAGAAGACAGGAAAGAGAGTGATCCAGGGGCAAGAAACAGCCATGCTACTTCTGGGTGCTTGAGACCCTACTGAGCAGAGGACACATGGGTGGTTACTCTTGTCCCCAGCATGCAGTCTACAGTGCCACAGCAGATGGCACCTGGCTCTTCCATCTCTCCAGCCTCCAGATGTACATGGAGGGCAGAATCTGGACTTCAAACCCCACCAGGCTTGGTGACATCACAATCCTCCAATGAAAGACCAAACTGGGTTTTCATGCTCGCAGTCTGACAAAACAGAGGGAAACAGCGCCTCTCCCTTCTCCTCCCTCTTCTTTGCTCCCCCTCTCCCCTCCCCTTAAAAGTCCAGGCAGGAAACAAACAAAATAGCCGCAGCTCTGTCTTCTCTGTCCTCTTGGAATTATCTGGGTTCTCCTGACAGCTTCCCCCTTCTTCGGTCCCCGTGGGGCAGGACTGTGGTGGGCAAGTTGGGTGAGGCACAGGGAGGAGGAGGGGGAGAGGGCTGCAGAGACACGATTTGGCAAAGCTGCCAAGAACAGAGCCCAGATGCCTCGTCTGGAAAGCAACCTTCCCAGGTTGCCTGGCGTGCTAGGACTTGTTGGCAACCAGAGCCCTGGCTGGCAGAAGAGGGTGGACAAGGGAACCAGAATTCAAAGGGGCAGCTGAAGGAGGGACCGAAGGAGGGAGGCCCAGGAGGGAGGAGGGGGAGGTTTCAGTGAATCACGTAAATTAGAGACAGAAAGGATGTCGGGCCACCTTCATTTCCTTCCTCTTCTAATAGGAATTATCTCATTAGCCCCGAGCTTCCTAGAGGGGAACTTTAAATGATTCCTGTAATGGGGATTTCAATCTGGGGCAGCCCCCTCCGATCAATCTCACTCCTAGGAAAGCTGGGAATGCTCTTAAAGGGACAGCACAAAAAATAAGGATGCACTTAAACAAACAGGCTTTACACTTGCCAGGTACCCACCATTCACTCTCCATGCCCACTGATGGACACAGTCACAGATATGGTGCTAAACTTGACAAGTTCTAGCTACCCCTGTAAAATGAAGCAAGACAGCAAATGCCCCGACCCCTAAAACTTCCAAGTGATACTTTACCCAGCAAACGGATGTGGAGGACTGAGTTGAGTGAAAGGTTTTGAGAGGTGCTTATCCTGGATCATGTACATGGGCCCCAGATGCCATCTTAAGTGCTCTTGTAAGAGAGAGGCAGAGGGAGACGTGACTCCAGAGAGCAACAGAGTGACCACAAAAGCAGAAGATTGGGTGGTGTAACTACAAGCCACAAAATGCTAGCCATCACTAGATGCTACAAACAGTTCTCCCTCCATCTTCCATGAGAGAGCAGCCCTGTCCTCAACTGCCACCTCGATTTTAGCCTTCAAGGCCCTACTTCCTGAGACCCTTCATCTCCCCCCTACCCGACCCTGCTCTCTCATAGCACCCATACTGTGCTGAGGAACACATCCCAGGGGCTTCTTCATGCAATACAGAGTCTACCACTGAGCCACACCCCTAGTCCCAGAGGTCTCATTTCAGAATGCTTACCTCCCTAATTTTAAGAGATGCATTGTTTGAAACCACCGAGTGTATGTGGGAAGCGTTACATCAGCCCAGGAAATTAATACAGTTAAGAAAAAGTCCTCGCCACAAGGGTTTGTGTTCACCATCTTATCCCACAGCAAGAGAAATGAGTCCATGTCAGAAACACCAAAGCAAGAAAACAATAGCTCCGTTACGGTCATACGTGAAATATTAACCACAAGAATCTTAACATGTCTACTGACGAAAGCCGGACAGAGTAGAGCAGGGCATGGTTTTAATATAGCCACTTCTGCTACTGTGTGTCACAAAGTTGTCTGAAGGGTGGTGTGCCAGATAACGATGGTTGGATTCCTCTCTATGAGCACAGGAACAGGGATTTAGCAGAGATAGGTCAAGCCGAGCCACAGCATACCTATGTCTGGCCTGCTACAACAAACGACCACAGACTGGTGGCTTGAAACACCAGGATCCATCCTGACAATCCTCAAGGTCAGAAACTGAATGTCAAGGTCTCAACGGAATGGGATCTAGATGCCCCAATGGGGAACCAGACCGACACCTTTCTTCCTAGTTTCCTGGGTGGTCCGTGACTCCCCTCAGCATCCAGGTGCTTATGTCTAGTCTTTGCTTCCACCTCTCTGCAACCTGCATCTTTTGCCCTCTTCTAAGGACTGGCCATTGGAGATGGGAGTCACCCAAACTTCACTATGAGCTCTTCTCAAGATCCTTAACTCTCTCTGCATCAGCACAGACTCCTTTTCCAAGTAGGATCAGGTCTGAGGTCCAAGGTAGATGTGGGTTTTGAGAATATATTGTTATGTTTTGGGGAGGGGTAGGTGCACACATGTGAAAGGTCAGAGAGCAGCTTGCAGGAGCTGGCTCTCTCTTCCTACCGTGTGGGCTCTAGGCACAGAACTCAGTTAAGCAAGCCTGGAGGCAAGTGTCTTTACCCACTGAACTATCTGTTGGCCTACACTTTGGAGTTTGAGCGGGGCAGTGCTCAAATACCATGGCGGGCCTACAGCTCTGATCTCCACCCGGCTTCCTAGTGAGTTTTCTATTTTTAATGCTGGGGACAGAGCCCAGGGCCTTGTGCATGCTGGGCAAGGACTCTAGCAATAAGCTACACACCCAGAGCTTCCCCTGTCTTCCTCATCCAACTGGAGCTGGCAACCTGAGCGTGTAGCCTCAGGAACGACAAAACTTCCCCATCATCAAACTGTTCAAGTGGAAGGCATCTCTCAGGGAAGACTAAGAATGTCATGGTAAGCCGGGGAGGGGTGGCACACGCCTTTAATCCCAGCACTTGGGAGGCAGAGGCAGGCGGATTTCTGAGTTTGAGGCCAGCCTGGTCTACAGAGTGAGTTCCAGGACAGTCAGGGCTACACAGAGAGACCCTGTCTCGAAAACCAAAAAAAAAAAAAAAAGAAAGAAAGAAAAAAGAATGTCATGGTCTGGATGGGAGATGCAAATAGCCAAAATCTGATGTTATGAGAGCAAGGACTGTACCCAAGCTACTCCATACAAAGCAAGTACTACTGTGATGCCTGTTCCCTATAAGGGATGCTTCCTACAAGGGGTGCTCCCTACAAGGGGTCCTCCATACAAGGAGTGCTCCCTATAAAGAGTACTCCCTACAAGGGGTACTCCCTAAAAGGGGTGCTCCCTACAAGGGGTACTCCCTACAAAGGGTGCTCCCTACAAGGAGTACTTCCTATAAGGGGTGCTCCCTACAAGGAGTACTTCCTATAAGGGGTGCTCCCTAGAAGGGGTGCTCCCTTCCATGCCATTTCTCTCCCTTCAATGGTCGTGTAGATCCCTGCATAGTAAAATAAACCAGGAAAAAGAAAATGTTGAGAATCTGACTTTTCCCTACATGTGATGGTTATTTACAGAGCACTTCCTAGGCATGTCAGGGATAAAATCTGATGCTTCTAGGTGGCTCTGTCTTCCTTGATGGTGAAAGGTGACACACTGGGTCAGTTCTCAGGGCAGGAGCCACTTGACACAGCACCCTAGTGGTGATGCAGTCCAAGAGAGGGGCATGATTGCATTAATCTTCACGTGACATCTACAGGATCTCTTCGGGACCACTTATGGATGGAATCCCTGGGATCTATTTCTCCCACTGCCCAGCCCCTGCAGAAGGTAAAGAGAGGATCCAATGGCAGGCTGGCTGCTCCTGCTGAGGGTCAGACAAATCACACCCACCTGACTTATCAGCTGTGGGAGGTAAGAAGCCCTTAAGCCCCAGGTGGGTGCCTGTAAAGCCACCCTCCCAGGGAGCCCAGACCTCAGGCCTTGCTAAATTGACTGCTAATCACCATAAGCACCCTGGTTCTACATCTTCCATCTGGGTGGCCCTTAGCCACTCCCAAGCCTTGTCACAGGCTGGGTGATCTCAGCGGGCCTCACACACACACACTGCCAATAGGCAGGACAGGTCTTACCATTCCCACTTTACAGATGTAGAAGCCCTGCCAGTGAGCCAGTGAGCAAAGCAGTTCATGGGTTGCTCGCTTCCAGTGGCCACCCAGAAGCACGGACCCAGGTCCTGGTCCAGTGCTCCTCTGGTGGGCAAACGGCATCTATGAGCTCTGGAGGGCTTTGCAGTGGAAGCCACAAATACTGGGATACGTCTCTTCCCTCTGGACCCAGGGCTTCCTTTATGGATCTTACAGAGCTGGCATAGCTAAAAGTGCCCTGCCAGGCTTCCTCCTCCTGTCTGGCAATATGG
>CM052710.1:8198195-8225108 GCA_028551405.1 Uromys caudimaculatus | reverse complement strand
CCCCCCCCCCCCCCCCCCCCCGCAAGGCCCGCTCTCTGTCTGCACTCCACTGACTTCGCAGAGTGTGGACTGGAGACTCTAGCATAGACCAACAATACCTTCCTTGGGGGCTACATCAGGCCTGACCCTTAGGTACGGGTAGCTGGGTTAGATAGTTGTGAGTAGGGCATTTAGGTTGATACTGTGCTTGTCTCCCAAAACCTTTCCCCAGGCCGGACTGAGTTCTGGAAGGAGAATTCTGGAGTTCGGCACCTGCTGGGCAGAATGAGGCTGGGCCCGGCCCTGCACAGCTGACCCTGGGAAGGGCAGATCCTGGCACCTCATCTTACAGTGCCCCCCCCCCATCCTGTTCCTTTGTGGCGTCTGTACCTTGAGAGATGCTATACACCTAAGGGCTTGTCTGCATCTGGGTGCTAGGTGGAGAGGAGCCCCAAGAACGTGAGAGCGACTGTCTGCAAGCTGCCTCAGCCTCTGTGTTCCGTTCCCATGACACTCTCACCAGCGCGTTAATAACTAACCACGTCCCAGACAGGTGCTGGCGGCCTGGCCTTAGGAGTTCTTGCTCAGGGTTGGAAGTGAGTCATTTCCCTTTTTTATAGTCTGCTGGCTGACTGAGTCACCACAGGCCGACCCTTTCACGAAACTCTGATTCTGGCCTCCTTTCTAGGTCAGCTAGGACCTGTGGGGATGACCCTTGTGGTCCCCATTCGTAAACAGCTATCTGGATCCCCCTTTCCCACTTTGCTCCCTCAATTGGGACATTGCCTTACTGTCCCATGGAGCCCTGGGAACTGTCCCAGAAACACAGGGCCTGCTGAACTGGTAGGTGCCATGCCTGAGGCCCAAGGAGGTGAGTTCCCTCTACCCTCTGCTTGAACTAAGGATAGAAACAGGGGTTTGGCGTTCAGCTCAGTCAGTAAAGTACTTGCTTTCAAGCAAGAGCCAGGCATAGCATGGGTCCCTGTAATCCCAGAGATGGCACATAAGAAGTGGAGCTGGGGGATCCCTGGATCTCACAGGTCAGCTAGCCTAAACTACAGCTGAAGTTCCAGACCAACAAGAGACTGACTTTCAAACAAAAACTGGAAAGTAAACAAAATGAAAAAAGTAATGGCAAGATGTCTCAGTGGATAAAAGGTGCTGTGACCGAGCCTAGTGTGTAAGCTCAATCCTCAGGACCCACGTGGCAGAAGGAGAGGACTAACTCCCACAAGTTGTCCTCTGACTTCCATGTGTATACAACCCCCCCACCATGTATATGTTTATGTATGTATATGTATGTAAATGAAAGAACCCAGCCACGATGCAAATACATCAGTTTTATCGCTCTTGAAAAAGACAGGCCGACAGGAAGCAAACCGAGTCCCAGGCCTGAGCACCGTTCCTGCAGTGTGTCCGGTGAGCACTGAGCCCAAAGTGTCAGGTACTTGTTAGGCGAGTCTGGTATAAACCTCTGAGAGAAACCACAAATAAAGGCCTCCGGATGGGAGAGAAATGCATGTTTTCCCAGGCAGTACTTTCTACATGTGCCTATAGGTTCTAATTTAATTTTTTTCATTCAATATATTTAATCATGGTTTTTTTTCCTTCCCCCGACACCTACCAGATCCTTCTGGATCGCTACCTGTCCAACTGCATGTTCTTTCTCTCTTTTTCCTCTGCAAAGCCAGAGACTAAGGGGGAAAATAAAAATAAAACACAGGCACATTTTTAAATTACCATCATCCCTCCTTCAACTAGTAAGGGGATCTGCTCTTTCTCTTATCCCACAGACTTCCTCCTGGGCTGTCTGCTTTGTAGGACAGACGGGTAGCCCTCGGGTGGGACGGTGACCCAGGCAGCTGTGGGCAGACAATGAGAACAAATGAACTGATTCCTTCGCTCAGAGGTGAAACTCAAGCCCGAGAGGCGATAGCTGGACCGTGCACTGGGGCATCATGTTGCCTTCCAGCACAGCCTTGCTTGGCCTTTTGGGTAAACTCCACTCGTCCTGCCGTCTCAGTACCCAGCACTGTACTCCAGGGCTCTGAGTTACTTCCCCTATCTCCCAGATGTCTCTGCCAAGTTCACCCCGGGGATCAGGCTCAGCCAGCTGCAGCTGGCTGTCTCACGGAGCACCCTGGACTTCCCACGTAGCCTTTTGAAATACATCTGCTACTGCTGTGGCTTCTGCTTGACCTCCCCGGGGTGAGAGGGCCTTCCGCCCGTCCACACGTCTTGCACATCGCTTCAGACACAGCACTCAGCCTGACTGTGGCCATCACACTGAGGGTCCACCTGTCAGGAGGTTGAGAGGCTAAGAGACTCCACCCCTAGAGTTGGCTTGGGTACCCAGTGAATCGCTAGCCCTGACCTGTGACCATGATGTCCCAGGGAAGAGTGGGAGGCCTAGAGAAGAAGCTTAATGCAGGGACACCAACCACAGTGACTCACAGTTGGACACCATGGAGAAGTTCCATCCTCAAGTGCCCGGGATGACACTAGTCCCTGGCTGAGCTCATCTCCTGCACTAAGGATGCCTGCTCTGACTCCCAGCTTTCCCCCTCTCAGCTCTCAGCCCAGAAGAAGTTGTCATCTGAGTGGCGGCTTCTCTCCCCCACCACACACACACGTGATAGATGCAGCAGAGGAAAGGGCATGTCCTCCCAAGGTGTCAGATTTTTTCATCAGTTACAACAGTCCTTCCTCTTGCTGACACCACACAGGAGCCTTGGGGCCTAAGAGGCAGTGATGTCGCAGCTCTTTGGAAGGAAGTAGGCAGAGCCAGCAGTCTAATCCTATGAGATTATGGAGGCAGCAGGGCAAGGCACTGGGTGGGGAGGTGTCCTCAGGAGTTGCCCAGAAACACACCTGGCCTTGGCCTTGGCAGGAACACACAGGCAAAGATTCCTGTCTCCTTCTCCAGGCATTTTCAACAGGGCACCCATGTTTCTAAGGCTTCAGCGGGATCAGCAGCTAGCTCTTCTACTGCGGAGAAGTGCGCGCGCGCGCACACGCACGCACGCACACACACACATTGCCTTACAGGCTCTGCTTCTGTGTCACACATAGACACAGGACATTGGTTAGCACTTACCAAGGTCAGATGCACATGGACACATTCTCAAGAATGACCCCTCTGCATCTGATGTGGACTGGGGCGCTCTGAGCCTGCCTCTCCTTGCTGGCTGTTGAGGTATGATGGCTAACCCCATCCATCACTACAGCTGTCAAGCTGCAGGTTCTTAGAGGGAAGGAGCAAGGTGAGAGGAAGACACGGGGCTGCATGACAAGGGCGCGGCCCTGAGAGATCTGAGGAGCCCACACAGTAGCACCCTCAGCATTGTTAGCTGCTCGGTGACCTGATGGTGTCCCTCTAGCACCTACCCATGCCGGAACACGTTCAGAACAAGAGACAGTGGGCATTTATACTCTTCTCGTTCATGTTCCCGTTTCCTTTGCTGCCGTGTGCAGAGAGCAGGGGTGAACTTCTTAGTAAGCCCAGACCCCAATGCCAGAGGTGACTCTACATTCAGCAGCTGTGGAAGCTCCTGGGATCTGACCATGTTTTCAGCTCATGGACATCATTGCTGTCAGTCTGTTTATGACAGGACCACAGGAGGGAGATCGGGGTAGTCTACACCACTATCACCATCACCACCCCTCCCAGTTTAGAATCTCTCTTCTGAGCCACCTGCTCCCATTGGGCTTCTATACCAGCCTCTGCACAGGGGCCTTGGGAGGGAATGTCAAATCCTAGCATAGGTCACTCAAAACCTCACCAGGGCAGCTCCACTCCCTCCAGGCTCTTGCTGGTCTGGTACTCTTGTGCACCAAGACCCTACCACATCCGCTCTGGGTATCAAATCCACCTTCCAGGCTTTGATCCTTTGCTGTCACTGTTCCCTCTGTCCCAAGGGCTTTCTCCAAAAGCATGCAGGCCCCTCCTCCACCCCCTCCTTCAAGTCTCCAAATCGCTCTTTAATGAAAGCTGCAACCTGCCCTCTCCCGCTCTTCCCAACCGCACTGAGCCTAATCTCCTGGCTCTGTACCGTTCTGCAATACCATCAGCTGCTTGTGTGGTATTTCGTTCTTTTCCTAGCTTACTATATATCACCGGCCCTCTCCCTGTGAGAAGGCGGGCTCCGTGAAAATGGGATCAACCCTGCTTTGTTTGTTCATTCCTCTGACTAGTGTCATCTCAGAGATGGTTGACATCAGTGAGTATCTGCTGAACGGATGAACAGAGAACGGAAGTACAGCCATTCTGGCCCAGAGAGAAAGCTGCATCGTACGGGATACTCTGGCATTGGTTGAGGAGGAAGTCTGAAGGCTGATAAGGGGCAAGAGTGCTGTTTTCAGAAAGGTAGTACCCACAGTTTGCCTGGAAATCCCCATCAAGTGACTTATTAACTAACCTGACCCCAATATGCACACAGTCCTCCAAGTTACCAAGCCCAGACAGCAGCTAAAAACACGTCTATTTCAACAACAGCCACTCACTCTAAGGGCAACGTCCCACCAGAGAGCCCACTGTCCCCCAGCCACCTCTCTGGGCTCCGTAGATCCCCAGATGGGAAGTGAAGACAGGGATATGGGATGCACAGACCCAGGAGCAAGCTGCCCTTCCACTCCTGCTGCCTAGAGCCCAGAGTGGGGATTCAGAGGCAGCTCTGTGGGGGCCATCCTGAGGGGCCGGGTGAAGGGGTAGCCACCCCATGGGCCATGTGTGGTTATGAGCTTTATGAAGGGGATGGCCACAGATGATGCAGGAGGAAAGGATGCAGGGATGCAGAGAGCAGAAGGGACCTTGTCTTGTGAGTGAGATGCAAAGTAGGAGGCAAGGCAATGGTGGGGCACGAGATGGTCCAAGGAGACATGGATGCTGTGACTATAAAGGCGGGGTTACAGTGGCTTTCTTAAAGGCATCAAGTGAGCATGGAGTACTGGGTGTAAGGAAGAGGCTTAGGAAAGATGCAAACAGGATTGTTTTAGGAGAGAAACCCCCCAGGTTGGAGCACATCATGGGTACCCCAGCAGGTTCTTTAGGGGCCAAAGCCAGAGGGGTCTCTGGAAGGAGAGACAGACTCTGTGGTATTGTCAGAACTCTGCACGCCAGTAGACCTTGGCTTTGTCCCATCTCAATAGATTCCTGGTCTCCCAAGAAGTAGGACTTAACATTGCTATCTTACAGAGGAAACTGGAGCTTAGAGATTTATTCACCATCAAATCCAGAACCGTCAAGGCTGGAGCAAGGGAAGTACTCCACTTGTCGAGTGTTGCATCTGTTCCAGGAACTAGGCAAAGTGTTATTCTGTGCTCCTCTCATGACCTGTCCATTCCAGCCCCATTCCTACCCCCAGCACCCCATTTCCCAGGCTCTGCAGAAGGTACAGGAATGATCTGGATTCTCTGGGCAAAACTGCATATTCTGAGCTTCCCACCCAGACTTTATGGCCAGACTTGCTGTAATTACTGTGGATGACAGCTATCTAGACAGCTATGGGCAAAGCCAGCCCTTGGATAAAGGGAGCGGCTGTGTGTTCTACATCCAGCATTATTAGGACCTGATTTGGGTCAGCAGCTTTCCAGAAAACTCTGAGATCCTGTTTGATCCTCTGGCAGTCTCTGCACTCCTGAAGGGCAGCAGGTGTGATGCACCTGTTGCCTACCTCCTGCCTGCGCAGGCCTGGAGTTACCTGCCTGATGCTTCTTCCCGTATTCTGCAAGGCTGTCCCTGCGGTGAAGTCTGTGAAGGACAGGCAGCAAGAATGTGTTGGGGAGGGGACCCTGGACCATGCAGAACAACACTGATAAAGACCTGGCTTTGAGTCCTGACTTTGTCCCTGTCTTAGTCAGGGTTTCTATTCCTGCACAAACATCATGACCAAGAAGCAAGTTGGGGAGGAAAGGGTTTATTGAGCTTACACTTCCACGTTGCTGTTCATCACCAAAGGAAGTCAGGACTGGAACTCAAGCAGGTCAGGAGGCAGGAGCTGATGCAGAGGCCATGGAGGGATGCTGCTTACTGGCTTGCTTCCCCTGGCTTGCTCAGCCTGCTTTCTTATAGAACCCAAGACTACCAGCCCATAGATGGTGCCACCCACAAGGGGCCTTCCCCCCTTGATGAAAATGCCTTACACCTAGATCTCATGGAGGCATTTTCTCAACTGAAACTCCTTTCTCTGTGATAACTCCAGCTTGTGTCAAGTTGATACACAAAACTAGCCAGTACAGTCCCCAAACCCATACCATCTTAGGTATGTAACTACCTCACTTCCCTCAGCTGGCCTTTGGGCATACTGTAACCTATCTGCTAGAGCTATAGGAGGTGTGAGCAAACTGCAAGGCCCCTGCCTGCTGCCTGCTGCCTGCTGCCTTCTGCCTGCACTCTGGCGAGACAGGAGGAGGTGTTAGGGATGTGTCTACAAAGGAACACAACTCCACTCTTGAAAGCAAAACAAACAGGAGGGACATCGCTGTACTGAGACATCCACGCACAACTTACCTTTCTCTTGCCCTTGTTCCATGCCAGCAGAAGCTCTGGCTTCACCTAGAACAATAGAACAAAAAGGTGAGGGTTAATCTGGAAGCAGGGCGATCCTGAACATAGCATCATCAGGTGTACCATGTGGTGGGGGTAAACTCTGAACATCAGGCCTTTTGGGAACATAGGGGCTTAGGGGTTACAGTTACCATTCATTCATTCATTTATTCATTTGTGAAACAGGCTTTCACTATGTCGCCCAGACTGGCCTTGAACTTACACACCTTGTACCTCAGCTTCCCTAGTGCCAAGATTATAAGCAGGAGCCACCTCATCTGGCTGACGGTTGCTAATCAGTCTTGACGACGCAAAGAAATCCACTCAACTGGGGTCATGACAAATTCAAAGCTACTTTCAAAGAAATATGTGGCCTAAAAAAAATAATAAACTAAACCTAGAATTAACTAAATACAACTAAGTGCAAACAATCTTTTTTCAAGGTATTAGCCATTGACCTTGATAGCAAAATAACGGATGGCTGAACACTGAGCAGGTCTAGTTTGAATGGGACCTTTCCTATGTGCACACGTGTGTATTCATGTGTGTTCATTCACATGTGCATAGATTCATGTCATGCGCAGCTGCACATCTGTGTGTTTATGTAAGTGTACATTTATATGTTGTATGCAGTTATCTACCTACCGCTCCTCCCAACTCCCAGTTCTTTTAAGAAATACACATCTGGGGGATTGAACTCAGGTTCCCATGCTTTCAAGGCAAGCATTTCACCCAAGGAAACTAGCTCCCTAGTCCTTAACTAGAGTTTTTACAAAAGACTCCTTATCCCATTATTTTTTATGTCGGACTTACTGTGTGTCTGAAATCATTCAACAGGACGGCACATCTGTACCATCGGGCTCCACACCTAGCCTCTCCCACACTCCAGTAAACATGAGCTTATTTACTGCTAACTGCTATGCATTCTGCGTTCCCTTGTGGGTAGCCAGCATGTGAGTTAGTTCAGGTAATTCTTGACAAATGTGCAGGTATCAGCAGGGTTGCTGTTGTTGTTGCTGTTAAAACAGATATTTAATCTTTAAATCCGGCCTCTGTTCAATCTAATTCAGACACCAGGAAGAGTAGTATTTCAAACGGTGTTTAAAGATAATAGCCCCATTCTAAGCCTCCCCATCATTAGGCTCAAAGAAATCACTCTAGACCCTTAGGTTGGCAAGGGAAAACAGAGAGGAGACAGACAAGAGGGGGAAAGAATACAATTGGACTTGAAACAGAAAACTGGTAACCTTCAACACAAGGGGAAGAATTGTTTGGGTGGCCGAGTACATGTTCACACATCCCCATGCTGGGTCCCTGAGTTTCTAAGGATAGGGCAGGGCTGGTCCTCTGTAGCCAACCTCCTCAACCACAGGTCAGACGGGGTAGGGGGACCTCTTGCAGTACAGAGCCTCTTCAGTAACATGTTTACAGGGCCTGCATCCTATTATCATATTCATTAACTTACCCAAGGACCAGCCTCGGGCCTCAAAGGCAACAGACTCTGCATAATCAAGTTTCTGGGGACTTGAGATCAGGTGAGAGGCCAGAGATCAAACTCAGGTGTCATGGATGGTCAGGAATCACGCGCCTTATTGTTTGAGACAGGGTCCCGCCACAGGACCTGGGGCCCAGTAACTAGGCCAAGATTGTTGAGCAGAGAGCTTGCGAGAAGTTGCCTGGCTACCTCCCCAGCACTGGGCTTGTAAATGCTTTATAGGTGGGTGATGGGGCTGAGGCTTGAACTTGGATCCTCAGGCTTATAAGCCATGGACTTTATCATCTGGACTATCATCTCAGCCTCCTGCAATAGGTTCCTGACTACCGGGCAAAGCAAACTGACCATTTGCACCCAGAGGAGATGTATTATACCTGTAACCTCATTGGCCAACTGACAGAAATAGAAAACTCATTCCCAGGAAGTGAACAGAACCTCAGGCTACCTTGCATCTAGAACAGATTTTTCTTAGTTAGGGTTTTACTGCTGTGAAGAGACGCCATGACCAAGGCAACTCTTATAAAGGACAACCTGGTTTACAGGTTCAGAGGTTCAGTCCATTACCATCAAGGCAGGAACATGACTGCATCCAGGCAGGCCTGGTGCAGGAGGAGCTGAGAGTTCTACATCTTCATCTGAAGGCTGCTAGCAGAATACTGACTTCCTCCAGGCAGCTAGGATGAGGGCCTTAAAGCCCACACCCACAGTGACACACCTACTCCCACAAGGCCACACCTCCTAATAGTGCCACTCCCTGGGCCAAGCTTATTCAAACCATCACAAGATTCCCACTCCTGCTTCCTGCAAAGTGACCCCATGTGCACCCATTCTCAGTTTATTATTAGGTAGAACACATCCCATAAACTCATTCAAGCTAGACCTCAGATGAACAGAGACGGCATTAGTTTTGCCCCTCCCTCTGGTAGAGAGCTGAATTAGGTTCAACATGAGGCAATTTATAGTTCTCACGCTGTCCCGTGAAGTCTCACTACAGCCAATTTAATGAGGGGAGAGGAGAGAAAACAGTGGGTCAGAACCCTGGGAATGGTCACCATTCCCCTAGGCTTCTGTAAAATCATACTGAGGCCTAAACTATGCCAGTGGTCCTGACCGGTCTTCTGTGAGGCCTGGACACTGGGGGGAGACCTCCTACAATGTCCTTAGTGACTCTGAGGATCTGCTGGAGATGTGGCTAAAGGGAACTCATGGTGCATAGGAGTAACTTGAGAATCTACGTTTAAAATTATAGCGTGTGTGTGTGTGTGTGTGTGTGTGTGTGTGTGTGTGTGAGAGAGAGAGAGAGAGAGAGAGAGAGAGAGAGAGAGAGAGAGAGAGAGAGCAGGCCTGACTACCCAGGGATACTGACTGTCCCTGGCACAGGGCTGGAATGTGCCCTAGGAGCTCTGCTGAGCTTTGCATATACCTCCTACTATGCCAGCATGGTCCTTCCTGTCCCTTTCCTGTGGAGGACAATGGACAGGGCTTGGATGGACCACCTTCAGAAGCAGCCCAAAGAGCAGCTTATACCTGATCAGTTCTCATCAGGCCTCTCCAACCCAGATCAGTTCCCTCACCATCCCTTCATATGCTTGAACCAAGTCTCACAGGAATGTGATTTTTTTTTTTTGGGGGGGGTGTTTCGAGACAGGGTTTCTCTGTATAGCCCTGGCTGTCCTGGAACTCACTCTGTAGACCAGGCTGGCCTCGAACTCAGAAATCCACCTGCCTCTGCCTCCCAAGTGCTGGGATTAAAGGCATGTGCCACCACTGCCCGGCTATGAATGTGATTTTTTTATTACAATAAATAAGAAATATACCATTGGAATGACTTCTACAAAACTGGTCAAGAAGCTCTCTGAAGGCCACAGCACTGGGTTCCATTTCCAGAACCTCCCCCCAAGTCCAACACATCCACCAGGCCACAGTTACTTTTATGGGCACACAGAGATGCTGTCATGTCTTCTAAAACCAGAGCAAGTGATGGTCATAGTAATTATAGTCACAGCAACCCTTAGGTAACGGGTCCGGCCTGGGTACTAATCATCTTCATACAATTGTTGCCATAAAAGTTTAATATTAATATTTTTATGGTGGAAGGGAACTATGAAATCATAAAAGTCTGACTATCACAATCTGGTGCTGAAATGATCTACTTCTTCACACTCTCCAACCTCCGTGAGCTTTGCTGAGACACCCTGTTGAATGTCTCACTGTTGCTTCATAGAGGGATCTTTCCGGAAGACGCCCACACTAGCCAGGAACCTGGCCCCTACCACGGCCTTGCATGGGGTTAACACCCCCTCCTGTGGTTAAAGCTTCCCTGTTTTATCATGGCAAGTACTCCCAGCGGGGTGGGCTTTGAACCCTGCAGGGTCTATCTGATCACAGAGACCACTCTAGCTCCCACCCCCACCTGTACAGTGAATGCTTAGACCTGGCAGGAGGGACTTCCGAAGTCCAAACATAGACAGGCACTCAGCCCCTCCAGCACAAACACCAAGCCTACATCACACTCAGGCCTATAAAAGATAATTATACAATCTCATCTGGCAAATTAGTGTTCAGAACTCTCTAATTCTCACAGTGAATCTGAGGGTTGGATCGGCAGGAAGAATTAACCTGGATCTTTATTGGGATTCGCCCCTGGGTCAGGATTAGGGTTCATTTATCTCTTTTATTTTGTTACCGAGGGAGGGTAGAAAGGCCTCCTCTCTTGCCCACCCTCCCCACACTGGCCAGGCCCGGCTTTCAGATGAGCCAGCTGCCTAGAGATCTTTCCCACGACCTGCCCAGTGCAGCCACACTCAATACAGCGGCAAAAGGGGGAAACGGGAATGCATAGATGGATGCTTTCTCCCAACAAAGATGCAGGATTTTTCACAGAGAAGAAAGGTTGGGGCATCCCAGAGAAAGGAACAGATTAGTGTACACTAACACACAGCAAAGGAACTGACCTTCCCAGGTAACGTTTCACCTCCTAGTAACTCCACCCAGCCCAGGAAAGTCTACTTGGAGAGCACACACATACACACATTTCTCCAGACACCACCACCACCACCACCACCACCACCACCACCACCACCACCACCACCACAGGGTAGGTCATTAATAGAAGTTTGTGCCCAGGTTCTTATTACATAGCTAAATTACCAAGGAATTAGCACCCAGATGTGTGGGCATGTTCAGCCCAAGGAGTGATTATCCTTCATCTTATAAAATACAAAAACAAGCATCAGTGTGTGTGTATGTGTGTGTGTGTGTGTGTGTGTGTGTGTGTGTGTGTGTGTGTGTGTGTGTCTGGGGGTCCCTCTTAGGGAAGATAATTTCCTAGTCAAACTCTTCAGCCAACCCAGATACGACAACACGTCCAGAGCTTCAAAGGCAAGGCCTTGGTCAGGGAGAAAGAATTGACACCTACACTCTTATCAGACTGCCTGTGGAAGGCTGTTAGACCTGAGGTAATTTTCCCTAACCTTAATGCCTGGAAGTCTACCCCTGAAATTAGCTGTGTGTGCCTCTCTCAGGCCAGGTTGGCTAAAAGAACGGAATGCCTTTCCAGGTCTGCGTGGGGGAGGGGATGGCATTTTGCTCTTCTGGTGGGGGAACAAAGCATTCCATTGTAAACCAGGGTTTACCATATGTAGCTAACCTCACCTACTAAAACATGCATCCACAGGTACTGTGGTCTCTGTGTATGCGTGCACGCGTGTATGTGTTTTTTTTCTGAGTTACATCGATGAAGACTGCTCTTGCAGGTGCTTAGGCTGTGAGGAGTCTAGGTGGCCCGTTTGGGAGCTTTGAACAGGAAGACAAGAATGCACAAAGGCAGTGCCAGGCGGATTACAATCGTTCTAGGGTTCAAGTGGAACCTTCGACTCCAATCCCTCTACAGTAGAGGCAAGCGCGTATTCTCTTGGAAAAAGACAACAACACTTGCTCTGAACCAATAAGGTGGTGGGGACTTAGGAGGAGAGAGTCCAGTTCCTGCTAAAGTGCTGTCTGACATCTCAGGGCCTGAGTGGAGGGCAGGCAAGGTGCACAAGGAACCGAAAGAGGTGGCAAAGACACAGGGGACTCCACGAGCGGTCACCTCATCAATCTTGTCACACGTGCATGAGTCCTGCAGGCAGAGGGCTCACATGCCAAGTCTTAACTACCAGCTTGCTGTGCCCCTTTGGTATCTTCTGGGTATCATTTTCTCAACTGAAGCATGGGGGTGTGAATGTAGCGG
This sequence comes from Uromys caudimaculatus, assembly GCA_028551405.1. Taxonomy (NCBI): domain Eukaryota; kingdom Metazoa; phylum Chordata; class Mammalia; order Rodentia; family Muridae; genus Uromys; species Uromys caudimaculatus. Next base: position 8,212,859 of record CM052710.1, on the reverse strand, counting down.
TCCTGCCCCTGTAAGCCTTCCACAACCAATCTCTCTCTGTCTCTCTGTCTCTGTCTCTCTCTCTCCCTGTCTCTTTGTCTCTGTCTCTCTCTGTCTCTGTCTCTCTCTCTCCATGTCTCTCTGTCTCTGTCTCTCTCCTCCCTCTTCTTTCTTTCTTTCTTTCTTTCTTTCTTTCTTTCTTTCTTTCTTTCTTTCTTTCTTTCTTTCTTTCTTTCTTTCTTTCTTTTTTTGGTTTTTTTCAAGACAGGGTTTCTCTGTGTAGCCCTGGCTGTCCTGGAACTCACTCTGTAGACCAGGCTGGCCTCGAACTCAGAAATCCGCCTACCTCTGCCTCCCAAGTGCTGGGATTAAAGGTGTGCACCACCACTGCCCGGTCTTTCTTTCTTCCTTCCTTCCTTCCTTCCTTCCTTCCTTCCTTCCTTCCTTCCTTCTGGCTCTACCACTAATCTCCAGCCCCAGACCCGATCCATGATTGTTATTCTGTATTCAAAGATGCAAGGCTGGACCATGCTTGTTCCTCTATTGTACTAAATTAAATATATTCAGTGTTTTCACATATTCCCTGGCCCATAGTGTGCTATCTGTTTCTATGATCATAAATGCTTCAGAAATGCATAGACAATTTAAATAATGAATGAGAAAGCAAAAGGTCCCCATGCTCGCCTCTGGGTGTTAAACTGATGGGTGACTTGTTTTCTCATCTCTGTGTATCTAAAGTGAATGAACATTGCTTTGTGAAGAAAAATAAACCCTACTATGATATTAAAAAATAATAAAAATGAAGTATGTGTTGTTCTAAACTGGAAATGAAACAACAGATATACCTTTAAAAAAAAAAAAAAAAAAAAGATAAAATAGTGCTTGCCAGATGACTCAGAGATTGGGAGCACTTGCTCTTCCAGAGAACCTGGGTTCGATTCCCAGCACCCACATGGCAGCTCACAGCTGTCTATAACTCCAGTTCCAGGGGATCTGGAACCCCCACACAGATGCACATGCAGGCAAAACGACAATGCAGATAAAATAAATGAATAAATAAATCATTAAAAATTAAAAAAATAAAATTAAAAGCATAAAATAGAAGTTGCAAGATTGCTAGACAAATAAACAGTGTGGAAGTCACAGTCAGGAAGCTGCATGCCAGAGTTCAGATTTGGGTCTGAAGTGAGCTACAGCAAGGGCTCCCTACTGTTAGGCCTGCAGCATGACCCAGTGAGAGACAAGGAGACAGCTGGACCTGATGGCACTGTCACCTAGCATCTCAGAAGCAGTTACTACTGTGGGAATAGAGGTGGCCGTCTCTAGTGAGATAACCCAGTCTATATTGGCTTGAACTGTGACCTTGACTGTGAATCCTAACCCAGCGAACAGCCCACAGGGTAGACCCAACCTGCTCGATGGCATTTTCTAAATTCCTGTGTCGTGACAGAGATTCCTGGTGATACCTGTGTTTCCATTCAGAACCCACAAGCACATACAGCCCTGGCTGGCAACAGAGAACATGCTCCCAGGACTTCCACAGAGACCCCACCACGAAAACCGAGAGGCCTGCTACCCACGTGACGCAGAGAAGAGAGGTCTGAGATAGAGAGCCAAGGTCCTGAGTCCTCCATGCAGGGGATGGTGATGAGTGGGCTCCCTTGGGACTCTAACTCTAAAGCTCCGCCCCTCCATCACAAGGTGGGGCTTTTCCTCTCTCCCCTTGTATCCCTGATCCTGGTCTCTTTGGAGGAGAAGGAGATCACCATGCTCTCAAGTTCACCACACCCACACTAATCACCTAATCCTCCTCTTAACAAGGGGGGAGGGCTCCCTGTTCTCTCTCATCCTAGGATGGGAAGCCCTCTTCTAATATCAAACTAATCACTGTCTCTGGAGACTTCTGCTCTTTCTCGTGATGCATCTTCTCTGCTCCCATGGCCATCCCAACAGCATAGGCCCATGCTGACCTCAGAAATGGGTTATTTCTGTAATGATAATATCATTTATTGAGTGTTTACTATGCCTTTGTAAGTATTACAAAGTACTCCACTAACAATTCAATCCTTCCTTGCCCCTCCTCTTTCCCCACCCCACCCCCTTTTCTAAAAGGCTTTCTCATAGCCTGGGAGAGCCTCAAACTTACTATATGCCTGAGGATGGCCTCAAACTCTCGATCCTCCTACCCCTACCTCCACAGTGCTGGGATTACAGGTGTGTGCCACCAAGCCCAATGTATACAGTGTTGGGAATCGAACTCTGGTCTTCATGCATACTCCCGCCCTCCCCCTCTTCTGGTGAGCCATTTCTTGGCTTGCTCATTACTCTTCCATTCACCAGCTCAGTTTCTCTGCCGGAAAACCCCGAGACCTTTAGCACCCCAGTTTCATTGCACTCGCCATTCCTCGGTCTGAAATACTTTAACACCCAAAGGCTCCCTTCCCAGGGCATTCTTCAGAGAGGCCCTCGGTGATGACCTCCCCACCCCCAGTCCACAGGCCACCCAAGCAGTGTAACCTCTCATGTTCTTCATTGCACTTTAGCTAAACTCAAATGACCACACGTGTTGTGGTGGTTTGTACATGCTTGGCCCAGGGAGTGGCACTATTGGGAGGTGTGGCCCTGTTGGAGTAGGTGTGGCCTTGTTGGAGTAGGTGTGTCACTGTGGGAGTGAGCTTTAAGACCCTCATCCTAGCTGCCTGGAAGTCAATCTTCCACTAGCAGCCTTCAGATGAAGATGTAGAACTCTCAGCTCCTCCTGCACCATGCCTGCCTGGATGCTGCCATGTTCCTTCCTTGATGATAATAGACTAAATCCCTGAACCTGTAAGCCAGTCCCAATTAAATGTTGTCCTTTATAAGACTTGCCTTGGTCATGGTGTCTGTTCACAGCGGTAAAACCCTAAAACACTTGTTGCTTCAATTTTAGTTTTTGTCTTTGTCCCTGCAGCTGTGAGATCCTGGGCTACAGAAAGCCTTGCTGTTTTTTTACTCCCCCTCCCCCCATTGTAAAAAGCACCTGAAACTGGCCTTTTTATGGTTGAACATGGAAAGTTGAGAGTCCAGGTGTGAAAGAGCAGGTGAATTCACCTCAGAAGTGCTCTAAGTTTGTCTAGGTTACTTGCTGGTGAGAGATATTGGCACTAGAACCCTCAGTCTCCAATACAGAGGTGTGGGTGGTCTGTCACTGCTGCAGCCATCTCTCACTGGGACTCCCTGACTGACCCCTTCCCTGTTCTAGAACTTTCTGTGTAGTCTTCCCAGTGTATCTGTCCAAACCAACAGTCAGCTCCACTAAGCCCTGCTCCACTAAGGAGCTGGTCGCTCCTCTCTCTCTTCTTTGTATGGCTTCCCTATAACACAGCTTTTGGACTGTGTACCGTGACCTATGCAGGGCCACGTGACCGGACAGAGGCGAGGCAAAAGATTGGTCGGCGATCGAAGATCTCTGAACATAAAACGACCATGAATTGATTTAAAGGATCAAGTGTGGAACGAGTCTGTTCCTGACAGCGCTCACCCCTGTTGTCCTGCACAGCTTGACAGCAGCTCATAGCTGTCACACCACGTAACACCCACAGACGCTGCCCAAAGTAGCCTGGCTCAGACTCCAGACTGCTGGATGCCATGCGAACTGTCTACCTGCGAAGTTTTCTTCTCTTATAGAAACATAATGGTTTGACCATGGAAGAAGAAGGTGGTTTTGATTTTTTGTTTTTTCTTTTCTTCTTCTTCTTTTTTTTTTTTTTCCTTGTTATCATTCCTCAACATGCAAGTACCAAATGAGTGTGTCTTTGGATTGTACTATACTAAAATTGCTTGATTTTTAAATGCACTGTTTGAGCATCATTAAAGAAAAAAAATGTGGGCTGGAGAAGTGGCTCAGTGGTTAAGAACACTGGCTGCTTTGCCGGAGGACCAGGGTTCAATTCCCAGCACCCACATGGCAGCTCACAACCGTCTGTAACTTCAGTTCCAGAGGATCTGACACCCTCACACAGACATATTTTCAGGCAGATCACCAGTGCATGTAATTTGAGAATAAATAAAATCATTTTTAAAAAGAGAGAAAAAATTGTTAAAAAAGTTTTGACCAGAGATCAGGCCAGAACTTCCAGAAAAAATTTTTTAATGGCCCTAAACAGACTTCTGATACCTTGGACTACAACTTACACAAAGCAGCATGCTCAGGTTACGTTACATGGTTATAAAGTCAAAGCATCCATCAATTCTGCAAACACTGAAGGTGTCCTACATCCTGTGGTGTTTAGTACTCAGCCAAGACTCACTTCTTCACATACGCATTAGCAAGTACGTCTAAATCACTACCACCTTTTCCTTCCTTTAATACATGGTAAAATTATATGCATACCAAAGAATTTTAAAAACTAAATCTCTTTATGATTTACGGTCAATAAGCACTTGATTTGCATACCTATATGCCAGGAATGGCGCACAGTTTCTCAGGTACAATGAGGCCACGTTGGAGAAACTTAGGAAATCCTGCTCTGTAAGCATCTTCCCTTATCATTGCTCCCCAAACTTGTAGGACCCTCTCTGCTCTGTGTCTCTCTGCTCTTTAACCCACCAAGCCTCGCCCACCCAAGTGAAGCTGCCTGGCTTCCCAGCTGTTGCAGAACCCCAGTACTTCCCAGATGTGCTCTGCATTTGGTATGAGCTTAAGACAATGGGGTAGGTTTTCTATCCCCTCTCTCTAGGAAGGTTTGGAGGCTGTTAGTGTGGGCTATGGACCTCACAGAGATCTAGAGCTCAGTTCAGCACACAACCATCAATCAGGAGGAGTACCAGCAGTGTACCACGTTCCACAGTCAGCAGCATGTAAGATGACCTCTGCAACAGCAGAGCCCTCTCTCCTGTCAGGCCGGACTAACTGCTCCTGGTGGCCCATGCATCTCCCACGTCCCATTTCTGCCTGTCTGCCTCCATCCTGTCACAAACTTTGGCCTGATTTTGCTCTCTTACCTAGAACTTCCTCGAACGGCTTTGAATGTGAGTGCAATGACAGAGACCAACATTCTGTGTGAAGGATTGAAAAAGGAGGAGGAAGAGGAGGAGAAGGAGGAGGAAGAGGAAGAAGAAGAAGAGGAGAAGGAAGAAGAGGAGGAGGAGGAGGAGGAGGAGGAGGAGGAGGAGGAGGAGGAGGAGGAGGAGGAATACAACCATGGTATTTTCTCTTTTCTGGGTCCCGAGAGACAACCAGTGGTGCAATACTTGTACCCAGCAACCATAGAGTCTGGTGTCCCTGGGCAGGCTTGTTATGTCACTGAGGCTGCAGACTGCTCCCAGTTCCCTGAAGGCCATGAACTACAGAAGGTACCACAGGTCCAGGTCCACCAGCCTGGTGCCAAGATGGAGCCCCCGTGTCTGAGTTTCACCACGTTCAAATGGAAAATAAAACATTCGACTCAAAAAACACTTTCCAGTGATATTTTAAGGAAAAATGAGATCACAGAAAACCAGGGAGGTATATTTAAACAGTGTGACCCAGAGCAACACGGGGGAAAAACTCCCCGAGAGGCTTGTTTGTGACGTGGGGCGAAAGAAAGCATTAGCAGAATTTAATCCCAATGAACCCTTGGCAGTAAAAACCCTTCTGCTAGCTCGAAACTCTTAGGGATGCTACAGGAATCCATGTTGTCTTAGACAGAACCTGTCATCTCTGATCAACATATGCTATGGCTCCCCAAGCTGCCAACGGTCCCCTAGCAAGCCAGATCAACATCTGCTTCGGCCAGAGATACCCAAACCTAACTCTCAGAGCTATGAATAGTTATTCAGTTAACTCAGAGTATTAATTTAAAAATGTTCGGCCAGGCAAGTTCTCATGCTTTTATAGAGTCATCTGGGTAATGGCCTTTTCCATGCCGCAAGCTTTCCCGGTGACTGACAGGCTGACATTTCAAGATGCCGGGTTTTAATCAAGGAGGGAGAACTGCTGACAAGAATCCCTGGTTCTTTTATCATGTGTCTTGATTTACTGATTGGTAAACTCTGATTTAGTAATGATACAGGAAGGCTGAGGACAGAGGTAGGCCCCTAAGTTGGAGTGCAGATGGGTGCAGAGAGAGAGAGAGAGAGAGAGAGAGAGAGAGAGAGAGAGAGAGAGAGAGGGAGAGAGAGACAGACTATGACGGTAGGTCATGGCCCTTCTGCCGTATTTGTAATCCTGCAGTGTTCCTGAAACCCAAATGGCCTCCCAATCATTTCTCCAGGTCCACCATGTGCCCAATAGACAAGCTCTCATACTGATATCCAGTGTGGCCAGCGACCTCAAGAGTCAGGGTCAAAGTCAATGAAAGCACCCCCCCAAGCTTACTCATGCTTGTGTTTGTTGTGAGAAGGTCTAACTATTTAGTCCAGGCTGTCCTTGAACTCACGATCATTCCGTTTCAGCATCCCAAGTGCTGGGATAATAGGCATACACCACCACACCTAGCTCTCAGACTCATAAAAAGAGAGCAAATCACAGTGTCTGCACTAGGAGTCTGGATCCCTTCCGCCTCTGAGGTCTGGAAGCCAGAGCAGTTCCTTTTGCACTGTCGCAAACGTAATTCCAAAGCACTTCCTTTTCCTCCTCCATCAAAAATGTCCATACTCAAGATAGTAAGTGACATGTCATTGCTGCAGAGGAACTGAGCTACAGCTTACAAGCTGGGGCTTGTCCTAAGGTTGAACTCCCTTGCCAGGTACCCTGTCCCTGCCAGTGCCCAAGGACTGGGAGGTGACGATGGCCAGCCATAAGGAAGCCCAAGGTTTACGTGCACATAGTCTGACCACTCTGCCCATAGTGTGACCACTCTGCAACCCACCAGTCTGATTAGCACAGCTAGCAGAAGCCACACATCCCTCTGGGGGAAGGGATTTTCTTAAAATAATCTATCATGAAGCTGTTGGGGTACAACTCAGTAGCTTGAACTACAACAGCCTTTACCTAACAGATATGAAACCCATAGCAGTACTGAAAGGGAAGAACAGAGGGGGGGAAGGAGGGAGGGAGGGGAAGAGCGGGAGGGAGAAAGAAACCACAAAGCCTTCGAGCAATCTTAAAATGACACCAAACAAGGTCTAGGCATGCAAAACCTGCATCTAAAATCAACTCCACACCACAGTGGTGCTTTGGGGTTGACTGAGCAGCTACTCTATGCCAGGTATTAAACCGGGCACTAGAGATATGGAGAAGAGAAGGCAGGTCCCAGAATTCCCAAGGTCAAACATTCAGTAAGAACGATGGCACGGGGACAGCCAACCTCCAGCATGGGAGATGACTCCTCATGAAAGGCATTTACCACACCGGGCTGGCCAACTGACTTCTGGCCATAGAGCACACAGAAAGATGGAAGGAGAGAATCTACTCCACGAAGTTGTCCTGGGGCCGCCACAGGTGCGCAATGGCACATGCCTCCCAAATCATGCACATAGAGTAACAAAAATTTACGTAACCAGCCAGTCAGGCATAACAGAACATACCTGTCATCCCAGGGTGTCCAGCTGAGGCAGGAAGATCATGAACTAAAAACCAGCCTAGAATAAATCTCATAAATCTCATAAATCTAAGGACTGAGGATGCGGCTCAGTGGTCAAACACTTTCCTACAGCCAATATTCATATTATGTGACATGGGTCATAACGGGTTACATACATGTATATATGTTGCATATAACATTACTTAGCATATAACGTGTCCATTGTGCAAGTGTGGCTGGGGGTGAGAATGAGGGTGGACCGGTAGGGAAAGACAGCTACCAGGCTATTTGTCCCATGGCTGTTGAGCCTATTTTGTTGGGAAGGACTTTCTAGCTATACGGCCTTAGGCACCAGGTATCCAGGTAGCAGACAGTCAACTGGCTACAAAGAAGAGGCAGAGAGGAACTTAACAGATGCAGAATCAAAGCATTCTGGAAGAGGAGCCAGACAGCTGAGAGAGGGGCACCCCAAGGGAGCCCAGGGGCAGCTCCGCATTCATGAAGTGTTATCAGCTGCATCAGCTGGGTCTGGGTCATTGCTCCTCATCCTTCCTGTCTCCCCCTGGGGTATCCAGAGACACATGAGAACCGAGTCGGGACGTAGGGATGAGATAAGGTTGGAGATCTCTGAATTCAGAAGAAAGGTCAGCAGAGAGAGAAAAGGGTACATCTTCTACCAGGGAAAGCGTGGGTCAGCAGTAGCTACGGGCCTCGTGAAGTTTATCAGAAAATCCTAAAGTGAAAGAAGCTATTTAGCCAGGAGTGGATATGCAAGTGGTTAAAATACTAAACCAACATCAGAAAGGCCCATTACATGACATTTTCTTTATTGTTTTTTTTTTTTTTTTTTTTTTTTTTTTTTTTTACAGGCTTGTACTGTAACCAGGAACTGAAGCTGAGAGGTAAGCAAACACCAACACTATAGGATCAGAACGAAGAGGAGGGAACCAGAGGCTCCCCCCCCCCCCGGTATGTTTTGGCTTGGGATCTTTGGAGGTTAGAGATGAGAATACTCCACTGCTTCCATAGAGCAGCCCAAATTATTGTGCTACAATTTTCCAAAACAGATACATCAGAAGAGAACAAGCAGACCGGAGCAGAGAGCCTTTCCCTAGCGCAGGTCTGTCAACCCAAGCCCTGCTGACATTTGGGGCTGAACCCCTCTATGGGGTGAAGACTGCTGTATGCAAAAGAGGATGCTTGGTAGCAGCATCTTTAGCCTCCCTCAGGAATGACAACTGTCCCTGGTAAATGTCCCCTCACTACTGGCCTTCAGCCAGTCCTGCCACTGCTTGACTGTGGGACCTCAATGGTTAGGGCTTTGATCTCAAGGAAACCTTACGTTTCTCATCCACCCAATGAGGAAGTTGGATTGGATTGGTGTTCCCCTAAATAAGAGTGCCTAGTGGTGCCGAGATAAGCACTCAACATGCTAATAAATGACACTGAGTCACACCAGACATCCTTCTTCTCTCTCTAGTCGCTTTCGGTCCTGGTTACCTGAGGAAAAACATCTCTATCTGATATCAGGAAGTCCTTAATGACTCTTCCATCTGACAGGGGGAGAGGGAGAGAGAGAGAGAGAGAGAGAGAAGGGGAGGGGAGGGAAAATTAGAGAGAGGAGGGGGAGAGGAGTGTGAGGAAGAGAGAGGAGAGGAGGGAGAGAAGAGCAAAGGGGGGGAGAGAGAGAGAGAGAGAGAGAGAGAGAGAGAGAGAGAGAGAGAGAGAGAGAATATACTTCTCAGGTTCAGTGTCTCGGAAAAGCCACGGATTCTACTGTTTTATGATCTCATCATATCCTGTGTGTCATGCAATGCTGGACTCGCTTATGACAGCGATGCACGGCCCCTTCCTGCACAGTTTTAACATGAAACATGTGGATTCATGCAGGAGAGGTGTTTTTGAAATAATAGTGTGCAGGTCGTTCAGGCACATGGCTAGGAAGCCCTGGGAAGGTTCTTCTCATCTCCCATAAATTACTAACTTCCTCCCGGACACATGACAGAAGACAGAGTTTTACTCAAGGAACTTGCCTTGATGGGCTATGGCTTGGGAGAAGTTAAGTGTGAGCCACATCTATACTTTTGTCATGAAGGTTGGCCATTTGTCATTTGTTATGGAGTGAGCTGCATCCAGACACACAAAATTACATGTTGAAATCCCCCTGCTCCATATATAGATAGATAGATAGATAGATAGATAGATAGATAGATAGATAGATAGATAGATAGAGAGACTTATATGACACTGAAGCCAGAAGCTAGGGCGATAGGTCTCCATTCCAAGATGTGCTAAGGACCACCAGAAACAGAAATCCACCGGAAGCCAGGCAGATGTGTGGAGCAGTCTGTATGACAGCTTTGTTGATATCACAGATCCCAGTGTCCAGACCTGCTGGTGGTTTCTAAGCCATTCTGGCTCGGGTGTATTTTCATCCCATCAACCTATTATCATACCAGCCGAGGTTAGCTCGCTAGTCAGGGACAATCGGAGGAAGCACCAGCCATACACTGTATTTCCAAGTCTCTGTCCCCTCTAAGGAAACAGGAAACAGTAAGAGAACTCGGCCACGTCAATCATATAAATTAACCCTGGGAACTGACTAATGCCTGGACTCCATGTATAAATAAATGGTGTGGGCCCGGCTTCAAGGTTACACTGTAGAACATAGAAAATCTAGAAAGGTTAAAACAAAAACAAACTAGACTTGAGACACATCAGAGCCATGAGAACACAAGGCTATTGAATTCTGATTTTCTTTGTAAGGCAAGGAAAGAGACATGGAGCCCCCGACACCTGTCCACCTCTAGCACCCACCAGTGAACCATAAATACACAGCTGGTTCTGGAGAAAGAGAGCCCAGTCCTGAGTTGCTGCTTTCTCAGATGCTCACCTCATCATGGCCCACTGAATTCTGGGCAGACACTGATGGGAGCCTCCTGCACACTCCCTCAACATTTTATCACAATGGGAAGGCATATTCAAAAATAAATAAAAATGGAGGCTCCCTGGTTCCTTGTCTCTGGTGGGGACAACTTCCCTAAGGAAACCTTGGAAAATCCCTAGGCTGCTAGGCCTACTGCTCAAAGTTCACCTCCACCCTGCCCCACCCACCAACGGAAAAGTACTGGCTGTCAGTGACTGGTTTCTTCCTGGGGTCTCTGCTGGAGGACAGATCTCCACCTCCCACCCACAGCCCACAGGGAAATCCCACCCAGCTGGGTTAAGTTCTGGCTTCCCTCTCTGGCCCAATTTTGTTTCACACCCTTCAGCAACCAAGCCCCAATAACCAAGCAGGCAGGGGTGGCCAAGGGCCAGAAAAAAATGCCCTGAAAAGCATGGATCTTTTCAGATCCAAGGGCTCGAAGCTTGGCTGGGTCGGGAGAAAATGAAACAGGAAGATCTGGTAGATGGAGGAGGAGAACAGGAATCCCAGCCTGCACCCCCACCCACCCCCACACACACACTCACGCGCACACGCGCGCACACTTTGATGGGGCTGCCTTTCCAAGGCACAGGCAGAGGTGAGCTGCAACAGAGCCAGAGGTAGATACTGAGACACTCATGTTTCTTTACATGACATGAAACGACACACCTGACTGGCCAGGGCACACCTGGATGCTGGAGCCAGCCAGCCAAGCTTCCCAACAGTTACTCACTGTTCCCTGCGTGGAGAGTCCTGGCAGCCAGTCTCCTCACAGATGGGGGCTTTCTCTTCCTTGGTGGGCCACACCTTCTCCAGGCACACACTCCCTCTGTCCAAGCTTTGCCTCCAAGCCCCAAGCTCTGACCACAAAAAGTGCCCTTTCTCTTTGGCGGACTCTCCTCAGACGTGAGATCCCGTAGAGCCAAACCACGCACTCAAAAGGACATCCCCGGCACATTTCTCTGCAGTAGTGGGTCTGTGGCTGGCAGTTACGGACAGCACGCCCTTCCCCTGCGCTGGCGCCCTATGAATAGCCCCCTTGGTTCCTGCTGTACTTAGGGCATAGTGGAGGCTCTACGGGAGAGAGCTACAGACTTGTCTGGGGTGCTTCCACCCCACCCAATGCCAGCTGATCAAAACCAAGTTCTTGACTCAGAACTTGGGGTAGCCATCCATTCTGATGAACTGATCCTGTCCTCCATAAGTAAATCAAAAACTACATGACAATGAGGAGTGGAGAAGAGAGACCATGGCCTCTCCCAAACACTCTAGAGTAAGCACCGGGAGGAGGGTCCCACCCTACCGGTGAGGACTTTTTATTGGAAAGAAAAATTAAAATAAAATTTTAGTCACACAAAACCTGGTTGTAAAAGGAAAAGAAAATGCCAGCCCTGTTTGACAGACATCAGATTTATGACCATTTTTTAAGCCTCAAGTACGTCACAAGAATCGGCCCACCCACTTCTACTGCTCCAACTGTAAACAGGGCTGGATGTCCATCCCTGCCCTCCCCCGTGAGACATAGGGCCCTCCACTTCTGAACAGCCTTTGTCTCCCTCCCTTGGCCTCTGGTGGGTTAAAAACGATGCTTGGCTGTATATACATGAAGAATGCTCCATGGGACTCTCTGGCCTCAACCTCCAAGACAAACACAGTCCGCTCACGCCTTCGCCGTCTGCAGGCAGGCCACAAATGTTAATAAACAAGGCTGGGGTTTACAGTCTGCCCACCGAACTCCCCATCCATTTTATACAGGACAAGTCACAGGGGCTCACTTTCCCTCCCTCCCCTTACCGAACGGACTCAGTAAACTGTTGTAAGGCTTGGAAATACATTTCTAAATTTTGGCCTCCAGATGTGGTTGGAAAGGAAGGTAAACACAGGGGGCGAGCAACTGTGCAGGTCTGTGCTCTGGGAGGCTGAGTCTGCAAAACCGGGACAGAGGGAGACTCGTCAGCCCTTGGCAAGGACACACGAGGAGATAGTTTTTGTAAGTAGGGCTTGCTATTTGACATGGGGATAAGTTGCCCAGGCTCCTGGAATAATCGCACAGATGGGCTGGGGGGTGTAGCTGAATGTAAGATTCTAGTTTCCACCCTCAGTCTCAAAACAAAACAGACAAAAACCAAACAAATAAGCAAACAAACAAAAAATCCCGGACTCCAGATGTTTATAGTAGGTACCTAGTGTTCAAATGAGCTAATGTTATAGAAATGAGTGATTGACTTTCTAAGAAAATAATATTAAACTATGTTGTATATTAATAGCTGGATATTTTCCAGATTAATTATTTTCTATTCTTATAAGGATGCTTAACTAGATTTGAGACTAAAACTAGGAAATAAAATGTCCTTTTAATGATATATTTAAAAGGAGTAAAATAAGCTAAAACAAATTCAAATGTGAGTTTAGATATAAATATGCCAATGTGTTTTACCTTCAGGATATCTCCTGGCCCAAAAGCTCACAGACTTTTTTGAAATTTAATTATTTGGAACTGGTTAAATGTTATCCTGACCTGGAAAAAAAATGAATGAATGAATGAATGAATGAATGAATGAATAAATAAATAAATAAATAAATAAATAAAGTCTAGAGCAGAAATTTAGACACCATTCATAACCAGGTATCCCCTGCCCAGGTAAGTGACTTTTGACGTATACACTCCAAAAAAATCCTGTCACAGAGCAGAAAGAACTGGAACCAGCCTATCAGGAGGCCTACACTTCTGGGTCTATTTATATAGAAAGAGGAGACTGAAAGTTGTTCAGGAAGGAAAGCAAAGAGTCAAGGGAAAACTGATAGTCTATTCTAAACAGGAACCGGTAGGTTTTATTTGATTTAATAGGTCAAAAGAGGTGTGCGCTTTCAAATCTGAAGTCTAGCTTAGCTGTTCAGAACGGGAGACAGAGGCACAGAGAAAGTCTCTCAGCTGGGAAATATGCAGTGCGTTAGAAGCTGGCATTTCTTGTGGTCCTTCCTTAGAAGGAGGAGGGGCAGGGATTGAGAGACATGCCTGCACTAGGCCCAGCATTTGACTGCCGTGGAACACCTTGTGTCTTCTTGGAGTGTGTTTACTTGGCAAAGCAACAAAATAACACAAAAGAATTCACAGAGCAGGGGTTTCCTGTATCAAGTCAGTGAAACCCCAACTAATCTCAGGGTGATCTTAGGACTGGGTTTTCAGCAAGGGCTGGGTGGACAAAAAAGAGTGGAGCCTCCATCTGTCTTGCTCAGACCGGAAGGCCAGATCAGGACAGCTGCTCACTCACACTCACGGCAGGGGTTGGGAGGCGGAACTAGGAACTTCAGATGTATGTGGGAAGAAAATACTATGTGTTTTAAAGAGTAGACTTTGTATCCCTCCTTTGTATTCTGAATAGAACATCAAGGGGAATGTGAAAGCTTTGGGAGAAAAAAAAAAAAGGCAAAACGAAACAAAATAAAAACAAAAACAAAAAACCCACAAGACCATACAGGAAGATTCACAAATGACGTCCTTTCGTCTCTGACCCTACCTTGATAAACAAGGGGTTGGTAAGGCACACAGATAACTGGATTACAGGGGGTTATAAAGCACACAGATAACCGGATTAGCTCATGGCTCTGTGGTGTGTTTGATGTTTGTAGAATCAGGTGCTGAGGTGTAAGGATTGAGAGATTTTAAATTTGACATAAAAATCTAGAAAATGGCGAAACCGGACAATCTCAAAGCTGTACAGTAAAACAACAAGTCAGAAGCTGAGAGGCCGCTGCCTGTCTGAGGGAGGCCCAGGGTTCTCCAGAGAAATGCAGTCCACCCTTGTCTAAGTGTCAGTCACCTTCACTTGCTTGGGTTGTCTCCCTGACCCTGTGGGATCTGTATTTATAATTCCTAAAAAACAGAAATTCTAGTTAATGATTCTGATGTGACCGTTAAACGGACACTGAGCCTTAGCATGGCTTTGCATCAAAAGAGGCTCATATATAGAAGAACTAACATCAATGATTGACACTCTCGGATTTCCCTGTACACAGAACTCTCAGTGCTGTGACACTCCATAATTTGTAACCACACTACAGCTTGACAAATGTGCCTCTGATCTTTGCATTACAGGTGAGAATTATCAACAGCAGGAAAGAGCCCGAGAAAACATCCAAAGGCATACCTTTCCCTCTTTATGTCACAACTAAGTCATTCCATGTGCAGGTCACAATAGCCTGTGTTCACCTATGGAGGTGTGGAATCTTTGCAAGGTACCTGAAATTGTGTGTGTGTGTGTGTGTGTGTGTGTG
>CM052710.1:8163721-8197695 GCA_028551405.1 Uromys caudimaculatus | reverse complement strand
TTTGGACCACCAACCAAAGAATACACATCTATGGACCCATGGTTCGGACCACATATGTGGCAGAGGATGGCCTCGATGGCCATCAGGGAGAGAGGAGAGGCCCTTGGGCCTGAGGGTGTTAGAGGCCCCAGTAAAGGGGAATGTCAAGGTGGGAATATGGGGATGGGTGGGCAGGTGGGTGGGAGGTGGAATTCCCTCATAGAGGTGGGGAAGGGGAGGGGATAGGGGGGTCCAAAGAGGAGACCCAGAAAAGGGGAAACATTTGGAAATGTAAATAAAGTATCAATAATAATAATAATAATAATAATAATAATAATAATAATAAAATAAAAAAATACAACACAGCAAAAAAAAAAAAAAGGAACCTCACGGTGCCCAGGGAAACTAGCAACATGGACCCAAGCTGCAGACAGATGGACTCCCTGAGATGACAGTTGACAAACAGGAACTGTAATGGTGGCTTGTCACTTTTAGGAAGGTTTGTTTCCCTGAAATAAGCATCATGCTCAGTGTATACAGTGACAGCCACACAATGAGCATCACAGGTGGGTGGTGTCCCCCAGCCAAGCCACGTCCTTAGTCCACACACCACATCAGCGACCCCTTTCCCTGCTCTGTCTTTCCATCTAGTTGTTCCTGCTGTGGACTCTGTATTTATCCTTTTTTTTTTTTTTTTACCTTGGTTATCTACAGAGATATATTAAAGGTTTTGGGGTCCTGACTAAACCAGGAAATCAGAGACAGCCAGAAAGTTTTCAGTAAGAGAACACAGCAGATAGAGAAAAACATTCAACTTTCAGAGAGCCGGGTGTGTGAGCACATGTCTGGAGTACCAGATCTTTGGAGGTCTGGGGTGGGAGGAGCTGAAAGTTTGAGATTAGTATAGGCTATACGGCAAGTATAAAGGTAGCCTGAGGTACATAATGAGACCCCCCCCATCTCAAAGAAACAAAGGGTAGGGTTATAGTTCATTGGGACAGTGGCTGTTAAACATGCCCAACACCCACAAACAAAAAGCAATCATATGCACAGAGGAAAGGCTTATGACTTGGGACAGTTAATGGGAAGAGAGAAAAGGGTGCTGAGCTGTGTGTGGTGACTGGGTTGGCTGTGCATGCTCACACTGAGAGGCTCTCCCCCTTGTCTTGCGTGTTACTCATGCAGCAAGGGAGCCTAACCAGTCAGTGAAGCAGGCAAACATTGTCAGAGCCCTAAGACTGTGATGCCTGGGAGAGACTCGACAGGCTGCATAGGGCTGGCCTTGCCCCTCTGAAGTCAATGAAGGATGGCCAGCCCATCTGATCACGTGACATGCAAGCACATGCCAGATGAGCAGGAATGGCGGTCGCACGGAGAACATCTCATGAAACTTGTGTGTTTGGGCCATGATTGGAAAGAAGATCTTTGAAGAAAATGTATAGACTGGCAGCCTACCTACCACAGTGCCTCCTTCTTCCCGTGAATGAACTCATGAGCGTTCTTACAGTCCTGGAAGGAACCAGAGGCAGAAGCTAATAATGGGGATCCCAGATCAGACAGACAGACAGACGCACACATATGCACACAACATAGACAAACCCTTGCATGCACACATGATCTTTCATGCACACCAAACATATACATTTATATATGCATATCACACACACACACACACACACACACACACCATGTACATTCCGTAGGAAGGATAGCCATTACCTTTGATTTGGCTGTCTCATCCTGAGAAGCTTGGGTGTAACCCCTGGGAACGAGCTCCGAGGCCACAGGAGGATGAAACTCCTTGCCCAGCGACAATGACGTCATGTCTCCTGGGCACTGGCTCCCTTGGGAATGTGTGAATGGGTCCCCTGGGGCAGAGAGCAACTGCTTGGGGGTGATTCATAAGGGCTGCTCCCAGCCCTCTTCTGTCCATTATTCAGCCTCCCTGTGGAGCTCACATCCAAGGCTGCTCTGTAGACCCACCAGCCATTGCTCTAAGCAGAGCATTTGGTGGGCAGCAGTGGGTACTTGGGGCCACCTCTTCTCCATCCCTGCCTCTCTCTTCTGCCACACACACACACACACACACACACACACACCCAAAAAACTGGGAGAACAAATGGAGGTGGGGGTGACTGAGGCAAGAAAAATGTTCCCTCTGTTGAAACCCATGAATCACCACTCACCCTGGTGGCCTCCTTTAAGTCAGAATGACACCTGTGCTTACTCCTACACCCCAGCCCTCAGCGCTGCTACTCCAGGAGGGTCTTGGCTACCTTACCTCCTCTCTATGACAAAACAGAATGAGGCAGAGTATCAGCCAACACGTGCAACCACGAGACCAAACTCCTACTTCCCAAGCTTGGCTGTGTCTATACAGGTATCCCTCCCTCCGGTAGGAAGGGGGAGGGGGAGGGATCAAAGACTGTCCCTCTCCCCGCCCACTACTGTTCAAAGTGAGGTCCCTGCTCCAGGAACCTACATGGTACCAGGACTGAAATCTGGGATTTCTAAGAAAATGCTATTAGCATCTTTGTAAGATCTCCCCAGTTGAATGCTCTGTCCTAGATTCTATCAAAGAAAAAATAACAGGGTTTGGAGAGAAGGCTCAGTGGGTGACAGCACTTGGTACACAAGGGTGAAGACCTATAGTTGAATCCCAGTACTCATAAAAAGCTAGGTGGGCGTGGCTGCACATATCCTTTAACCTCAGGGCTGGCCGTGGGGGCAGAGACAGGAGAATCCCTGGGGTTTGCTGGCCGCCAGGCTGCTCTAGATTCCTTGAGAGACCCTGTCTCAGGAAATAAGACAGAGAGTGGGGGAATATGTCCTCCTCTAGCCTCTTGAGGGGAGGGGGACTTTTTTCCTCTTATTTAGAAGTTGAATTAATTGTCAGTTCACCAAAACAGGTTGCAGGTTGGTTGGTTCTGGCCCCGAAACCCGTTTGCCAACCAGTGGTCAAGATCAAACACCTAAAAGGGATCTCTCTGAGAGTTTTCTTTTAAAAGGAATATAATCATCACCACAGTAACACTTGGGTATCTGAACAGATGCAACTCTGGGAAACGTAGCTTTCTCCGATTAACACGGGAGAGAAGCAAATACTGCCCCTGACTCCACAGACCTGAGACTCACGAGAAGACCATGGATTCGCCAAGTTCCCACAGGAAGAGCTTAAAGCCAGCGAGTCTGACTTCGGAGACACAAGGCCGAGGATGTTAGCCATCCTTACCGGGCTATGGAGAAGTGGTGGCTAGAAGGGCTCTGAGAAGCTACCACCACTGTGCTTTGTGGAGTCATTTGGAGAATCCTCCCGTCAGAAGGGCCCCACTCCCCCAAATATTTTATCCCATGGCTCCAATGGCCTCCCAGGATCGAGTGGGGAGGGGTGGGTACATGTGACTATCTGTGAAGTGCCACCTCACATGGTGAGCCATGGAACTGAGGTTAAGGGTAAGTAAGTGCAGGGGCACGCGCCTGAGACTGCGGGTTTCAACTCCGAGGGATGGATGGGCCCACTGCCCAGTGAGGTTCTCACCCAGCTTCTTCAGTAGAGTTTCTGTCCAGTGTGTTCCCATCCCACTGAGCCTTGGCCTTCGGATAGTCCATTTCTGCCCTTCCTCAGCCTCCACGGTCCAGGCTGGATACAAAATGTCCCCCATATTGGGTCTCCCTCCTGCTGCCACCCAGACAGAATTCCACTCAAAACAGGGCCCCCAGGGAAGAGAGGTGGGCGGTGGCTTTTGGTTTTAGGCCCACTGCCTGATTTCCTTTCCACCCTGGGCACCGAGGAACCTCTGGGCAGAAGATCACCCTGCCTGGCTGCCTCCAGCCCCACCACGCCCAGAGGAAAGCTGTAGATCCTGGACAGAAACCCAACCAGAACTGGGGAGAGCTGTCTGGTTCAGCAGCCCTCTGCCCTCCAGACAGGCTTGCAAGCTTCCTAATCCTTGGGACTTCAGGAAAAGAAGGCCAGCCCTCCTGGGCACACACACACTTGCTCTCTCTGAGAGGCTGAGCAGAAAGGAGGCAAGCTTTTCATTATGTAAAAAGCACTTGGCTCCTTCCTCTCTTTCTGCATCCTGCTGGCAATTTTGTATCCGGTTTGGGAATTCCAGAAACATTTGCAATTGTCTTTTGTCCAACCACACATGGGCAGGCTGAAGGGCTCAGTCATGTTACTACCTGCAACACACAAGACACAGAAAAGCCAGGCCACCACCCGGCAGGATTGCACCTGCCCCCTCCTGCAGAGACCAGGCACTTCTCAGAAGCACAGTGAGGGATGATGCCTGGATGGGAGGGATGGTTGGCCCTTTACAAGTCTCCTCATAACACAGACAGCACCAGCCCAGCACTCCTCCCCCCCATCCCCCACCCCCCGCTTTGTGTGGCAAAGGCAGGAAAGCCTGGAAAGGGTGAGTCTGGGCTACATTCAAGATCCAGTCACTGTCACAATACTCCTCCTCTTCTTCTTTAATGGTCCAGTCAGCCCCAGTGACATCAGACAGACCTGTCAGTTGCTATGGCTATTTTAACAACAAACAAACAACACTCCCTCCCTCCAAAAAAAACAGGGTCTCATGTAGCCCCAAGTTATCCCTGAATTTGCTACATAGCCAAGGCTGCCCTAAAGTTCCTGGTCCTTCTGCCTCAGCATCCTGAGTTTTGGAATTAAAGAAGTGTACAGCCATGTCTGGCTCAGACACACACTCTGGACTATGAGCACCCTAACTGTAAGGGACCGTCCTCTCTGGGGCCAGATTCCCTCCTCCTGTATCTCTGGTCTGGAATTCAGTCCATGCTAGTCTTAGTATGTCAATTAAGTAGCGTGTGTGATATATCTGGGAGACTGAAGAAAAGGCACTCCGTACTTATGCACGGGCTATGAACAGTCATGGTTATTCTCAGAGCTCAGCTCGGCCTCTATCTTCTCTCAACTCTTCAGCTACCCATCCATCCAATAGTTACCTTTCACTGGATATAGATATATATATTCCCAGTCCCCACAGGGCCAACCCTATGCTCTTCTCACCTCACTCAGAGTGACAATGACATATAGTCTTATCAGTTTCCTTGTTCATGGGTTGTCATGGTTGACGCTTTTAACTGGACAAGATTTTGAGTCCTCCAGGAGACAAAGTTCTGGGCATGTCTGTCAGGGAATTTCTAGGAAGGGAATGAGGGTAAGAGAGAGGAAGTGACATGCTCAAGGTCACACAGCTCCTTGGGGGACAAAGCTACATCCTGTCATTGCTTCATGGCTCCCTCCGAGTACACCCACATTCCAGAAAGGGTCCTGTGCACACAGAAGAGAAAACTCCATACATGGTCACCACAGTTCTAACCATGGGCCTGCCCTGTGCCCTCATTTCCTTCTGTGGATAATCCAAGCCTTCCCTAAAGGCAGAGGACACTCTCCAGGGGACTATAGGGCAACAGAAATCATTAAAGGTGGCTAGGGATGAACATAAAATGGGAGGAAGAGAAGTTGTGACAAGCCCAAGGAGGTGGCACTTTTCGGCTCCTGAATTCTGCAGTCATGGGGGGGAGACATGAAGTCTGAGTTTACAGGGTCCTAGAAGCCAAGGCAGAGATGCAAGGTTTCACATGAAATACCCATCATTTAAAATACTGACAGCCAACCCAAAGCATTTTAGTACAAGGTACAAGTTAAGAACTAAACACACCCAAACTTGGGCCTCTGGGACTCTGGCTTATGAAACCAGCCCCCAGGAATGTCTTTCTGGTTGGAAGATCTCTTTTGGAGGTAAAGAGAAGCATGCCCGAGATCCCAAGATTGGGAGCAGCTTTGGATCTGAACACAGCTTTTCTGGTCAAGTCACCTAAGAAAACATCTATTCCTGGAGGCACAAGGCCCACATTAGCCCCACTTGGGCTTGCAGGGCATGCGGGGGAAACCAGAGAGCAGAAACAAGCTGGTGGTGGTGTTTCGAAGGAAACTCTCCGAGTACTCTTCTCCAGTAACCATGGTTCTGATTTGAGAGTAATACTCAAGATAATAAATAAGAGCAGAGCCCCGGCGACTGCCAGCTCCAAGTCACTCTCTGACTGAGCGTCCTAAAATTCAGACAGGCGTACACAGGAGAAATGACCCCCGTTATCAGGGCCGGCCCATCTCCCACTTCCCGGCCTATCCCATCCATAAAACATGGTGATTTACAGAGTCCTAGGGAGGGGACCTCTCACTTCCCCTCTGCAAAATTTATTTCTCTTTAATGGGCTGCCATGGCTCTCCATCCTTTCTCATCTCTCCCTCTGAGTGTGTTTGCTCTCCGTCTCCCACCTCTGCTCTTTTCTCTTCCGAAGGACAGGCAGCCCATCCCTGTGCAGAAATGCTTAAAAACAAAACAACGCTAAAAAGCCCAAGCCGGAGGAAGCTGCTTCGACCCAGGCCCGGCAGACACGGGATTGCTTCAGCCCCCACCTGGCTTTTATTGGGGAAAAATACTTATTACAGGCAGTAAGGTTGGCCTGCGGATGAAGAATGGGAATGTGGCACAGAGTGTGGCTGAGCCCTGGGGATGAGGCAGTGAATTCCCACAAGGGAGACATAAATGATTTATGCTTCGTGCACACAGCTTGGGGACTAATGGAGACCGGGATCTATAATTAGACAGCCACTGCAATTACTTCACATTCCTACCCTTTCTTACTGCCTCCCCGTGCTTGTCTTCCCAATAAGCAATTGCCTGGAGGCAAGAGGGTAGGGAGAGAAGGAAGAGCTTAGGAGTTACATGCCTGCCTATGGAGGTTCCTGCCTCTGCCTAGGAGCACATTTCCTCCTGGGGAGGGGAAGGGAAAAAAACAACCTCAGTGCAAATAATTAATTAATAATAATTAATTCGTTCTCTCCGAAGCTTTTTAATTGACATCGGCTCATTTGAACCTTGCAACAACTTCTGCTCGGTCCACAGGATTCCACCAACAAACGAGGAACTGAGGGAGGCCCAGACTCAGCCCCAGGTTCCACAGCTAGAGAGGAACAATTTTGATCCCATGTCCTATTCGACTACATCCATACCTATCAAGGTTGGCTGAACTCAGAAGATCAATTGAAGAGAAATCTTATGTATCGTCAAATAAATAAAGAGCTTGCTGCTAATCGTGAGAACCCATGTTCAGATTCCCAGCACTCACATAAAAGGCTGGGTAAGTAAGGAGCACTCACATACATAAACACAGGAAACACACACACACACACACACACACACACACACACACACACACACCCAAAAAAGTATAAAGTTCAAATGACATTTTTAAGAGTCTATCTCAGATGACTTTGGGACAGAAAGAGCTAAGTGTGTATTCTATTTTCTTTTCAACAACAGAAGAGATCTCCTGGCTCCTCCCCGACAGCATCCCAGAATTATGTCCTTTCTCCTCCCTTGGGGCCCCAAATGCCTTTTAGTTGTTGCAATGTCTCCCTCCACAAGAAGAGCCGGTGTGCAGAGACTGTCAGGCATGATAGATTCCAGATCACCCATAGCTCTGGACAAGCTCCCCGGAGGCCAACTAACCCAGATGGCTCCCTTGGGAAGGACTAGGGGTCAGGGGAAAGCTGGTCTGGGGTCCTCAGCCCTGGGGACCACCCCAACCTACTCAGAAAGAAGGTTCTCCTTGTCTTATGTGTTGCTGCACTGGGACAGAGGACCATGTCCACTCCGGGAAGCAGGACCAAGTCTGTGAAGTGAAATGAGCATTTCTGGAGAGGCCAGACACATTTGTGTGTCAGAATCTGACTGCACCAGCCTTGGCCTGTACAAAATCAAGTAAGACCAGGTCTCTGGCTGGAAGACTTGACCCACATTTAACAAGGCCAGCATAGACCTTGGGCTTGGTAGACCAGTAGGCTTGTCTGCTGTTCCCACTTTTACTCCCATGAAAATGCTCTTGTTGGGTGCTCACCTACTAGAGGCACCAGGGACGTCTGCATGTTCCCTTTGGCTTCACTCATTCAGGCAATTTTGTAGCCCCATCTGCAAAGACTGGTTCATTACTCCTGCCTTAGAAATACAGAAATGAGTCGTGAGCTGAATCTTACCCAGCACATCACAGGGTAGGATAGATTCCTTGGAAAGAGTAAAATGAGACCCTTCCAGAGCTAAAGAGATGGCTCAGTAGGTAAAGTACAAATTTGTATCCTCAGCACTCACATACAATCTGGGTATGGCAACAAGGATATGATGTTATGGGAACCAGGGGTGTAGAGACAGGTAGATCTCAGGGGAGATGCTGGCCAGTCTGTCTGGCCACATAGCAAACTCCACATTCAACGAGGAACCAGTGAGAGGGCCAGTGAGAGGGCTCAGTGGGTAAAGGTACTTGCTGCCAAGCCTGACAACCTGAGTTCAAGCCCCCAGGACTCCCCAGGCCCCACATGATACAAGGAAAAAACCAACTCAGACAATTTGTTCTCTGGCCTCCATACACTGGGCTGTGGCAGGCCTGTGTGTGTGTCGATAAACATATAAATAAATGAATGAATGAATGAATAAATAAATACATACATACATAAATACATAAATAAATGTAAGTAAAAAAGACAGTAGAAGATACTGGCTATTAACCTCTGACCTCTACATACACAAACAGGCAAACCTGCAAACATTTATACATATACACCAATACCACACACACATGCAACAACCAGACCCTTGCCAGAGATGCATGGATCTGAAAGTTCTGATACTTCTTTTGGCTGCTCAGTTCAGTTTTCCCCTCCTGGGTCACCCAGCCCTCCATGAGGCACCAGCAGGGAACCAATTCTATTGTCAGGTGGATGCCTCAAGGCCATGAGAAGCACTAACTTTATACAAGGTAGTCACTTAATCACTTATGTGCTTAAGTGTAGCCAAGGGTTTCTGCAGGGCTCTTTGAGAGGAAATTCTGGAACATTCAAAGGAAAGATTCTCTTACAGAGTTTCCAATCTTGTACTTACTGGTGTTGTGGGCTCATTATTTTGTGTGTGTTTGTGTGCATCCACATGTGTGCAGGGGTGTGTGTGTGTGTGTGTGTGTGTGTGTGTGTGTGTGTGTGTGTGTGTGTACAACATCAAATGTCATGCCTCGAACACCAACCACTTTTAAAATCTTATTTATGCAGAGCCTCTTACTGATCTGGAGCTCACCAAGCAAGCTATGATGGCAGGATAGCAAGCTTCAGCAGTCTGTCTGCTTCTGCATCCCCAGTTCTGGGATCATAAACTCACAACACCGTTTCTGGTTTTTATTCAATGTGAGTTCTGTGGCTAGAACTCAGGTTCTCAGGCCTGCAAGGCAAGCACTTTCCAGCCGAGCTTGTTCATTCTCTTTGGCAGAAGGAAGATTTGTCTTGTATATTAGAGGAAACTCAGTCACATCCCTGGCTCAGGAGACACCAGTTGCACCCTCTCCCCCATGACTGGTAGCAACCAAAGATGTTTTCAAACATTGCCATGTGTCCCATGGAGGAGAAGAGGGAACTGATCGATTCTGGCTGTTATCACTGACCTGCTGGTAGAGGTATAGTTAAGAAGAGTGCCTATGTCAGAGGATCTACCAGATATCTCTCTCTCTCTCTCTCTCTCTCTCTCTCTCTCTCTCTCTCTCTCTCTCTCTCTCACACACACACACACACACACACACACACACACACACACACACACACACACACACACACACCAGGGCAACAAGACCGAAAATGGGGCTTTCTAGAAACCTCAAGGTAACCCAGCAGGGAACACAATGACTTCCTGCATCCAGACAAGGTCAGCCTTCTAGAGTCCAATCCTTGGCGGAGGCAGAAGAAAAAGATCCTGGGGAAATGAAAGCTAAACTCAGACACCGTTCAGAAGCCAGGAACAGGTTCCAAGCCCTTAACCTGTTAAATAAGATGAACCTGTCTTTGCTGTTTTTGTGCCTCTGGGTCCTTCTTGGCCAGCATTATTGACTCCTGCTCACCCAACCCACATCTCCCTTTGTCCTTTCTTTAAAAAAGTTCTCTTTAGGTTTCATTTCAGTATAAGAAGAAAGACAAGGCTGCAAAACCTGAAGCTGCTGGCATTTACCTGGGCAGGCGATAGATAGCACAGCTTCTAAAGCAGTGGTTCTCAACCTGTGGCCTGCGACCCCTTTCACAGGGGTCATCTATCCCACATCCCACATACCAGACGTTTTCATTGTGATTCAAAACAGTAGCAAAATAACACCTATGAAGCAGAAATTAAATAATCGGGGGTCACCACAACATGAGGAGCTGTGCTAATGGGTCACAGCATCAGGAAGGTTGAGAATCACTGGTCTAAAGCCATCCTGAGGCTGGAGTGGAATTAGGACCTTGATGAAAATACTAAGAAAATGGGGGGTGGGGAGTCTGATAATTTCTGACAAATGAAGATAGTGCAACCATGTGTAAACAGGACTGCCCACAATGTAATCACCTTCCTCTCTTGAACCAACTGTCCCTGGCAGAAGGTACCAAGAGGGCTGCACGGAGAAGGTAAACAAGACCAAGTACAGTGACATGGGTAGACACGGAATACGCAGGGCAGCCCCAGACTTGAGAAAAAATAAGCGTATTATCTCACTGATGATTTTTTGTTTTGTTTTGTTTTTTGTGGGTTTTTTCTTTTTTTCCCTTCGAGACAGGGTTTCTCTGTGTAGCCTTGGCTGTCCTGGAACTCACTCTGTAGACCAGGCTGGCCTCGAACTCAGAAATCCACCTGCCTCTGCCTCCCAAGTGCTGGGATTAAAGGCGTGCACCACCACTGCCCGGCTTGTTTTGTTTTTTAAGACAAGGTTTCTCTGTGTAGCCCTGGCTGTCCTGCAACTCACCAGGCTGGCCTCAAACTCAGAGATCTGCCTGCCTCTGCCTTCTAAGTGCTGGGATTAAAGGGGTGCGCCACCACCACCCAACCTCACTAATGATTTTGTATGAATTATCTGTTAAGACTCAAACAACTGGGAATATGCAGGACTTTATATGCAAACTCTGTTGTTAAAATTGGTTTCAGGGCCAGTGAGATGGATCAGAGGGTAAATGTACTCGCCACCCAAGCCTGACAACCTAAGTTCAGTCCCCAGAAAGGAAAAAAGCCTATTCCTGCAAGTTGTCATCCGACTTCCACACACTCTTACATGTTTGCCTTCTCTACTATCTACATACACAGGTAAATAAATAAAAATAAATACCAAAAAAAATGGGTTAAAAAATAAGAATGAAATGGGTTTTGTTCATTTCCTTTCTCTTCCTTATTTTTCATTTTTTGTTGTTATTTATTTATTTTGATAGGGTTTTTTTTGAGGCAGAATGTCTCTATGCAGTTGGACTGGCCTGCTATTCCCTATGCGACCAGGCAGGCCTGGGATACCTAGTGAGCCTCTTACAAAGCTTTTTTCCTCCTTTGAATGTGGCCGTCAGGAAGTTGAAAGGGTAGCGTGGTACTTCATATCTAAGGGAGTGGCTGCTGTAGGCTGAGCTCACAGTAGCTGTTCTGAACCCTCTGCTTCCTCTCCTCCCTAAAGATCTTCCTAGACTATCTGGGCCATTCCTGGGACTCCAGCAACCCGACTCTGTTATCTCAACAGTCTAGATCACACACACACACAGACACACACGGGGGTCCGGGGGGGGGGGGGAGGCGGTTGGCTTCAGTGGGAAACCCCAAAATGAGTGAGAACTTGGACCCTACATGGCCCAGAGAGTGGGGAATCCAAAGACATAGAAATAACAACGATGTCCCCAAGCCACTGCCATGTTGGAATCGTTCCATCGAGCAGTCCACAAAGCTCAGTTTTCACCATTTACTCAGAAGTAGCTTTTCTGGTTCTGCATATCATCCCGGTGGCTCCAACCCTGCTGCCTGCTGTTCTTTTATACAGCGCAGCTTTCTTACTTCCTTGTCTGACACAGCCTTTAGAAGGAGAGTCCTTGCTAAGCTTACACATCCTGCACTCCAAGCCAGCCCTTGCCCTGGCCTAGGGCTTCCAATTAGGGCAGGCTCAAGAAAGAGCAACATGGAAGGCTGGGAAAGGACAGTCATTATCAAAAACCACTACACGGAGTCTTCCTATGAGACAGTAGGAGTGGGGCGCATGCGCAACAGTAGAACTGGGGGCGCATGCGCATGCGGAGGATTGGGGGAGGGGAATGGTTGGTGATTTCTGGTGTCTTCCTATAGCTCTCCATCTTATTTTTAAGAGAGGGTTTCTCACCGAACTCAAACTTCAGAGGATTGGCTGATTGGCTGGCCCTGATAGCCCCGGGCATCTGCCTATCAACACACCTGGACCATTGAACTCACCATATAATGCTCGCTTTTTACACGGGTGCTGGGCATTCAAACCCAGGTCCTCATGCTTATTCGGCCAGCATTTTAGACCCTGAGCCTTCTCCACAGTCCCTGCATGGATTTCTGAAGACTATTTTTTAGCTTAAAAGTCCCAATAAAATAATTTACCGGTCAGTGTTATGGTCTGAAGGGATTCCTCATAGGGGCAGCTCGAAGCCTCCAAGAGGCACCCTCTCTTTAAGTCTCTGAAGATCATTTGGTGTCACAATCAGTTGAGGGCGTGCATACAGGACGTTGGGGGTCACTTCTGGCCTTTAATAGAAGTCAGGAATGCTGATAAACATTCCACAATATACAGAAAGCCCCTGCCTACCCTCCCCAACCCCCAAATCCAGAATCCGCTGGCTTTAAATGTCATCGGGTGCCCAGTTTGAGAAACTCTGACCCAGAATACCCAAGAGATCGGCATGCCCCCACTTCCCAAGGCCAAGCCAGAGCTTGCTGTAATCTCTGGCATCAAGGAGGATCCATCACCAACACCACGTTCCAACAAACAGACCTGGGAGTGGATCCAGGAAAACCTGAAAGATGAGAGCAGGAACAACCAGGAGAAGGAAAACAGTACCAACATGATTAAATAAATTAGCCCAGCTAATTATTGAGTGTCTAACTTAGCACCTGGAGCAACAGCTGGGGGTGTACAGAATTGAGCAAACAGCATCCCCAGCTCGAGCTGGCTTGGGGTGTGCTGTCCTACTCCTCACTACCCTCCTCCAGCATAAAGCATGGCTAACAGACAAAGCGATAGAGTCTTGGTGCAGAGTGTCTGCCCCCTGGAGGTGGGTTCCCTAAAGGAGGTCCCTCTGTGCACCTGTACACCTCAAAGAGAGGGCTTCTCGGGGGCAAGCCTTCCTCTCTAGCTGAGGGCTCGGCTTCCCAAGTGCTGCCTTCTGAAGCTTCCCAGTCTTCTGCCTCCACCAGGACTGCTCATCAAGTGCTTACGAAATATCCAGGGGATGCTATTGTCCCGGGCCCTTAGATGGCTTTATCAGCTTCTCTACTCAGTGCCTCTGGGCTAGGCTATGCTTTCTCAATTTCCCAATCCTAGATGATCTGCTCTCTGTTTTACAAGGTGTTCCCACGGAGACCTAAACACTGTAAAGTCTAACTAGAAGCTGTCTGAGCTGGCAGTGTCACCAAGCTACTTGGTTGATTTTAATGCAACAGCAGTCCAGTTGTCATGCTGACGACAGGACCCCCGGCAGCTCCCCAGGGATCACACAACTTAAAAGAGCTGCACATCAGTCACGTGGTTAACACGTTTGACTTTGATTTATAAACTGCAACTGAAGTGATTCTCCAAGAGGCCACATCTTGCTGGGTTGAATGGCAACACCTGAATGACCCTCAGAACCTGTGGGCTTGTCCTTATTTCAAAGAAGAGCCTTTGCAAGTAAAATTCAGAGTCTCCAGATGCATATCTGCATGTTCTACTTACTGGAGTTTTAGCAAGAAAGAAGGAGAGCATACCTCTTCATGCGTTCAAGTGGGAGACTACAGAGTTTGGGAAGAGTGAGGGAAGAATAGCAACCCGCCCCTAGTCAACTATGTTGCCATATACAAATCCATAAAAAACATGGAGACCAGACTTGTATTGTTGATTCATTGGCATAGAGAGAGCCATTCTTCCTAAGTGTTATGTCTCAGGGCTCCCATAACAGCCCCATGAAAATGTCTGTCAATTCCCTGTGTACCCCTTTAGATCTCTGTGGCCACCTTCTTCTTTCCCTCTACACCCCCACTCTTCCCAAACTCCGTATTTATTTGTATACTGAGAATTAGCCTTGTCTCCCACTTGAACATATAAAAAGGTACGCTCTTATTTTTTGTTAAAACACCAGTAAGGAAACTATGTGGCACAAATTGGTTCTTCAGACTATTTGAGGAGACAAAATTTTTTGTTCCTATGTTCAAAATCAGAGAAAGTCAAGCATGTCATAATCTCATTCTTGAGTGTTTTTTTTTTTTCCAAGTAAAATTTCCCTGAGCTAGTAAGGACTTTGACACACTTATTCTGGTGACCTTGTAAGTTAAGGTTTGTCTTTGGGGGAATATGGGAATTTTATCTCCATAGGGAAATCCCTACACTCCCCATAGATAAATAAATTAATTGCCTAAAATGTCCCTAAATTTCTAACATGTGGTTGTTGTTGGTTTTTTTTGTTTGGTTTGGTTTGGTTTGGTTTTTTTGTTTTTTTGTTTTTTTGGTTTTTCGAGACAGGGTTTCTCTGTGTAGCCCTGGCTGTCCTGGAACTCACTCTGTAGACCAGGCTGGCCTCGAACTCAGAAATCCACCTGCCTCTGCCTCCCAAGTGCCAGGATTAAAGGTGTGCGCCACCACTGCCCGGCTTGTTGTTGTTGTTTTTTTAATCATAGTGTTTTATATCTCCCATTGCTAGCATTTTCTTCATGGAAAGGCAGACTGAAGTGCACAGTGGGTGAAGAGCCAGGGTAGCAATGGTGCCTCAAGATGCAGAAGATGAGCATACAAATGCTCTTATCCTGGGAAGACAGTGGCTATGGATGGATGGCCAGCACCAAGGCTGCATTGTCAGGTCCAGTAGGACCTCTTTTTTAGGGACGCTAGTGTGCCTTCCACACAGTAGAGCTCCATGGTCCTACTTAATCCCATCAACTTGATGCAGACCTAGAATCACCTGAAAAGGAGAGTCTCCATTGAATTAATACCTTTATCATGTTAGTTGATGAGCATATCTGTACAGGACTGTCTTAACTGCCTCAATTTATGCAGGAGAGTATAATCTACCATGGGCAGCACCATTCCCTAGGCAGGTACCTCTGAGCTGTATGAGAAAGCTAGCTAAGTATAAGCCAGCATTTCTGCTTCAAGTTCCCGATTCAGGTTTCTGCCCTGACTTCCCTCGATGATGAACTGTGGCCTGAAAGTGTAAGCCATGGAAACTTTTTCCTTCCAGGTTGCTTTTGGTAACCGTGTTATTTTATCACAGCAACAGAGATCAAACTAGAAAACCACACGCTTTGGTCAATGGGCACTGGACTAAAGCAGGCTCTGGCCTCTATGAAAAGCAGACACGGAGCACTCCTCTTCACATGACCACACTGTACCTTGACCGTGTCATCACAGGGCTCTTTAAGGCTGGCATAATGAGCAGGGGTCTCTAAGACTCTGATGTATCGAGTATTCATAGGAGAAAAAAAATGTGGAGCAACAGGAGAGTTTGAAGGTTTTCATGAAACTGTCTCTCTCTAAAGAGAGCCAAAGCTATTATTTGTATTTTGGTCTGCATTCATTCGGAAAGCTATTCAAGATGAGGCTGTTTCTCAAGCCAGTTCCTGAAAATTGCTGAGTCACCACTGTGTGATTAGAATCCAAAGACCATGTCTGAATAGGAGACTCTTCCCTCAGAAGATGAAGAAAAGAACAACCGAACCCTGTCTTTGTGGGAAGGAGGTTCTCTCTAGAGCTGTCAGCACGTCTTCTGCTTTCAGGTGAAATGTACCCCACATCATCAGCTCCACCATCTCTCATATTTCCACAGTATTGGTTCATTAACAGTCAGAGGATTGACAAGACAATGAGAAAGGGTGGCAAGTGTAAACACAACAGTGAGAAGAGAGAGATTCTCCAGGAGCATCAGATCACTGAATTGTTTTTACTCACATGCAGGACTGACTTAATTATTTAGTGAGAGGTGGGAGACAAGCTTGGTGGCACACACCTTTAATCCCAGCACTCAAGAGGCAGGGGCAGGTGGATCACTGTGAGTTCAAGGCCAGCCTGGTCTATATAGAGAGTTCCAAGACAGCCAGGAAGACATAAAGAAACCCTGCCTCAAAAAACAGTTTCATAGGAGGGTAAGCATGGGCACTGTGGCATAGTCAGTTATATTAATTGGCTCCCAGAGGGTAGCCATTGTTGGGACAGGATCTGGAAAATCTGGGCAGTTATGGGATCCTCAACAGAGATTAAAATGAGTGAGATTAAGTGTTTAAGAATTAATACCTTAGGTGTCAAGATTAAACTAAAGACTGAGAAGGCTCTTGGGATGGTGAAGGGGACCCCAGCCTATACCTCAGATGTCTCAGTTACTTTTCTATGTTGTAATAAAACACCAGGACCAAGGCAACTTATAGAAGAAAGAGTTCATTTGGGCTTACAGTTCCAAAGAGATAAGGATCCATACAGTAGGTAATGGTTGTAGCGGGCAGCAGACATGGCAGCAGAAAACAGCCAAGAGCTCACATCTCAAATCACAAACAGGAAGCAGAGGGAATGAGCTTGGGAAAGGTGTGGGGTTTTGAACCATCTAAGTCCAACCACAGAGACACACCTCCTCCAACAAGGCCACACCTCCTAATCCTTCCCAAACAGTTTCACCAACTGGGGACCAATCATTCAAATATATGAGCCTATAGGGGCCATTTCTCATTCAAACCACGACATACACCAAAATGCTTGCCATTTTCCAATTTTATATTTATTGTACTCATGTTTATACTAATACTACTACTTTTATTCTAGCACTAACAATTTACTATGAATAAGGTGGTAATCCCCAAATGCTGCACCACACATTCACATTTAAATATACAAATGCAGACATCTACATACAGATAATCTAACCTAAGATCATGGTTTTTGATATCATTTCAATTCAATTCTTGCCTTGGTGCTTGAGTATACACCTTAATATCCTCATGAAAAAGATATTTTTCATGACATAATGAATGACAGAATTAAGAAGCATGCATAAAGCATTGTTTATGCCCAGTGAAATATGTTTTGTTGGGGAAAAAAAAAACACTCAAGGATTGTTGTCATCAAAACCAGCTCACATCTTTGCCAAACCAGCTACCTGTATTTGTTTCATCAAATTTCCTTTGGCTGACCTGGAACTCGATCTGTAGACCAGGCTGGCCTCAAACTCACAGAGATCCACCTGCCTCCACCTCCCAAATGTTGGGATTAAAGGTGTGTGCCACCACTGTCTGGCTATCAAATGCCATTTTTACCTAAAGAAAATAGAAAAACTATGGTGTTCATACCTGGTTGTCTGGGAGATACGCTCCTATAATGAGTTAAGGATGCCTGTTAGAAAGAATGATTTTGACTACTGACACAATTTGAGCTTCAATCAATAATTAGACTTTTAGATGGGTATGAGTTCATATCCATCATCACGAGCTTCTCGGCTTTGCTCTACCGACCACTTTTGGAGAGCAATGGTCATGTGAAAGAATGGAGAATGAGTTGGCGCTGTGAAGTAACGTGGGGCATAGGTATGTTTTTCAAATGACCAATAGAAGATGTCTTATAACCCAGCACAAGTAGAATATTCACTTAATAGGCAGGGGTGACTGAAAGATTATTAGTGGAACAGAATAAGAAAGTTCGTAAAATAGTCGATAATTCATATTGGGAATAGGGACTCAGCTAATTCAGTAGTTTCTGACTAGTGTGCACAAAGCCCTGGATCCCGTTCCCAGCACTACACAAGCTGGGTGTGAGGGGGCAGTGCATGCCTACAATCCCAGTAAGAGATCTGAGGTTCAGAGTCATCCATGGCTATATAGCAAGTCTGAACTTGAGCTATTTGAGACCGTGTCTTAAAAAAAAAAAAAAAAAACCCAACCACATATCTCTCTACAGATATGAAGTAGAAGCAGATAATGGAATCCGCCATTTTTCTAATAAGCCAGGCAATACACACTCGATAGCAAAAGGTTTTAAACTCTACTCAGCTAACTGATAATTTTTGTCTCAGAAAATAGTAATTTTTCATAGAAATGTTAGTGTTCAGTGGGCTTATTATTCCTGTCTTTTCAAAGTAAATGTATACGTAGATCTTAATGTTAGTTCTACTTTCTACTTAAATAAAAATGAATAAAAGCGTATAAAAGGTTTGTTTTGGGGGGGATGAGGGCGGTGAGCTGGCGCTTATAACTTGCATAAGGAAATAGACATATAGGAGTCCCAACATCCGAGAATTATGCATACCAGTAGAGGAGTGACGACTGGGGTAAAGACCCACAGGACGTTCCTCAAGCATGGGAAAAGAGACCATAAAAGACATGGGGAAAAAATGTTTTGTTTTCTTTAGGTTTTTCTAATTCCAATTCTGACTCTTTGTCCTCAGTGACTACTGTATCAGATGTGTGCAGATGAGAGAGAGATACAAATAGAAAATGCTTTAAATTTTATCGAAAGCTTTCTTCTCAGACTCTGTTAACTCAGCTCTAGATGGCGACCGGCACTCTGTAGCTATGGTAACTAGTTCACTTAGCATGAGTACAATCTCGTCATAGCACAGGGAGGTTTGCCTGGTGGTCAAAGAGCCTCCCACCAGGCTGAGAGGTGGCTCAGCAGGCAGAGGCTGGCCATGTAAGGGCCTGAATCTGATCCTCAGGATGCACAGAGGACCCAACAACAGACAGTTGAAGTAGCTCCCACCTACAATGCTAGCGCTCCTAAGAGAGGTGGGAAGCAGAGGCAGGAGAATACAGACATGGAGGTTCACTGTCCAGCTAGCCTGGAGCATGAAGGAGCAAA
Source organism: Uromys caudimaculatus (assembly GCA_028551405.1). NCBI lineage: Eukaryota > Metazoa > Chordata > Mammalia > Rodentia > Muridae > Uromys > Uromys caudimaculatus. The sequence goes on along the minus strand of CM052710.1, from coordinate 8,178,828 downwards.
CAACAGAGATCCTGCATCAAGCAAGATGGAAGGCATAGGCTAGCATTGCAGGTTGTCCTCTGACCTCCATATGTGTGCTAACACACACGGAAACACACACATCACACACACAGGTTTTTTTCCAAACACCTCCTAGCTGAACACAGACACATGCAGTGCAAAGGTGAACATTTGAAACCTCTCCTCGGTTGAAGTTTATAATAATCTAGATTCCTAAAATGGAATTAACTTCCTTTTGAAAAGCCAAAGAGTTACCAAGTTCTCCAACCATGGTGTATGATCGCTTCAATTAACATGCTAATGAAAAGCCACAGAAGCTGGCAAAGTGGTAAAACCAACGTAGCCTGGGAGTCTGGGAGTGAGGCCTCTGTACTTCAGAGAGAATATTGAGGAGTACCTCGCATTTATTTACCTTTCTCTTGAGCAGGGAAAAGAGTCATTAACAGCAGTGCACCCATGTCATTAGAAGATGCTAAGAATATTTGTTAAAACCTTTTAAAGCCTGCTTGGTCTTTGGTCACCTTGCTCTCTCTGGGTGGCCCGAGCAAACTAATTCTGGGATTTCTGTTTCTACAGCCATAAAAAGACGCTAATGAGCATGCCCAGGGGAGGGGGGGGGGGAGAATGTTCAAGATGAAGAAGGCTGGCTCTGAGAAATTTCTGGAATGGGCATCCGAGATTTCAGATGCTCCAGAGACCTCACCTAGCAGCAGGCAGAGGAGACACCCTGCAAACTGTGTCCTCTCTTGCTTGGATGGTCTCCAGGAGCCGTGCAAACCACTGCTGTTGACAAGCAAGTAGCCCCAGCATCCAGCCCTGGGCCCCTTAGTCCAAGCCTCCAGGACCTGGAGGCGATTTCCTGGTCAGACCTGAGGCACACAGACCCCCTTATGAGGTTTTCCATGCCACCTCTCTGGGCAGCTCTGGCAGGCCAGCATGACTCCCTTGGGCTGCATAATTAGCAGGCCTCGAGTCACCAGGCCTGGTATGCTGTGGTTGCCCCCAGCCCCCTTCTCAGTGGCGCCATTTCTGCCCCGCTGTGCACACAACCCGCCCTTCCTCTCCCCTCCCCCATGCCACCTCACCAAGCGTGGGTCCCCACACTCTACGCTGCAGTTCTACTCCAGGCCACCCTCATCCTGACATGTTTCCTCATCTGCTGGCACAGGCAGAGTGGGCCCGTGCGGTGCTGCTGTCACCACCTCGGAGCCAAACTTTGTCTCGGCTCATTTAGAGACTTCCCAAGCAGTGATGGGAAGACAGGTCTAAGGAGCCCAAGAAATCTCTGTCCATCAATTTGAAGTGGTCTTCTCTTCCCTCAATCTACCCTCGGAAGGTAAGGTTTGAAGAGGTAATTTCGTCCCTGCCCCTGCCTTTGGGGTGCTGTCTGCCTCCAGAGAGCTGACACACAGTCTCCCCTGCACTAAAGCCAGTTGCCTACTGGGAAAGGAACCCAGAGAAGTTGATACCGTGAGGTGTCATAGGACCCACACAACCAAGCATTCTATGCCTGTCTCCCTGCCGCTCGCTCGGGGCCACTCCTCTCAGGCCACGCTGACACCTTCCTTTCAGCCAAAGCCACACGATGCCTTCTTTGAGCCAGCCTGCCAAAAGTCAGAGACTTATATTATACACCCCAGTCGCTGCGATTTCCATTTTAAGGACTAGGCGTGAGGCAAACACTCCCTTTGTGCCCCGAAGTGCACGTTCAGCTTCAGCAAGGGGAAGGATTTTTTTTTTTTTCCTCAAGCATAATAAAAAAGTTCTATGACTTTAATTAAATGCACTTATTAAAAAAGGGTGAAATATTTGGAGCGGCTGTTTCTGTGCTGGAGGCATACTGATTTTCCAGCATGCTGGAGAGTGTCTGCATCCGCCTGCTCTAGGCCATTTTTAATGCACAAATAAATCCGCACCTGACGTGCTGACAGATTATTATGCAGTGTGGCAGCCAACAAAAGTAAACACAGGGGCAAGTTTTAACCTCTTGCAGGCCCATCGCTTTCCCTGCTGGGCCCAGCTCAGGTGTACATACGGGACCATCACTGGCAAAGCCTTTTCTAACATTTGGGCATCCTCCTGTCCTTGAGCCTGTGCCTGGAAATAGGAGGCTATGATTCCACCAGGCAGTCTGTGGGGCAGTACCCGAGACAGGGTGGGAGACGGAGGAAAGGGCCACGGAGAAAGATGGACAACACATGGTGTTCCTAAGCCCCCTACCTCCCACCCTGTTTATAACTGCAGCCAACGATCCACAGGCTCCCACACTGTAGGCCATGACAGTCTGCCAGCAGAGTCCTTAACCAATCTCTAGACACCAGAGCTTGCTCTGCAGATGAGAGACTGGCCAGGTAGTTCTCCTAGCTCTTGCTGATGCGAATGAGGCAGGACAGCCACCAGGGAGCTGACGAGGAAACCAACAGTTTCAGAACTCCAGACCCTACATGGTAGAAATAAAATCAGTGTAAGTTGAAGGCACTTATTGACATGGAGGGCAGACTACTTCTCCCCCATCATTCTACTTAGATAGGTTACCAGTGTAGCTCCCCTGGGAACACACATGCTGCAACAGTCAAGGATCCAGGCTGAACTTGACCGGCTATGGTCTCATGGAGTCCGCTTATGCCATTGTCCCATCTTTTTGCTACTTAAGACCTAGGTTTCCTCATCTGTATGATGTCTTCAGCTGAGGTGGGGTGAACGGAGGGCAAGATAGAGTTGTGTTCCCCATAGCCTGTCAGCCATCACCCTATCACACTGCAGCTAAGATCAAACCGTGCCAGGTATCTATAGATAAAAGCGCTATTGTTATTATAATGAGTTATTTACTACAGCATGTGCACACTGCCAAGGGCTTTAATACATTATCTCATTTTATCACTGAATGCCCTGCAGGACAGAACATCAGGAAGAGGAGGAAGAGGAGGAGGAAGAGGAGGAGGAGATGGAGGAGAGGAAGAAGAGGAGGAGAAGGAGGACAGAAGGAGGTGGAAGAGGAGAAGGAGGAGAAGAAAGAAAAGGAGGAGGAGGAGGAGGAGGAGGAGGAGGAGGAGGAGGAGGAGGAGGAGGAGGAGGGGCAACACCAGCCTTGACTAAACTGGACCGTACTGTTTCCAATATAAAGGAGATCAATTATAAAACCTGGAAAATTATTTTTTCACTATGAATAAATTGAGGATACATACATTTATGTTTAAAACCAAGAAGAAATATTTGGTACAATAAAATATAACCCAGTAAACACAGAAATTCCTGTAATAAGAACACAGAGTAACCCTGCTTGACCATGCTGACCCTGGGCCCTGTCCCTAGAATCTGGGAGAGAAGTGTTGTTATACATTTCAGATCACAAGCTTCTCTCTCATTCTGCCTCTTCATGGTGGTCAGGTCAAATTCACCATTATGTGTCTAAGTGTACATGTTTGTGTATGTACATATTTGTGTATGCATACATGTATGTATGTATGTGTGTGTATGCATGTGTATGCACATATATTCAAGGTCCAAAAGTCAGTGTCAGGTGACTTCCTCAATTGCTTTCTACCTTAATTATTAAGACAGGGTCTTTCCTTGAACCCAGGAACATGAATTTAGAAGGAGTGGCTAGCCAACAAGGCACAGGAATTCTCCTATCTTTGCCTACCCAGTGATGTGGTTCTAGGGATGCCCCACCAGGTCTTGTATTTCATGTAGGTGGTAGGACTCTAAACTCAGGTCCTCATGCTTACATGGTAAACACTTTACATGGTAAAGCTTCTCTACTGGCAGACTAAAGAACGGATAGCTATTACCAGACAGATCATTTTTCTTGTGGCTATCTGTTAATCACATGAAATTTATGGAATGTCTTAGTTCCTGAAACAGAGCTGACTCCATTAATGGGTATGAAAGCTCAAAGTCTTTTTAGTCTCAGACTCTCTTGCAGCTAGAACAGAGTACCAGTTCTAGATTTTCCCAGACAGCCATGACTATGCCCAACTTTGAGCCTAAAGCAGTAACACAGAGCAGCAAAAACCCGAGAGAGCCATTCTGGTTAGTGTGGGCTATCAGCAGACCTTCTAATTTGAGGTTATTACAAAAGTCACAGTATTCCAGCTTACCTAACAGCAGTAAGTAGCAGGCACTATGTTCTGATCTAGTGTAGGCTCCTATACCCAGGATCAGGTAGGCAGGTTGAGATAGCCATGTCTAGCAGCAACAATGTCATCTTCTGACCAGCTCTGCAGTATCAGGGGATGTGTCTCTTTTTCTTACTCTCCCAGAAATACACACACACACACACACACACACGTGTGTGTGTGTGTGTGTGTGTGTGTGTGTGTGTGTGTGTTTTCCCAGCCCTGGTACCCAGATCTCACAATGTTGAGTTTCTACAGTGGGTGTCGATGTTTACCCCTTATTAACTTTAATATTTTGTTGCAATAAAATGTACAATGGAAAAACATGTATTTCATGAGGGGATAGCTCATTGAATTTCAGAAAATAAACACAACTATATAAACAGAACTCATACAGAACTAGATCCACTTGCAATTCTCCCACAAGCCCACTGCCATTACCACCCACCAAACACAGACACTACTCTCTTTTGACATCACAGATCAGCTTTGCCAGTTCTGAAATGTATGTAAGTGTGGTAACACAGGTTCGTCTGGCCTAGCAGTTTCTATGTTTACCTTTCAGTCAGTACAATATTACCCTCAGGAAATTCATCTGTTTGAGTTGCATGCAACTGTAACATCTTTGGTTTTATTGCTATATAATATTTTGCAGTGACTAAGTGTAGAACAGTTGTTTTTATTCATTCTGCTATTGGTGACAGTTTTCAATTGGGGCTACTACAGAAAGTGCTAAAATGCCTATGAGCATCCTAGACTATGAATTTTAGTGAAATGTGAATCTGCAAAGTGTGTGTGTGTGCATGTTAGTGAGTGTGTATGTATATGTGTGTGTGTGTGTGCACAGGCATGTGGAGGCCAGAGGTCAACCTAGGTATTATTCCACCTTGTTTGACAAGACAGATCTCTCATTGGCCAAGATCTTAGTAATTAGGGTAGGCTAACTGGCCAATAAGCCCCAGGGGTCTGTGTGTCTCCAGCTCCTCAGTGCTGGGACAACAAGTCTACACCAACTGGTTTTTTGTTGTTGTTCTTTGTTTGCCTTTGTGTCTTTTGTTTTAGTTTTTTACTTGGGTTCTCGTGATTAAACCAAGGTTCTCGTGCTTAGAAGCACCTGACTGACTGTGCCATCTTCCCTCTCAGCTTTGTGCTAGTTATTTCCTGGTATTTATCATGTAAGCAAGTTCAGCAGCTCAGCCAAACTTTGCATAGCCCAGCATCCCCTGAGAGCAAAGAAACCAATTCAGAGGCTCAAAAGCACCAAAGCTAGGAGACACAGCAAAGCAGTTCCAAAGCAACCACATTCATGGTAGAAGACATTCTTAACTAAGCATCCAGGTGTGGGATAACGGCCATGAAAATGAAAGGCTCTCTTCTAAATCAGTTTCCCTTCAGACATATTAAGAGGACCCAGGTATTTGGCATTGTGCAACCAGTTTGACCTGGCCTAAAAGATGGCTAGTGGGTCATTTTGAAAGTCAAGGGCACAGCTGGAATAAGACTTCAGAACTCTTGACCTCTGACCCAGCAGCAGAGACTTACATTCAATCCCGGAAACCATGGACGTAGGTAAACAGCAGTTGTGCACCCCTGCCCTCGCCCTCATGCCACACTCACTGCCTGTGAGAAAGGATGGCTCGCACTGAGGTCTGGATCATGGTTCCAAACGCTCAGGGGACAGATGTCAGTGAAATCAGACAAGCAGGACCAGCATGGGAAGCAGGACCAGCATGGGAAGCAGGGCTGGGGAGGAGGGAAGAGTAAATCCAGGGCGAGTGTCCTGCCTTAAGGAGACAGTTACTTTTCAGCCCTGCTGATTTTTGCCATATGGGGAAAGAGAAACTCATTGCTGCCAGATTTTCTGACTTTTCAGGAGAAGCCGAGCAACTAAACTTTTAATGATCTATTGCAAAATGTAATATTAGTTGGTGACTTCAGGAGGTGAGACACTGGGGTGTCTGTCCCTGGAGATGCCCGTGCTCACAACTGAGCATTTCTTACTCCCCACTCCTCAGTCCCAGCAGGTCTCCTTCCATTAACCCCTGTGCTTAAGATCTATCCTTAAAACATGAAGTCTTTTAGTAAACTCAAATTCTGGAGAGAGAGAGAGAGAGAGAGAGAGAGAGAGAGAGAGAGAGAGAGAGAGAGAGAGAGAGAAAGTAAAACACTGAATGTTATTAGCCAGTTAAAACACAGGCATTGGTACTTCTGACCCATCACCCACTGGCTAACCAGTGCTCACCTAGGAAGACCTAGGACTTTAGACTTACAAGAGAAGTCTTTTACTTGGCACAGAGCATCCATAAATGCAAATGAAGGATTGCCAGCTCTAGAAAGCAAGAGACCAGACTCCGGCTCCCTCCTCCTCCTCCTCACGTGAGAGAATGCCTCCCCTACCTACAGCCTTTACTGCAACCCTGACAAAGCCATCAGCAAATACAAGGGTCATAGGCAACACAGACAAGGCACCCACCGCCTGAAGGAAACCAAATCTTTCATGTTTTTTCCTTCATGTCTGGAGATTATGTGTCCTATAATTATCGTAAGTCACAAGCTTGGACCCCAGCCTTACTTCACACAACAGAATGGTGGACTCCCTTCACCCAGAGCAGCCAGGAAACTAGCAGACTAAAACTTAGACACTAAAGAAGTTGTGGATGACTTTTCTTTGACACAGTAGACATAGTTTCCAGTCAGCCAACTATCCAAGCTTGAGTTCTCAAGCGCTGTGTTAGGCTGAGCTGGCTGCCTCGGCATGGGTTGGAGTGGACATTTCTTCTCTACTGTTCCCTAATCATTCGAGCACACACACGGATGCATGCAGCAGCTCCGACGCTTAGCCAGTCAGAACAACCCGGCAGCAAACATGCATGGGACTGGATCTGCATTTGCTTTCTCTTGGCCTCTCCACCCACTGATGAGTTTCTAGCTGACTGTCCGGCACACCTGGTGTCTAGATACATTCGTGGTAAAAATCCTGTAGCTCCTGAAACAGATGTGTACGTGTATGACCTCATGGGTACTGTCAGAAAAGCAGCAGGCAGACACACTTCTGTTCTGCTACACTCAGTAGACAGGTAGAGGCAGATGTTCCCCCAGACAGGAAACCAGAGCATGGAAAGATAATAAGGTCACTGGGGCAAAGGGCATAGAAAAGGTAAGAGGGAAGAGATCCAAAGCTCTGAAATTCAGGGTACCTCTGTCACCCACAGGGGCAGCCTGTCCCCGACATGAGTGACTATAACAAACATTCAATAAATTAATAACCCACGAGCTCAATAAACATTAGCTATGTACCAGACACCTAGGGTCATGAATTCCTGTGTTCTTGCGACAGTCTCGTAAGGTTCAATGAAGAACCTTGGGAGATGAAGGAACGTCCCAAGAGGTCACTGAGCTCACCTCAAAGTGCTTCAGTGAGGATGTGGGGACAGGTGGTGGTATGGTGAGTTGTGACAGTGCACAGAACACGGCTGACACAGACACTCAGTAGCTGAGCCAGGATGAACTTCTACCAGCCAAAGTCAACAGCACCCCAGGGTCTCACCAGGACCTGCACCCCAGAAAGCCTGCCTCTAGAAGTCATCCTAAACCTCAAAGCTGGTTACAGTGTTGTGTGAACTGCTTCCTGGTCAACCTCTGGGCAAGGACTGGAATGTGGCTTGGTGGGGCAGCATTCAACTAGACGGCACAATGCCCTGTGAATTCCAACTCCAGGGCTACGAGAAAAAAAAATGTCAGCATGTAGAAAACAGATCTGTATCTCAAGCATAACCTAGTCCCTCCCCAGTAGAGCAGTAAATATTTAAAATATAACCCCACAAGTGAAGCACCAGACAAGAGAGAGACAAAGACAGAGAGAAAGAGCTTCAAAGAAAGAAAATAAATGCAACCCAAGCTACACCTAAAGTGGCTAATAAAAGAACATATAAGGTCAAAGAAGTTGAGTACCAGGGATGTCATCATGACATCCTTCCAAAGAAGGCTCAGAGGAGTCAGGGGTTCAAAAGTGGAACTGAATCTCATCTGCAGGAGAGAAAGAAAGGTAAAGGGACACAAGAACTGAATGGGCAGAGCTGAGGGAGAAAAGCAAACCACAGAGGTACTGAGGCCACCCTGGAGATCGAGCCAGACCTCACGAAGACAAGGAGAGGCTAAGGAGGGCTTCCATCCACCAGTGGTTCTCAACCTATGGGTCATGACTCAATTGGGGGGATCACATATCAGATATCCGATATTTAATTACAATACATAACAATAGCAAAATAACAGTCCAAAAGTAACAATAAAAAGAATTGTATGGTTGTACGTCACCACAACTCGAGGAATTGTATTAAAGAGGTGCAGCACTAGGAAGGTGGAGAACCTTTGCTCTAGACACAGGAAGTCCCATCTCTCTGTCTTGGAGTTAGCACGAATCTCTGGGCACTGAGTACAGACAAGATGGAAGTGGTGGTTTTGGGAACCAACAGACCACAGGAGGATAAGTGGGGCGAGTAGTCAGTGAGAAGTTCCCTCACCAAGCCAGGCATGAGTAAGAGCCTCCATGAGGCAGAGGCAGCGGAAATAGTCACTGAGCCCTGCTAACTCCTTCTCAATACCCTTTCTTGTGCTGGACTGGCTGAGGAGCCATGATAAGAGGCAGAAGGAGGGAGGGAGGGTTGAACCTTGCTTGGCATGGTAGGCTGATAATCAAATGTGTGAGGGTATTACAAATGAAGATGGGACTGCAGTCATGTGTGACAGAAGTTACTGAGCGAGGGCTAGAAGTGACCTAGCAAGGGCAGGAGAGATGGCTCAGCCATTAAAGGCTAGGCCTCACGACCAAACATACAAGAAATGAAGGGAAGGCCAAAGTGAACGTAGAGGTGAGAGCTGCGGTCCACAAACAACCTCACCACAAAGAGGAATCCTCCTGCTTCAGCCAAGTGTCGGGAGGTGAAGCGCACACTTACTGCAACCATCTCCTACGGTCGTGGCTCCTGGCGACAGTTAAGGCCTAAGTGTGGCAGAGGTTTAGAAGCTATGTAGTAAGTCAAGCTATGCTACTCTAGGGATCGTGCAGAGAGACCACATGCACAAAGAGTAGCCTTGAAATGATAGGGGAAGAGAAGAAATGGCCCCGGTTCCCAACAGCCCTACGAACCCTGGTCACCCACCAACACTCCCCAGAATGCAGACTTCTGAATAATCACTGGCCAGTGCAGAAGAACCACCTGCTTGACTCAGTTCAGGATCCTGAACAAATTAAACAGCAGTTGACGTAAGCTCCTAAGTGTCGAGGCTACTTGCTATGCAGCAATCGATAACTGATAACACACCTATAAGGCTATCGACTGCTCTGCATGCTCTATTTGGTCCACGCCCGTCATCCGATTGCAGAGCTCTGTGAACAAGCAGGTATGTGTCTCTTCTGTGGGAAAACATTGACGACTGCCATATACACCCTAAGGGTACCTGTACTTGGCACATAGCTGACAGCTGATCAAGTTGAGAGAGGTCCATCCAAGCTCACCAATTCCTGCAGACAATCCCAAGGACTCTTACGCTTCTACATTTGAAGATGTTCTTATAAATCTGACCAGAATTCCCAAGGCCCCTGAGGCTCATTTCCTCTGTCCGGTGTGGATGGATAACATCTGGTTACTGTTTCAACATTAGGGACAAGGCACCCTCCTCAGCATCCGTCTTCCCGTCCTGAAAACAGGGCTCTGTGGTTGCCTCCACACACTTGGCTTTTCAAGATCTTCTAAAGAGGAGCTCCTTTTGCTTTACAAGACTCTCTTGAGAGACCCTGGACAGAACACAGACCCTGAGACTGCAGGTCTGCCATGGGGCCAACGAGTCTGCACTGCAACAAGCTCTCACATGAGAAAGGCCCCTTCCTTCATTTGACAGATGAATGGTTCAGCTAGAGGAAGGTTCTACCACTCACATCTGAGGCCTGGACCGGAGAGGGGACTTACCACTAACGTGTGAGCCTGCACACGGCAGGTCCTACTGGGCTTTAGAAGTCTAAGACTCCGGCCATGGCTCTTCAGCCGCCTCTGGTCTGGGAACTGTGATGAAATCGCCCAGGGAGCACGTTAAAATGCACCCCCCCCCCCAGGCCTCTCTGCTCAATAGAGACCATTGCAATGACTTCAGCTGTCGTGGATCTATGGGAAACTTGTTCAAAGCACTCTGTGGATGATTCTGACATACGGCTGGGATTATGCATTCAGAATACATGGGAGGTAGTACCCCTGATGGGAAGATTAAAATAGAAAGAAAAAAAAAACCTAGTTAGACAATATTTAATGGAGGGAGGGTCTGTGTTTCCTGAATTATCAATGATGAAAATTTCAACACTGTCCTCCCTAATAAATGTTAGTTCTATTCTCATTTTATGGAGCCAGAAATTGAGGCATGGGACAACCAAATAACTTGTCAAAAGTCACACTCCTAGTAAGGTGCTGAACTGAGTTAGAACGCAGTTAGTTTAGCTCCAGAGCCCATGTCAGACTGGGTTCTAGATCTAAAATGAAGTTTCTGAATACCTTAGACCATACTGAGTGCGACACCAAGAATGCAATACCCTCAGACTTCACCAAGAGAGCAATACCCTCAAGCACAAACCATGTCACACCAGACTATTGATGTGTGCTCCTGGGGTGGGTGGTGGGGACAGTAGGAGATGCCCTGAGTGGACTTGGGGAAATACTCAGTTAGGAGGGTCATGCATTTCCTAATATTTCTGAATGCACATACAGGATCTCTCTGTCCAAACACATCTCTTAAGGCACAGCGAGGGGGCCAGGAAACTAACTCCCTTTGTAAAATGCAGGCTCAGCGCTGAGGGGTTCAATCATCAAGTCACTCCAGCAACAGCTAAGGGAGAATCTTGTGAGCCTGGAGGCCTGGCATTTCAAGCAAGCTCCCCCAGGGATGCAATGCTCCACCCTGCTGGCATACCATAGCGTTCGTTGGCTGGCTCTGCCCTACTTCACCTCCTCAGACCAGCTCCACATCCCCTGGAGAACAGCCCTGTGTAAACTTCTGCTTGCCTTCCTCACGCTGGCTAGATTCCACATACTGCCAGTTCCAGCCCAGGCCCTCAGGGACCCCAGATCCTGATAGCTTGAGGGGAAAAGCTCAGTCTCTGGGCCTGCACCCTAAGCTTGTTGAAAGACTTTCCACTCTCCCCCAGCTTGGGAGTACCCTCATTTGGAAAGACCCACTCAAGGAACGGGCAACCCCACTCTCTGGCTGCCCAAGATTGCTGATCAGCAGCAGCAAGAAGGCGGGGAAGGTGAAAGAAGGCTAAGTCAGGAGCAAGGAGACCCGCGAGGTCTTGTGACCGACTGGGCCTCCTGGTGCCGCCGAGGTGGCAGTGCCAACGCACGGTGCTGAAATGCTTGGCCTGTCTCCGGAGCAAACACCCAATCCAAACAGGCCCGAGTGTGTCTCTGAACAGACTGTGTAAATAAGTCGGGGTGGGGGGAGGAGGGAAAAAAACCCAACTGGCCACTGATCCCGCTTTCAAACACGTCGAAACAAAACGATCCCTCTCGCTTGTTCACTCCCTCCTTCTTGCTGGCTTTTTTTTTTTTTTTTTAATTTCCCCTGGTGCCGAAGCCTCTGTGGAGCCAGGCTGGCAGCATGTTAGAGCCTGCAGCCTTACCTGTCCTGCATAGGAATGAAGCCTGCAGGACGAATGTGAGATCCCCTCTCCCTGCAGGCTGGGGACCTCAGCCACCACACTCACGAGCCAAGGAAGCAGAGCAGAAGCTGTTCCTCAGAGGCCACTAAGCAGGGACCTCCATGAGGGACAGGAACCAAGCTTTATGAGAAGTTAGGCAACAAACCTGGCTTCTACCAGGCTGGCCCCCTCCATCTCCCCGAAAACCACCCCAACAGCAGATCCAGGACAGAGAGTCACCATTCCCCCAGCAAGCACGGCCCCAGAGAACTCATCTTGAGCAACTTGCTCCGACGGTGTCTCCAACACCACATGTGTGTACAGACAAGGGGGCAACTTGCTTGTGGTTTGTTTCTGGTTTTGCATCAGGGCAGGGTGGGGTCCAGGACTCTGTGCACTTGAGCCATTCTAGGATTAGAACCATTCACCGCCCCCATTACCTCCGCCTTCCTTCTCTCTCTCTCTCTCTCTCTCTCTCTCTCTCTCTCTCTCTCTCTCTCTCTCTGCAAGTTGAAACAATTGAGTTGTCTTTCCCAGCCCTTGCCAACATCTCTTACTCAACCTTGGATCCAGAGGGTGTTAGAGGGGAAGGCCAGGAGGGGAATCCAGACAGCTCTCGGCTCCACACCAGGTCCAGCTGTTTGAACAGCTCTCTGCTTCCCCAAACCTAAAGGGAAGTGAGGACTGGCTTGGAGAAGCCAAGGAGGCCACAGGAAAGGAACTGAGCATTGCAGGAGGGGTAGAGCCAACAGCAGGGTGATCTGTCTCCTGTCTCCTGGCCAGCTCCCTCTTTCTGACTGCCTCTATCACATAGATACTCTATAGGCACTAGTAGACCAGATGGTCATGTACAACCCTTTACTATGAAGAGACCAGACACAGCGAGAAGAGTGAGGTCCAGAGGGTCAGGCTAGGCATCAAGTCCTTGCAAAGTCCCAATTATTGTAATGTTACTGGAAAACACCAGTTAGAAAAACCTGTCCAGAATGATCCCGGTCCGTGGGCAGAGTCAGCTCAGTAATGCCTGGGGTGGAGTCGGCTCTTTCTTTCCAAATCATTTTAAAGCAAAACAAACCAGGCTGGAGAGATAGCTCAGTCTATAAACGGCTCTGTGTGCTTGCATATGTAAGCATCTGCACCAAGGTTCAATGCCCAGAACGTATTAGAAAAGTCAAGCACAGCAGCAGGCATGTGATCTCAGTACAAGAGAGGTGGGGGCAGGCAGACCCGTGTGGACAGCTCCTGAAGAACGACACCCAAGCTACACACACACTCACATTGATACACTCAGACACATACATGCACTTTTAAATTAAAGCCTTCCACTCACCTCCACGATATCATGTCCATGCAATTCAAGTCGACAACTTGGGAAGGTCATGAAAGGGAGGAGCACCCACAGAACACAGTCAAATTGGTACCTCGGCCCTAGAAGATCTGTCTCCCCTTCCCCTCCCCCTGTATAAGGGAACACCACTGCACTTCAGAGTACAGGTGATTCAAATTGCAAGCTCTCCCTCCTGATGGGCATGATATATTGGGCCCAGGGTCAAACCTCACACCCATCCTGCACAGGGTAACCCTTTACTATCCTGCTACCCAGACAGAAAGGCTGAAGACAGGTCACATGACTGAAAAGTGACAGCAAGCGGACCCAGAAGTCAACCTACTGTTACCCACGCCCTCTCCCTGACACACAGGTCTCCACAGAGGGCAGACACCAAGCCTTCCTCCAAGTTGCCCTCAGCCCTCCTTGCTTGGCACCAGGTAAGCAACAGAGGCCACATGTCAAAGTGTATCGAAAAAACAATAGCTGGTAGGAGGTGAAAGCCAACACTGAGCCTTATTCAGACATCTGCTGAGTGCCTACTATGTGTCTCTCAGTCCCCTGGACATAGGGACCCAGGTGAGGGAGGAGGGGTCCTGGTCACAAGGCTAAGTCAGGTGAAGGGGACTGAGGAGTCACAGGAAAGCACCATTCAGACACAGACAAGTAACCAGTCGGGAATGCCCCGCTGTGAGGTATTATCCTCCAAGGAGGGTGAGAAACAGGTCCAAAGAAAACGAAACAGAATCAAGAAGCCCTAGATTTCTAAGAGAAAGACCAAGTAGCTGGTAGTGGAGGCATCGGGGATGTGTGTGAATGTACATGCAGAAGCCAGGAGTCAACCTCCAACCTCAGAAGATGGCCACCTTACTTTTGACCCAAGCTCTCTCACTAGGACCTGAGGCTGGGGGCCTTCGGCTAGGCTGTCTAGCCACGGGTCTCCAAAGATTCTCTTGTCTTCATGTTCCTTGAACTGAGATTACAAGATACCACATCAAATGAGTTATCTCCCCAGCTCCGGTGAAGCTTTCGAAAGTCCAGCTACAGCCAGCCTGATTCAGCGTATCCTTCATGGGACATCTGACCTCCCGTAATACGGTAGGAACCATTTATCTCACTCTGTCTACACAGCGTCAGACCTAACATGCACAGCACACAGTGGGGGACACAAGGAGATACCTCTGCAACACCGGCCAGTGGCAGCATCGTGTGTGACCAGGGGTTGTTGCAACTGAAAGTCCTGTCCATTGTTGGTTGGTATTGAGTGAGACAGGAGCTTTGCAGAGAAGTCTGGTAGTTTGATACAAACCTTGGGCAATGCTAACATCTAGCAAGTCTACTCCCGATTTACATACCCAAAGTTCCTGTGAGTTCTGTCCAGTGATGTTTGTGATAATTTGATTCAAACAGCTAAGGCATGAAAACAGCTCAAGTCATAAGACAAAATATGACTCAGCAGATGCTAGGAGCAACTCTCTGATCTATGCAACAGTGCTTCAAAAGCTTCCTGCAGAGTGAGCAGTGCTACAGAGAAATACAATCCTCTCCCGATCTGAGGTAGGCACAGTCCAAGACACACACACACACACACACACACACACACACACACACTCCTGTGGACGGGCAAAACTGTGGCTGACATTCAATTTTTTTATCCTATGTATTTTCCTATATGTATCTAGCTATGATATAACTGAATGTATTATATAGACTTTAAGAGTCTATATAATATATAATATAAAGATAACAGCAATTAATAATGGAATGGGAAGTTAGAGCACAGTGGAGTCAAAGTTATTCAAATCTATGAATTATTTATTTCTGAAATTTTCCATTTAACCTTTTTAAACTGCTATGAAGCAAGGGTCCATGAATGTGAAATGGTAGAGAGAGGCTGCCATATACATGGCTTGGCTCTGTTGATATGAAATTCCCTTAGAATCGTACAACTAACTTAGGCAGGAAAAAAAAATCAAACAAA
>CM052710.1:8147266-8163621 GCA_028551405.1 Uromys caudimaculatus | reverse complement strand
AACTAAAAAGGAAGACACGTTTGTGAAATCCGCGTGGTAGGGGTGCAGGATGCAAACGCTTTCGACTTTTCTACATGTTTGTAACTTTATAAAATAGAACACTGGGAGGACGGTTCAGTGGTTAAAGCACTTGCCATGCAAGCCTAAGGAGTTCCAGTCCTGAGAGCTGATATAACTACTAAGTCGGTGTAGTGCCCACCTGTAATTCCAGCCTTGGAAGACAGAGATAGGAAATCCTGGAGCAAGCTGACTCGGGAGACTAGCCTTAGCAGTGAGCTCTGGTTTTATTAAAGACCCCAACTTATTAAATACAGGGAAAGAGAAACAGGATGACTCCTACTTTCAACTTCAGGTCTACCACACACGTGCACGCATACATGCATATGCCATATACACACATAAAATGAAAAATGCAATTTAAAAAACAAGCAAACAAACAGAACAGACTGTTAGGGCTGAAGGGGATAAGGGAGCATCCAAAGCAGTATGTGGGAACAGTGCTGTGGAGAGTGCTGTCCGCGCTGCTGACACAGCCTGGGGGTTACGGAGGAGGCTGGGGAAAGAAGAGACGGAGGTACTCACTGGACTAAACTGCCAGGTGGAGAAATTTCACCATGGAGCCCAGGTGACGGGCAAAGCGAGAGCCAGGGGCTCTGAATTCACTTTCCCTGACCAATATCTTCCAGTTCTGAGGGACTGAGCACTCGGGGGCCCTAAAGGGCCTCACACTAAGTAGTATCTCCAAGAGTTAAGTGTAAATGAATCAGAAACAAATGGCTTGTGTTTCTCAGCACACAGCCGAGCCTGAAATAGGTAAATCAAGAGGAGAGAGGGGCGGCGACATCAGAGGTGGCAGTGAGCAGGCACTGCTGTTTAACTGCACAAAACCATCTTTTGGAAGACACCTGACTGACCTTCTGATGTCCATCACAGACCATCAGGGCTTCTGGGCCCGGGTCTTTAATATTCAAATGACTTGAAAACTATTTCCCCTCCTGGAAAGCAGAGGGAGAGGAAACCTTTGAAGTCCGTCAAGTTATTTAATTATTTCTTCTCTCCAAAGGTAAGGCAGTATATTTTTATCCAGAATTAAATAAACATTTTTCCAAATGGTATGTTCAAAGCCTTCAGGCCTCTGATGTTGGTTTGGGGTTTTGCTTTGTTTTGTGTAGAGTGTGTAAGGATGGTACTTTTTCCTTGCCCAGTGTTCTAAAATCACTGAACAAAGATCCAAGAAGAGTAATGAACCACTGTGCTGTTCCAAAGGAGAGTGGGACAGATGGGCTCTGTGTGGCCTGCTTGGGGACAGAACACAGGTGGTCTGGGATCTGGGTCCACCTGCAAGACATTCTGTTCTCCGTGGGAGCACTGGGTTCACCAACCCAGGGCGCCAGCTGTGCTGAGGGTGTGAGCTCATGGGAATCCCATTTGACTAATGACAGTGTCTACCTCCTTGGGGACATTCAGTGACTCCTCCTCCGGTCCTCGGAAGTAAGGGGAAGCAATCGCCTGTGAGGGCAATAGCTCCTGTGCAAAGACCTAGGGGAATAGTTCAACACTCATGAAGGAATTTCCTCGACCGCCTTAATTCGGGAAAACAGTCTACATACGTACAACCCACCAAGATCACGTGGGCATGGGACATGGAGCAGTGGTAATGTGCTAAGAGGTCCAGCGTCAGATTCTTGTAGGGAAAAGGGTCTCCAGCCCTTGCCCTGTGCAGCTTAGCTACATATCAAGCGTTATATTGCCTCATTTAGTTCTGGAAATAGTCTTATGAGATCAGGGTCATTAAACACATTTTACAGATTTTTTTTTTTTTAAAAGAAAATAAGCCACAGACAAAAATGACTGCCCAAGGCCACGCAGCTGGCAAGAGAGGGCTTCAAACCAGCTTCTCTCTGGCTCGTTCCAAAGTCCATGTTCTTAATCACCACAGCCTATCTGGCCTGCCAGGCGGTACCCAGAAGGGCAGAGTTTTAACCCTAAAGGACCCAGGAAGTCTGATGGAGACAGGTTCTAGTAACCGAGGACCACACAATTCTATTTTATATGCCATTTTCTTCTTCTAAAATCGTGCACTTCCTTGACTTTTGTTAACATAAGGTAACTCTCATTATAAACTAGAAAACCAAGGTTAGCGCCCACAGTCTTTCCCAAATAGAAATCTCTTCATTTCTTTCTCTAACTTTTTATTCTGGAATAGTTTTGGATTAAGAAGAAAAGATGAAGGGATTATTAAAAATCCCTATGCCTCTACTCAGCTTTGGCCCACATAAACTTTTTACATAATCACGGCATATTGGCCCAAAGAAAGAAATGAACAGAAACAGGGGACTAGACAGATGATTCAGAGGTTAATTAAGCACACTGGCTGCTCTTGCAAAGGACAGGGGTTCGGTTCCCAGCTACCTGGGGTGGCTCACAACCGCCTGTAAACCCAGTTGCAGAGGGTCCTTCTCAGGTACTGCATACATGTGGTACATAAACATGCATGCAGGCAAGACACAAACACATATAGAAAATTGTTTTAAATACTTTCTCCTCCTCCTCCTCCTCTTGCTCCTCCTCCTCCTCTCCCTCCTCCTCTTCTTCTTTTTCCTCCTCCTCTTCCTCTTCCTCCTCTCCCTCTTCTTCCTCTTCCTCCTCTCCCTCTTCTTCTTCCTCTTCCTCCTCTTCTTCCCAGCACTTCTTTTACCTTCATTCCCCAGTGTTTTATAAATGCAAAATGGACAAACTCCCCCTTGGGTGTGTGCCCAACCCATCACTTACGCTACCCCACGTACACCATTTTACATCTCCTTAATTACTATATCACTCTCTCCTCCAGAAAGTCTGGACCGATTTGCCTTCCCAGCAGATGATGGTGAAGACAGAGTCACCTTGGACAAGAGCCGTCCCTCCGTTCACTCCTCAGACAGGATCAGCCCAAGCTAGAAAGAGTTAATAAACTTCTATTCATTTTCCCCATAAACCAGACTGATAACTCAAACAACTGCCTAGAAACTAAACTTCTACTCCCCTGGGCTCAGATTGGTACGAAGTCTCCTCTGAGCCTGACAGACAGAGATATTTGGGGGGTGGGGTGGGGGTTTGGCATTTCAGTCATGGAGTTACCCCCACTGAGTTTAATTTCCTTCACATCTCTCAGTAGTGTCTATTGAAACTTCCAGAAGGAAAAAGCGTTGAGCCAGCCCCTGTTAATGCATGCGGCAAGAAGGACAACAGCATGTGACAGCAAATAACATACATTTTTTTATGGCAAAAAAGTGTTGGGGGGTGGGGTTCCGACAAAGATGAGGTTAAGGGTCAAGCTGCTCCCCGTCTGAAGGTGAATGAGAGCCAGCACCTGCCCAGCATACCCGCTCCTACCCCTAGAACAGGCCTGTTTTATTTTACTCAGAGATTCTGTGTAGAACACTTCATCCCCGTGCTTAGAACCACTACCCAAGGTTATACATGGAAAAGAGGTAGCCAGGAAGGTTTAGAGCCACTGAGTCATGCGCCATGCCAGAGAATTCTTCTGTGCCATCCTGGCCTGCAGAAAGTAAAATGAGAGAGAGAGAGAGAGAAAGAGAGAGAGAGAGAGAGAGAGAGAACGAAAACAAGCCACTGGGCAGAGGGAGCGCTCTCCCATGCCAAGCTCAGCTTGAATTAATACACGACACAACCTCTTCAAGCGGGACACTGCTCTGAGAGTCTCTAACTGTAACCAATGAAAGCATCAGGAAGTGGAGAATATTCCAGAAGGAAAACAGCAGCCACGGGAGATATTTTCTTCACTCTGGTGTTTGCAGTCCTGTCACTCCGGTCAGGGCCACAGCTTCTAGTCAATGGGAGCAGTCTTTGAGATACAGGGTGTCCCTGTCACTCTCTCCACTCTCCAGTCAGACAGAACTATCTCCATAAGCTAGCACTGGCTATCTCCTGGGCCTCTTCGGTCTGCAGCGATCCCTGGCAGAACTCATCCCAGGTCTAAATGCTGCTCAGAAACCTCAGGTGGATCTGCCTTCTCTAGAGAAAAGTCTATCCAGGAGACAATCATGGCCCTTTCCTACAGGGTTCTCTGGTCACCAGAGAGGAGAAGACTTCAGAGGAGGGACAACACAGAGAACCTGGTGACTTTCAGATCATAGAAAGAATGTTCCAAATGTTCCAGGATCTAGTACCCAGCGTCTGATTTTTAAAGTAGGGTTGAGGGTGGGGTGCTCAGCTGTAATCCCAACACTCAGGAGGCTGAGGCAGGCAGTCCATAAGGCCAAGGCCACTTTGGACTATATGAAGAGGCCATGTCTCAAAATATACACACACACACACCAAACAAACTTCAACAGAAATAATAAGCACATATACAGCTCAGATGACTGAAATGTGATAAAGCACCACATTATATCTTAAGGGCCACCAAAAACCACACCGACATGGTAACTAGGAGGGGTAATTCATGTGTTGGTTATTTTGATTATAGTAATCATTTCACTATGTATGCATATTGTATGTATGACTATATATTTATGGATATATGTGGATATATATCATGTCATCCCATCACGTGTAATCCTTGAATAGATTCTATTTGTCAAGTGGACTTCATTGAAGCTCTAAAAAGAGCAAAATTAAAGACAATACCTTCTCTGGTTGACTGATGCTCAGCTTAGCAAGGCCCAACATGTCCCTGCGAAGAGAGGTAAAATCCTTAGAAATCAGAGCGCTATTGCTCACAGTCTTTTTTTAGGGAGAAATGGTGCACTTGTCTAAAATGTATGAGTCTATCTAAAGATTTTGCCACTGGATTCAGTCTTATCGACCGATATTGAAATGAAACTGGAATGCTCTGAATGTGTGGGGAAGTGGGCTCGGCAATGCACAGAATCTAATCAGAGGGTCTCTTCTCAAATACAGCTTAAGCGGTTGGACAACAGGGAACTCCATGAGTTCAAATCAGACCTCTTCAGGGTGATGCAGATGGTGTGAGGGGAGGGGAAGCCAGCAACTGCAGCAAGCTCCATGTAGGACCTCACAAAGATGCTGGCAGCTCAGGATCCAGCAGAGCACCCAGAATTCCACTTGGGACCATGTCATAGGAGAAGTAAGTTCACAACACTCAGGTTCTCAAGCTTTCTGTTCCAGTGACAGTAAGTGGGACATTAAAGACCCCAGGGTTGGCTTTAGGACAACTGCTAAGAAGATGATGACCTTAGGGCGTCCTTAGGGGTATCCTTGTCTGGGTCCCCAAATCAGAGAACAAGATAAGTGATTTAGAGACAGCCACACTTCTGCCCTTTGCAAACCACCAACAGGCATGTTGTTTTCAGACTCTATCAATATAAAGTAAATAACTGTGAGACTACTCCCATGTTTCTAATCTGGTTTCCTTGGTTCATCTGGTCTGCCTGGGGACACTAAAGAAGTACATGTGGCTAGGCACGGGAACATGGCTTCTAGGAAGAAGACCAAACCCTCCCCTTCTCTCGGGTTCTCCTGCTGCACAGAACTAGAGCTAGGTAGCCACCATATTTCCTGTAGACTAGAGAAGTCAAGGGTCCACTGTGAGGTATGACACCCTTCCGGAGATAAATGCAAGGGTGGGTAAAACCAGTAAAGTAGCACAAGATCCTAACAGTGCTGAAAGAGCCATGCAGAGGGAGCACAGTGGGTGACCACCAATCTAAAAGCTACTTTCTAGTCTTCCCTACCTATCCCAGAGGATAAGTGGGATGACTTACTTTCTGGGTTGCTCTCACTGACATGGAAGTAAGCAGGGAGTGGAGGAAAGTGGGAGAGCCTCTATGACAGTGGATTCTAGAAGCAGCCTGCCCTCACCACCCAGGCCATCCCAGGGCAGATGACAGACCAGTATGAGCTGTTGGGAGCTCTGAGGTGCTCGGCTCCTACACCAGTCTTCTCCAGAAGGGGCTGAATTTGGCTGCCCATGTTCGCAGAGTTCCTTTCGTGTGGACATAGTCCAGATGCCATAGTGTGGGCAGGTGTTATTCACTCAATAGCTGAAAAGCCTGCTATCAACCAGACATTGGGGACACAATGTAGACTAACCCCAGTCACCTCCCCAGCTTAGTGGTGAGGACCAATGTTAACTAAGCAAACATAATAAATATAGAAGTCCAAATTGGGATGCTCTTTCCAAGGGTTGGCAACTACAGTATAAGGTAGCCAACAAATTCAAGACAGCCATGACAGAGCTGGACCCTGCCAAAGAAACTTTTGATCTGCCCTTGACTCTGGATAAGTTAAGCTTCTTTCTCGGCTATGAAATGGGTCACCAAAGAGAGACACATTTCAGGAATTAGCTAACTGAAAACCCCCAATGACAGCTAGCTTGTGTTAGTAGAAGGACCTTCTGGAAGTTAAGACGGTAAGGCTCAGAGTGTCTCTTAGCACAGCCTAGAGACCCCAGTCATCTCTTCCCCAGCAGCCAGACCTGGGCTTTCCTCATCCCTCAGGAGACTCGGATAGACTTCTTCTTCCAGCTGACTCCAGCCAGAACCTCTGAGCACTGCCCTTATTACAGTCCCGGGTCTCTTTAAGCAGCCACTGCCAGCACTGTGGGGGATTCGTGGTGATTCAGCCCTGGCCCAGTGAGCTGGACACACAATTGCTCAGCCAGGATATGGCTGTGAGCCCATAAGCCGCTGAGAGGAGACAAAGCTGTTCTTGGGCCTTCTAAAGCTTCCCCTGACCCCTGCTGTGTTCGATGGGCAGGCATATTCTGTCCAGCCTCTATCCCCAAGGTGGACTAAGGCTGACTTCACTCTCTTGAGGGTTTGAAGGCAAGACAATTGTTCCTGCAGAGAAATCGGACAACTGACAGAAAAAATAAAAGAAGAAAGAAAATTCAGCATGTTTCTATCTCCCATCACAAAGCTTATCTGTGTGGAGGCAGTCTCTGCTCATGTTCTCCTCTTTGGATGGGGAGGAGGGGGCAGCAAAGGCACGTTATCAGACTCATTCAAATGTTCTGCTGCTCCTGGGAGCTCAGGAACACTGCTTTGCTGCCTGGCCAGTTTCCGTCCTGTTTCCAAGCAACCTGACATGCAATCCACCCATCGGAACCTTATCACAGAGTCAATGAGCCGGAAGGCGCTCAAGAGCTCTCTGCCCGGACTCCCTACACCAAAGTCTGTGGGGAGCCTCATGGAGAATGAAAAAGCAGGCACAGTCTTTGCTCAAGGCTTGCAATGACCCCAAGAAGAAGAGTGTAAGCCCAGGACTGGCGGTGCAGGCCTGGGATCCCGGATGCTCGGGAGACTATAGCACAGGGATCAAAAGATCAAGGTCTCTCTGGGCTAGAGAGAATTCAAGGCCAACCTGGGAACTTAGTGCCACCCTGTTTCAGGGACTGAAAATGGAAACTGGGCAGTAGCTAAGTGAGGAAAGGGTGTTTGGCATGTGGCGAGCCCTACATTCAACCCTAGGTGTGGGAGAGTGAGACAAAGAGCAGGGAGGGAGGGAGAGGGGGAAGGAGGAGAGAGGGAGAGAGACAGAGAGAAACAGACAGAGGGGGAGAGAGGAAGGAGGGAGAGGACCTAGATTTGAGCAGAGCTGAGACCAGGCAGCTCACTCTAGGACCTTGCCCACCTACTCACCTTCTTGTTTCATGGTATGGTTCACACAAGGTCTTGTAAGAATGTGCTCTGGGAAGGAAAAGCAAGCATGTCAGACCTCCCTTTGCCTCCCGTGTAGCTATGACCACTCTTAAAATACAGAGGCAAAGATCTAACAGCATTCCCTCAATTTCCCCAAAGCAGGAAGCAAGGTGGTCCTTCCTCTGTGTCTGCCTCCAGGCTACTTCTCATTTTGCTTGAAACCACTGCAGCTCCAGACTTGTAGACATCCCAAGTGCTGAACACCCTGAGCACAGTGCTGGCAGTGGCTACTTTAAGAGCCCCAGGGTTGTAATAATGGCAGTGATCAGAGGTTTGGGCTGGAGTCAGCTGTGAACTCAGAGTCACAATGTTCCAAGCCTGCTTCTCAGGAGGACCTTAGACAGAAAAGCCTGCGTTAAAAGTCAAACTGCACTGAACACCAACCGAGGACGGCTATTACTGTACATATACCACACAGCAACAAACCTGACTTGAAAAGCAAGTGTGCAGGGTCCTCTTTTCTAATGAAAATGGCACACATCTGTATACTCACAATGTCACAGAGATGCTAAGAAAGAAATGGACAGTGTCTTGCTTTGAGAATTTGGCACTTAATTTTTAAAATTGAGAAGAAAAAACTCCCTCCTTTAGAATACAAAAAGTGAGTTTAAAGAGCTAAGCAAGGCAATAGCTGACCTCCTCTGGGTCCTTTCCCCGGAAGGTGCCTGACCAAAAAGCTACTGAATGCTGGCCAAGAACGGGTACCACAGCTGGGCAGTGGGCCACGCCCAGAGGGCAGCCCACCCCCTCCCTTCACACCACAGGACACACAGGCCAAGGGCCAATGATCCCCAGGCATGAAACCAAATGAACAAAGAGGTTACACAACTCTGTAATCACATGAGAGCCAAGACAGGACCTGACATCATAAGCCCACCAACGTCTCCCCGCCCTTTAGTGTGAGCTCACAGGGTAAATAAACAACCATGATTAATCAGATTATAAATATATAACAATAAACAGCATCAACATAATAATAAACTTCACAGAACCATACTTGAGTCCATAAAGTTAGCTTTCTGCCAACATCCAAAGGGGCAAGGGGCTCAGGGGGATGTATTAACTCTTTCCTACTTTCTGGAACCCACTGCGTGTCACCCAAGATTAGCACACCTGTGGCCATGGCCCTGCAAGGTCAGCTTAGTGGAACTGAAATGTGAGCGAATGCGGAATGGCTGTGGACTGGGACAAAGTCCAAAGATGAGACGGCAAAATAAAAATCAAGAGAGGAAAGAAATGAGGACACTTGGCTGCTGATTTGGGTAGAAGCAAGACTTCCTCTTTGTCCCAGATCTGAGGTGGAGGTCTTTCAGAGTCCTGAAAACCATGGCATGCATATAACTTAAAGACACATTCAAATCCTATGAACTTTCTAGAATTTTCCAGAAGCTCAAACATAGCATACATCAACAGGGCGAAAGCAGAGGGTACAATATTGATAATTTCTTGAGTCCAGATTTTACTAACAATAGCCAGTGATTGTACATATCCAAATCACAGATACTCTACCCAGTGACTGACTGCTGTTAGGGAACTCATCCACCATGGCCCCAGAGGTGGATTATCCATTCTGTCTTATGGATGGAAATACCAATGTCATAGAGCCTGGTGATGGTAGAGCCACAGCTCCAAACCCACACACTAACTTTATACTGACTCTGCTTCAGGTGAGAGGCTTTTACACAATATGCTTAGCTTGTTTCCAAGATGGGAGCCCCCCACAGTTGTCAGGTTTGGAAACAGAACCTGGAAGGGCAGTAACTGGGAAGGAGGAAAGGCGAGACCTGGTCATTTCAGCAAAGTAGAAATGACCTTGCTGAACACACAGGGGGACTCGGCCATTGACTGTGACACCAGGAGCTCACGCCAGGAACAAGGAGCTGCTGCCAGAAACAAGCTGAGTCACCCCCCAGCTCCCACCAGTTGCCACATTGTCCCTCGGAAGACCTGAGCTTTGGAAGGCAAACACAGATGGCAGGACCTTGACGTTCTCCGGCTCAGTAAGAGGGACCAAACACACAGGGCACACAGTGATGCTGTGCAGCAAATCCATGCATGGGCACAGACGCACTTGGGGGGAAGGGGTTGCTATGGGTGGGGCAGACTACCTGGTGAGGATGGGGACAATGGCCTGCTGGGTGTGCCTTTCCTTTGGAATGGTATGTAAGTATGTCCAAACCCTTCAAAAATGCATCTATTAAGTACATGCAACGTTCACATAGCAATTACAGCTTAAGAAAGGCGGCGGTGGTAAGAGCTATACTATACTGTGAATGTTCTTATTGCAGCTGAATTATACTGTGCAAAATGGTTAAAATTGTAGATTTGATATTATATGCATTTTGCCACATCTAAAACGGAAGCAACTCCCTATAAAGAGCCTCTGCCCTTATTCAATCAAGCATGAGACGTACGCGTGGAGCCAGGGCTCGGGCTCTGTGACTGCTGGGCTCAGAACTGGACGTTCCCCTAAGACCCTCAAGTTTATACAGTCATGTTTAGAGAGAGGGTGGGGCAGGCGGGAGGGAAGGAAGGAGGGCGCCAGCAGCCAGCTGCTGGCCAGGAGCTAGAGCGGCCTCCTGGGCTCAAGCAGCCAGAACCCTGCAGCCCCCTGGCCTCGGCCCACCTGGCAGGCACCATGGCTACTTTCATGAGGCTGGGAGCCCAGTGTCCTTGGTCTGCATTAGAGAGTCAACAACCATTTATCTGGACCAGGCGAACAAGGCGGCGTCAGTGGCAGAACTGACAATATTTAATGACTGGGGGTGGGGACACTTTGTAGGTTGGAGGAAGGCTGAAAGGAAAGGAACCAGAGAAGGAGCTGAGAACTCCAGGGGGAATTCTGTGTGGGGGTGGGGCTGGGGAAAGAGATAAAAGGGGCTGTAAAGCAATTTTGACAGGTTAACAGACAGGTAATATTCCAGCAGTGTTTACTTAACCAGGCTAGCGCTTCATGCAGAGCAGAGGAAGCTGGGGCACGAGAGCCTGGGCAGCCGAAGTCTGCAGGCAAACAAAGATCCAGTCAGAGAAAACCAAATACAGCCAGGCCCATGCTGGCAGCCCTGTGGCCTCTCCTCCGGCTCGGAAGCCACCCGGAGATGCTTCCGGGACACCCATCTGGGAGAGAACTTCCATCCTGGTTCTTCCAGGTACCGCCACGTGGAACACAGCCTGGCTTCTAACTGCCTGGTCAGACCACCAGGGCCACGTGTCCTGCATCCTCCCCACTTCAATGCAAACCGGCTCTGCGACTCATCTTAGAAAGCTGGACTTGGAGCCAGGTTTCATGGCCTAGGCCTGTAATCTCAACACTGGTAGACCGAGGAGGGAGGGCTATATATATTCAAGGGAGGAATCACATATGCAGCTTGAGATAGTTAGTGGGACCCTGTTATCTTAAAACAAAGCAAAACTCAAAGTAATTCAATAGCTAACTAACCAAGGAGACATGGCCCCACCAGGGTCCCAGGGCTCAGAATATTTACCAACAATGAAATGCATGTCAGCTCTAAAACTCCCGTCTACATCACCCAGATCCAAAGCCCCATCCTGATATCTCTTCACTCTCATATACTGGGTGAACTCCAAACTCTGAGCCTCAATATCCACATCTATTGAACAATACAATAACTCTTGCCGGGTTAGTATATTGTTAATGATTATGTATTCACGTCACTGATGCAAATAATGTGTAATAATTATGAAGAATAAATAACATGCAGATAAAAGGAATAAATGTGGATTGATGATAGGCGGTACCACATGCAGCTTAGGTTCCTTCTAGAAGTCTCCACCACCCAGCGGGAAGGTGATGATCTGAATACAGCAATATAACCTATAGACTTAATCTTAAAATCTGTGCACATCATTTCATGGCAAGACCGGCTTTCACAGAATAAAGAAAAATCTCTTTACAGGAACCAGAAGAGGTGTTGTGCTGACTGAGGAACCAGGGAAAAACACCCAAGACACCCCAGTTCTCTGAGGCCCTGGCAGCCGCACTGAGTAACTGGATATGGCTCCATGTTCATGTATTTCTCCGAGAACATAAAAGTGTTCAAAGCCATTGAACCAGCACTCGAGGGGTGCCAAGATTATGACTTCATTTCCTACAGGCTTGCCTGCCTCTGTTACAGGACACTATTTTGAGGTTGGATTATATATTTTTAGGTTATTTGGAAAATCATTGTGGCTTTAAATAATAAAATTCTGAGTGACATCTGTCAGCCTCAATTACTCTGAGCCTGCTAAGCAGCGTTTTCTTTCTCTTTCTCCTCCCCCCTCTTTTTTTTTTTTTTTTTTCATTTTTAAAAGTGCAATGAAGTAAGTGTTACCCAGAAAGGTTTGCAAGAGTCTGCAAGGTTGTGTATTAAACACTTTATTGAAACTGGCCCCAAGGGCTTACACTAGAGTCCCAGCTACAGGCTTGGGATGGTACACACAAGGGCTGAACTTGGTAGGAACCACAGGGCCATCTGGTCAACCTCTTCATTGTGCCATCAGGGAAGTAGAGACCCATGGCCTCATATCCATAGTTGGTCACAAGGAAACCAGGACACAATATAGGTTTCCCCTAGGCTCTGTTCAGCAGAACTCTCCAAATTATCCTGGGGACTCATCATTTCTTCCTGTTCCATTGATGAGGTTCCCAGTGGTCGTACCAGCCAGCAACTCACAGATGTCTTCCTTCATCCCCATGAACCTTTGCCCTTCCTACTTTAGTTTAAAGATTCAATCATTATCCTTACTTTGAAAAGTGTGTCTTGGTTTTTCATCATGTGAGTCTTACCTTAAAAAGCTGTGGTGGTTTGGAAGTCCCATTAGCAACATAAATGGGGAAATGTCTGAAAGCAGACACCATGTTCTTGAGAGGTCAGGGACCCTGTACTCAACATCTCTCCAAAGCCATTCATTCCACCCCCACCCCCATTCACCACCACCACCAAGCCTTCAGAATCTAGGATTGTTAGAATTCCCTGTACCAGAGGAAAATATGTATGCACGGGAAAGTTGCATCCAAGAGCTTAAAATTAATACCTATGTGTGCAAAAAGCACACCTGACACAGCAAATACAAACGAAGAGCTGTTAAGAGTCAAACATTGGCTGAAGAGAGTGCTTAGAGATTAAAAACACTTACTGCTCTTGCAGAGGACACAGTTCATTCCCAGCATCTATGTCAGGAGACTCAAAATTATTTATAACCACTATTTCAGGGAATCTGGTACCTCAATCCTACATGGGCACACACATTCACATGCATACATAGACATGCACATAATTAGAAATGAATTAAGTCTTTAAAAACATTTGAAGAGTTAAACACAACCTTTCTTGGCAGTCAAGGAAAATAAAGCTAGATATTAGACATGAAACCTGAACCCAAAAGCTTACATACAACAGACCTAGCTACAGGGCTAAGGTGTTACGCTCTAAAGCTCAACAGTATAGGAAGCAGAGAAACCTGTGAAGAATCACAGGGGCATCTGGTCAACCTTCCCATTATACCACCAGGGAAGTAGAGACCTATGGAGCTTTCTCTGATGTAACCATCCAATGACAAGATTCTGTTTACAATAGAAGGTATAATCAGCATGCATACAATGTTGGAAATTTTGTTTACCCCTCAATGTGAGTCATAGTTCCATACTTCAATGGCCAGAACAGAAAGAACAGTCACAAGGATTGGCTGAAGATATAAATGAACATCTAAGGGAAGTCAGTTGAAAGAAACTATGGGGTAAGTAAGTATGTATAACACAAGTGATACAGACTAGAAACAAATCCAGGGACTTGAGATGGGACTCCCATCTAGAATGTTCCAGCCTTTGAACTACCCCTTCAAGGTAAAGACCTCTGAGACATAGCAGGATGAGGGCGGTATTGTGTACCAGATGTTACCAAAGAGCAAAGAGAAGGAGTAAGTCAATGAGACGTCTGTCCAGGGGCTCCAGATGAAGAGTGCTATTTTCTTGTAAAAAGTCTTTTACCTCTTTAGGAAGGTTTACTACTAGGCACTTTATAATTGTTTTTAGCTATTAATGAGATTTTTATATTGATTCTGTACCCTGCAGATTTACTGTGAGTGTTTATTATATCTAAGAATTTTCTAGTAGCTTCCATCTGGTCTTTTAAGTAAAGACTCAGTTTATTCCTCACCCTTTCGATTTTTTATTATCTTAAAATGGTATTTACAAGTCTTACTATCATTCCAATATTACATCTTACCCATCATATCCAATGTTTTCAGAGTCTACTAACTCTGGAGGAGGTGAACAGATCCTATATACCCTTGTCCTTGCCAACAACTTATGTCTAAAACTATGTCACCATGTGGCCATTTGTTCAGGCTAAGCAAGTCTAGTCTCATTTCCAGAAATGTAGGGAAGGTGGCTGGCCAAAAGGCAGAAACATTAGGCCACACCTCAAAGCTCTCTGTGTAGTGAACAGTGGAAATGAGCAACTTCACAAGGCAGCCTTCAGTGAATCCACTTTCCCCTTGGCAAGCTTCTGTTCCCCATCTAAATACCAAAACTCCACCTGGAAGTTTCCAGGCAGCATGACAGGTGCTGAGTCAGGACAGGAGGTGCTTGATGCTTGCAAAATGAAGATTGTTTCAGGTGCTAATGGATTTGCTCTATAAAAGTGGTGTAAGTGGTAGTCCACTCAACAGAGGATCATTCTGCCTTACGAAGGAGAAAAAAAAAAATCTGCCACCTGCTACAACATGGATGACCCTTGAGGACATTAGCTAAATGTAGTAAGATTGCCACAAAGGAACAATTATGATATGGCTCTGCTCACAGGAAGTCCCTAATCAACTCCCAGACAAAGTGGAGTAGTAGGTGACAGAGTCTTGAAGGGGAGAGACGTCTAGAAAGTTAGACTTTAATAAGTAGAATTTTGATTTTATAAGATAAAACCCCATCTTATGGATAGGTGGTGTGATGAAGTCACATGACTGTATTGAATAGAATGTTGAAATGCCACTGTACTGTATACTTAAAAAACAGTTAAAATGACAAGTTTTATGTTGTGTGTATTTTACCACCACTAAGCTCAAAAAAGTGTTTGCATGTGTGTTTACATGTACATGTATGTGTACATGAGCAACTGCACATATGCACGTGTGGAGGACAAAGGACAGTCTTAGGTGTGTTACTCCTCAGGTACCATCTAACCTTGTCTTTTATAACAGGGTCTGGTCTGGAGCTTACAGATAGCCTAGGCTAGCTAACCAGAGAACCTCAAGAATCCCCCTGTCTCAACTTCTCCAGTGCTGGAATTGGAAGTGCACACACACTTGTCTGATTTTTGTTCAATATATAGGAATTATACATTGGTTATATATAAGGTTATAAGGATTAAACTCAAGTTCTCATGCTTGCAAGACAAGCACTTAACTGAGCCAGGTCCCTAATGTATCACTTCTCAAACTACCTTCTCCACAACCCGGCAAGCACCAGGAAGGAGACTTCTTTACTAGACATCACCTCTCTGTCCAGCACACACACAAGTCCAGAGGTTGGCACAAAGGGCTTTAAGTATTTCAGGGAGCTTCCATCACATTCTGTGGCCTTTTTCTTGACAGTAAGTTCAATTATCTCATCAACCTGGGCAGCAGCAGAAAAGCAGGAACTAAAGAGAACCATATTTGATACCCAAAACTCACAGGCAGACACTGAAGGAAGGAGGGAGTCAGAGAACACACACACACACACACACACACACACACACACACACACACACACACACACACACAATCAAGAAAGAAGAAATCCTAAAGGCGAGGTAAGAGCAAGACTCCCATGCCAGGGCCACCAGCAGAGAGAATTCTAGCATGAGTCCTAGCTTCCAGGGTAGGATGGAGGTAGGTTTCTGGGCATCCTCCTTCCCTACCGCTGGGCAGGCAAGCAAGGAAACACACATCTCAGTCCTTTTCAGAATAAGAAAATATTTCACAGGATGGAAGGGCAGTAGGCGTTTAAAACACGGGCTGTAAATAAGCTCCAAGGTCGGTTTTGTCCTTAGAGGAAATAAAATTTATGGTTTGTCAGATATGTAGAAAAGAAAGCCTTCAGCTATGTGGCCAGATAAAGACCAACAAATGTGTAAAGCATCAGAGCATTCCAGCAGTTGAAAGGTCTTAGGATCCACCTAGGTGCATTTTAACCTAAGCCAAACCTAGAAATACCTCTGCAAGAAGGTATTTCCTCTTGGTTTACTACCTGGGCTTGTCTGTGAACCACAGAGCTGCGAGACTCACCCTGCCTTCCTGAAACATTGAGGCACTAGACAGCCGCTTCCCTGGAGGAGTCAGAGAGAAGTGTTGACTGGGATGTGAGAGACAGCTCGCCTTCCATGGTCCTGGAAATACTTGAGTCTGTCTTGGCTTTCATTGACTACAATGTGGAAGTGTGCAAATAAGACCCTGGGGCACACTTCCGATGATTTGTTCTTCCAATAATGGGCATACACACATACATGGGTTTTTAAAAAAAAATCACTACAGGTTTATTTTATGCCCAACTAGTGTAAGGTATTTGTTGACAAGGGTCTCAGTCAACAGGTCACTCACTCAGACCCAAGTCCCCTCCACCAGAACACACCTAAAGCAAAGTCATGGATACACTGCCCAAGCTGAGCCTGGTGCTACAGGCTCGGAATGCCAGAAGGCTGAGACCAGAGATGC
>CM052710.1:7925961-8147166 GCA_028551405.1 Uromys caudimaculatus | reverse complement strand
GGGGAGGGGAGGAAACTGGTAAGAAAAGAAGGAGAAAGGGAAGGGAAAGGGGGAAGAGGGGAGGAGAGAGGAGGGGAGGGGAAGGGAGGAAAGGAAGGCGGTCCATTTCTCAGCTGGATGGGTTTTGCATGTCAGCTCAAACAGGCAGTGTAACTGAAGATTCACCCCAAACTGTGCTGCAGGATGTCCCAGAAAAGCTCAAGCCTCCCATAAGGTAAGAAAGAGTCTCAGCATGGCAGAATGTCCCTTCTGCCAGCTGCCAGCTCTTGTCCAAGTGACTCAACATATAATAGTCATGAAATGACCATAGTACAACTGGCTCTTACACATTGTGATTTCCAGAACACCATGGGGTATTAGATACCAGATACACTTGTGTGTGTGTGTGTGTGTGTGTGTGTGTGTGTGTGTGTGTGTGAGAGAGAGAGAGTGAGTGTGTGTGTGTATGTGTGTGTGAGTGTATGTGTGAGAGTATGAGTGTGAGAACGTGTGTATATCTGTGTATGGGTGTGAGTGTATGTGTGTATATGTGTGTGTTATGTGAGTGTGTGAGTGTGTATATGTGTGAATATGTGTGTATGTGTGTGTGAGTGTGTATATATCTGTGTGTGAGTGTGTAAGTGTATGTGTGCATGGGAGTGTGAGTGCGTATATGTGAGTGTGTGTTATGTGAGTGTGTGAGTGTGTGTGTATAAGTATGTGTGTATGTGTGTGTGAGTGTGTAAGTGTATGTGTGCATGTGAGTGTGTGTTATGTGAGTGTATATGAGTGTATGTGTGCATGTGTGTGAGTGTGTGTATATCTGTGTGTGAGAGTGAATGTGTGTGTGTGTGTGTGTGTGTGTGTGTGTGTGTGTGTGTGCGCGCGCAGAAGCCAGGAGTGAACATCAGGTGCCACCCACCTTATCTCTTCAAACAGGTTCTCACTGAATCTGGAGCTCCTTGGCTGACTACATTCTGTCCAATGAGGCCCCAGGATCTGCCTGTCTGCCTCCACCCCCAAGTGCATGGAGTTTCAGATATAAGTCCTGCTCCTTGGTTTGACCTGGGTGCTAGGGATCTGACCTTGGTTCTTCAGGGTTACTTTACCCACTGAGCCATCTTCCGGCCCTACATAGGGTCTTCTTACAGGAAAGCCCATTCTCGATGGTCCCACTCACGGCCCAATTATCCCTCTCTTAACATCATCAGATTGGACCACAGCATTGGCCATCCCTTTAAAAACTACAAACGATGCGAGCGGGGCAGATAGATGGCCCTCTGCACACTTTCCATAGCACCCAAGCCCTTCCTGCACAACAAGGAAGCTGTGTGCTTGCTGGTCTTCTCCACTATGATCGGTCCCTGCCCTCTAGTCCCTATGGCTCTTGCTAGTCTGGCTTCTGAGAAACCTGACTCTTATTTACCTAGTCACCATCCTTGTGTGGTCACTCTGCCTTAGGTCACTATGAACCTGTGTCTGATACAGATTCCCAGGCCTAGCTCCCCACGGGCTGAGTCTGTCTGGGCCGAGGCTTGGGGTTGGTGCATGAATAAGCAGACAGCTGAGAGCCAGCCATCCAACCTGGAGACCATGGGCTACACAGGCGCTGGCATGGGACCCACTAGACTGAATGACTCCATGTGTGACTGGTGTCCTTGACACACTGAATTTGTAACCCGGGCTGTGGCCTCCTTGTTGCCTTCTCTCTACTCTAGCCCCATGGAGAGCATCAGATTCAACACACTACAAGGAGTGTCCCGAAGGCTTCTAGAATGCTCTTGTGTTTCACTGACCTTCCCAACATTCAGGCCACCACCAAGAGCTCAAAGCTGGGCAGTCATTCTGTACTTCTTCAGCAGCGCGACTTTCTTCTGCCTCCCCCCTGTACACGCCCCCTTGATGTAGCCAAGTCTTTCTCTGTTCTCTGCAGCTGGCATTTCCCCAGACAACTCAGAGAGAAGCAGTCTTCTCAGCCAAAGCCCCTCCACCCCCGCAAGTCCCTCAAGGATGCCTGCTCTCTCAGAAGCCACAACCAGGCCCTCTCCATTGAGGGCCCATCTCTTTATAGCTTCTCTGTGTTGCCCCTTAATCCATAACTCCCCAAGTCATCCCTCCTTGAAAACTTGGGTGGGCCCTACCAGCCACCCCAGCAGCCAATGACCCCCTCCCTGTAAATGCCCAGTTTCCTCAGGGCCTCACAGACTCAGGCTGCTTTCTGTCTCATCTAGCGGTGCCCATGTGATCGCAAAGACTACTTCACTACTGACTACTACACCCTAGTACACACCAAGTACCAGTCACTGCCAAGTGTTTTAGCCTTGACTCCTCCAGTGCCCACAACTGTATGGGTTGAATGTCAAATGACCATCTTACAGAAAGCCAATACACCGAGCTTAAACAATTTGCCTAAGAGCACAGAACTACTGACGAGATGGTAAACACCTTGAGGAGCAAGGTGCACTTACACCTCTCTAGAATCTTTGGTAGGCACTTATCCACCTTGCATGAAAAATGGTGGTATGGTTTCAATGTGACATGTCCCTCCCAGGATAGGGCACTAAAAGCTGGCACTGAGGGTTATAACCCGCCTTTGCTTCCCATCTGCCACCATGATGTGAGCAGCTGCAAGGCTCAGCCAGCATGGACCACCTCCATCACAGCCCCTGTGCCTTCCCAGAGATGGTATACTGTATCCTCCCAACTGTGAGCAAAACAAGCTGTTCCCAACAGGTATTTTGGTCACAGCCGTGAGAAAAATAACTAATGCAGAGGGGGGCTAAAGACAGTGAATGTCAGCTTTGCGGTGTGTCATCCTGAGTCGTCTTCTGGCTCTGTTTCCATCTAGACAACCCTCCTGGAAGCTCCTCTCCCTATGACTTGCCTTGAGTAGTAATTGAGGTTGTGGGATTTAGCTCAGGGTCCAGGACACAGGAAGCATCCAACTAATGACCATGTCTTCCCGACACCTGGTCCCAAAGCTCACTCCTACACCCCCCCCCACATGTACATACACATACACATACAGACCGGCACATGCATGTGCTCACATATATACACACGCAGTCTTCTTAGGTTCTCCATCACAGTCCTTGGAGCACTGAGTCACGAGTCATCCTGAAGGTTAGAGCAAGGGGCCCCAGTGGAGCCCTGGAGTAGGGAGTGGTCTGTCACCAGGCCTAACGACCTGACTCCCCTCTAACCCCAGGACGACTTGACACTGAAACATAGGAAACTCGGCCGCTTCTGCCAGTCCCTTCCGGGAGCTTTTCTGTCTCCCTGCATGCCTCATTTACTGTACAAAATAGAAAGCACAACCCTTGTGTTTCTGCTCAGGTATTGCTCATGCTTTTTATTTAAAGTCCTGCATGTATCTGCACATGTGCATGCACGCGAGTGTACACACACACACACACACAAAGATTTAGTTGTAGGTACACAGACTACAGCTAAAGATAAGTCCAATTATAACCTATTAGCTCTTTAGTTTCAAAACCACTCTAAAAAGTTTGCCAACTGAACCCATTCTCGAAGTCAGGCACAACAGTGCACAAACCCTGCGTGTTCACACCCTTTGCTCTTGGCTAACCTAACAATTTGAATAATAGAGGGGTCTGGTGTCATTTCCCTACCGCCAAGCCACTGGCTGAGCCTGGTGGTACAGGTCTGTAATCCCAGACACTTGGGAAGCTGAGGCAGTAGGGTCATAAATTAAAGGGTTGACAGGGATTGACAACTAAACAAGATCTTCTCTCAAAACGTAAAATAAATAAATGATTAATAATAATAATAACAACAACAACAACAACAACAATAGTGCCCTTGCAGAGGACCTGGGTTCAGTTCCCAGGACCCTCATGCTGGTTCACGAAAATCCTTTACTCCAGTTCCAGGGAATCCAACGCCCTCTTCTGGCCTCTGTGTGTACACAGAGCTTAGAAATACATACAGGCAAGACATCCATTTTCTTATTTAATAAAACAAAAACTCTAGTTTCCCAGAGTAGTCTGTCCCTGGCAGTGTGAAAACCACTCCATCCCTAGTGTCCCCTTGTTTTTAGCAACTGGCTTCTGTCTACACAACTCACAGATCAGTTAACTCCTCGGAGGGGCCTGTGACATGTTCAGATAACCCCCAGGGGAGGGTATGGGGACAGAGAATAGTTCCCTCGTTACCAAGGACCAAGAGGCAATGGCCTAGGCCAGGAAAAGGCAGGTCAGATCATCTCTGAACTTTAAAATATTACCATCCGAAGAGCCAAAAGAGATCACACAGGGAAAACTAAAAAGAACAGCATAGTTCTACAATGCTTCAAGCCACTATCTCTCTGCTCATTTGTTTCTCTTCTACAGTTATCACCAGGACATGGGCTCCCAGCCCCTCCCTTCTCTGTCACTCCCAGCTCTGTCTTCACAAAAGAACCCCAAGTCCTCTCCTCCCACCCCTGTGTGCAGGGACATCTGGGGCTCATGATAGAAGAACAAAATCTGCAATAATGTTGCCTCTGTGGCCCAGGAGTTTTCCAAATGGTGGGAAAATGCTGGCCAAGCACAGAAGCCAATGGGAGGAACCAAAGCACGTCCTCTGGGTGCCAGGGCTCAGGCCTAGACCCACAAGTTCAGAAAGAAAGGCGGCCTGAGAGGGGATGCTTTCTGTCCCCCCCTCCTAAGGAATAGCTAGGCAACAGTGGAGACTCACAGGTAGCTAGACGCGCTCCCAACTCAGGGTGAAACAGAATGTGAAATTCCCGGGAATTTAAAACAAAAATCAATAAAGCAGCAGTCAAGCAATGTCGAAGTTGCCAAGACATGTTCAAGCCAACTCCACACTTCTAAGGTACATCAGCTCACTTCAGTGTAGCACACTAGAGGTGTTTCAACTTTAAAAGCAGACTTGGGGGCAGGGGGATGGCTTAGGCATTTTGATTAGATACTACCACCTTCTCTTTTCTCTGTAGAAAACTGACCACTCTGCTCCCCCCCAACAAAAGTGCCTTCCACAAATGCCCAGGCAAATAGTTTTAAATAGTTTTATGCTTCCAAGGATTACTGACCCCCATTCAGCCCATAGAAGAACACAGGAGGAATAAAAATCAATTTTTAAAATAATTGTTCTAACGACAAAGGGCACTGGTTTTCGATGATGCGTCTGTGTATTCAAAGCTCAAAGCCAAGCTTCAAACTGCGCAAACCAAACTACCAGCCATCCTTGAAATGAAACACGTGGAGAGGTGTATTCAAAACAACGCCCCAGCATCACAGGGATGACAGTGGTGCTGAGCTCTCCCCTGACAACCACCAACCTAAAGTTTATCGTGACAAAGGCTACAAGAAGAATACAAGTAAACTCTGAGGGGCAGGAGGGAAGCATGGGGTTGGTTAGCAGAAAGATGGGCATTGCTAACGGTCTCACCCTACTTCCTGGTTCTGTGCACATGCCAGCTTGTAGGGCTCCTCCCCATTTTACAGGTAAGTAACCCCCACTGTTAGTGTACAAAGACAAATGAATATGACAGACGAGAGCAAGCCAAAACCAGCACTGACAGCCAGGTAAACAAGTCACGGGATCTAAGCCACAGGTGAGATCCAGGGTCTTAGAAGAGGCCACACCCTAAAGTCACATCAAAACCTTACGGCTTTCTCATTCCAGGGTCCCCAGGGCCTCCAGCTAAGCTTTCAAAGGAGTTCTCCCTAACTCCCCACCTCCCATAGCCCCTTGCCTTCAGCAAGCAGAGAGGCTTAAGAAGTTCTCCTCTATCAGAGGGGACTTAAGGAACCACTGGATGGCTACTAATGGGCAAGGTCTCACAGCCCTTTCTTCCTTCTGATGGAGAGACAGGTATCTGAAAGAACTATCTGCCCAGGAAGACAAAAACACAGGCTAGGGGCTTCCAAAAGCCCCCCTACTAGACACCAGTTCAGTTTTGTTTAAACTACTGATACCATAGATCCCAAGTCCTCCAGAGCCCGCTGTGAAACTTGAGGTTGGATTTCTAGAAGTGCATTACAGGACCTCACTATGCTCACCAAATAGACACATTGTCATGGCAAGGGGTGGGGGAGGAAGACCATTAAAATAATCACCACCGCTGAAGGACCAGGGGGCGTTTTGTTTAGAGTATGGTTGGTAAGATTCCCCAGGTCCGAGCACCTCACCCTGCTGTGTGCTGATGGTAGGCAGAACCTCAGAAGGCAGGCTGCAAGCTGTGATAGATTCTCCAAGAGGCTCAAGTTTGCTATAGGCCCTGTCCATCCCTGAGATGGAAGAAAGGGTCTCTAGCTGTAACTCCAACTGGTTAAAGATGACCCACATGGAGAACACAGGCTAGGCAGAGGGCTGACAATGTGCAAACCGTGGGTATGAGCTGGATTGCTAGGCCCAGAGCGGTGTAGACAAGCATGCTGGCTGCTGTCATATATCTCAGGGGCTCCTTACTGCTTAGATATTTCCAGGAGGTCAAATGTTTCAGAGAGGGTTGACACAGCACCCTATGGGACTGAGCTTCCAAACAGATCAAATGTTCGGTGGCAATGCTCTCTTTTGTCCAGAGAGCTCCCCCAAACTCCCATGTGGCCCCAGACCACAATGATACTTTAAGAAGGATGGTACAAAAAAAAGTTTCACAGGAATGGTCTGTCTGGGGTGGGGAGCTGAGCTGGGCACTCCTGAGCCTGTCCCAGGGGCTTCTGTGCATCCCCCAGGGCTTAGCAATGGGTACCCAGTGTCACCCCAGAAGCTCTTCAGCAATTGAGGGCTCCCTGAGAAAAAGAGCAACTCAGTCGCTTAGCTGAGACACGCCTGTGTGTCAACCTTGCGTTTGGGCGTGAGATTTTACACGGTTAGATCTAAGATGCCATGTGCTGCCCATCAAAAAGAACATTCACCAAGCAGCTCAGGAAGTTGGCAGACCACAACCAGGCCATCACCACCACCACCACCACCGATAAGCTGACTAGCCTAGGGCGAATAGCTAACCTTCTCTTAGTGAAGTACTTTATCTAAAAAGGCAGACAGGATCCTACCTTCCATGGTTAGGTACCGAAGAGCCCGAGTAGAACACCACCTGGGCATCATATGTGGAGAGTAGGTGGAAATTACTATATCTGGCCCCTTTATCTGTACATTCTAATTCCAAGGTTTCAGTCACTCAACCAACAGTGTTACCATGGCTGCATGAGCCTCTTCCTGATTGATTATACTTCGGCAGAAGACCAACATCACACCACATGCTCACACCATCTACCTCACTGCACCTCACAGAATCAATAGATGTGGACGCCAGATCGTCAATAAAAGACGGGGTGCTACAGATCAATAAGACCTCTGGAGAGAGATCACATCCACATAACTTCTGCCATTCCACAGTACTGCTGTAATTGTTCTGATATCAAACTAACGTTCATTTCTGACTGTGCCTCATCCAGACAGCAAGCTTTATCCGAAGGACACGTGTCCTGGAAGAATATTGGACAAATATCATTCAGTATTGTTCATAGTTCCAAGTGTCCGCAGAGGTCTTGAATTGTATCCCGGTCGATGAGGGGGACATCTGTATGGACAGTCATTTATAGCATCCCAACCTAAAGTCCCCTAAGGATAGTCTTCCACAACTCTTCACAGAGAGTTATTCTTACCACAGACTGGCCCCAAACGCATTTATTAAGAATGCCAGCCCCACCCACAGTCAGGTTGCTCCCAGGAAGGCACACCCAGGGATGTACCAAGGTCTCACGGTTAGGCACATGGGAAGAGCTTCCATGTGATGCTCAGGCATCAGCTCCTCACCCCAGACAGACAGGAAATGCTGGCATCCTCTGGAGACGCTTGCTCCTAAAAGGATAGCTATAGAGTGGTCTGCAGAGCTGAGCTAACAGGGGGTTATCTCTTGGTACAAAAAGATGGAGATCAGCCCCAGTAGAGATTTGGGGATCAATTGCCTAGCCTAAGCCCTGGCTTCTAATGGTTCCTATCTCCATGGAGACTGACTCTTTTATAACATGTGTGTATGTCATTAAGAATAGACCATAGGGCTGGAAGGATGGCTTAGCCATTAGAGGTTAGGCTCACAATCAAAAATATAAAATAGACCACACTCTCTCGTGCTTTGTCAGACAGAGCAAAAGTGTCACCTCAGTTAGCAAATCCTGTGAGAATGAAGACATCAGTGGAGAGACTCAGAAAGCTGTGGTTGACAGCAGTTCACCAAAAGTCCCTCCCCATGGACACCTGACCCAGAAGAGGGCAAATGTGGTCACCAAGCTTCCAAAGCAGGTCCCACGGGGCTGCATGGCTGCTTCCTCTCATGGCCCATCCATAGCTGTCACTCAATACCATCTTCACCCTTCCCAAGTTGAAGGGGCTGAGTCACTCTTGTTCCCC
Source organism: Uromys caudimaculatus (assembly GCA_028551405.1). Lineage (NCBI taxonomy): Eukaryota > Metazoa > Chordata > Mammalia > Rodentia > Muridae > Uromys > Uromys caudimaculatus. The sequence continues at coordinate 8,138,808 of CM052710.1, read as the reverse complement.
TGATGGATGGCACTTCAACTGAGGCTCATTCACACCCAAGTGTCACCTCAGGCATTGCCTCGTGAAGCCTCTCCAATGAAAGGGCCTTTTCTTCTTGAAAGGCATCTGGGGAGCCTCAGCAGACAAGCATAGTCAGGCAGGATGCCCCAGAAGCTACCCCGGACCTACATCTGCCCTGGCTTGACCTAGTGGCTGCCTCTTCTTCTCCTCACAGCTCCACCTGCCTGGAAAAGTTCTCTACCTTCTGCCTGGCCCATCTAATGCCTAGGCCACAGCTCCTGGCTTCCAATTCCCAGAATAAGGCTTCTAAACACACACACACACTCAGAGAAAGACAGACAGATAGACACATAGATACAGACACACATACACACACACAGACACATGTATAACACCCACAAAACATACACATATCTGAAAATAATGGTCTTCACTAACACAGGTAAGACACAGTAGAACACACACACACACACACACACACACACACACACACACACACACACGGGGGGGGGGGGCGAGGGAGAGGTATGTATGCACATGTCACCTTGGCAGGTCATCTATCCCAAACTTTGAAGTTTCATTGATGAATTCCCCTGAACATACTCTGTTCAAATCTCCAGGACAGTTTCTTGCTCAGAGTCACCCCATGACCAGAGGAGAAGGCTCCAAGGCTCCAACTCAGACCACAGGAGGTAGGATACTGTGGGGAAGGCAGAGGGCTGTGGGAAGCCCTGCAGCAGGGGCTCAGAGTCTGCTGTTCAGATGTCACATCTGCTTGATCAGGCAGAGAACTTCCAGTCAGGGCGTCAGTACCACACCATCCAGAGATGACCACACAGGAGTTGCTGGGGTCTTGGGCAGATTAAACAGCAAGACCTAAGCAAGGCTCTTATCTCACAGAAAGCCTTTTAAGAAACTCTTGTCCATCCAGTAGACAAAAATCAACTCAAAATGGATTACAGAACTCTAATAAAAGGAAGAGACTGCCCAGCAACTCCCTGGCTCTTCACACTCACACAGCCTACAACTGAGATTTATTCCATCTTGAAAACCGAACAGCGTTTGTGAGTAGTCCCTGTCACTGGAATCAAGAGCTCTGTGGTGTGACTGAAATTGATTCCATCTCACTGATGAGAAAACTGAACAGCGAGCTTTTGTAAGTCCCCTGTCGCCAGGATCAAGAGCTCTGTGGTGTGGCTGAAGAGCCACGTTCCCACAGAGCTGTTCAGAGCAGTATGGACACAGCAGACATTCTGGACTCTCCTAGGCTATCACGGGGCCCACATGCTGCAGTGGCTAATGATGGTATCCTTTCTATTCCTGCCTCTCTTCCCCTGTTCTCCTTTCTTTCTTGAGAAGCGACATAGATCACAGGTGAGCGAGCCATAGGATAAAAGTATAAACTGTCTTTTTTGCCAGGCCTTCTGATCCAGGAGAAGCTGGGAGTTAGGCTGCAGGGCTAGAACAGCTGGTCTACGTTCCTCCTCTCCCACTGTGCTCCGCAGCTGGGGTGGGGTCACAACCTCCCTTAGCCCTGCCTCTGGGCACTGTGCTCCCTGCCGGAAAGGCTAGCTCAGGCCCCACACTGTGCCTGGCCCTAGGGGCAGGCAGATCTAGGAAGCACAGCCCAGCCCCCATTCCCCCACACACCCACCAGCCTTCTGCATTTGTCCCAGGGTCTTCCAGGGGGAGCAAGGGTCTGGTGCTGTGACCCCTGGAACTTGCCTCTCAGTCACTGGCCCAGGCAGCTGGGAAAGGCTCTGATCTCCACAGAGACAGAGAGGGCTTCTGGGAGAGGAGCCCCAAAGAAAGAGAGGCCTGAACTCAGAACCTACTCTGTTTTCCTGAGAACAGCCCCGTCTTCAGCTGCAAAATGAAAGCACTTCCAAGCAGAAGCATAGCTCCCCATTCGGCTTTCCCTGTAAGATGCAAATCCTATCACCTTCTTCCAAATCCCCCCCCCACCCCCCAAACCACAGCTTCAGTGAGACCGGGGTGACCCAAACCCCTGCCTCTGCGTATAGAAACCCCAAAGAAGGACTTGCTTAAAACAGCATCTACAAGCCAGCTTGAGAGAAAACCCTTGGCTCTGCTGGGGGGGGGGGGGGGGGGGGCTGTAAACGGAATGAATGAAGTGACCCTGCTCAAGGGTGGAAGGGGCACACATCTGTGCAACCAGCATAGATCTCAAAGAGAACTCAGAGACGTTTCTAGGGCAAACTCACGGAGGCTCTTTGTTTTGCTTTGCCCTTTGCAGGGTTTTACGCAGAACGACTGCAAATCTTCTCTAGAGGAGTTTCCAATCTCTCCTCCCTCCTGCTCTTCTCCCCCTCTTCTTTTTCTCCCCCTCCTCCTCTTCCTCTTCCATTCTGTGTTTAGCCAGCTTTCTCTCCCAAGTACAAACTCCTGACAAGAGTTCAGACTAGCCTAACATTTCTGCCCCACAGACAGTGATCACCAGGTCAGGATGCCGATGGTTCTAAACTGTTCTTTAGCACACTAGGTCGGCTAAGGAGCCACTGGGGAAGCTGCAGGGACATAGCACCGAACACAACAGCAACACCCCAAACTTCCTTCGCTGCAGGAGAAACTAGCTCTGAGCTCTGCGTTTGTGCTCAAGCAGAACGGGCAGGCGTCAGGCGCTGCGCCCCACCAGCAGCCAGGGCACAGTCGGGCGCCTCGATGACCACTGCAGCTCAGCCTGGGGCCGGAGGTGAAAGCAGGCGCACGGTGGAGCCACAGCGCCATCAAGTGGTCCATTTGTGAATAGTCATGAGACGCATGAGCCGGGCTCAGGGACAATGTCCAGGGTTCCCAGTCTCAACTGTCCCTGGAGAAAATAGGGCTGCCAAGCGTCCATTCCAGGACCTGGGGCAGGAGCCTACAGCCGGACACCATCTGTAAAGGCAAGCGACACCCTCCAGGGCTGACCTGGGATCTGCCCTGGAGGATGTTCAGAGATCCTGTTCCAACTCTGGGAGAGGTCATAAACCAGGGGCAGCTCTCTTCTCCAGCAATGTGCTCAGAGTCTACAAGTTTCTCAAGAGCTATGGGGCAGAGAGGACACCTCCCGAGTAGCAGGCCTGTCAGCCTGCCTGCATTCTGCGGGGATGGGGAAACAGAGAGCAAGGTAGCAGTCAGCTGTGAGTCCAGGCTGTGGGAAGGAATGGAGTCTCGGAGTGGGAGTTGCTGCCCTCAGCCCTGACAGACCATAGCTTTAACACTCCCTCCTGGAACTCGGCTTTTAATTCCCAGTGCCTCCTGGGACAGATCTGGTCCTTGGAGACAAATTACAGACCAGGAAGGACTCAAAACCCCAAAATAAAAACACATACTTTGCAAATAGAGAAGTGTTCAAGACCAGAATATATCTGAAGGCTTAATTATTTTCCTGCACATTCACAACTTTGATAGAATTTAATATGAAAGGCAAATTAAGAGATTATCAGTAACTATTAATTAACCAGAATAATTATAATACACTGTGGTTTTAAACAAAAATCATGCAACACTTTCAAATTCTTTATTTCTGAAATTTTCAACTTAATATCTTCTGACCACAGTTTCCACCAGAAAATAGAGTTGCAGACATGAGAGAGAGCAGAACTGTGTAAAAGGGGACAGAACAGCGGCATGCTCTCTGTGCTAGCGGGGTGCTCTCTGTGCCAGTGTTAGCTCTACACACATGATCTCTGTGCTAGTGCTAGCTCCACTGCACACAGGACCTTGTTCAACCTTCACCACAACCTCAGGAGACGGGATCTTTATGATATATATATGTGTGTGTGTGTGTATATATATATAGGAAAGGCAGAACCCAGAAATGAAACACCCTATCCCTGGCTGCCCACTGGAGAGGGCAAAGCCAGGCCTGGATTCCAGCATTGGCTCCCTGCTTCAGGATGCCATCTTCCCCTCCCTCCAGGTGGATTCATGTTTTATCAGACAGATTTGCACATTTTTCTAGAGGGAGGGGCATCTTTATAGACAAAACAGGCTAGAAATGCCTAGCTAGGTTGGGCATAAGTGGTTGTACAGGTGAGAGGCTGGGGCCTCCTTACCTTCAGGGTACACTCTGCTGGCTATAGCCACGCTCCCACAGCAACGTTCTGCCTCCCGGAAGTACCTACTGTGTGGGCCCCTTCCTGCTCTGCCTTCTGCAACTGACTTCTAGGCCAGTGTGCCCAGCTCGCCCTTAAAGCTGCCAGGTCTCAAGATTATTCAGTGACACCCCAACTGCCAAATACAAAGAAGCTGTTCTCACACACACACACACACACACACACCCCGAGGCTGGCAGCTCTGACGTTCCCACTTGCTGAAGCACACGTGTATGCTTGTGTGAGTGTAAACGTGTTGAGGGCATGTAATGCGTGCATGCATGGAGCATCTGCTGCTGCTGATCTCTGCCTTGGTTGTTGAGATAAGGGTCTCTTAGTGAACCTGCAGCTTGCAGATTTTCTTAGGCTGGCTGGCCAGTGAGCTCGTTTCTGTGTGTGTGTGTGTGTGTGTGTGTGTGTGCACGCGTGTGTGTGTGTGTGTGTCCTGTCTCTGCCTCCCCAGTGCTGGGATTACAGCAGCCAAGTGCACAGCACAGCCTTGCCTAGCTTTTAAGCAGATCTTAGGGACCTGACTGGGTCCTCCTGCCTCCACAGCCAAACACTGTACCCACCAAGCTATCTCCGCGAAACAGCTGTTCTCGGAAGCATCAGGACACAACAACATAACATTTCCTTGGCTCCTTCTCACTTTGTGGTCACTCTATGCTCACAGATCATCTGCTCCTTAAACTGTCAGTGTGCAACAGGGGAGTCACAGCACAGTGACAAAGACAGGCTTCATCCAAGTCCTCATGAAGCATGCCACATGAGCATATGCTGTCTGGACACCCCCTCTGGCTTCTCCATATAATCAGGACCACTCAGCAGAACAAAGCTGAGGGACCGAAAGAGCCCACACGTGTAACACCAAGGGTTAGCAGGATGCAGGTGCAGAACAGGGCTCTCGATGGCTGAGTCTTCATCAGCCCTGAGTTGGGTCCATCCCTCAGTGCTAGGCGCTCAGTGACCTCACCATCGGTGCCCTGTGGAATGAGATCACCCGGAATGCACCTTCTCTAAAGCTGATCTTGCCCGCACCTCCCTTTCCTTGCTAGGTAGGTCCAGCTGTCTCCCTGCACCCCGCAGAAGCACCAGAGTCCCCCTCCCTGCCCTGATGGGGTGCTAGTTTAGCCCCTGGATCTCTGACAGCCTTGCTAGTAAAGGGTCAGCATGTTGAGCCCATTTCAATTATCTCAGATTTTGCCATTTCCTGCTCAAAACCTGGCTTGGTCCACTCCCACCCTCAACTCCTCTCTCTGGTTTGCAGTTCAAGCCCTGCCACAGAGGTTGAGATCATCAGACCCCGTAGCCAGTTCATCTACCTTAAAAGCCCCCAACATCACCCACACACTCCAACTCCCCAAACGGCATCCGCCACCCTTCCCTTCCCCCTTTCTGCATGACGCCATGCTGTACCAGCTGATACTGAATCCCCATTTTTTTTTTTTTTTTTTTTGGCAGTCAACTTCAAAACCCCAAACAAAGGTCACCTCCTCCTATAAGTCCTCCATGATGTCCACTTCCCAGTCACAGCACTTTCGGACCCCTGCAGTATAACTGAGCTTCCTGTCTCTTCTCTGGGAACACGGACACCCCAAGGGCCACCCCACCCACCCAGCATGCCCTTTACCAGTTGTGGGTGTAGCAATGTCGTTATGGGGTAATAACAGACCACTCTGGGGGTGGCAGTACAGAGCCTGGAAAGAGCCAGGACAGGTGAAGAAAGAGCACCTCTCCAATGTACTTTTCAGTGATTGTTTTAAAGGAGCAGCTGGAATTCATCTTAAAAAGATATCTTATTTAGCTTAATATATTCTGGAGTCTTTTTGAGCAGTCTTTGGGAAAGCATTCTGAGCCTGTTCGTTTTCGCATCAGAGCTCTGAAATGCAGGCAAACAGCATCGCAGCTTGTGGTACCTAAGCCTTGAGTACTTTGGAGACATGCGTGCTTGTGGCTGTGGCACTGGGCAGCCTATCCCATGGAGCCTCTGGGAATACACACCCGTATCCCTTGAACGGAGCCCATAAGCCTCTCCCCTCTGCTAATTTCATTTCTGAGACAGGATCTCATATAGCTCAGGCTAGCTCAATCCTATGAAACCAAGGATGACCTTGAACTTCTGATCCTCCTGCCTGCACCCCTGAAGTGCTGGGGCTGTCACTACCCTGGGCTTTATGTGGTGCTGAGACTCAAACCCAGGGCCCTATGCATGCTAGACAAACACTCTACCAACAGAGCCATGTCTCCAGCCCCATTTCATCTCCTGGTACTGGAATTAATCAGCTTCCGGGAACCTCGACCTCAGGGTTGTTTAGGGAAAGGTTTTCTCAGCTTTGATGAACAGACAAACATTGGCCACCTTCCTCAGTCCTTGTAGGGAGTATGAAGCCTTAGCCAGAACCTAGGTATCCCGCAACCAGGGTGTGTGTGTATGTCCCCTCCCCCTCTCTCTCCCTTTCCCTCTCCCTCTTTCCCCCCTCTCATACACACACACACAGGCATGCATGCACACCCATGCATACACATGCATGCACAGCATGTACACACACACACACACACACACACACACACCAGTATTTTACTTGGTTCAGATCGAGCAGAATATACATGTCTGGTCAACATGCTTCACGTGGTGAGAAGGTGTTGACCCAGACGTTGTTTCTCTATGACATCATGACAGGTGTAGCCCACGGTGAGAACCGCACCACATTGTGTCTGCGGTCCCCGAAACTCACGTGTGGAATGCCTAATACTCGTGGTGGCGGGGTTAGGAGGAGGCAGTCAGAGGGTGGAGTCCTCGGGAGCAGGGTAGGCACCCTAATAAAAGGATCCGGAATGGTCCTGTTCCCAAGGACTTGACATTTTCACAGACTCTAGGCCATGGGAGGATAAACCACGCCTACACAGGGACACTGGGGATGGCACCTGTGAGGAAGGTAGGGAGTATCTAGGTCATTCCCTGAGGACAGTGCTTTCATTCTAGAAGGTTCTTCATCTGTGTGCAAAGCCAAGCCTCAATCGATTGGAGACAGTGAACCACTGCAGCATGTCCCGCCCTGCATGCCCAGGCCTGAGTCCAAAGCCGGTGTCTCCTCACCTCCCAGGGCCCAGCACATGGCTGACTCTAGAGGTGAGTACACTCTGGTTGCGTAGGAAGTGGAGGTGCCTGTCCTTCCGGTTACCTTCCTGGAAGGATTTGGGGAACCTGCAGAGAGCCAGAGCAGCTCAGCGTACGTACGTACGGAGATGGCTTTTCAATTGCCGTCGGCCCTCCCTGGGTTCTCTCGGTTTTTGAGATGACTTTCAGAACTCACCCAGGGTCACTTGGGAGGCATAGACTGCTTTCAAGGCACATTATTATTACTCTCGTTTGAAAACAATCACAAGGTAAGCCTTCCGTGGCAGGCCTGCCACACCACAGTCCAAGAAGGCAGGCATCAAATGCGATCAGCTCTGGTCCAGAATACAGAACCACAGCATGACTCAGGGGGGCTGACATGGGGCTCCTGTTCTAAGTATGTGAGAGCAGGAATCCTGGAGCCTGGTGGCTTGAGTTTGCTTCCAGGCTCTTCTATCAGCTCTGGGACACACCTCATTCTGCTCTCTCTATGACAGCCTCCTCATTTGTCAACCTGGAGATGGCCTCACCTGTTTTCAATGGATTAATAGGAGTGCAACAGGCAGCCTTCTAAAGTGACCTCGATGTCCCCTCCTCCTCCTTCACGAGGCAGCATGTGACATACCCAGCCACTCTGCATTCCTGCAATCACATGCCAGTGACAGCTTCTGGATGAGGTCTCAGACCGAGGAAGAGCAAGCCACTGAAGCCACTAGGTGGAGTCTCTGAGCCCTCTGAGTTTGTCTCAGGCCCCCAGTGCCTCTGCCTGAGCACTACTGAACCCCAGGGGTGCAGGAAGACAGGAAGGAATAGGGGTAGACATAGATGTGGCCCCAGGGATATCTGAGGTCAGCTGTCCCCAGGAGGAGCTGCCACCCTGGAAGCCACTGTGATTACTGTGTGTACCTCAGTCTCAAGGGTCCACATCACAGTAAGAAGATGAGAAAAATGTAGCCTCACAGACACTCGCAGTGTCCCAGGCATCAGGCAAGTGGTCTGCACATGTGACCTGCAATGCTCTGTGGAAGACAAAGCTGGGGTTAGTGGGGGGAGGGGGGTGACCCCACCAAGGGAACACTCATATGCCCTACCCAGGGTCAGGCTGGGTCCCTGCTGCTGCTACAGCCACCAATGCAAAGTCCCCAGTTACTACCAAGGGGCATCGCTGTGACCTGCTGTAAGTGAAACTCAAGTGAGACCCCTACAGGAATCCTCACACCACCCATCACCAGAAACCCCAGGCCCAAATGCTAGCGACTAAGCGTGACCATTGGAAGATGGAACAATGAGAAACTCACACCTGACACTGATGGCGGCCATCACTCCAGCCTGAGAGGACTCGCTTCCGCCAGGACAGGAGTGATGTGCTTTAACAGGGGGTCACGTGTCCACACAGACCCGGAACAGGGGAAGATGGACGAATAAACAACAGGTGGGAGGAGCAAGAAGAGTCTGAAGTAATGTCTATGATACACACAAGCACGCACACGCACACACGCATGCATGCACACACATACGCACGCCTCAGGAAATGGGGCTCACTCTCCCGATGATAGGACCAAGAAGAGTCTCTTCTTCTATTGACCAGAAAACGGAGATGGAAAAATAGCAATAGCAGTGTGCATGCGTGTGTGTGCGCGCGCGCGCGCGCGCGTGTGTGTGTGTGTGTGTGTGTGTCCTGATCTATATAATGAGTTCAAGGCCAGTTTGCTCTGTGTGTGTGTCTGGACTATATAATTAATTCCAGGTCAACTTGCGACACACATGGGAACCTTTCCTCAAAATAAAGGCAAAGCAAAAAAGAAAGAGGAGAGGAATCTTTGCACACGTGCCTGGGGTAGCAGCAGGCGTGTCTACCAGACATGCACATGTGCCCACACACAGCTACCACACCCACATGGGTGTGCACACACACACATTCCCACAGCAACCATCAGTCTTGAGAAAAGCAAAGTTAGCATTGTCACATTTTTTTTTAGATTTATTTCAGTGTATATTTTTAAATATATGGGTGTTTTATATGCATATATGCATATCAGGAGGGCATTGAATCCCATGGGACTAGAGTCAGAAACAACTGTGAGCCACCATGTAGGTGGTGGGAACTGAACTCAGGACCTCTGGAAGAGTGGTCAGTGCTCTTAACCGCTGAGCCATCTCTCCAGCCCCCATCTGACTTTTAAGAGTATGTGTGGCCAGGCCATGGTGGCACACGCCTTTAATCCCAGCACTCGGGAGGCAGAGGCAGGTGGATTTCTGAGTTCGAGGCCAGCCTGGTCTACAGAGTGAGTTCCAGGACAGCCAGGGCTATACAGAGAAACCCTGTCTCAGAAAAAAAAAAAAAAAAGAGTCTGTGTGATCTATTGCTGACCCCGAAGCTCGTGTTCACTGACAAACACTCCCTGTGCTTTATCTGAGACTGAACGTACAGATGACATTCCATGTGTCCCTATACGACACCCTTAAGCAACAAGCCTTAGACAGAGAGTCTCAATCTTACCAAGATGAGACCTGTGCGGCTGATACACACAAGCTCCACTAGGTGGCGACAGAGCCTGCAGACGTGCAGACCAGGGACTGAAGACCGTTTCCTGCCCCTGGATTTTCTTTTGTAAACCTTCCCTGCCTGCCAGACTTGTAATGCACTGGCCAGTACCTTTACCTTAGTCCAGATATTTGTGGGCATAGAAGGAAGGGACCTACCCGGACCTCTGCAGTAGGGACTCTAAGAGTAAGACTGGGGTTCATCTTTTTGGAATTAGCAGGCTCTTCATCCACAGGGCTTTGGCAGAAACTGGCAAAACGGCTTTGACTCCTGCCCAGACTCTATCGGCTCCTGCCCCTGCCCACCACACACTGGGATCCACTGTGATAAATCACTGCACTCCCTCCAGACAGACACAGCTTGCTGGGTTTGTCTTAAGAACACGTCAGCAATTAATGGATGGGTTAACAGTCATGTTCTAAGACCCCCATCTTTTAAACCTCAAATGCTCCAGCTTCAGAACCCGACTGCCCAGGTGTGAAGCCCAGCTTCTCCTACTGCACATGGCTCAGCTGTGGCTACACACACACACACACACACACACACACACTGGGAGAACCTAGAGACTGAAGCAGAGCAGATTAAGGAGTAAAAGTCACTTAAAAGAATGTGGGCTATGTCTCCTTGTCCAACCCCACATGCCCAGGCCAACAGCTTAGGATTCCTGAGCCGGAAGAGGCTCTCACCATGGCAACCACAGAAGCCTTAATGATCAACTGCTGTGTGCTGTGTCTGGGGTCTGAAAGAAAAGACTAGAGCTCCCACAAGACCTAGAATTTGGACCTGGAAGGGGTCCTCAACCAACAGCTGGTTCCAGGAACTCCCTAGAGTGGGTTATCTTGTTGTCGGGGCGAACACATAGCCCTCTGTACCCAAGGAGAAGCCACAGAGCTGTATAGGCAAAGTTATCCTCTGTCCTGGGGTTTTCTATGATCGACTGGAAGTTTCTGATGAACCCCTTTCAAATTTTTCTGGACTAAGATACCACGGCACTGTAACAACCGAAGGCTTGAACAAAGGAGTACAGAGTAGCTCTCCTCGTGGGTCAGGCCCCAGCTCTCTACTGAGGGTAGTCGTGTTGGGGCAGAGCAGAGCTATAGAGCTTCTGACCAAGGCTGGGTTGGTTTTCTCATGAGGGTGCCAGCCTTTGCCAGTCAGTAGCAAAAGGCGTCTGCACCCCAGGGATCTGAAGAACAGGCCCGCCTAATGTGACACTAGTCACGGGTCACCACAAGCCTTCTGCTAACAACCTCTCATTCATAGAGGGAAGAGGAAAAGAGAGACTTCCGCCTCTCTAACCTAGAACAGTGGGGTTCCGAGGCCACCAGGTCTATCACAGTGGGCGTGGGGTTTAGGGAGGGGCTTCCATAAACACCAGGTTCTGGGCCCTGTGCCACAGCTATTGAGCCCAAAGCTCAGTGGTGGACAGAGCCAATCCCCTCCAATTGACTAAGATGACATCAAGTTGAGGTCTAAGCTTCAAGGTTTCCCAAAGGCATCTACCATCAGCCCCAACAGTCACCAGTATGTTCTCTGTCATGTCTACCACAGTTCTTAGCGATGAGGTCTCAACTCTGAGGCATCTTGGGATGTTCAGGATCCACACATGGCCATCTAAAGCAGTAATGGGTACATGGATCATTTAAGATGATAAATCCAGAGGATACAAAATTGTATTCTGGTCAGCCCAGCCACCACAGAGGCTGTGGCAAAATATTTTACCCTAGCTGTGTCAGTGGCTTTATCTTATTTTTTCTATCTTGATTTGTTAGTTGATTGCTTGATCGACTAATTGATTGATTTGTTCTAAGAATGGAACTTGGTGCTTTACAGATCCTAGGCAAGTGTTTTACAACTGAGCCACACCCTCACAGCCAGCCTTGTTAGAGCCCCACTCCTGCCCTTATTCCTTGCTCACAAATATAACATCGTTTGAAAACCACCTCAAACACTTTGGATAACAGAGTAGGCATAAATATACTTAATAGTCTGAGACTTTTCTAAAGCACTGTCCAACCCCAGTGAGAAAGAGAAGGGCCAGATTTTCAGTACCGCAGGAAACTGGTCATTTATAGATGCATTTGTAATGATGCTACCTGGACACTAGAGGGCGCCATACCCTAAGAGTCTGGATGCCCTGGCCCTGGCCCTGGCCCTGAATGGGCTCCGCCTGAGGAAATAGAAAACTTAACAGGATAAAAGGTCCCAGATATCCATCCTAGCTGCAAGCCTCAGGAAGTAGGCTCACACCCAGCTGCTGGAGTGACCAACGAGCAGGTGCCTGAAGGACGTGCACCACATGCTTGTTGTACTTGCTCCCACGTATGCCAACCGCCTACACACCAAACATTTCCTTACACACATCTCTTTGCAACATTCCCAGGCTCCATTTGTCCACAGATGGGGAAGACAACTCAGTGGCTAAGCATTCATCTCCCATGTGCTCTGGGTTCCGTCCCCAGCACCACAGAGAGCCCACACTGACTTGCAAGCAGACAGGGAGCCGGCTAGGGAAGCCATAACCCTCTCCCACCCACCTGGGCAAGGCTGACATCAGGGCTATCAGGCCAACTCTGCAGAAATAGCACAGTGGAGAAGTCACCATTTGGCGCGGGTACAGGTATGGGGCCATATACTGAACTTTAGCACCCAAGGGCTCCTTCTTCAATATACTGAATAGTCTGAGACTTTTCTAAAGCACTATGTCCAACCCCAGTGAGAAAGGGAAGGGGTGGATTTTCAGTACCGCAGGAAACTGGTAGATTTATAGATGCGCTTGTAATAATGCTACCTGGACACTAGAGGGTGCCATACCCCAAGACTCTGGATGCCCAGGACCTTAATTTCCTTTTTATTTCATGGAGTCTCTGTCAAAATCTCCCCGAAATGAGAGTGGCACCCTGTCAACTGCAAGAATAGGTCTGTCAAAGCCTATTCGTTGACAGAGAACAGAGACAGAATATAGAGAACCATACGCTTTGCTCCAGAGAACACCCATCCAAAGAGCCAAAGAACCACCATTGTGGCCGTTCTGAAAGTGACACACTTTGCAACTAAGGAAAGCCCTTGACTCTGTTGTGTCAGTCTGCTCGTATGAACAACATGGCTGTAAAATGGAACTTCTGGTCTTGTTTTTAGTGAGGACCTAAAAGAGGAAGAAATGAACATGGAGAGGAGGGCCACATCGAAGCACTGGCCCCTGGGATAAAAGCAGCCTTCCGGCCTCACTAGCCATGGTAACTGGTATCCAGAACCCTGCTGTGAGGGGACCCTGACAACTGTCTTGAAGCCAATGGTCTAAGAGTGCCTGGAGGGCTGGGAAAGACAGAAGGCCACATGCAGGTGTCCCTGGATGTATGACCAACTTACAGCCTCTGAACACAATGGAAACCATAGCTTCCCACACACCCCAACTTAGGGACGCAGACCCCTTTAGCTAGCACAGTGGGCTGGGGGTTGTAGCTGGCTGCCCTTGCCCAGGCATCATGGAGGGTGCTAAGGATGGGGCCACATGACAGCCAACCCAGGGAAAGACCCAGATTCCAACCAGAAGGCAGGGTTTGCACGGAGAGCATTTCGCTCACACCTCAGTAAGGTCAACAACTTCTGAACCATGCTGGGGACGGTGTGCAGCAAAGGAGAGCCCCCAGAGCACCATGCATGGGGTTCTGGGGTAAAGATGGGGTTTTTGTGTGTGCTGTGGTTTTGTTTCCTAGCTTTAATGGACATTAAGCAAGGGAAAGTTGGAGCCTAAATGACCATGAATGTCTCAGGTGCTCAATGAAGTAAGAGGTGTGGAACCAAACACAGGACCAGCTCCCCTGGTGGCAAGCCCATCTCTCTCACCTGCAGCTCTGACAGACACTGCCTGCCCAGCGTTGTTCACAAAGAGGGCTGGGTAACCAGGAAACCCTAAGAAGAGGAAGAGAGGAACCGGCAGAAGAAAGGACCTGCCTGTGGATGAACGAAAGGGCTAGGCCACAGCACTGGGCAGTAGTAAGAGAGAAAAGACGATGATCTTGGGCCTGGGTCCCCAAGACCAAGACACAGAGGACTGCTTAGAACAAAATGACAGCTTTTGTCTAGGGTTTGAGGCTCTGGGCTCAGAGGATGAGAAGGAGGCCTGCACCCAACTCTGTGGCCTTCCCTTGAGTCTCGCTTGGGAACTGCTGCATACACCTGGCTGAGAGAACTCCCTCTCCGCCAGCCTCATTGGGTCTCAGGGAACCGCCTGAGGAGTTATCCAGCAATGTGGGATGGGGAACATGAATCAGCTCATGTGTTCCTGTTATTTACATCTTAAAAAGGTAGCACGCATGCACACACGCACGCACGCACACACACAGCCTCTCATTCCACCCTGTGTTAAAGCAAACCAAAACCAAAATAAGATTAATCATTAATACTTTAGAAACCTAAGACCCAGGCGCTGGGGTAGCCTGAGAACATAGCATCTTGTTCTCAAGGACGTGGGGCAGAAAACCCACTTCTGTATCAAAACGGGAAAGTGTAGAATGAGCCCTGTGTCTCTGTCACAGCGATGTGATAGGGACAGCCGCCAAGACTTTCAAGGAGACGCTGGGTCGGTTTCAGCTTAGGCTGCTGGCAACTCTCCTGCTCTTCCTCCCACGGGGCACACTAAGGGTCCTACTGCCCACAGGCAGCCTGCTCGTGTCCTGACACTTCCCAGATACAGCCCCTGCCCCCAAAGGAATGACCCTTTGGGTTAAAAGCTCTGCAGCCCCACCACAAGTTTGCACACAGACAGACAGACAGACAGACAGACACACACACACACACACACACACACACACACAGATAGAGAGAGACAGTAGTTCCATTTAGCCATCCATAAGCCAAGGCAGTTGGCTCTTGAGGCCGGGCCATGCACTTAGAAGAGGACAATGCAGCTTTTCTCTTTTGAGGGAGGTGTTTACTTAACACTCTGCCCTCTGAAGGCCGAAGAGAAGAGCCAGGAGCCAGGCGGGGAAGGGAGAACCAAGGTTCAGCACCCAGAAGGTATCCCAAAGCCAACTGCCCAGGACGGGAACATGGCATGAGCAGAGGGTGGGGAGACAGAGAAAGGGTTCCCAGGGACACTGAGCCTGCACATCCACTTACAGGAACAAATGGCCGTCGAGCTATGGCTGTGCGCCAAAACGTTCCAGGAGGCTTAAAAGACCTGGAGCTGGAAAGCAGAGAAGAAGGAGAAGATGGAGGCTGAGATGTGCCCGTACAACCCCAGGTTCCTGGCTGGACACTGTTTCCTCATCGTGCCCTGCTGCCCCATCAGAAATCCCTTCACCAGAGCCCCCTCCCCCACTGTAAACACATAGCCCTACACACAGCGGCTTCCAACCAGGTACCAAAGACCCAGTTGGGTCCGATGGTAAGCTAGAGAGAGACGGACCATAGAGCATCCATAATGCGTATACGTAAAGATAAATGAAGCCAGTGTACGGGGGAGACGCTAGGGTGGGAGCTTGCTGCAAAGTCATGAGGACCTGAGTTCAGAGCCTAGCACCCTCATACAGAGCCTGGTGTGAGTGTCTGTGCCTAGATCCTTGGGATGGGGATACAGAGGCAGGATGGTTGCTGGGGCTTGTAGGCTGACAGCCTAGCTCTAGTGAGAGATACTGTCTTAAAGGAGTCAGGGGGAGAGGGATAGAGCAGGTAGGGTACGTGACATGTCCCTCTGACCTCCACATATCCATATGGACACACACATACACAAAGCAAAAGCACCGTGTGCCTCGATGGCGACAAATGGGAAAGAAAGGGCCAAGAAACGGGACTGCAAACCCCATACTTCGCAATTCTGCAAACCCCACACATGGCCAGGAAGAGAGATCCCTGGGTGAATGCATAAAATAACCCTACGAACCACATGTCCCTCCACCTCCCTCTCGCCCCTGATTTCAGGTCATCGCCCCTTGATGAGCAATCTGCCGGCCACTTGCTCATGTTACATTTCCCACCTTTTTCTACCTAGCCAGTCAGGACTCTATACCAGGAACATGTGGCTCCTCCTGGAGGTCAACCATCCTGTGTGTGCTCCCCCATTCAGGCACCTGCCTCTCTGACAAACTCTCATCCCCCCAGTCCCCAGTCCCCCCATGTATTAGTGACTTTATTCACTGTTGTGATGAAAGCAACTTACAGGAGAAGTTGATGACTTTGAATCTCGGTTGAAGGGAGCTGCAGGGAAGGCCTGTGAGAGGGAGTGTGTGAAGCAGCTCTGGCTGCACTGCTGCATCTGTTCTCAGGAAGCAGGAGAGTTGCATGCTGGTGTCAGCTCAGTTTCTCCTTACAAGTCAGTCCTGAGCCCGGCCAGCTAATAAGGATGGCTAAGTCTTCCCTCCTCAGTTCAATCTCTGGAAAACTTCTCACAGACACACACCCACAACTGTTTCCTGGGTGACTCCGAATCCAGTCAGGCTGACAGCAAAGGTTTCCCCTTGAATCCTGGGTGACCGCTCTAAGAACGCAGCGGCCTCCCTCACCTGGAAGTCAGTGTTCTGGCGCATTCTGTCTGTCTGCGCAGCCTAGAGTCATCTCATGCTTCCTTCCCTGTGTCCTGGCTGGGAGCCCCTGGGAAGTCTGGGGTTCCGCCTACCGCACTTTGCTCAAGTTCCTTTCCTCTTCCTTTGCCCAAGCCAGATGTTCAATACCCTTTTGAGTCCTTGGGGTGCGGTGGGGATGGTGAGGAGGAAGAGGGTGGAAACAGGAGCAGATCGTGCCTCAGTTTACACACACAGCAGCCTTAAAAGTCACCTGGGAGAGGGGGGATCAGCTTCCACTTGCCTGATAAGCCTGGGAAAGGGTGCTACCAGCATCTGCCCCCCCCCTACCCTGGCAACCTTAGAGGGGCAGGAGCAAGGCCTGGGGGAGTCAAGTCTTTCCTGGCTGAAAACAAGGCTGGAACATGTTCCGTCTCCCACTTATTCTAATTGCCAGGAAACAGCTCTTCTCCCTCAGCCTTAATTAAACCCCAGAAACCTGGATGTAGGAGGTCTCATCTCTAAAACTGGCAGGTAAGGTTGGAAGCACATAAAGAGACAGACCAGGAAGTACAGGACAAGACCAGGCTCTAAGCCCTAAGGGCAGCCGCCATCCCTCCCAGAACATCCTTGGTTCCTATTAGCCTGTTTGCTGCCAAAAGTCCAACAGGCTGGATGCAGTAAGGGTTAGGGCCCTTGCTCACTCTCTGAGTTCCTCATGTGAACAAAGTCAGATGTGAAAGGCACAGACAGAGCTATAGGAGGTACCTCAGAAGGGTGGTCTGTCGGAGCCAAAAGCAAATCAGTCACCACCCAGGCACCTCTGTGCACAGTCAGCCTTCTGGTCCTTTGGATATAGACTTCAAAAAGCAACTCAAGGTAGCAGGGGGATGCTCACAGTTAGGCTCAGAGAAATAGAACCACCGCAAGGGAACTATGGTACAGGATAGGAGTTGCCAGCCCGTGCCTAAGAGGGCCAAGGGGAAGCCTCATTGAGGAGAGACAGACATCTAGGAAGGACATACGGGCTTCCCAGTCAAGAGATCTGTTTCAAATCCTGACTCTCTCCAGGCTGGGAAGATGGCTCAGTGGATCGAGAGCTTGCCATGGGACATAAGGGTCTGAATTTCTTTCCTGTTAAGACAAAGCCAGGGACAAGCACTTGTAATCCCAGAGCAGAGGATGGGGGTATGCAGTTTCTTAGCCTGCCAGTCAGTCTGGCCCAATCGGCAAGGCTCAGGTCCAGTAAGACACCCTGTCCCAAAACACAAGGTGGACTGTTCATGAGGTTGACCTCTGGCCCCTCTATAAGAATGCATGCACACACCTGCATGTGTGCACACGCATGTATACATAATAAGCAAGCCAGCAAATAAGTGACAGCTGCACACCAGCTAGATAGGAGACTCAGCATCTCAATGCCGAATCAAAGACAGGGACCACTCCAATGTCTGGGTGAGAAGGAAAGAGATCTCTCTCTCTCTCTCTCTCTCTCTCTCTCTCTCTCTCTCTCTCTCTCTCTCTGTGTGTGTGTGTGTGTGTGTGTGTGTGTGTGTGTGTGTGTGTGTGTGTGTGTGTGGTGTGTATGTGTGTGTGTATTTCTGTCTATCTCTCTGTCATCATCCCTGGGCCTCTCTCAGAATGTCCCAGAGGCTGGTATCCAGTAGCTACTCAGGAATGATTAAGCAATATGTCTCCTGCAAGAGCAGGCAGAAGAAAGGGCCTGGGCAGAACAGTGGTGTAGAAAGGCAAGATGCACATGGAGGACCAGCCTTGCAAAGCAACACTCACTCAACCTCCCCAAGAAAGCCTCTGTTCCTGCATGGGCACCATCTGCTATGCTTGCCTCCTCCTCAGTGCAGGGTCCCCCATGCCGACAATGAATGAAACCCCCAAGAGGGAGGGCCCCAAAACACTTAAAGGGGAAACATGAACCATTTGCTTCAGGGGGAAAATGGATACCACCAGGCCACTGTCACGCCATCTGCTTTAGACTGATGTGGACCACATGCCTCCAGGGTCACTGTCAATGAAAAACGAGGGGAAGCCCAGGCACAGAAGGAAAACCACACAACCCCTAGCACAGAACCCACTAGGAGGCGCTGGCAGACCACCAGAGTCAGCAGGACTAGCTGGGACCCTAAGCGGTCCAGGTCACCCTGTGGGGAGAGAGGCAGAGAGAGACCATTCCCACACAGGGGAGGTTCCCTCCTCTTTCTCCCAGCCCAGCTGCACCTTCTGGCTTCTCTGATGTCCCAACAGCTCTGCTGTGTCCACAGGTCAGAGGTCCTCACCATTTGACCTGGGGGTGGAGTGTCACTGCAAGCAAACGACCTGGAGTCCTTAGGTTGAGTGTGACCTGTCACCGCAGGATCTGCCACTGTGAAGCAAGGGTAAAGACAGGCTACCCACACAGAGATGCTGGCAGTCAGCACAAGACCATGAGGATGCCTGACACACAGCAGCCTTCAGCAGGGCAGGCAACACTGCTAAGCACTTGGAACAGTCTCTGTAGCCAGAGGGCTTGGGTTGGGGCCAGGTGGCACCACTTAAAGTGCTGTGTGATTGGTAGCAGCTTACTTACCCTCTCTGTGCTTCTTTTTCCCCATCAGTCAAACAGAGGTCACAACAGTGCCTACCCCTAAACCCCTGTGAAGAACACATGCACACATATGCACACATGTGTGTTGGAGCACACCTGACAATAGCTGATAGCCACAGCCCAGACCCTAAAACCTCAGTCATCTTTCTAGAACATTCTCAAAATATGTTTAGTCTCTCTCCAGTGAGAGGCAGCACAGAGACTGGCCAGACCCCTAGGACATCCTCGTGTGGTCCCCACAATACAGGATTGAGTCTGTCCGAACAGAAAAGCCACTCCCAGCACCACACTGTCCTGCAGGGCATCCGCGGCTACTGTCATGTGACAGAGACAAAGTCAGCAAGGACTCCAGTGATAGACCAGAAAGGAATGAATTCGCCAAGGAGTCAGAGGTCTATGTTAAAGACAAAGCCAAGGGGCTGGAGAGATGGTTCTGAGGTTAAAGGCACTGGCTACTCTTCCAAAGAACCCGGGGTTGGTTCCCAGCACCCATAAGGCAACTCATAACCATCCGTAACTATAGTCCTCGGGTGTCCCGATATCCTCTAGTGGCCTCTATGGGCACTGCATACACGAGATGCACAGACATACATGCGGGCAAAAGACCCACCCATTTAAAATAAAGTAAAATAAAATGAAATGAAAAGACAGCCATGGTCATGGGAGTCTGTAAAGCCAGTACTCGGAAGGCTGAGGGAGAAACGTCATAAGTTCGAGATGAATCTGTACAATATAGTGAGTTCAAGGGCAGCCTGGGCCCCTGGTATACCCACAATCCCATGGGAAAAATCTGAACTGATGGTGAGAAAGGAAACCCAGTCAGTGGAGCGAGAGGATATGACTGCAGAGGTGTCACAGTCTCCCAGGGAGCTCTGTGGGAGAGGTCTGCTTCTTCAATAGCACTAGACACATACAGTCCCTACTGACAGCCCTCTCCTGGGATCACATTGGCTGATCTCCAAGCTCCAGGGACATCTCTGTCCTGGCATCAGATCAGTCAGCCATTCTACACAGCAGGCGAACCACACGCCAGACCAAGAACACACCTACCAGGACAGACCTTCCATCTACTCTCCCTCCTAACCCCATGGGGGACACACTTCAGTGTGGCGCTTCCTCCTCCCCAGCATCACCCTCAGACTGGGCTGATAAAGAACATGAACCATGAAAGGTCTTAGATTGGCCACTCCTGAAACTTCCATCAAGGTGGGTGTCTTGGTCCCTCTGAGCCTCTTCTAGGGACCCAGAACCCCAGAAAAGAGGCAGCAATTGTCCCGTACCACAGGCCTCGTTGCCTGCATCCCTGCCCCGACCTCCCAAGACAAAGGCGTCTTTCTCCTTGCTCCTCGGGGTCACCACATTTTCCTCAGACCTGTGCTTGTTTTCTTTCTGCCCGGGCCCATCTTGGCTTACCTCCCCCAGCACCACCATCCCCTGGAGACAAACACTGTATTGTTTCCATAGACCTAATAAATGACTCCGCCCCCCATCCACCCCCACCTCCTGCCACTAACTTGCTCACCCTCCCAGCCTTGCCCTGCCTGAAGTCTCCCTTATACAAAGCATCCCCACCATGGATGAAGAACAGGAGTCTTATGACAGAGTGGGGGAGGGTTGGGGGGGAACACTTGTGCTAAAGCATGCCCCTTCCTTGTGTTCTTCGGGAAGGGCTGTCGGGGTGGGAGGTGTCCCTGGCCCATTTAACCCAGCCCCTCCCTCTGGTTCACATACAGGTGCCAATGGTAAAACAGTGATTTTCTGTGACTTTTCCAAAACACCTCTTATGCATTGGGGTACACTTCTCATGACCCTTCAGAAAAGTCCAGGTAGGATAGGGCCAAAGCCAAACAGCAGCTGATGCCCCTCCCCAGCAAGCCAAGTCAGGGGGCCCCCCAGATGTGTTTGAAGACTGTCCACATCCCCTACATGAGCTACTACCACAAGGGCTTGCTCTCCTGGGCTATTGGAAGGCAGAGTGCAAACTCATGAAGGAGCAACGAGCCAAAAACAAGACGCTCGTCACCCTGCCCAACACAGGTTGACACATTGGTTGTTCCAACTTGGTAGGGTTCAGGAGTCAGCAAAGAAATGCCCAGAGCCTCTATCCTGGCAGAGCAAAAAAGTATGACAAAGACAGCCAGTCATGTGCAGATCTGACCTCCTGTCTGGCTCTGACATTCACCAGTCTCCTCCAAGAGCTGATGCAACCACCAGATCAACCAGGTCAGCACCATGACGCCTTCATCCCCTGCCCCTCATTCCCTGGATAAGGCTGCATAGGACAGTAGAGACTCCATGTTCTCACTGCTCTGCCAGAAGGACTCCACCCTCTTCCATGCAGAGACTGGGGGCTTCAGAGCCAAGACAGATGGACCTGAGCCACAGAGAAATGCAAAAGAGACCGAAAGAGGATGACCCCTGCCCGCCTCTAGCATGTGATATCCCAAAACATACAGAACCTGAGAACTCATGGCCAGTATTCTGCCTGGGATATGAAGGAGCATAGCAAGTCGTTGTAGCTTAAACTTTTTCAATGCCTACTTTTAATGATGGTTCTTAAACATTTTAACCTCCCTTCTAGCCTACCACCCACCAGAGGTAGTGGGAAAAAAAGGATATGGGGGAAGTGGACCAGTTTATAAGTGGTTCTTTGAAGTAAAACATCCTTTCACCTGTGTCCACTTTGGGAAAACACTCCTTCCCATGTTTGCCCCAACAAAACGCCATCCGACACAGCTGATTTTCCAAAGGACCCTTAAGTTTCCATTTCAAGTCATCTACCCAGGGCAAAAGAAGTTAAAACCCAGACACCCAGATATATCCCAATGGGTACCAAAGGACTCTCCTCCTCCTCCTCTACCTGATCAAGTTCCAAGGCTGTCAGATGAAACAGGTCTCATGCAGTGTGGGAAGGCCTTGAACACCCACGTGCAAGAGGTGGGTGTCATCAGCATGGTAAGGAAGTGACCCAGGAACCACAGGAGAAGCAGTGACTGCCATAGGAGACGAGAATGGACAATGGGGGTGGGAGAACTGATCCATGCCCACCCATCCACGGGGACTCTTCTGGAGTCCACAGTTGGCAAAAGCCTACATACAGAGCTTCCTATATTCTAGACCCAGTTCTGGAAGATGAAAAGGAAGTGGGGGCCCATCTTCCATGTCTAAGCCAGGGCTGCTAATGTCTCTCCAGACCTAGCAGTCACCCATTCTCAACATCCATACCCAACCCTCAGGACAACGGCCTCTCTTCTGCTCTGACCCACTGACCATCCACTCAGGATCACCACTGTGTGCAATATCTTGGTACAGACCTGCCCTGTGTGGCTGAGGGATGTGGGATTTCTCAGGTAGTAGGCTTTCAGCTGCATCCTGGATACTTGAGGTTGACATCTTCTGCATGCACCAATGTGTTCAAGCAGGAAGTCTTGTGCACACCCAGCACACTGGCAGGACACTAGGCTTCTTGACAGCCAAACCCCACCTCCTTCAGAATGTGCATCCCCAAAACCCAGGAGCCCCTTCCATCTGCAGGAGGGCATGGTCCTGCCAACAACCCCTCCTTACCACTGCCTGCCATTGCAGGATCCACCCTGCCCCAAGGTGATCTCGGTTCACACTCCAGGCAGCCTCTGGTGTCGGGACTGCAGGTCTCACAGTGGGCACAGTGTGCTTGGCTAGACATGAATGCTTTAAGGACCTCATGCCTGCAGAGTGTTAGCCCATCTAGTCTCACAGCTATCTTACATGAGCTGGGATGCTGAGCTTGGCCACAAAGCCCACCTGGACAGGCCCTTATACCTGCCACAGTTCCCCGCCTCCTCCTGGGGTAGAAAAGGAAGAGCAGAGGCATACAGATCAGCACTCAGGAGCCTCCAGCCTCTGCAGCACTCAGTCTAACACACACACACACACACACACACACACACACACACACACGTGAAAGTGCACACACACATACATACATACAACACATGCTTGTGTGCATTTACACATACAGCTTCAGGGCCTACTGTGCCTCTTGAGGAAAACAAACCAAACAGGAAGAAAGGCTCACAGATAGGGGGCCCCTCCCAGGTGAGGGGTGAGGAGTCATCTCTCTAGAAACGTTGTCAGGGAGCGGTCCTCATGGTAAGACTATGACAGTAAGGTCCCTAAATCCAGCTTGTATGCCAAAGCAGCCAGGCACCTCCCTCCCAGTGGTCTGAGCTGGCTCAACTCTCGTTACCATCCCTTCACAGGTGTGTGCTTAGCCCTCCGAGACAGGGCTACCTGGACATCTTTGCTCTCTTGAACCTCAATGGCCCATGCTCAGCTTGTGCTGAGGAGGCTGGGAAGGGGTAGGAAGGCCCTGGATAAAGCCCAAGCCACAGTCAGCTCCTAAAAGGCAGGGCCTGGTGATCTCTACCAAGTGCAATGATCTTCAGCCATTCAGCCCTACCACGCCCCAGACAGTTGTCATGAACGAACCCTGTTAGATAGCGTGCAGCCGCTGTGGTGAGTGCCTATGCATTTCTCTCTCTCTCTCTCCCTCTTTCTTCTCCCTCTCTCCCCATCTCTTTGTCTCTCCCTCCTCCCTCTCTCTCTATCTCTCTGTCTGTCTCTCTCTCCCTTTCCCTCTCCCTTTCCCCCCTCCTCTCTCTGTTTCTCTGTCTCTCTCTCTCTGTCTCTCTGTCTCTGTTTCTCTCTCTCTCACACACACAGAGAGAGAGAGAGAGAGAGAGACAGACAGACAGACATATATTCTGGAATCATCAGCCTCAGGAAGTAACTCAAGGCAAGGCGATTTCCCTCAGAGTCTTGCTAGGGGCCTGTGTGAGCTGTGCCTGTCTCATCCATGGTGTAGGGCTCGGTAAGTTGTTCATGGGGCCCACTCCACTCAGCGGATGTTCGGCAAACATTCATCAGATGCCCTTCTCTCAAAGATGGCTGGTTGTAGAACTTTCTGGTGTATATGACTGAGGGAACTCTGTGGCACACCACAGGTCTGCTCTAAATAGTGAGGGACACACACACACACACACACACACACACACACACACACACACACACACACGGCACTCATAGATGGTCACCCACTCCAGTGAGCCACCAAAAGTCCCTGAGACCATGACTCTTCTAAAATACATAAACAGCTGGTGCCCAGTCTACTGAACTGGGAGGTTTTCCCTAACCAAAATAATAGGGGAAAAAAATATAACCACTTCACTTTGGGATTTCTCCCTGGCCAGCAAAGACAACTTGCCAAAGGTCTCCCCCCCCCCCGGGGGGGGTTAGGGAGGACGTTAGCATGAGGATCAGTTACCTGATGAGAAACTTGTAACTGACCATCCCATGCCAAGACTTCCCCCAAACTGCAATGATAATAACCCACAAGGCTCTTCCCATCAAAGGCCCTGCAGACCCCCATCTTCTGTTTGCTCAGACCCCTGCTCTCCAGCACAAAGTCTTTATTGGTCTCCCTGCAGGGGTGAAAATAAAGGGGGTTTTGTGCTCCTCCTGTCCCCCTCCCTATGCTGGCTGAGAGAGTTTATCTGACATTGCAGGAGTCTTTGTAAACTGAATGTCCCAGGATAAGCGGTCCCTTAAGAGTCCCTTGGCCTGGGACAGAGGGACCCTCTCCAGAGGAGAATGGGGAGCTTGTTCCAATGTTCTTTTAATAGGGGGGGGCGGGGTGTCCCCAGGACAGGCCTCCAGCACGCTCACAGAAGGGTCTCTGTCCCAGGGCTACAATGGAGGGAATTCTTAAAGACAGGGAGGGGGGAGGAATTTTTTCCTAAGGGGAGGGGAGGGAAGTTGGAGGGAAGGGGGGGCTGGCAGTACTTCTCATGGCCAGAACAATCCAGGCTGTAACAAGGCCTCTCTATGCCTCAGGAGCAACTGAATGGCTGGGCCTTAGCAGCTCCATAGAGCAGAATTCTCCTGGCATCCGGGTCTCCTGTCAGCACAAGATCTGCCTCCCAAATCCAGGATGTGAGCTACCAGCACACCAGAAAAAAAAATCTTTCTTATAAGGAGGGGAACCTTGGTTACCTTGTCCTAAGCAGGTACCCTCCAAAAGCCGTAAGAGTCCAAAAATTCACCCCGGGGAAAGGATGAACGCAGTACCTACCAAACCTTAAATAAACAGTGGTCTGCCAAAGCTCAGAGGAGAGCCATCACTTGGGCGACTCAATTGCTTATTTTGATTCGAGGTCACCATTTTCTTCTCAAAGCCACCCCAAACCACACAGATGTTTTAGAAAGATTGCTACGAGAGGCTGTTTTGTATTTTGACTCTATTTACCTGACTGTGCACATGTCTAAGAAATTAAGAGGTCTCACAGATCAGGTCCACTCAGATCAGCCCCAGAAATCCCCTGCTTTGTCCATGGCCATCAGCCTGCGGGAAGCAGCTAAGGAAAGTGAAGACACCTTCAATGTCCAAACTAACCAAAGAGGCGTAGAGTCACCTAGTACCCTGAGAATAATGGGACCCTAGGCTATGCTGTGATGTCACAGCAAAGGACAAGGCTGGGACAAGGGCTGACCAGGACTTTGTAGATAGAAACAAACATGGAGGCTAGAAGCTTGAGGAGCCTGAGACCACTCCACATGGACCAGAATCCCATGGGGAGAGTACAATGGGGCTGCTTTTGCAGTAGGATATGAATCATGAACACCCCCACCCCCATCCCAGACCCCACCTTAGCCACAGCCAGGGACCAGCCCAACATCAGAACATTGTGGCCTCTTTCCTTGATTTACCTTGAAGAGATCAAAGTTGACCTGAGGTGGGCCTTGGGCAGCAGCAACGAAACCAGCAAACACCTACATATGGTTCCATGGAAGAGAGGAGCCGAGGTGTGTGAAACGGTGGTGGCAGCACACACGGCTACAGGCCATCAGCACCGTGAAAGCTCAAGAAGAGGAATTCTGGGTGTAAAAGAAAACTTGGCAAAAATAGAAAAGCCAACCCTGGATACGTTTATCCAGGTCCATTGCACTGCTGAACTTCACCAACTCGGCCTCGCCTCCCCACGTCTCACCGCTCAGCACAGCCCCTCAAGCTGACACATCTCCAGGCTGGCTCGTCATCCTACTCACTTCTATACTGAAGTCCACACACAGCCTTCATACAAGTCATCTCATGTAAGCCCGTGGAAACCACAGCCCAAATTTTATACTTCCTAGAGAAAAACCCCAAAGGGAATTGGACCTTCTAGTTAGAAAATGGAAACTTTCTCCCCAATTAAATCCAGCGACACGAGAGCACACATGTGCCCCCATCCAAGCAGGTAGAACCGTGAGGCTGACTTTTTCAAATCACAGAAGGTCGGAGGTCGTGTTGGGGAGACGGTTCAGCTGGTTGCACAGACTGCGCAAACCCGGGGATTGAAGTCTGATTCCTGGAACCCAGGTAAAAAGCCGGATGCTGTGGTGTTTCTCTTTAACCCAACACTCAACAGTGAGAGCACTACAGAGACAGGAGAGCAGGAGGGGAACTCATACAAGCGGTGTGGTGATAGAAACGAGAAATCCTGCCTCCAAAGCAAGGTGCAAAGAGAGCAGACTCCTGAGAGTTGTCCTCTGACCTTCATATGCACGCACACACATACACACACACACACACACACACACACACACACACACACACGCACACACACACACACGCACACACACACACACTCATCTTCCCGCAACCTCAAGGCCACACAGGGGCTTCTGTTCCCCACCCTCCCAGCCACGTCAATTAAAGGACCCGGTACACAACGGCAGGATGGGGGTGCAGCTCAGACCAGGAAGGGCATCTCAGCATCCCATCAGAAGGTGATGTTGGATAGCTCCCCGTAGTACCAGGCATCCAAAGAGTGAGCCCAGCAATAGGTCTGCCCTGAAAGTTAAGCTTTGCAGCAGCAAAATAGCATTATCAGTGTCCCAGTGGACTGAGCCTGAGAACCTTGACACTAGGTCCATCTGCTTCTTTATCTGCCCATGGAAGCATGCAACCCGTCCTCACAAGCCTTCTTTACTGCAGATGCTGGGACAACTCTCTCAGGATTGAAAATGCCAGCAATTATAAATGCCTAACAGGAGAGCAGTTCACTTCAACAAACCCAGGCCTCCGTATCATTCACTGGACTTCCACGGCAGAACACAGGACGCTGAGCATGCTCTGGGCGTGGGCACTGTGTAAAGCAAACAGGGGTAGGACAGGGTCGTGGGGCCGTACTAGTTTTGAAGACAGACCTGTCTCTATCTGATCTAGACTCTGTCACTGCAAGCTCGACAATGCCTCGGATTTACTGGTAGTTCTCCAAACAAGATGTCATACCTCATGGAAGGGATAAGAGGGAGACAAATGGAAGGAATAGAAGTGAGGGGGAGCCTCGAACCCCTGGAGTGCTCAATGAAAGTTCCTTATGGGTTGACCCAGTGGCTTGGGTATTAATTACTCCGACACTGGCCATACTGCCTCATCTACAGAAGAGAGTGCCATCTATCTCCAATGGACTCGGGAGGGTGAAGAAAACACTGTTCTAGCAAAGGACAAACCACACCCATAGACACATGATGCAATTCATTTGATGTCTGGCTTCTAGAACTTTCTAAAAGGACACACATCTACAAGCTAAAGGCTTTGTCGCCGACCAGCCAGCTGACTTAGATGAGTAGCAAAAGCTCCTGGAGCCTCAGTTTCCTCTTCTGGTAAATGGAACATCCTCTTCTCTCCCCTTCCCCCTTTAAGAAACAATCCCTACTCAAGCTTCAGACAGAAGTAATCTATCCATGATGGTGAGATGCCCCCTCCCCGACAGTGGTAAATGAGGACAGCTGACAGCACCTCCCAGGGCTGCGTAGCTTCCTTTAAGGGCTCACAGAACCCATGAGCATGAGTCACAGCTCCTCAAAGCCTACCTGTGTCGTGAGGATAAAGTGAGCAGTATGGAGTCCCCCACCTCCAGCCTCACAGCCTAGAGATCAAAGCCGCCTCTCTCATGTGGAGCGCCTGGGAGATCTCCTTCCAAGTTGGCACATGAACGTGTGAACGAAAAGGAACTGTCTCAATACAGCCACTCGCACAGCGACGCCTGCGCTGACTCCATGTCTGGCTTCCCTGGGCTCTCAGCTTCCCTGCAGGCTGCCAAACGCACGAGTCTGGCAAGAACTCTGCCCAAATCCATGCCCCAGCTCCTGGCTACCGGTTGTGAATGCCAGGAAGAGACAGAATGCATCTCCCTCAAGGGGCACGGGAACACTAGCAAGGGCTTGTGGATACTCTCGGTAAGAGAACTGCTTTTCTTCTTTGAAGAAACCCCAGGTAAAAGAAGCTAGTCGCATGGTGAGGCTGGGTTTAGCAACCTGTGAGTCAAACTCCTGACTCCATGGTGGAGCAAGACAATGTCTCCATGCAAAACCAAGACTCTTGGGCTCACGGCGGTAGCGGAGGAAGGTGTGGTTAGCCCATGTTCACCGGCCATCTTTCCACGGGCATCAGCGCACCTCCAGGTTCACAACAAGCAAACCTGTGTTCTTTGCCCAAAAGGACACAGAAACTCAGTTGTGCCCTAATGCCCCAGTTAGTCACATCAAGTGTTGAGAGCCATCTCTCCATATCTACTTCTGCTTCCCAGGAGCTTGTCTTTCCACGGCAGAGTCCTAGTGGAGTTGGGAAGCCAGGGTGTGAAGCACGTGACCCGAAAGACCCAGTTGATCATGTGATCCATCTCCGAGCTACAGCTGCAATGGGGACCGGAGGGGCGGCCAAGGGTCTGCCCTAATGAACATTAACACTAAGAATCTAACAAGATTCTTAACAAGAATCTGTCAAAATTCTTAAGAATTTAACAAGGAAGCTGGATACAGATGATGTAAAGAATCAGGGGGAAGGAGACCAACAAATGCCCCAAAAACATAGCCCCCAAACTCAGTTGTTTAAAACCTAGGTTCATTCAGAGCTAGTTTCAACCAGTTTCTCTGAAACCTGCAACTAAAAGCCAGTTACCGAGATAAATGCACTCCTTTTATGAATGAAGACTTGAGCCCATAGGCCTAGCAAGATAGATCCAGTCATAGAAATGACGGGTGTAGGGTAGGCAGGACACTGTGTTGAGCCATGACTCCATCTTCAAAGCTGGCAATCCTAGGAATAGTCCTCAACGAGCCCCAAGACTGTGGAGATTTGCAGAAATGAAAAGAAGTAACCTCTGAACAAGACTAGAGACTGGCCCGTTCTTCCTGCTAGAACCCGGATATCGGCAGCTGACGCCGCCTGGAAAAGATATAATTGATTGAACTACGATACTGGGATGCAGTTAAAGCACCAGGACTGAGTCCATCTTACAGGTTCAAATGACACCATCAGACGGCCACTGTGACCATCGAGCCACACATGCGGCCACAAGTACATATTTCCTGAGCTGTTGCCTATAAGCAGACATGTTGCTGGGGTGACAAGGGCCTAGAGAAAGGGCACAGGGGAGCCAGTTTCCCTCACAACAATGAAGAGAAGGGAGGGCCAGGATACAGGAAAGATACTTAAATAACAAGAAAACCTAACCCTGGAAAGGCCCAAACAGCCCAGTGGTCAGGGTGGGGCGAGAAACCAAGACCAGCTCAGGTCTCTGGTTAACCACATCCCTGGTTTCCACTCAGAAATCCAATTAAAACTCTAAACACCTGAACTCCAAGGTGGGCTTGCCAGCAACCGCAGATTCCCTGAGAATCAATTTAACGCACAAACAAGTGTGTCGAAAGGCCAAAGAGGAGAGGTCAGGGACAGAGTTCACCCTGGGAAGAGTTCACTGGGAGTCATTTGCTCCTCTGCTAAGGGAGGTAAACCCCGCAGTGTGGCCTGATTCCTTCTGTCACCCCCAAACAGCTGTAAGGAAGTACCCTTGCTTCTTGATGCCCAATTCTAAAAGTGAAAAGATTTAAAAAACTAAAATGGCAAAGAACTGCATTCCCAGGGGCACACGCCGCGTCCCTCTCACCACAAGGAAGGTACAGAGAGCTGGGAGACAGGGCATATGAACACAGCCTGTGCCCCAAGACTAATAACACTACTCACTGAAAATGTCTGATCCCACCTGGACACTGGATGCCAGCATGGGATAGCTAATTGCAACCCAGAACAGACAGAACCTTCGGGGCCTGTGCAGGAAAACACTAGAAGAAATGAGGTCACCTGAACCCAGCCATAATCCTGGCTCTCCACAGATCTGCCCCCAAATCTGACACCTTGCTACAGGGCTCAGGCTCTAACCCTTAGGCCACCCAGCTGTACAGGAAAAGTGCTCATTAGTAAGTAAATAGTAACTAAAAAGTTTCCTATGTGAAAGCTTGAGGCTACGGGACAAGCAGGAAGAAAGGACTCACCCCAGAGTTCCCCTAAACAGTGAGACCATGCTATGCCCTCCAGTCCCCATACCTCCACACCAGATGCTTTCAAACACCTTCCCTTCCCAGCTCTGCCAGATTGGGAGTTCTGCTGGGCCTAGGTAAACAGCCTTGGCTGCACTTATCTGTGCCTGAAGGCCTTCCTCCTCCAGGTGGGGTGACACCCGACTGTCACCAGACTGAAGGTAATGTCAGATGGGACGTGGGCTCGAGAGCATTGGATAAACTGCAGCCCACATAGTAAAACTTCAGGAGTACACTAGGCCACCCAGCTTTGTCACCTAGAGAGGGACAACTGAAGTGCACACAGAACTGGGGCCACCCAGGGCAACTCTGCTGTCCCTGGGTTCCTTGGGGGAATTTAAGGTTGCTTCCTACAGGCTACAAGCACAGGAGAGGATGAGAGGGAGAGACGGAGGGACGGAGAGACGGAGGGACGGAGGGAGAGAAAGTACAAATGTGGACTAGAAATGGTGCACACCAATTGCTAGCAATGCAAAACGGCGCAGCTACAGGGGAAGGCAGAGTGGATCTTGGAAAAAAAAAAAAAGCATGAAATCACAACTTGATCCAGCAATCCCACTTTTGTTTACAGACCCAAAAGACTGAAAGCAGGAACCTGGATGAATGTTTACACACCCAGAACCGTAACAGTGTTATTCACCATGGCTGGGCAGCCTAGCAGAAGGAGGTGACACTGGGACTCAGGAAGGAAAAGCCATGGGCACACGTCACTACAGCAAGGATAAACATGAGGGCATCGTGCTAGGTGACTAGCAATCAGTCAAAGTCGCAGACAGGATAGTAGACGGGTTTCCAGGACAGGAAGACGGGAAACAGGGAGTTAGTGCTTCGTGAATATGGAGTTTCTGTTTAGGCAAATACTGTCTGCGGAAGGAGGGTGACCGTCGAGCAGTGCACAGTCCAAGTGCTACAACTGTACATAGAAAAAAGCCAAAGACGGTAATTTTTACCCTCTGCATATTTTATTATGATAAAATAATGGTTGGGTTTTCTTTTAATGAGTTAAGAAATCAGATCTGCAGACACAATGATAGTCAGTCACCTAACAGTTCTGAGTGCCTTCCAAATACAGAGGACACCCCTAAAAGCCAGCATCTCCCAACACCTTTGTTTTCATAAGTAAAGCAGGGCAGACCCCTCCATCAAGTTGGCTTCACACTGACACCAAAGACCACGAGAGGCCACAGACAGAGAAACCAAAGGAATAGCAGTAGTGTCTAAGGGTGCATCCAGCAGGTACTCTGTATTTGCAGCCTGAAGCAGGGGAGAAGCCCACCATCATGTGACTGAAAATATGTCTACAGTTATGTGAAGGGAAAGCTCCGTAGATGGCTCACAGAGCATGCCAGCTGGAACTGGAGGGCAGACAAGGTTAGGTCTCCCATCCCAGGCTTCCCAGTCCATGAAGGCAAAGGAAAACAGACTGATCGATTTAAATGAGGTCAGAGGCCCGCTCGCACAAGAGACACCAAAGATTAGCTTCTTCTTAGCTCAGCAGCTCAGAAGGCGGGTGGGCTCGCAGACGGAAGGGTTTGGTCTATTTCTAGGATAGCAGAACTGCAGCTCCCTGTCTATGCTCCCCCAAACACAGCCACTTCTGTCTAACCACACACTAAGGCACCTGGATTCAAGACTTCTGTGCAAAAACCTGTAGCGACAAACCAAATCAGGGAGGAGGAGGTGATGATTCACGGCACAGGAAGAATTCTTGGATGGAAACTTGCTACTTCAGCATTCTTGCAGGTTGCAGGATTCCTCTGGGCTTTGGGGCTTTCACAGAATCAAACAGGAATGGTATTGTATGGGACCCACCCCCACCTCAACCCCCACCCCAGACCTCACAAACTCAGTCTAGGAAGCAGAGCTTGAGGGGTTCTGAACGGAGCACACTTAGCCAGCAGCCTGCCTGAAGGGAAGATATTCATTCACGAGGGGGGTCAAATCCCATCCTCTTGTGAACTGCAGGCTCTATCAGTGTGGTAGCAGGGGCTGCTAGCCGGGTGTGGGGGCTCCTGCCTCTAATCCCAGCACTCAGAGGCAGAAGCAAGAGATGGTATGTTCAAGGCCAGCCTGGGCTACAGCAGGAAGGATCTGCCCCCAACATTAAAAGGATAATTTGGTATAGAGGATGCCACACTACCAAAGGTCATGGTGGTCTGCATGGATGCCTGTGCAAAGCACCTAGTTGGGGGCACCTTCCAAACTTCCAGGACCTCACACATGGGAGAAGGACTGCAGGTCTAATGTGTTCCTACAGCCACACGAGAGTCTCCCGGTACGGACCCACCCACAGCACAACCATCTTGCTGTGGACAAAAGATACCCAAATTTGAGAGGTCTCTGTAAAAAAAATGAAGGAGCCTGGAATAGGGGAAGGGAAGCCCACAGAGGCTGTTTGGAGGAGGTGGAGCAAAGGGGCCTGTGGCCAGGGAGCTCAGCTGGGGACAAGGCTGGACTTAGGCTTTAGCTGGTCAGGAAGCACTTGTCCCCGTCTTCAACTGTCTCTGATATAATCTCCCCGGTGAGCACATAAGAAAGACGGTCCACCCTGCTGCCTCCTGAGCCCCAGACAAATCAAAACAGAACTAAGTTGGGGGATGCATGGGACACGGTTAAGCAAGTTCTCCAGGCTATTCATCCTCAAGCAAGCCACAATCGGAAGGCACATTGCGGAGGGCCAGGGACAGTCTGAACCGGACCTGGGGAGATTCAGGAAGAGCTGTGGATCCTTGGGTTGGTGGGGGTGGGGTTCAAGGCTGAGTCCCTGAGGAGAGGGACAGAGCAAGTATAGAGACACCCCCACCACCGCCCCCCCATGCCCATCCCAAAGTTGTTTAGTCACAGCGTCCCTGCCCTTCTCCCCTAATATTTCCTTTGGAAACAGGAAATGGCTGGGCCTCACATCAGGAGTGAGAGTAAGAAGGGAGATTTCTCCCACTACAAACTTCAGGGTAACTGGGTGTGGTGGCTGAGGCAGGAGGATTGTTTCAAGTTCAAGGCCAGCCTGAGCTACAGAGTGAGACCCTATCCAAAACCAAAAAACAAACAAACAAAAAACACAATCAAACAGTGCAGGTGGTGGGGACATTGGTGGAGACATTCAGGATCCTCAAAGAAAAATCAAGTCCAACAGCCAGACCTTAGATGTATGTTCTCCTGAGACTGAAGGAAGCTCCCAACTGCTGAACCTCACACAGATGTTATCAATGCTCTGTGCAGCCAGCCACTCCATGCTGGGAAAGTGAAGTGATGCCGGAAGCCAGCAGCTCTAACGGAAGCCGGCAGCCTTAAGCTGCACAAGGCTTGTGGAGGTGATATGTGGCGCAAGAAAGCCAGGAAGGCTTCCAGGAGGAAGAGAAAATGAATTTGGTCACCATAAGAGCTTTGCCGAGGAGAGACGCCACACAGGCTTCGGCAGGCCAAGAATCAACCTTCTCATAGGTGGTCTTGTATGTGAAGGCCTTCATCCCCAAAGTCCTTCATGTGGGCTCCCCTAACCCCCAAAAGAAATCTCTTAACCAGAACTCCCTCAAATCACTCTGAGGTGAGAGCAAGGCTGTCAGTACCTTTAGCTCTGCCCAGGTGACCAGGAAATGCAGCCTCGGCTAGGTTTGCGGCTAGGTTTGCACGCTGCACGGGGGCCTACCACACCTGCCACTCCTGTGTTGTGAGTCACCTGCGCAAGCATCACAGCACAGCACATACTTCTCAACCATAGAGTAGGCTGCTCCTCAGCTCCTCTCACGCAAACCGGATGTTATCCATCTCCTGCCTCCAGAAACATGTTGGGACAGATCGGTTAATAACCCAATTTTCACTCAACAACATGCCTGGTGGAAGTTCGGTAGAGTGGGGGACAGAGAGATGGTTCTTCCATTTTCAGTCTGGGCCTCCCATGAGGTCCTTGGGGGTGGGGGCGTTTAGCAGCTGTCAGACGGGATAGGTGAGTGCGGATGGATAGGGATTGGAGGTGGCCTCTCAATTTCAGGCCTTCTGGGAACAAAAGCCACCTCTCGAGCTCCCTCAGTCTCCATTTTTACAAGATGGCTTTGTAGCAGACAGGATGAGATCGGGCCCCACTCGGAACACCAGTGGGGTAACAGGAATCTGCGCAAGGCCTGGGAATGAGTCAGAAGCCCTGGATCCTTGTTGGTATCCTGGGGCCTGATCACCGCACCATGGTGTGTACCAGATGTTAACATGTGGGGAAGCTGGGAAAAGGAGACAGGAGAGAGGCTGTATTTATAGCTAAAATCTAGATCAATGCTCAATTCAAAGGTTAATTTTAAAGAAAAGACAGTAGTCTAAATCTTGCTGCCTAACAACACGGATCTGCGGTGTCACTGAAGCAATTGACAGCATAGTCTTCAGGAGAATTTCAAGTGAACGGTCCTGGAGGTGTCGATCGACTCTTCGGAAAGGAGCAAGCCTTGCATTCACTCAGCGACCTTTTCGTGTTCCCTCCCCAGGAGGCCATGTGCTGTCCTTTGCTCCCAAGGACTCTTGGAAATGTCTTCCACGTGAAATGCTTCTCCAGCGTTCAACCAACAGACTTAAAGAAGACAGTTTCTAGAAACTTGTCGGGTGCGTCCTCCCAAACGCAGAGAAACACTTAGGTACTAAGGGACCCTCCTGGGCATATGATTGCTGGGGCTAAGTTTGGAAAGAGCAAAGAGTCCAACAGTAGACTGATTACCAAGCAAATGCTTGCTTGGTGGCTGCAGAATTCAGTAGTACTACAAGAGCCGTGACTGGGGGGGGTGGGGGGGTGGGGGCACGTGAACAGGAAACAAAGTCATGAATATTGTGGAGTGTAGACCCTCAGTCTGACCCTAGGAGAGGCACTTTGAAAACAGTCTCACTGACCCTTAAAGACCCACAGACTATCTCTCCCCGACCCATTCTCCCTGCCCCCAGATGACAAGAAACTACAGAAATGCGCACCTGGCAGGAGACATCCAGTTGCCACAATGCTGAGTACGACACACCACTTCTCACTGGGGAACCATCCAGAACCAGTCTGGGTATACGCAAGCACCTGGATGGAGCCAGGGGCAGCAGGACCCCAGCTTCTGCAGGACAGTCAGGATTCATAAAACTTCATTTAAAAAGAAATGTTTTTTTTTTTCTTCCTGTGCTGCCCAGCCTGCCCTCCCTGAGCAGGTGCTGACTGAGACCTCAGGGCTCCTGGGCACTTACCAAAGCCAATCCCTGGCTGAATAGCTTCTGATGTTGGAAGGTTCTGGGTAGGAAATAGGCCAACACACACGCACACGCACACGCACACACACGTTCCAAAAGAACACCTAAGGACTGCTGACAGGGGTGGGTGGAGGAGGGAGAAGGAATCCCCATATCTGGAAAGTGTCCCCAGGAAACAATATCCAGGAGTAAAGTTCTGGAATTAAGGGGGAGAGCAGAGGAGAGGAAAGGAAACAGCGAGACCTGGTGTAATTTAGGGTGGGGTAGCTCAGTTATTCATTCAACAAACACCTACTCTACATGGTGACAGGTACCAACCTCCCCACTACAATGCAATGACAAAAGGACAAAGAGGAGAGAGAGCTATTGAGTACAGATTCCTATGATTTACAGTTATGTCTCAAGACCTAAGCCAAAAGTCTTCATGATACAAGCCGCACCAAGAGGAGGAGGAGGAGGAGGGTGATGGGTGTACACACTGGACCAAATTCCTGCCCTGGGAAACCCTACTCACATGGTGGCCAATACCCACCCCTCCATCAACTCCACAGCAGCCCAGTCTTGCAAATAACGCAGTATCCACTAAGCGCCCAGACTGCTACCCAGCTCCCATGGCCTCTTGCAAACACTGCGTGCATGGGCAGCTTCCTGGAGAGGCATGGCTAGCAAAGCAAAGGGTCCCGAAGGACCATCCCACCAAAAGGCAAGTGCCAAGAAGGCAGGCGCTTCCTCTGCTAAGTCTCTGTCCCCGCGCGGGGTAACCAATGGCTAGTCCATGCCGCAGGCTGAAGGACCGGACGATGAGCCAGACTACAGAGATCTGAGATGGTAGGGTCCACCTGAGGGTTGATAAAATGACTTCCTAGGCGTCAACTAGAACGAAAATTCCGAAGCCTTCAAAAACTAACACAAGGCTGGAGACACAAATCAAATCCACAGTCTCGCACCGCAGGGAAACTTACCTCCAGTGGAGGAGCTGCAGGGAGATGGAAAGACAATCCATGGATGATGGAGACGAGGTCCGTGAGTCTTCTAAATCCAGTTGATAAGCACCAAGTAATCCACGTTAGGGGATCCGGAGCCCCCACCCCTTTCCCCACTGTCCATTCAGCGCCCAAAGCCAAAGTGCAGCCACCGCGCCGCGGCCCCGCGTGGGTAGCGCGGAGATCGCGCGCCCGGCCTCCCCAGCGGCTGCAGCGCGGTCTCCAGGAGCCGACCGGAGCCAAGAGCAGCCGGCGGAGGCCAACGAGGGCTCTGACCGGTGCATCCTGCCTCCTTGCACAGCTCTGCGCCTTTCTTCTATGAGCATCGCCAGCGCAAACACACAATCCGCGCTAGGAGAAACCCCAATGGCGAATCCAGAATATCCCATAGAAGCCTCGGATTTGTAGGTCGGGCGGGGACCCTGTGGTACAGGGAGGACGCTCGTCAGGCAGCAAAGCTCTGGAGGCGCGGAGCCACAGCGTACAACCAGAAGCAGAAAGAAGCGTGCGTTTTCTACGCCACCACTGGGCTCTGCGCGCCGTTGGGTCGGTCCGCCCTTTTATAAAGACGGACTGTGGGTGGGCGTGGTCATAGAGCGGGGCAAGGTGGTTGATTGGCCGAGTGGTATCCTGGGAGTTGTAGTTCTGTCTTTTTACTCCTTACACTCGTGGACCAATTGGCAAAGGGTCACCACACCTACCTCCCTTAGCAGACTTTGCAACAAAGAGAGATTCCATTCTGTTCCAGTTTCCATTCCGTTGCAACTGAGGAGAAAAGGAAGTTTATTTCAACTTCTGAAGAAGTTATCTCGTTGCCTTAGTTTCTTTTCCGTTGCTGTGATAAAATACTGTCAAAAGCAACAGACACTAAGCAACCACTTAATTTTTGACAAAGGAGACAAAAACATATATTGAACTGTATATTTCACCTTGTACAAAAATCAAATCAAATTGATTAAAGAGCTTCATTTATAACCTGAAACACTGAAACTTCTAGAAGAAAATATAGGGAAGACTCTTTAAGATGCTGGAGTAAGAATATCAGCAACATAGGAACGAACCCTGAGTATCAACCATTAAGGCTACATGGAAACAAAAAGCTCTGGACAGCCAAGGAATCTGCAGAGTTCACTGACAGCCCACAGAAGGGAGAAAATCTGTGCCAGCTACAAGGGGCGACTATCTAAAACTTGCAAAGAAATGCAGACCTTAAATACCAAAGAGGTAAAACTGCCAATCAAGAAATGGGAATTGAATTGGAGACAGAGAGAGAGAGAGAGAGAGAGAGAGAGAGAGAGAGAGAAGAGAGAGAAAAGGAAAGGAAACTCAAATGAATGATAAAAGAAATGCAAAATAAAACTCTGACGAGATCTATCTCATCCCAGTGAGAGTTACCTTTGTCAACAAATCTGTCAGGACACATTGGAGAGGATGGACAGAGAGAGGAGCCTTTACTCACTGTTGGCGGGAGGGGGAATTAATTCAGCCATTGTACAGATAGATCATTTTGGAGATTTCTCAAAAAGTTGAAAATAGAGCTGCCATATGGTCCACAACTTTACTCCCGGATATGTGCTCAGAGAACTCAATATCCTACCATAAAGTTATGTGCACGCACACACACACACACACACATACACACACACCATGTTTATTGTGTTTAGTGCTGCTTTAATTTGCTACAGCAAAACAAACAAACAAAAAAAAAAAACACCACAGAATCAACCTAGATGTCAATCAACAGATAAATGGATAATGAGAATCTGATACGTATACAAAATGAAATATTATTCAGCTCTAAGGAAAACTTAGAAACTTTGAAATTTCAAAAGTTTACAGGAAAATGGATGGACTTAGAGTGCAAGGTCACAGAATCTCAGAAAGAAAAAGCCGTGCCGTCTGCCTCATATGAGGAGCCTAG
Source organism: Uromys caudimaculatus (assembly GCA_028551405.1). Classification (NCBI taxonomy): domain Eukaryota; kingdom Metazoa; phylum Chordata; class Mammalia; order Rodentia; family Muridae; genus Uromys; species Uromys caudimaculatus. The sequence goes on along the minus strand of CM052710.1, from coordinate 8,100,434 downwards.
CCAAAGCCCTATGTATATATGTAAACAAGTGCATATGGGCACAGAATAACATGAAGAGAACATGAAAGCCCAAAATATAACGGGAAGAACTAACTGCAGGTAAAGGTCACAGTTATGACATATGATGTAAAGCTAATTGCTTTTCTAGTTCTAACACTTTCTTTTCTATTTTTTGGTAGTGGGTAAGTGCATACAAATATATTGGAAAATGGCAGTGTAAACTTCCCTGTTAAGATTCACAATTCAGAATGCCAATCCCAGTTGTTCAGAAGTTCACTGAGATGTATATATTTTGAGTGGGGTTGATTTCAGGGTGTGTTTGTTTGTTTGTTTATCTTAGGGTTTGTTTTTGTTTGTTTTTTAATAATAAAGGAGTTGGGTTTGTTTTGTTTTTAGCAACTTAAAAAAGAATGGGTTTCTTTTAGCTCACATTTCAAGTATAGTCCCTTGTAGCGGAAAAGGCAAGGTAGCAAGAGCTTTAGGCAGCTGTCCACACCACACCCACAATCAAATAGAGGGGGAAATTCACACCGCTGCTCCCGGTTAGACAGTCCAGGACCCCTGCCCAGGGAATGGTCCTGCCCACAATTAAGATGGGTCGTCCCATACCAATTAACATAACCAAGGGACTCTCCCACAGGATGCCAGAACCCTGTCTCCCAGGTGATCCTAGATTCTGTTGCAGTAACCATCACACTCAGAGACAAGGCATGCATATTTAACAGGACAAGAGGAAGCCAGGTGTGGCAGCTTTCGCCTGTACTCCCAAGACTCAGGAGGTTTAAATGAGGGAATGTCTAAAGGACCAATAAGTCAGTCCTTCTCAACCTGTGGGTCATGACCCTTTGGGGAAGTCAAATGGCCCTCTAATGGGGGGTCACATAGCTGATATCCTGCATATCTGATATTTACATCATGATTCAGAACAGTAGCAAAATTACAGTCATGAAGTAACAACAAAAATAATTGTATAGTTGGGGGGGACACTGTAACATGAGGCACTGTATTGAAGGGTCACAGCATTAGGGAGGCTGAGAACCACTGCAGTAAGCATATGCATACATAAATACATGCAGACACACAGTGGCAGTACTCTTGTATGTTCTTCCAGATAAGAATAATGGGGTGTGTTGGTTACTCTTCTGTTGCTGTGATTAAAAACCAAGATCAAAAGCAACTTAAGGAAGAAAATACTTATTTTAGCTGTGGTTTAGAGGGATAGCGTCCTCATAATGGGGGACAAATGGTTTGGTGCAGCAGACGAGGTAGCAAGGGTAGGAAACTGGCTGATTCCATTTCGTCCATAAACAAGAAGCAGAGAAAAAGAACAGAAGTGGGGGTGATGCTATAAACCCCTGAATACCACCCTCAGTAATGGACTTTCTCTGGCAAGCCTGCACTCCTAAATTTCCATAACCTCTCTTAAGCAGCACCACCCGTGGGGACCAAGTGTCCAAATACAAGAGCCTGTGAAGAACATTTCTCATTCAAACCACCACATGGAGTTAGAGGAAAGAGGAGGCAACAGAAGCAGTGCCTAGGCCTCCCCTAAGTCCAGTCTTCACGTTTCTAATGAACTGTCCCCCATTGAAATTGCAAGCTCCAAGCAGGCTCTAAAGTTGGCCCTGGCTACCTGGCTCCTATCTGGTGCTGAATGGCATCCCTTGGGTACCAGTGGCAGTGCAGAAAGGTTAGGTCACTGGTTCCATTTTACAGCCACAACTGCCCGGCCCCTGGTTACAGGAAAACTTGGACAAAGGTGAAGATCAACGGTGCGGACGACTAGCCTCCTCAGGTCTTCAGCACAGAGTCCCAGGGAGAGGACCTCAGCCCAGTTTCTCCAGCAGATCTCTCTTAGTAGAGTGCCATGGAGCCATGGCAGGGAAGGATTGCTGTCCTCTCAAAATGGTACCCGCGCCTGGGGTGGCTTTCCGTAGCTGATGGCTCTTCTGCTCTTGCTATTTGTTCCACTCCTCAGTACCTGAAATTTTCTATTTAACAGTGTTAGCTGGCCAGTATTCTGTATGAGAACTATGGAAGAGCAGAGGGAAGTCCGTGTTAACTCCTCGTCGCTCTGAAATGGATTGTATCCAGGCAAAGCTCGAGTTACATAGTCCTAGATTAAAAACTTCTAGGTGTAGCAGTAGGAACTCATGATTAACTAAGGATACAGATAGATATGAATATGGACACACACACACACTCACACACACACACTCACACACACACACTCACACACACACAAATGTGTTTGTAATGGGTTACTACACACACACACATATCTCTGCTTACTACACTAGGAAAGACAAGATTCAAAGACAACCCAGGACCAAGAAATACCAGGCCCACGAATAGTTTCTAATACTATTGTCTATTACCAGGGAGACTTGAGGAATGGGCTGAATTTGGGGCAAGGGCCAGAAAAATATAGGGAGAGTCTCGACCATCTTAGAGGGCTAGTAAGAAAGTGCTAAGATGTACAGAAATACCACAGGCAACCAATAGTAATATGTTCTTCGCAAAGGGATACAGAAACCAACTCAAGCCAGGTCTGGTGGTATAGACCTTTTGTCTAGGAGACTGAGGAAAAAAGTTCACAGGTTCAAGATCAATATTCGTGAAAGAGTGAGTTTAAGACCAGCCTGGACAACTCAGTTAAATGCCATATAAAAAATGAACAACCGAGAGAGCTGGGCATATCACTCAGCGATGGAGTGTTTGCCTGGCTCTGGGTTCAATCACTAATACTGCATAGAGAAAGAAAGAGGGGCGGGAAGGAAGAGGAGGAGGACAAAGAGGAGGAGGGGAGAGGGAGAGAGTGTGAGCAAGCTAGCATGCAGGAAGGAAAGATGGGAAAGGAGAGGGTAGGCACTGGGAGGGAAGAGGATAAAGAAATGGGAAGGGGTAAGGGGAGAGTGGGGGAGTGTTGGATTAACTGGCGGGTGTGGAGTGAAGTCCCTCGTTCCGTCCTGGGCTCGGCCCCGAGGAGAGGCAGGATGCAGGCAGTTTGACTGCACTCACCCCACTACACCGTCGGGCTGGTGTCGGGCTATGAAAGCTGTGGGAACACCACCTGAGGGTGGGGTAACTCGGCCTTTGGTCCCGGGAACCTCCGGAAGCTGGCTCCATCAGGTTCCCATGCTCTTGGGTATCCCAGACGCTGCTGGATGCCGAGGAAGAGCTGAGAACGAAGTGGGGGCCCTGCAGGCTGGAGGTGGCCTGGGCTGAGCTGGGGGAGGGGGGGAGCAGGGAGGAGACCAGCTGGATCCCACCAGGGAGCGGGGTCTGTGGCTTGTGGCCTGCTAGCTCGCTTGGTTTGGTTTGGAGGCGGCAGTGGCTGGGAGCGCTGGGAGGCCCTCTGTGAGAGACTAGACGCAGCTCTTTAGACGAAGGCCTGTTCCATTGTTCCCCATGGCGGATCTGATGAAGTCCAGGGTTTCAGGGCATTTATTGTCATGGTGGAGAGTGGCATGAGTGAATCTGTACCCCCAGAATCTCAGGGAGGGGCAAGGTTGAAATAGTGGCTGGGAAGGGGAGTGGCTAAGACTCTAGGTGCCTCATTATCATGGGGCTGTCTTGAGGCTACGTGACCACACCTCTACCTGTGGAAGGGTTTGAGGCTACGTGACCAGTAGTCACAGACCTATGGAGAGCTGTGGCCTTGTGTCAGGAGCCTGGTTTCTAGGAGCATGGCCAAACGTCTGCTGTCCCTTATAGGGTTATTTCCTACTGGGTCCGCCGGGGTTTAAAACCTTAGCTCAACCAGAAACCAGGCTGCCTTTTCCCGGTCCCGCAGGAGAGAGGAGAGCGGGAGGGGAGGGGAGAAGAGGGAAGGGGAGAGGGTGGGAGATGGGGAATAGGAAGGAGAGGGGGAGGAGGAAGGAGAGGAGGGGAGGGGAAGGGAGAGGAGGGGAGGGAAAGGCAGAGGAGGGGAGGGGAGCTGAGAGAAGGAAGACATCAATTCACTGAACTCCAAGGCCAGCCTGGTCTACAGAGTGAGTTCCAGGACAGCCAGGGCTAAGCAGAGAAACCCTGTCTCGAAAAACAAACAAACAAACAAACGAATAAAAAACAATTCACTGAACTCTGGGTATCAAGGTCTGCATCTACTGATGCTCATGGGGTTTTATTTATTTTAACTTTGCAAGTATAAATACATATATAGTTCTAATCAAAACCGTTTGCAAGTCAAAACCCCTTGGACAGAGTGTTTGCTCTAACCAAGTGGAGCCTCCGTCTCTCCCTGCAGCGTTCTTTCTGCCTGTCCCAGAGAACCTTCCTGGCCAACAAATGAGGCAGAGCATTCAGAAACGTGCTGACATGGAGGGAACGCAACAGCATCCACGGCTAGCCTGACGCCACACGTATGAATCTCTCAGATCTCGGGATATGAATATTGGCTGGTTAAAATATGCAGATGAACTTGGCACTGGTGTCCAAAAAAAAAAAATCAAAGAAAGAAAGAAAAAGATCAAAGGAGACTTGCACAAGGAGAGAGGCACAAGCAATGCTTCCTGGCAGGTAAGCAGGGTTTTCGGAAGTCAATTGCTGGGTTGTGCATGCTTGGTGCAAAGATTCAAATAACTGAAAAACAGACAGATGCAGAGATATTCTAGGGGGTAGGGCCGGATGCTATGATTCAAGCATGTATCCCTGAGCTTGCAAGTTTCAGATGGGCCCAGCCCCACCATTTAGAGCCGTACTCCTGTGAGGCAATCTTCAGAGCCCGGACCTTTCCTGTCACACCACATGACACAGCACTCTCTAGCCTCTTCCCACTCCTTTCCAACATTTTAGTTCTCAATCATGGACCCCAGAAAGTCTTTGCTAAGCATTTACACACGTGCAAAGGCTCCGTTTTCTGGCCCACTCTCCTCTGCTGTACTGAGAGTGGTCTCTTCCCTTGCTTGGTCAAGACTACATTTTTTTTTCCGAATCAGAGCTGGATTTGCAATTTCTCCTCTTAACAGCCCCTTATCATTGCTCATGTGATGCTGTCTCTCAGGAATGTTCTTCAGACTTCGCCAGACTTGTCTTTCAGGCTCTTGGGATACGGCCCTTTCTGTCACGACTCTACCTAGCACTGACTCTCTTCTCAAGAGAGTTATCGTTGCACTCATTGGACTCTTAGAATGTTCTGTTTTCACCATTGACATAGGCTGACGTGCGTTTGTAGCTCCTTCAATGAATACTAAGTGCACTTGGATATCATAGCTTTGCTTGCTTTTGAAAAATCCCCCTCAAGAGATTCAGTCAACATTTTTCTGGTTTAACTTGAAAGACAAGACTACATAGCTAAGAATGTAAGAACAGATAAATGGGCTTTGGAAGTAGACAAACTCACTCATCGTCCAAGTTGTACAGGATCTCCAGATGTCTTGTCCACAAATCTCCATCCCAAAGCCAGCTATCACAGAAAATTGCCCAAACCGGTAGAGGTTGCTACCTTGTGTCTATGTGCTAGCATCATTGTAGCAGTTAGGTTTGGTTTCGTTTTGTTTTGTTTTGTTTTTGGTGGTTTGTAGAATTGTGGAGGATAAAGTTGTATCCCCACCTATGAAAGAGATTGTATTTTCTAAGATTGTGTGAAAAATGGGAATGGGTATCTTTCTGTGTGAAAAGCAGAAATGGTGATCACACATTCATTCAACAAACATCTGGCTGGCCCTGCCGAGCACTTTGAAACTATGTTCATCACTGTGGATATCAGGACAAAGATAAATATGTTCTCTTTCTTTGTGTGGGAGTCAGAATACATAGGTGAATGGCCAAATTAAATAATTATGCAGTACAATAAGAGCAGGAAAAGATGTAATAAGCCTGATTTATAAGTATGCATTAGTTACTTTATTGCTGTGATCAAATACCAAGACTGAGGCAGAAAGAGTTTATATGGGCTGACTTCTAGACAGAGAGCCTATAATGATGAGGGAGCCATAGCAACAGGAGGCTGAGACAGAATGCTGAGAGATCATATCTTCAGCCACAAGCATGAACCAGAGAACAACTGAAAGCCTACCCCATTCATGGGCCCAAGCCTATGAGGGACACTTCCTACTCAAACCACCACACAGTGGGAAAAGAGGCTCTGGCTTAGAAGGGCTTCTCTTAGGAAGAGATAAGTTACGAAGCTGATGGACATGAGGCTAGCCCAGACAGGTACATCTACACACTCCCTCACATCCAACTTGGGAATGTGAGTAGTTCTCTGATAAGAGTAGGTTTCCAGGGCCACCAACCTTTGTCTCTAAAGGATGTCGAGGCATTTGGTAGACGGATGGTGTGGATGCAGGAAGGTTAGGAGAGGAAGTCCGCTCCTGGGGAATGATGGGAGGCAGATGACACTATAGAAAGCAGAACACATGTGGTTAAGCAAACTTCTCTTCTGGGAGTGTGGCAGTCATGTCCCTGAGACCCGCATTTTCTCTTGAAAATAGTTCATCTGGCGCCCAGGGTTCCGATCCCAGAAGACGAAGGATGTGGGACCCATGCCTTCTTCATTTCACAGATGAACTAAATAAAATACGGCCGTACCTACAGAGGTCAAATGGTGCAAGAAGCTTTATAATACAAATATTACTAAAGATGGCAGCTGGGTCAGTCACCTCAGGTGCCCTCCTTTCTCCTTAAGTTCTTTTTTGTTCTGCTCCATGTACAGCTCACATGTACCGGTGTAATTGAACAGTGTGGGGGCAGGGGAAATGCCTAGGCTGTACTCCTAACCCCTCCCACTCTCCTTGGAACACTGGAATATCAAGGATTAGCTTTTCAGGAGGTTCTGAAACCAGACACCTCACTTACCTCATCCAAACCCAAAAGTTCTCTCTCTCCTTCACCATAGACGTTGAGCGACTTGAAGAGAAAGGAGGGCCCAGTAGCCAAAAGGAAGCTAACGGTGGCCAACGGGCATAGCCAAGCCTGTCTGCCCACCCCACCTACACACTCCCTCCCCACAGATGAGGACCCTGGCCTCGAGAGATGGAGAAACCCAACTTCATTCATGTGGGTAGGAGCCTGAAGCAGCCTCTAACTCTGGTGCCGACAAGTGAGAAACGTGCAGATTTCATCTGCCTCCCAAGTGGTCAAGTCACACAGGCTGGAGAGAAGTGACCCTCTGCAAAAGAAAGTCCAGGAGGGAAGGAGGAGGAGGAGGCAAGGTCCTGGTCAATCCTTAGTGACGAGAGTCTGGCTTCCCTACCGGAAAATGGGGGTTTACCGCGGTGCACAAATCTACAAAGGGGACATAGGTCTGTCACAGTTGGTAGACAGAAAACAAACTGCCACATGTCCATTCGTTCATTACCCAACCCCTCGCTCCTTCACTCAATCCAAGCCCAGAGCAGGGAGAAGCAATATAAATAGGACCTTTAGCCTAGAAACAGAAGACATGTTTTTGAGGAATTCATGTATGCAGCAGAGTAAATAACTCACCAAAGGTCAGAGAAGGAGGCGGCAGCAGCCTGGAAATGCTAGCACAACTCCACTGATAGTAGGGTCACTCTGCCACCCCAGTTCTGGCTCTGTAGAGGTAGGAAACGATGGCATTCAGTTCAACCCAACAGTCCTGAGCTAACTTAGCTAAGCCAGCATGCTGGAGTCTGCTCGTAGGACCCCACTGCAGGTCTCCCTGGGGTGAGGGATCAGCCTCTGGCCTTTAGGCAGAGGTCAGCTGCTCTGTAGATGCCCCATAGTAACAATGAACCCCTGGTTGATGATGTACTTCCTGCCCTGCCTTGGGCTCCATGCCCAATGCTGACAATAACTCTCTCCAACTCCATCCACAGGTAAAGTCCTGATGCCAGGAAGCTGTACACAGACAGATCTTCGTGATAATCTGTCTCCTAATGGGTAAGGTCTTCAGTCTGAAGACATTGGTCTGATTACCTAAGGAAAGGATAAGGGGGGGATCAAAGCTCACAGACTACTGCTTGAGCTCCCATCCCCCACCTGGCTGGCAGTTTCCTGGAAACTGCCAGAGGAGGAACGCAGAATATCAAGGGGATCAGGACATGTCAGAGCTTGGTAGACACTTGTTTTCCTTTCCTGGAAGCTAAGGATAAGATGCATCCAATGGTTTCAGCAGGCATGGGAGCCAGGACACCTGCTGCAGTGATGTTAGCCAGCCTCCTTAAGTAGCCATGGTAAGTAAGTAACAGTGGGTTTAAATAGAAATGTTGAGTGTCTCGTTTTCAGTTCAGTTGTTGCCCCTGACAAGACAAGAGTCCAGCCATGAACATGCCAGGAGGAGAGTTATATTCCAGGACAAGACATTCTTCGGGCTAATCCCATCTCAACAGAGGTGGGTGTAGATACCGCTGAAGCCATGGTATTGATGGACTGCCATGGAGCTTAATGACTTGGGGGCTTAGCTCTTGCCAAGAAATACTGAATGTCAACATGTCACAGAGATATTCGCATACTCACGTTGACTGCAGCGTCCTTCACAACAGCTGAGTTATAGGAACAACCCAGATGTCTAACAACAGACGAATGGCGAAGAAGAATGTAGGCCATCTACACAACAAAATTCTTGTGCATCCAAGAAGAATGGAGATACAGAAGTTGCAGGAAAATGTCTACAACTACAAAGAATATTTTAAGCAGATTAAATCAATTTCAACAAGAAAACAGCACATCGTCTTATTTGTGGGTCTTAGACATTATAGACACATAAAATAGGATAGATAGATAGACACATAGATAGATAGATAGATAGATAGATAGATAGATAGATAGATAGATAGATAGATAGATAGATAGGTAGGTAGATAGGTAGGTAGGTAGATAGACAGACAGATATCATGAAAATAGAAACTGGTCTGTCTAGGGAATAACAGGGACTCTGGGAAGGGGAGAAAAGGAAGGGTAGTGAATGGGGTGCATGCTCAAAGATCTGCTTACGTGAAAGTGACCTTATATAACCTGTATAATACAGACAAGACCAACTATCACAAGCTACAAGCTGGAGAGTGTAGCCTGTCTATCTTCCCCAAGCCCCACAGAACTGGGAAGCAGATAGCGTCTACATGAGGTACATAAAGATGCAAGCAAGGACAGAGGAGGAGAGAAAGAGAGACTAAAAGGAGTATTTATTTTCCTCAAACCCACCCATGGGGCAGTTGCTTCTGTCTAGACCAGTGGTTCTCAACCTGTGGATCATGACCCCTTTGGGACAGAGGTCACCTATGACCAACGGCAAACAAAGCTATTTACATTACAGTTCATAACAGTAGCAAAAATACAGTTATGAAGTAGCAACAGAAGTAATGTTATGGTTTGGAGTCACCACAACATGAGGAACTGTATTAAAGGGTCACAGCATCAGGGAGGTTGAGAAGCACTGGCCCAGACTATCATCTGGCCCCATTTTTGCATCCACCTCCTTCCTGCCCTTCCTTTCTCTTCCCAAAGGGAAGGTCATCTTCCCGGAGAAGAAACAAAGTGGTTCCCACACTGATGGAACAGCCTCAGACCGTGAGCTGGAGGTGAGCACACATACCTTTGACTCCTCCTGTGTCTGTGAGAGGAGACCCTGAGAGCCTCCCTGAGCCCTTCTCCCGACCACTTTCTCTACCTCGTCCTTAGAACTGACCGGTGGTCAAGAGCCACAGGCTCAGCTTTTTCCAGGGGGAGCAGCTGATACATCAGAGGCTGGAAGGACCCAGTGCTTGTCTCAGGAACATCTTAGGCTGCACATACAAACTTCTCCTCAGACGATTGTGCTAAGAACTAGACCAGAAATGGAGTGAGGACAGAGAGCTCAGGTCACTCCCAACCCCTTTGTCCCACATTAGTCAGATCCTGTTACTCTGCCCTGCTAACTAGCAATCCAAATTTGGGGCTCCACCTGTCCATCACTCAGGTAACATAGTGAAGCAGGGCACCTTCCAACCCCCAGTAGAACTTCCAGAATCTCTGGCTTTACTCTATAGCTCTGGTCTTGGCGGTGCCTGCAGCACCTAGTGGGTGGCTGTCAGCTGCTGAGCACAAGATAGCTGTCCTGGGTCCTATCACATTTGGGGGTGGAGATGGTCCCAACTGAAGGAGCTTCCATTCACGGTTTCGCCATTTGAAACCACTCTTGCAGCTTTACGCTGTCAGCAGCAGCTATTCCAATGGGAAGGGCAACTCTTAAATCCTGTGACAAGCTGGTTTTTAATCTGAGTCCAGAAGAAATAGAACCTCTAAATAGACTTACAAGCAAAGAGTTTTATATAGAAAAGAAAAGAGGGGGAAAATCCCTTGCAAAGAAAAGCCAGGACCAGATGGCTTCATGGATGAATGGTGCAAACCGTTTAAAGAAGAATTAACACTAATCCTTCTTAAGACCATCGAAAAGCAAAAGAGCATTTCATCACTCATTTCACGAGGCTAATATTACCCTGATAGGAAACACGGCAAGGATTTCAGAAGAAAAGGAAATTGCAGACCAACGACCCTTGGACATAGATGCTAAACCTCTCAGCAACATGCTGGAAAAAACAGTTCCTCAAGATATCAAAAGATCAGACACCAGATGCAAACGAGATTTATCCCACACATGCAGAAATGGCATAACATGTGAAATAAATAGGACATGCTACCAAATGGGGGATAAAGCTACTCAGTCATCTCTGCATTGACTAATATAGGAAAAGTAATGCCCAAGCACCGGTGTCACCAAATAGGGATAAAAAAAATTCTTTCTCTGACAAGCGGAATCTCTGGGAAAATAAAATTTCAATGACTATTATACCGAGTAGGTAAAAGGTCGATGGCTTCTGGATACCCAGTGCCCTCACTGCTACTCACCAGTGTACTGAGGTCTTAGTCAAAGCAATTTGACAAGAAATGTAGATAAAGCCATCAGATTCGGAAGCTCTTTGAAGATGACATGAAAACAACAGGTGTTAGTGAAAGCGAAGAAGTTGGAATCCTCATGAGCTTCTGGGTAGGACTATAAAATGGGGCCCATCTTTGGAAAAGAGGGCAGCAATCCTCAGATGACCAAATTCAGAGTTAGCAAAATATTCTCAAATGAACTGAAAACTATACACACACACACACACACACACACACACACACACATGCGTGTACATACACACCAAACAACTTGAACACAAGTGTTCATAGCAGCACTGATCATCATAGCCAAAAGATAGAAACAACCCAAATGTCTATCAACAGATGAGTGGATAAATAAATAATATATGGCACTATATAGATAAGCCACAGATTATTATATACCCATAGAAAAGAGTGTGGTATTGAATGAACTTTGAAAACATTATGCAAAAAAAGTAAGCCTACTAATGGTATGATTTCATTTGTATGAAACATTCACATAAACTCATAGAGACAGGAAGCAGACTTAGTGGTTCTGCAGCTTGGAGGATGGGGGTATTGAGGTGTGACCCCCTCATGGATGTGAATTGGGTTGTGGTGAAAATATTTTGAAATTGGATAATGTTGACAAATGCACAATTCTGTAAATATATAAATAATCATTGAGTTATACATTTTAAGTATGTGAACCTTATGGAATGTTCATGCTATCTTAGCATAGCTGTGATTTAAGATATGGGGAGTGCCGGGCAGTGGTGGCGCACGCCTTTAATCCCAGCACTCGGGAGGCAGAGGCAGGTGGATTTCTGAGTTCGAGGCCAGCCTGGTCTACAGAGTGAGTTCCAGGACAGCCAGGGCTACACAGAGAAACCCTGTCTCAAAAAACCAAAAAAAAAAAAAAAAAAAAAAAAAGATATGGGGAGTATTCGGGCAAAACACATTAATAAATTACAATAACCCATGGTCCAAGTAGAGAAAATAATTAAGAGAGGCGAAGAACAAGAGGCTCTTGTACAATGAGGAGAATCTATATATCTGAGCAATGACTATGTCTGTATTCTGATGTTTCCCTGTCTCAACTTGAGAATGAAAAGTGCCTTGGGAGAAACAGTGTGTGATGTTTAGTTTTGTCAACTTAATTCAGCGTAGGATCACTTGAGAAGAGTGTTTCAATGAAAGATTGTCTATATTGGGTCAGCCCATGATCCTGAATGTGGTGGACAGTTAAAGTTACTTTATATGAGAAAACTTGGCCCACAATGGGCAGCACCATTCCCTAGGCAGAGGGGATACTAAGCTGTATAAGAGTGGAGAGATCAAGCTGAGCACAAACCAGTGAGCACGCACATATTTCTTCCTCTCTGCTCTTGATTATGATTATGATGTGACCAGCTACTCGAAGTTTCTGCCTTGATTGCCCCACAATGATGGACTGTAAATGGGATTTACAAACCATACTAAACTCCTTTCTCCATTAAATTGCCTTTCGTCAAGGTATCTTACAGTAGCAACTGAGATGAAGCTGGAACATAATGTCATCTCAGTGCTACCTGAAGCCCCAAAGTGACAGTGCAGTGCCAATATCAACAACACATTCTAAATGGCGGGACTATAATGCTTAATGGCAAATGATCCAGAGATTTCTATCACAAGCCAGGGAACCGAGAAGTGACCATCTGTTCTCCTGTCTCAGCCATCCAATTTGGTGTTGAAGCATACTTCCTGATGGGCACCAGACTTCACGTTAGTCACCGATTACATTTCTAGCTCACAGTATGGCTTGTAGCCAGCCATTCAAAACTCACCTATAAAATGAAAGGGTGGGGCAGTGTCCTTTCCTGTTCTTATGACTTGGTCCAACCCAGGCAATTCAGCGTAAATGAAGCATGAAAGTATCTCCCCGTATGTCCTTAAGTAGTTTATATTTGTTTTAATGGCCATAAACTAGAAATCAGAAATAATGGGTCATGTCATTATTAAATGATGTGTATTTCACACCTCCTACCAAGGGAAGAGCTGAATTAAGCAGTGGGACCTTACAAGGGGGGAAGGGAAGATGTCACAACCTTAAATGTTTGTTCAAAGGCCTCCATTTTGAAATGTTTTTAGTTTGGGTAATGTTAAAGTTTTATTTATTTGCATGCATATGAGTGTGTATGCAGGTGTGCACATGTAGAGGTGTGAACCTGCAGAGGCCTGAAGAAAGTAGCTGATACCCTTTCCATCATAATCTGCTTATCTTTTGAGTCTCTCCCTCAGCCTGAGGCTTGAATCTGGGACTTGTGTTTTCTCTGCCAAAATGAACACTAACATACCCCAGAGGTCCTAGTGTCTCTGCTCCCCTGTGAGCTAAAATTACAGGCATGCATGGGACACACATAGGACATGCATGGGACACACATGGGACATGCATAGGACACTCAGGTTTTTTTATGTAGGTGCTGGGTCCTTACCACTGTCTAGCATTCATTCTTGACTGCTGAGCCATCTTCCAGCTCCAGGTCCCCAGTTTTTAAAGAGCCCCGGGCTGTCATTTGCAAGCTGGAGCTTCTCTCTACTTCTCCTCCTCTTTTTCTACAGTCCTAGTAGGTGATATTTTTTACTAGCTCATCATAGCTTATTATCATCATCAATGTTGTTGTTGTTGTTATTTTGCCAGCATGAGAAGATGACTCTGACCCGTCTATGCACCTAGCACTGTGCCTGGCCCAAACTACAGATTTGGTGAAATAGTTCAGTGAATGAGGCATGGCTCTGCTTTTTATTGTTGTTGTTGCTTTGAAAAGCAGTGTTTTTACTAAAATTTGCATCAACAACACATCAGCATGTGTATAATTACCATTCAAAAGCTATCAGGCAGAGCCTCCATCCCCAGGAGCTCTGCATGCCTGGGTTTAACTGTGAGTCAAAAATATCTGAAAGGAAATGACTGTGCCTGCCTCGGATACACACAGATGTGTTTTCTTGTGATTCCTCCCTAAGTGATCAATGCAGGGCTGTAAGAGTGATTTATATGGCGTCTGTCTCCACTGCATTAGCCATCAGCTGGAAGGTAGGGAGGATGTAAGGATCGCTGGAAGGTATCCAAGGACTGGATGTAAATACGGTGGCATTTTATATAATGCAGATGATCCGTTTGTACCTGTGACAGGGATGGACGAGCATGTAACAGTGACCAAAAAAAAATGTGAGTTTGTCTCAGCCGAGTCTGCATCCCACTTCTGTGGCATGTGGTGTGTGTCTGTGTGTGTGTGTGTCTGTGTGTCTGTGTGTGTGTGTGTGTGTGTGTGTCTGTGTGTTTGTGTGTGTGTGTGTGTGTACTCCTCTGTGCACTTCACTTTAGTTTTTGAGACAGGGCCTCTTCACTGAGCCTGAAGTTTCACCATGTTGGCTAGACTGGCTGGCCAGCAATCCCCAGGATCTGCCTGTCTCTGCTCCCCCACTGTTGTGGTTACAAGCATGCACCACCAGACCTGGCTTTCATGTGTGTTCTGGGGATCCATACTTAGTTCCTCAGGCCTATGCATCAGGCACTTTACCTTCTGAGTTATCTCCCAGCCCCCAGCTGGATTACCTGTCAGCCTTACTTTTTTTTTCCTATTAAAATAGGCACAGAGTAGAACTGATCTGATAGTATTGGTGTGTGTGTGTGTGTGTGTGTGTGTGTGTGTGTGTGAGAGAGAGAGAGAGAGAGAGAGAGAGAGAGAGAGATATTAAGAGAACACATCTAACAATCACCAAGTTGCCCATAATAAAGCATTACTTAGTAAACATTAGCTAATAGTATGAAAGGAAGGAAAGAAAGAATTGAGATAAAGGAAGTAAAGTAAAGAAGGAAGAATGCAGAGAGGAAAGAGGGAAATAGAAGAATGGTATATCAATGGCAGAGGAAGAAGGACAGAGCAAATCTTGAATAAACTGGAAGACAGGGTACATATGAGGATGTAATCAAATAAAGGTTATGAGACAGCCAAGGCCGAATGTTCTGTAATCAACGCAAGCCAAGTGGCAAGTCAAGACAGCTGTTGCTTATTCCCTTCTGGCACAGTTGCCAAGGCAAGAGGAAGCAGAAAAATCTGAAACAGGACAGGCAGGACCAGAGACTAACTAAGCGCCTGACTAGTGCTGCGCCCCAAACACAGCAGCAAAGAGACTTTGATCCCAGCATCTCTTCCTGAGCTCTACAGATGTCCCCGTTACCTCCCAAGCCTACTGGGAGCTCATCCTTCAGGCCCGGAAGACATCAAGACAAATGGGTTGGTTCATTATTAGATATCTGCCTTTCTTTTTCTTTTTCTTTTTTTTAGGCTCCCCATCTATATATAAACATGCGTTGAGGCATGAATTTGTTTCTTGTCTTCTCTATACTCCGCTTGCTGTGCCCCTTACTTAACTCATACACCAGTTGGGCTGGTCCAGAAATGAATGTGTATCGATGGCGTGTCTGATTCCCTATGTTGAGGCAAAATGATAAAGGAGGTAGTCTGTTCTTTCTGGGGGCCCCTGTTTTTTACCTGGCATCCCACACTCCCTTTTCCCTTCTCAGTGGAGTTCTGATTTTGTCCAGACTTTATGTCAACTCCAGAGAGGATCCTAACTCACCCCTGCCAACAGCCTTTGGGGTTCCCCTGGCAACTGTCACTGCTTTAGAGGAAGGGATGGCCAAACATGACACACAATCGTTCAGTGTACTCATTATGTGTTACCATTTCTGTGATCAAATACTCAGCAAAAGTGACTCCAGGAAGGGCTTATTTTGGATGATAGTTTTGGGGTAAGTCCATCCTGGAGGGGAAGGATGGCAGAAGGAGCTTTAGGCATCTGGCCATGTTGCATCTGTGGTCAAGAAGCAGAGAGTGATGCATGCTGGAACTTTTCTCATTTTCTCTTTTTTATTTAGTCCAGGTCCCCAGCCCATGGCGTGGTACCACCCACACAGGATGGGTATCCTCAATTCATCTAGCCTGATCTAAGTAGTTTTACATACATGGCTAGAGTCTTGTTTCTCTGGTGATTCTAACTGTTCACAGATAGACAATATTAACCATCACGTTTAAAAAAATTAAAATGGAGTTTTTTACATTCTAGGGCAGCTCAAAGATGGCCACCAACCCAACTGAGAAGTAGAATCAAATTTCTCTCCCAATGAAGTTTGATTGGCTTTAATGGCTTATTGACTGGAAAGATAGGCAGGAAGTGACCTCTGGCTTCTGAAGCTAAGTCGTCAGTTGTTTGACAGCTTGGTACATCTATTTAGCATCCTTGAGCACCAAGGAAATGTCTGCATGTCATAGACACACAGTTCTTAGGATGTTAGCTAGAGATTCTTGTTCACCCATCCCTGAGAACTTCAAAAATGTATCAGAGTCATGACTGAAGCCATCCTGGACCATGGGGCCCAGCTACTTATCTGCAGAGTATCAGTAAATAGCTCCCATGTATCAGGTCATATAAGATAAGAGACTTAGCTGGATTTTGCCCAAATTCCTGATCTTCGTATTTGCCACATGTGGTGTTTGTCGCTTTGAGCCATTCAGTTTTAGATGACTCTTCACACCAACGGTATATAATTGCTGTCTAATGGATTTTTTTCTCCTTTGAGATAGTCTCGGCTATCATTGATTACTTTCTTGGAGTTTATTGGAAGATGAGCCTCAGGATAAAGATCAATCAAAAGTTAAAGCATCTGAGTCCTCAATGGATCAGTGAACCTTAGTTCTGAAGTTCATCTTCCTTGGGATTTCTTGACATGTAAAATAATCCATGAGCTCACTTTCTAAAACAGACTTCATCAAGCTTTGTGTCACACATGTAGAAGCATCTTTGAATAACCATCAGATTAGGCTAAAACATGTGGGTCCTTGGCTACACTGACACTGCCCCTGCTAGATTATATTGGAGATATCACCCAACCTTTCTAGAGCTCTTCTCCCATATTGAACTAGAAAATAATATTTTCTTATCCGTCTTTAATTTGCAAGATGTTTCAAATACTGGTGGATTTTTAATAGACTCACAGAAACCCAAAGTACTGTTGGGATCCATGCACTGAAGATTCTGCCCTCCTGAACTTAGACTATAAGAGAGCTTACAGCATCCTTTGACGAACTGTTTCATGCAAGCTTCGTGTCCATAGTTTGAGGTGATAGGCGCTGTTACAGCCTTTGTGTATATAGGTATACAAACAGGCCAGACGTGTTGAGTGCTCAGTCATACAATAATTGATTTATACAACGGTGGTAAAGTTGGAACTCGAACCCATATCATCTCATGTTTGTTCCGTTATCAGTCACACGATCCTGTTACCACCCTGCTATGGAGGGAAGAGCCAGCTCCTTGGCATAGAGGTTTCTGGCCTCATGGGAACCTTTGAAGGAGATTCTCTAAGATACAGTGACTCTGACCTCCCATTGGCTCCCAACTTTCATTTCCAGCTGATCCTAGGATATTTTCCCCTCTCCTGTCTGTCAAACTTGACTTCTAACCAAGTCTCCTTATCTAAGTGTTCAGCTCTGAGTATTCCCTGAATGTCTTGGGATTTTTTGTTTACTGGTGTGTGAGTGAGTGTGTACATGTGTATGTTCATGTGTGTGTGTGTGTGTGTGTGTTCATATGTGTGCAGCCCAAGTGTGTGAGCATGTGTGAGTGTGTGAAGCTAACAGTCAACCTTAGATATTGATCTTTGAGCACCATCTACCCTGACTTTGGGATAGAGTCTCTCCCTTGCCTGAAACTCACTAAGTAAGATTTGGTTGGCTGGTCAGTGGGTTCTGGGGATCCATCTTTCTCTTCTCCCTAAATGCTGGGGTTATAAGTGCATGCTACTGCACCTGGCTTTTCTTCAGCTGCAGACAGCAGGACCTTCTGACAGTTATATTTCTCTGGATCTGTGTTCCAGTCATTCCACCCTGAAGACGTAGGGCCACTTCCCCTCTGCTCTGTGCAACACACCACGGCCCACTGGGTCAATGGACCCTCCTTCAGCTGGCCTTGGTGCTGTGCCTTGCCCACCCTGTCTTTTGTCATTTTCTTTTGTCCAGACCACTGGCATCTGCTTCTAAGTAGTTTCCACACTGCCATCTCTTCCTCACATTTCCAGGTATCTTCCAATGGGAGATCAGAACTGCTGCCTCTTAGAGCAGCTCTTTCAAATGTTCGCCCAAGATCTGACACATCTTAGCCTGAGAAATGGCCCAGAGCTTGCGAAGAATTGTGAATCAGTAGCTCGTGCCTCTTACAATCCATCTTTTTCCTCAGAGCTTGATACCTCAGAGACCCTGTAAAACATCCCCTCTGCCTGGAGGAGAGGCTAACTTCTGGAATCTTCCTTAGTGACTACCTAAATTTTAATCTTGTCTTTTCTTCTGTCTCCAGCTTTTTAGTGTGTGTCCTAACCACATTGTATAGCCGGGCTTACCTTACATAACTGAAATTTGGTTCTGATATGTTTTCATTACCACGCTGTAATCTGAGAGCATGGCCACACCCTCCTTGTTTTGATAGCCATTCCCAGGACCTGGCCAAGCAGCTGGCTCAGTGGAGGTGTCCAATCACCAAGTATGGGGTATGTTGGTATGATGGAAGTTCAGGGTTGGGCAGGGGGTGTTCCATCTCCTCCTGACTTCCCCGTCTGCAGAATAACACAGATCAAGTAAGGTAAGCACGGTCCTAACGAGTCCCCTGTTGATTGTGGGGTATATAACTAATCCCATAATACACGTGAACAACTTCATGAAAGCACTTTTCAAATAGCTTTATGGCATATCCAGACACACAAGGTGGGGGGCCAATGGCTGAAGATTTATTGGATCCCAACCTGACCTTGGGGACAATGGGCATTGTGTTCCCTAACACAATGAGGGAACCAGGCCACCAAATCCATCCCCATGTGAAAAACCAGCCGTCGGGCTCTTCGTAACCTAAACTGGTCAAAGAATTCTCCTTGGGCTGTGCATGAGCTTCTGGTCAGGTCCACAGGCTCGGAGAGTGGAGTTGGAAAGTCCCAAGTGCATGGTCACCAGGGCAGGTGGGGGAGGGAAGGGGTGGGAGAAAAGAGAGGGATTGTCAGAACGCGGTGATTTAGTGTCTGTCTCTTTTCTGCCTCCCTGCCTGCCTCCCTCCCATCGCTGCCTCCCGCACAAGGAACTATTGAGCTGGGACAGAACAAACACTCCCTTATGCAGCTCCATGGAGTCTCTTGGGTTGTCCGAGACAGCTGCCTGTAGCACGCTATGGTTACTCATTACCCGGATTCCCAGGCAGGAAAAGGAGCAAGCTTAATAGACTGAACTAAACCCCCAGCTCAAATACTCGGGCCATAAATAAATAAATAAGTCAGGTGTACCAGGGGGGACGAGGAGGCCACTGTGCAGGAGGGGGTAGGGAGAGCTCAGCAAGTGAATCAGTGGGGAAAATAAAAACCCCAGGCACTTCTAAAGGAGAAGATGCAGGAGGAAAACTCCCATCCAAGAAAGCACAGAGAGGCGTTTGTGCCTGCTGCTGCCTGCAGTGTGGACTAGAGTCTCAGAAGGCCATGTGGGGACCAGGCAGACAGCTAGGACTTTGAGGGCCTTGGGGAGAAAGGCCTGTTTTTCCAGCTGTTGTGCCCTAACTTTGGAAGCGAGGCTTGCTTCTTGAAAGCTACAAGTACTGATGGTAGAAGTGATGATGGACCGGCCATGTCTTGCCTTCCTTCTCACTCACAAAACAGTATTACCCACAGCTGCCCCAGCTCCCATAAAACAGAGAACAGTAGGGATGGGTATACAAGCAGAGGAGTGGGGGATGGCTGGTGTGAAGCCAGGTTATCCATGTCAGGTAGGTAGGTAGGTAGGTAGATAGATAGATAGATAGATAGATAGATAGATAGATAGATAGATAGATACACAGATACATACATACATACACACACACACACACACACACACACACACACACACACACACACACACACACACACACACACAGTCTCATACAGCCAGCTAGCCTTGAACTCACTAAGTAGCCAAGGATGGCCCTGAACTTTGGATCTTCCTGCCTTTGCCTTTTGAGTACTGTGATTACAGACACTCACCGATACACCCAGTTTTTCTGGTTTTATGTTTTTGGTTTTTTTCAAGACAGGGTTTCTCTGTGTGCCCTTGGCTGTCCTAGAACCGGCTCTGTAGACAATGCTGGTCTCAAACTCAGAGATCTGCCAGCCTCTACCTTCCCAAGTGCTGGGATTAAAGGCCTGCACCACCATGCTTGTCATATACCCAGGTCTATGTGGTTCAAAAGCTGGGACTCAGGGCTTCATACATGCTAGACAAAGCCCTCCTAAGCTATGCTCCAAACTCCATGGCCCCCGAATTTAAAGTAATCCATATGAAAAGGTCTGAAGCTGAATCTTCACAGCTATACTCCGAGAGGAGGCAGTGGGTCTGAAGATACTTTTAGTCGTCACATCAGGATGGTACTGGAGTTTTAGGATAGAGGCTAGGATACTGGTAAGTACTGTACAGTGCACAGGATAGCACCATGTAAGACAGAATGAACTGGACCCAAATGGCACGGTTAAGAAGACAGAGAAGCCTTGACTCAGAGCCGTGTCTTAGAAGCATGGGGGCCAGGCACCAGGCCAGACCCCCATCTAATTAGACAGATGGAAATCAGTTCTTACAGTTTCCTCAATCCGATCATGCCTCGGGTGAACAAGGAAATCAGGTCAATGGCTGTTCCAGTCATACCAGTTGTGGGTGGGTTGGGGAGGACAGTGTGCGTGTGTTTGATCTTGCCAGATGGGCTGTGTTGCATTTGTATGTTTGCATGTGATGCTATGCAAATATGTGGCATAGTATGTGCACACGTGCGATATGTATATGTGTGGATTTTGTACACTATATGGGGATGTGTGTGTGTGATCTGTACCTATATGTTATATACGTATTGTCTGTAGATGTTCATGGATGCTATTTGTATGTTGTGTGGGTATATATGTGTGTGACTGTGCCTGTATGCTACATGTGTATTGTGTGTGGATGACATGGTTGTGATTTGTTTTGTTATGTTATGTGTGCATTGAGTGTGGTGTACATACATGTGACCTGCGCGTGAATGCTATGGGTGCATTGTGTGTTGGTTCACATATGTATGAGCTATGCATTATGTTATATGTGTATTGTGTGTGGTATGTGCATGTACATGGATGTACATGGATGTCTATGTAGTATGTACATGTATGTATGTGGTACATGTAGCATGACTGCACTAGGTGATCAATGACATAGCAAGATGACCAGGAGAGACCATCCCATAGCAGCTGATGGATGAGGGCATCTTTAGCAGACAGGATACTATCTAGAGAGACTTCAAGAACAGGCTATCTCTGTTACTCAGGAACTGTGACCTTGGACAAGACATTTAACTTACATAGACTCCAATTGTCTCTCTATAAATGGATTATAAGAGTGCCTACTTTGTGGGTTTCAAGAATCAACACATTTTTGCAAACCACCGTGGCATAGAGCCAGCACTCACCAGACGGTTCTCCAGATTGTCAGAGGCAGTTCTTCCTGAAAGCTAACCTACAGCCTGTTTCATTTTCTGCCATTCAGGGGCAGCCATTCTCCATGAGTCTACCCCCATTTAAGTATAAAGTGTCTTGTTGACTTCAGCTACCTTTCTGTGCCCATGTCTGAACTTTACACTTCACCAGTCCCTGGTTCTTCTGACCCAGAAAGGGAGGAGACGGTGAGCTTGTTATCAATTCACTGCTTCCCACAGGGTCTGGGGACCCCAAGCCTTCCTTGGTGGCTCCAGTAGACTGCCTACCTTGTGCCTACAGCCCACTCCTTCCTTCCCAGGTCCCTCAGATGCCTGCCAATGTTATTGCCACCATAAAACAATGACAGGCACTCAATCAGCCTGGCCTGGCCTTCACAACCAGTTTGTCAGAGCCACCCCTCCCTTCCTCCCTGTTAGCTCTCCACTTGCTTATCTGCTGCTGGAGACAGAAGTCTTGAGTTTAATTGTAGCAAATAAATTATTGATCTCTAAAGCCAGCTCCTCCCGTGCACACGACAATCCCTTCTATTCACAGCACTGGGGCGGGACTGCCATCTGGGCAGACCCCGAGTCAGCAGCACCCAGCTAGGAGACTGCATTCTCTCCACACCCAGCGGGACCTGAAGCAGGGAAGTAAAACCCTCTTTTGCCTCCCAAGAAGCAGCTGCCACCCTCTGTCCTTGACATATGCAAAGGTCTTTACAACAACGTGACCACTCTGTGTCCTTGGGAGCTGATCAGGGGTACGGAGCGGTGACTTATGAGTAATTGTGGCTGGCAAGACACATGGCTGATCAATGTGGAGTTAGTGAAGGCTCATGGGTCTGTGCCCTCTCCCATATCTGGCTGTGTGATTGCATCATCGCTGCTTTACAGGGTAACCCTTGTCACACATTCACAGAATGACACTTGGTACTCATTGCTCTCAGGTACCAGGTACTGCTCTAAGCACATCCTCTCAGTGACCATCTTACAAACAGGGAAGCTAAAATTCAGAGCGTTGAAATTACAGGAGCCTGATGAGCAGCGAGTCTGAACGTTGAATTCAGCATATGTCTATGGATTATTTATTCAAGATAGTATCTCATGTAGCCCAGGCTGGCCTCAGACTTGCTATAGAGGCTGAGAACCACAAACATAAGGATTCTCCTGCCTCCGCCTTCCAAGTTCGAGGATTACAGGCAGGTACTGGGGACTGAACCCAGAACTTTGCTCATGTTCAAGCACTCTAAAATCTGAGCTAAACCCCTGTCCCACAGTGTCAGATCTTGCAGATGACCAACCTGGAGGTGCTTATGTAGTCCTCCGCAGTCACTCTTCCCCGTCCCTGGAAGGAGATCACAGCAGGTTTGTTTCATTAGTCTCTTTATTCTCATGGTGATTTATCTTCCTGAATAACACATTGCCCAGGTAGAGATTTGAATATCATATACGTGACCTCATATCACCTACAGTCTGCATTTTCTTCCCTAACGACAGGAATCTATTTCCTTATATTTTCCTGTCTGTCCTTCCGATGCTCCACCTCAGCACTCCTGGGTAAGTCCCAACTGTTTTCACCTATGTTTAAGAAGACATTCTTCATAAATGTGGCAGAGTTTACAAAACCACCCTCGCCCACCATCCGGCTCTAACACAGATCTGCACTCTCCTTCTTCCAACAATCTGGACGTCGGTTAAAATGAGATCCGTGTTCAACACAGCATTCTGCACATTTCTGAGGAGCCTGGAGGTATGTCTGGGCACCAAGCTTCTTGTTTCTTGTGTGTTCTATGGGCTAGGAGTACAGCACTCTAACGAGGCCATGAGTGAGCACTGGGGACTGGGAGATAACCAGCAGTGGTATGGGAGATTTTTTTCAAGCATGAGGACCTGAGTTCAAAGTCTCAGCACTCACAGAAAAAAAACTAGGCTGGCTGCAAACCCCCAGTGCTATGGGGAAGAGACAGGAAGATGGCTGGAGCTTAATGGCTGCCAGCCTAGCTCCAGGTTCCATGGGAGACTTTATCTTAGTGGAATAAAGTGTAGAAGATAGAGTCAGACTCCTGATATCCTCCTCTGGCTTCCAAGTGGTGAATAGGCTCCTCTCTCTCTCTCTCTCTCTCTCTCTCTCTCTCTCTCTCTCTCTCTCTCTCTCTCTCTTTCTCTCTCTCTCTCTCTCTCTCCCTCCCTCCCTCCCTCTCTCACACACACAAACACAAAGAATGAGCTTTGGAGTCCCTTGGAGTCCCCTGTATTAATCACCTATTGGATAACACTGCAAACAAACCACCCATACACCCCATGGCTCACAATAGCAGGCATTCATTCTTACACTTACATTTACACCCATCCTGCCTGGGGTTTTGCAATCCAGGATGGCTCTCAACCAGGCCCTGTGGCTTGCAGTTGTCTGTAGCTGAGCTTGGATCCAAAACTCAATGGCTTCAATCAGCGATTGACTTCTCCTGATTCTTTGGGTTCACTGGGATACTCTCTGCTAATCTTGCCTGGGCTCACTCCTATGACTTGAGTCCCAATAACCTTAATCATCTGCTTGGCACTTGGTACTAGTTGTGTACTGGGACTCCTTAGGCTCCTTCTAGGTGGCCTTTGACTCCCTACATACTCAGTTGGGCTGACTTCCTCACCAGCCTCCAGGGAGATGATTACAGGGATGAGCCCCACTTCACAGCAAGCTTCTAGCAACCACGCAGAGAGTCAGTCCAGAAAATACTCATTATTTAAATCTGGGTCCCCAAAGCAGCTGTCTCCACATAACACACACACACACACACACACACACACACACACACACACACACACACACACACACACACACACAGTGTGGCTGTCCCTAGTGTCTTTGTCACAGCTCCATAGAAGGGTGGGAATTTAATGCTTTGTAAGGAAGGAAATTGACCCTTGGTGAGGCTGAAATGGACACTAGCCATTGGTGATATCGAGTGCCCTATTCAGGTTGGAGCAGTGGCTATACAGAGTGAACAGACGGGCTAGCCTACAACTGGATAAAGTCTTGAAAGGCAGGGAAAAAGGCATTCTGAGAGGTCTTCATGTGACCTGGTCATTGGCTGGGCTTAGCTGAGGATGGCTAACCCATGGCTTTGAGCTTCTCACCCTGCCCCACCCCATGACTCTGAGCCTTGGGGAAATGACCACACTGGGTAGCCGTAGATCCTAGTTCTGCCTGGTCTCAGACTCATGGTTGTATGATTCAGGGGAAGGCAGTGCCCCTTCCTTGGATCTCAGTTTCTTCATCTACAGATGACTGGTGACTTGAATGTGTCCCTCTAGAGTTGACGGGTTGGAAACTAAAGCTCCAGATTTAACTATCAAAGATATTTTGAACTTATCTCTGGGAGGTGATTAGGATTAATGTTGAGGCCATGGTGAGATCTTGAGAAGGGAGCCCTGTTAGTGGCATTAGTGGCTTTATAAGGAGAGGAAGAAAGACCTCTTGACATGCTCTGCCTCACAATGTGAAGGCCCCACATACCATGTTAGGCTGGAACTGTAAGACCTTAACTAGCTGCCAGACCTCCTGGATGCCAGACTTGACACCTCCAAAGCTGTGAGCTGAACAAACCTCTTTTCTTTATCTATTTTTCAGCCTTGAGTATTTTGTCCTAGCAACATAAACTAGACTGGGATCTACTGATTTCCCCCAAGAAGAGAGTGAGCAAGAGTCCCTAGAGATAGATGTCATTCCAGATAACCACCTTGTAGGTAGATTCTAACAGTGACAGACTATTGCCTTGGCAAACAATACAAAGAAGGCGTGCTGTCATGGGAGATGACTAGATTTGGAGTCAGAATCCCAGATTCTAATCCTGATATGCTGATTAAAAGCCACCCGTCCTCCAGGAGCCATTCTCTTAAAGAAAACTGACCCCTTCCTCTCCAAGCAGCTCAAATGTCATGGGTTCCTCAGCCAGGGGCAGGACTTCATGCCCACCTTCCTCCTCCATGCCGAGGGTTCTGTCTGGCTTGAGCTTGCAGAGGTTCATGCATGCTCTCACAGCTGCTGTGGGCTCACGTTAGCAGCTGTTTTGTTCTGTATGGAAGACAGTGATTTCCTGAAGTCATCTATCACCTTTGTACCCCCACTTCCATAATGAGCCCTGAGTCTTGAGCAGAGGGGATGGAATGTAAGTTTACCATGTCAGATGGATGACTGGACATTTAAGAGTTTGTGGGCAATACAAATTGGACTTGATGAGTTTTAAAATTATATATACACACATACACACACACAGAGAGAGTTGACTGGATAGGAAAGGGATGGATTTGGAAGGAGCTGGTGGAAGGGTAAATATGATCAAAATACATTGTACAAAATTCTCAAAAAGAAATGAAAATGAGGAGGAAAAATGAAGGTTTTGTACATTTTAAATAAATATAAACTTGTGAAAAAGAAGATTGTTACCCGGGCTCTTTAATCCGATCTCGCTAGAGTATAAAGTGTATAATTCTTGTCTCAGACATCTCATTTGTTCTCAAGAGAACCCAGTCAAATGGAAGGTGACCAAGTCCAGTCAACTCATAAGCGTTGATGTATATGTTGAGGGGAGGACCGAGGTGTGCTCGCAACCCTTCCCTGGACATCAGGGAAATGCTGAGTGAGCGATGGAGATGATGCTGATGGTGGCAGTGAGACTCTTGAGTCTTCTACAACTTCCTTTGATTCTCTTGGGGAATCCCCCATCACCATTTCTTCATCCTTTCCTGGATGTTTTCTCTTTTCTAAGGGCATCCAGAGGACAAGTACCTTCTGATTAGAATGTCTTCTAAACATGCAACAACTGGAGGGGAGATGACAATGCCCCCTTTTATGTAGCAGGAAATGGGGGGAGGGGCAATAAAATACATTAGACCCCGAAGAGCTGGAATGGCAGGGGAGCTCCATAGAGGAGATGCCTGGGAGAGGATGTAAAATCCTGAGGTCATCTAGTGGTAAACCCAGTAGCATAGCACAGTAAATTACAGCCAGACCTTACCTGTGTGCCAGAAGCCATTCTAAACATATTACCCATAGAGTCTTATTTAGGTGACAGTTTGCCAGAGTGTCACAGTGAAGGAGCAGGGTGTTATGTGAAAGTATTCTGAGCTAGGAGATCAGAGATCAAAGTAAATTAGAGCCATGCCTACATAATTCTACATTCAGTTGGCTCTTGAAATGTTAATAACCAAATTTCCCATGCCTAACAAGAACCATCTTATTCCTCTACAGTAAGATGGGAGCCCCACAGAGCAATATTTGGGAAGACTAATGACATAGCTCAGCAGACAGAGAGCTTACCCAGCATCCATGAAGCCCAGTATTCAGTTCCCAGAACCACAGAACAAGGTCGTTTATACCTGTAATCCTATCATTTGGAAGGTGGAGGCAAGAGAATCCAAAGTTCAAGGTCAAACTCCCCTGTGTCTCACGTTCAAGGACAGCTTATCTCAAAGAACAAAACAACAACAACAAAATAGTAATATTTAGAAGTACCCATTAAAAAGCTGTACTGGCTGGTTTTGTGTGTCAACTTGACACAAGCTGGAGTTATCACAGAGAAAGGAACTTCAGTTGAGAAAATGCCTCCATGAGATCCAGCTCTAAGGCATTTTCTCAATTAGTGATCAAGGGGGAGAGGCCCTCTTGTGGGTGGTGCCATCCCTGGGCTGGTAGTCTTGGGCTCTATAAGAAAGTCAGCTGAGCAAGCCAGGAGAAGCAAGCAAGCCAGTAAGCAGCATTCCTCCATGGCCTCTGCATCAGCTCCTGCTTCCTGACCCGCTTGAGTTCCAGTCCTGACTTCCTTTTGTGATGAGCAGCAATGTGGAAGTGTAAGCTCAATAAACTCTTTCCTCCCCAACTTGCTTCTTGGTCATGATGTTTGTGCAGGAATAGAAACCCTGACTAAGACAAAAGCCATGTCTTTGTCTCTGCACCCTACAATCACATTGGGCACTAGTCATCCAGTATCAGAGCCCCTCCTTATATCCCTACATTCAGAGTGTTCTCCAGGCATTTGGGAAAAGTGCCTCTTAGCAAAGATAGAGATCCAAAGCATGAGATGGTGGAGTGGCAAAAAAGAAAGAGACCCAAGGGAGGGACTGGGGAGATGATTCAGTAAAGTTCTTGCCGTGAAGGCATGAGGGCCTGAGTTCAAATCCCCACACCCCATGTATAATTGGATATGGTAGCTTGTATCTACGATCCCAGCACTCCCTCAGTGGAGGGGAGGCAGACAGGTAAAGCCTTGGAAGCTCACAGGGCAGCTAGCCAGACAGCAAAAGGGGCCCTGCTTCAAATAACATGGAAGATGAAGACCTATTGGCCAAGACTGACTTGTAAGTGAGCAGCATAGTACACACAGGACCCTCCAACACACAGAGACACATTTCATATGCACACCAGGAATAAGAGAAAGAGGAAGAAGAGGAATAGGAGGAGGGGGAGGAGGAGGAGCAGGAGGAGGAGGAGGAGGAAGAGGAGGAGGAAGAAGAAGAGGAGGAGGAGGAGAAATGGACCCAGGGGAAACTGTGCAAGGAACAGAAGAAAACCAAAGCCAAAGTATATTCATGCCTGCCATTGTTTTCCTGGGAGAGATGGAGGGAAGCACTGTAGGAGGTCTGGAGAAGGGATTTTATCATATCTAGAGATTTTGGAAGCTAGAAAATGTGGTAGCAGAAATTATCAAGTTGGGACTGAAGTTGGGAGACGATGCTAAGCAGGCCACGAGGAAGAAAGAAGTACGAAGAGGCCCAGGAAGAAAGATGCTCAGACTAGTTATCCCAACAACGGGAGTTCCACAGGAGGGGACTCTGTGGGGAAGGGGCTTGCTGCACACAATAAGGATCTGAGTTTGATCCCCATCACCCACATGAAAAGCTGGGTGTGGCGCTGGCTCCTGTAATCCCAGTCCTCTGGGTTTGACAGTCTGCCAGGCTAGCTGCAAAGATGGCTTCCAACCCTCCTTGAGAAACTGTCTCCCAGAAATTTGGCGGCTTCTGAGGAAAAATACCTGAGGTTGACCTCTGACCTCCACACACACTTACTCACACCTGCATGTTTAATATCCCTCTCACAGACAGCCATGCACACTCATGCATGCATGTGCACACACGCTTGCACGTCTGCATGCTCACACACACACACATACACTTATACACTTATACCCACAAAATAATTCCAAAAAGAGAAATAGACAAAGATGAGGATTGTAACAAAAGGGACATAAGAAAGTAACACAAGTTTCTGGGTAAAAACCACGATCAGCGGTCTGGGTCAATGAAAGGGAAGCAGAACTGTGCCAAACTACCATAGCATGGAGTTTCAACAGGCCCCCTTCTCATGGGCAATGGCTCTTTCTCCCATCCATCACCCTGACCCGCCCACTCCAGTCTCCTCTTGCATTTAGAAACAAGGACCCTTTGATTACAATGGCCCACTGGGAAACTCCAGGATAATCTCATTTTAGGAGCAGCTGTTAAAACCTCATTGCCATCTACAACCTGGGGTCCCTTCGCCTTGTAACAAGATGGTCCCATGTTCTGGGGGTTGGGACTCAGGCATCTTCAGGAGGCCATCATTCTGTCTACAGGTCCTGAGCATGTTGCAGCGGTGTGTAAAATCTGAGTGCTCCCCCTGTCCCTTAGGACAAAAAGAAGAGTGATGCTGGTCATGTGGGCTGAAGATTCTGGAGCAGAGAGAAGGCATCGGAGGTTCCCGTACTAACACCTACCAGGTGCCTCAGTCTCAGGCCAACCCTAGATTGCACTCCAAGTTCATCAGAGAAACAGACCCTGATCAGGGAAAGCCAATGGAGGAAGACTTTTATTGCAAAAAGCCAGAAGCACGCCTAAGAAAATGGAGGCTTCTCAGCTAAGCAGTAAAAAGCTCGTATCTTACACCTAAGTAAAGAGAAATTCTAGGACCAAAACAAAACAAAACAAAACAACAACAACAAAAAAAAAAACTGCATTGGGAAGTCAGAGATAAATCCCAAATCAAGTATCTTAATTGAAATTTAGATAGGTGATGGAAGAGGTATAGACCTGGGACGGTAGAATATGACTTTCTCCAAACTCGTCAGCATGCAGTCCAACTTACTCAACTTATATTGACTTAATGAGAAATAGATTTCATGGGGCTGGAGAGATGGCTCCTTGTTTAAAAGCATGTGCTGCTCTTGCAGATCACCAGAGTTGGTTCCCACCCCCCTGTTGACCAGCTTACAACCACCTTTAACTCCAGCTTCGGGGGATCCGATGCCCTCTTCTGGCCTCCACAGGCACCTGTGCTCACGTGTGCATACCTTATGACACATGCATACACATAATTAAAAATAAGAAATAAAAATATTTGGAAGGAAGACATACACTGGGCGGTGGGGGTGGGGGGTTGCAGGGAATTAAACCTGGGACCTCATACTTGCTAGGCAAGCACTTGACCACTGAACCCATAGCCCAAGAAATATGTAATTTAGTTTAAAAATGAAAAACGTTGTAGGAGTGTCTATAGCAACTACCTAGAAGGGACAATGAAAATTCCAGGCCACAGGGTGCCTTCGGCTGTCATGCATCAGGCTGGATGAGTCTCCAGGAAGACTCTAGGCATCAACACAGATCTGGCTAAGAGGTGACCTTACAGTCCTGGTTCAGCTATGGTGCAAATGTGCCTCCCCTGGTGAGTATGCCCCACTGCCACCTCCTTAAGAGAATTAACTCTTAAGGCAGGATTCCACACCCCACCCCTGACCAGCCATCACTTTTAGGAGTATAGTTCAGAACTTTGAACCAGGAAAAGAAAAGGCAGGACTGGACTGCAGGCAGAGAGGGACCATGGGCTGCAACATCCGTGGCATGAAGCTGGCCCTGGGGAATGCAGCTAAGATCTTTATCATCCAACATCGTTCTGGCACACTCAGCGTGATACACCTGTCTCCAGCGTCAGGCAAATGAGTAGGTTCACAGGCAGAGGCCTGCCCTGCCAAACAATGCTCTTCTTTGTCCCCTCCCAGAGCTCAGGAGCCTCAAGGAAGCCAAATCCATCAGCACCTGTCAGGGCCCTGGATGTACACAATGCAAGCTGTGATCCCCACTCCCCAGCCAAGCCCCGGGCAGCTCTGACTGACACAACTTGTCAGTCACCTTCTCAGAGCTAAGGGTGGGGACGCGTGAAGAGGTGGGGGCAGGGAGACCAGGCTCTCCTTCCCAGAAGCCAACCAGGGCCAAAGAAAGTACTAATAAAAGCCTGAAGCATCCTTTCTTTTTTAAAAATAAAAAATAAAAAAAGCCCAAACAGTCCGAAAGAGGATTCTGTGAAGAAAAACTTTCCATACCCAGGAAAAGGCTCTCTGGGTGAGCGAGCAAAGCTGTAGGCTTGGGTAAGACACACACTCGACTCCTGTGACCAGCAGCCTGGAGGATAGAGGAGGACAGAGGTGTGTATGTGTTGGGGCATTCCAGTTCCTAAGTATTATGTCCTTCCAAGTTACCACAGTCAGAAGAGGAGAATTTCCTCACAATGGGGTGGCGCTGCAGATGTTTGAAACTGTTGTGGCCAAGCAAACACCAGAAGTAGATTCCACGGAGGGTGCTCCCATTATTCTAAGTATTTCCCACCTCCTTCCTCCCTTCCCTTCTTCACCTCTCCCCCCCTCCTCTCCTTTTTCTCTTTTTTCTCTTTCATTCATTTCTTCCTCTTCCTTTCTTTTGACAGAAGCAGGTACTCATGGAACCCAGGCTAGCCTTAAAGCTGAAGATGACCTTGAACTCCTAAGCCTCCAACCTCTATGTCTAGGGTGCTGGGATTCCAAGAGTGAGCTGCCCCAGCCAGTTTACATGGCACTGGGGGTTGAAACTTTGCTTTGTACATGCTAGAAACACTCTGTTGAGCTCTTGGTGCCCTTAGCAGTCAAGCCCTCCTTCCTTCCCTCCCCCAGCCATGTCGATGCCAGCCACTAGGCCAGGGATATTACAGGTGCTTCCTTTGGGCCAACAGAGTTTTCCTGTGCTCACACTTACATTGATCCTGCCACTCAACACCAAAGAGGGGCGGGCACAGGAGAGGAGGGTGTGGCCAAGGTCTGCCGAACCCTGGAGTGGGGGTCATTGGTGTGACTTGTCTTGCTTAGGCCACATGGGCAAGGCAGGTTCAGGGATTAGCAATGACTGAGCTATCCTCTCTAAGTCTATTCCTAGATGGAACTCACAGGGTTATTCAGGAAATGAGCTAATGAATGAGTTTTGAGAAAAGGCCCAAATTCCCTTAGAAATATAGAGTTCTTGAGCCAAAACAAGTAAGATTTTATTGCTTACAGCCCAAAGTCACTACTTAACTAAAAGGAAAGCAATAAAATATATAATATATAACTTCTATAAATTACAGTTATGTAGTAAATTTATGTAGCAAATTATAGTCATATAGCAAATTATATAATGTCACTTTGTATGTATGGTAATGGCATCAGAATCATGGTTGAGTCCATTTTGTTTTACTGTAACAGAAGATCAGAGACTATATAATTTGTAAAGAATAAAGGTTTGTGCAGATATGATTTTAGAGGCTGGGAATCTCAAGAGTATAGAGCCAACATACTCCAAGAGTATGGACAAACAATCTGGTCTGGCCTTCATTCTACACCCTAACACAATAGCAGATATCACACGATGAGGAAAAATCAGCAAGCCAGAGATGGCTTGGTTGGCAAACAAGTCATTACCGAGATAACCCATTAAAACATCATGTATTCATGAGACAGAGCCTTAAGCACTGAACCATTACCCAAAGACGTTAAATTTCCATCACACAAAACTTGGGAGACACATTATTAAAGTCTTGGAGCCTTCCTTTTGAGATTCATATTGATCAGTTTATTCAAGAACGTGAGTGATAATATGTCCTTTTTATTAGCATGTGTGCACGTGTGTGTGTGTTCATTGGAGTTGTATCCGTGGAGGCCAGAAGCTGATTGGCACAGGGTCTCTCACTGAGTTTGGAGGTTGCCTTTTGTTGGGGTAAATAGTCACTGGACCAGGGCGGTGGGCATGTGAGGGCTTCTGGGTGATGAGTCTGTCAATATTCATGGGTCATGGGTCCATGAAGGCTTATGGTGATGGCTGATGGGTGGGTGAGTGGTAATAGGTTTTGGGTCCATGGGTGCTCATAGGTGACAGGTGTTGGGCCCATGAGTGTTCACGTATGATGAGGCTATAAAGGCTCATGATGCCATTCTGTATTCTTGAGCTTAGCCTTGAAATTATTCATAATAAAAAGATAAACGAAAACATATTTCAAAGAGCAAAGTGAAAAACCAAGTGGCATTTGCATGAACTCATGTGAGCCTTAGACAGGAAGTGAGCAGACTTAGACAATATGTGAGCAGACTTAGACAGGAAGTGAGCAGCCTTAGACAGGAAGTGAGCAGCCTTAGACAGGAAGTGAGTAGACCTAGTATGTGAGCAGCCTTAGTAGGTGAGCAGCCTTAGACAGGAAGTGAGCAGACTTAGAAAATGAGCAGACTTAGTAAGTGAGCAGACTTACAGACAGGCAGTGAGTAGATTTAGACAGTATGGGATCAGATGTGGCTTTCTTTGTATATTGTAGCAGCTAAGACAGATTTTCATTTGTGTTTTATAACCAGGCAATATGAAGATGAGAAAAGAGACTGGAGAGATAGTCCCTGAGCTGCAAAGTGCTTGCCACATACTGGGAACTTTAGTCTGATCCTCAAAACCCATCTGACCTCAACCTGCATAGACATACATGTGCACCCACACCCCACACATGAACCTGCACACACACACACACACACACACACACACACACACACACACACCTCAATTTAATTAGTTGTTTAAAAATATGAGTATTTTAAAAGCTGGATGAGTTTTCCATCCAGCATTGGATGGAAAACCAGACACTATTTTTGATGAGGTTCCAAAGCAGAATGCAGTAAATTTTACTTAAAATACTAGTGTGTTCTTGTCAGACATGTGTCACAGAGGTAGAGATTAGATGGAGAAACCTCTGACTTCTAGGTAGCCACTAAACACAGGGTACATTTTGATCATGGCTTCAGCTACTATTATCATTTAAAATGTTTCTTCCCATGCATACGGATGGTCTGCCTGCATGTATATCTATGCACCACTCACATGCCTGGTGCCTATGGAGACCAGAAGGGGGCTTTGAATTCCCTGGAACTGGAGTTAGACCATGTGGGAATAGAACATGGGTCCCCTAGATGAGCAGCCAGTGCTCTTAATGACTGGGCCATCTCTCTAGCCTCTACATTAGCTATTGTTTCAAAGAAGATTGCCACAAAGATGAACACAAGCAGAGAGAAGAGGAGGGTGGTCTGGGTGGCTTACAATGATCATGTGTAGTTATCTTGAGCCCTGGGTGAAGCAGCTAATTAGTCTAAAGGATGTTGTGTTCACTTTGTTATCTGAGAATACGACCATCCTGCTTTGAACCAGTGCATAGCTAGGGCCCGGGTTGCCACTTGACTCTGCTGTTTTGTTCTTAGCAGATCCAGGCTGGTAGATGTTGGCATGAAGGAGGTAGCATGTGAAACTGCCAAGCAGTTCAGTCACATCCACCTGCTTAAGAATTCTTCCCTTTCATGGGCAACCTAACCTCCCCTCAACTCAGGCTCTGAACCCTTGGATGGCTTAAGTCCTCTTGCCTAGAGATCCTCAATAGATAATGGTCGTATCCACAGGCTGTGGGCAGCACAGGAAGTCCTCACTCTACCAGAGGCAGGGTATCAGGTGCTCATGGATCATAACCCTAGGGTATTACCCTACTCCAGCCAAAGAAGGTAGAACATGGAAATTGAGCTCCCAGTGGGAGAAGCCTGGGTGTGGGCGGGGCGGCGCCCTGATCTGGGAAAGGTGTGTTTGAGAGGCAGCTGGTGCCCTGGCTGTTGCTACAACTTTCCAAACCACAAAGCACTTCTGGGAGCTCCTGCCAAGGCTGATCCCAATCAGCCACGCTATCAACAGTGTCATCTCTTACACGGACATGCACGGGGTGCTGTGAGTTCTGAGGATGAACCCTTGAGGAGTTTTGCCTTTTCCCAAAGCCATGTTACCAGCTCAGCCAGGCACACTCCCACAGGAGTGCCTACAAAGCAGGCCTCAGCATCCCTGGTCCAAGTAATGATCATAGTGCAGGCACACTTCTAGAGGATTACTCGCAATGGTGGTCTCAACATCCTGGGTCCAGGTATGTTTCCATAGAGACGCTCATGGTGCTTACCTGCATCCTGGTCCAGACATGTTTCTATAGGGCTACTCACAATAGCCCTATAGAAATGCTATAGAAATGCCGGTCTTAGCATGCCAACTCCAGACATGTTCCCCAAGGATGCCTATGATGGTGGTCTGCACCTCCCTGTCAACATCCATCCCTTCTCCTTGCTCTGCCCATCTCTACTACCCCAATTTAATATATTAGGTTGTGGGTAGGTCACCAACCTGTTGTGACCTTTGTTGTGACCGTTAACTTGTCAGAATCTAGAGTCATCTGGGAGATGGGTCTTAAGTTGTTCTTGTTGGGTTTTTGGTCCCAACAATGACAAAAGTTGCTAAAACATTTGCCCTCCACAGTCGAGGAGGGACTATTCCAAATGATAGTGACCAGGTAGGGGAAAACACCAAAACCTTTTTGATCTTGACAGCTGTAGCATTCAGCTAGAGACTGTCACTATTTCCAGTGTCTAGGTACACCAAGGACAAAGAGAGGTCTTCACCCAGTGGGGCTGTGAGGATGATGACCAGAAATTGGCATCAGAAATTTTTTTCTGGCTTGGAACAAAGGAGGACTTGACTTGTCAGCACCTGCCAATGGATAGGTTTGCCAAGAATTCTGCATTAAACAAACACATACACCCACGTCATCCTTCTTCCCTAACAGGCAGAACCTACTGGATAAGGAACTGGCTCCCAGTCAGGAGGGCAATGTGGGTTCATGGCTTTGCTGGTTTCCAGAGCAGAGGACCTGAAAGTCAGTTCTGCCCAAGGATTTCTTACTACAAAAGTCTGGGCTCCAAAGCAAGAATGTTCAGGCTGCATTTGACCTCCTAGATATCAGGCTCTGATTATGAGGCATCCATACTCCTTAAGGCTGTGGGAAATGCTTATGTCTACATCCTACTCTGTGCTGGTTTGTTTATTTTGACAACTTAATACAAGCTAGAATCATCTTGGAAGAAATGGCCTTAAGTGAGGAACTGCCTCCATCAGATTGGCCTGTGGGAAAGTCTGTTGGGAGCGTTTTCTTGAATGACCAACACGGGAGGGCCTAGCCCACTGTGGGCGGTGTCATCCCTAGGCAGGTGGTCTTGGGTTGTATAAAAATGCAAACTGAGCAAGGGATGGAGATCAAGGCAGTAAGCAGTGCGTTTTTTGTGGTTCTGCCTCCAGGATTCTGTCCTAATTGAGTTCCTACCTTGACTTCCTTCAGTGACACTCTAATTGAGATGCATAAGCCAAACAGATTCCGACCCAGCTTGGTTTTGTCAATGTTTTCTCACAAACACAGAAAGTAAACCAAAACACCTCTTAGAGGTCGAATGATGGCATCACTTTAATTATCCCTCACCCCTGCATCCCCTAGTCTTTCTCCTTCTGACTCTTCCCAGCCATAAAAATACATGACTGAGACTTCATCATCAAATGTCACCGGAGGTATCTTATTAGGAGTTGATTTTTTTTTTTTAAAGGACCAAGATAAATGTAGTGACCCAAATTAAGACCTCTTTGCAGCATCCCAAGCATATCTCTGTGGAAATACCAACTTGAGTTAAAAGCTCTTTTTGGATTCTGTACCACAGTGCTCACAAAGATAGGAGGTGAAGTGATACATACATACATACATACATACATACATACATACATACATACATACATAGATGATAGATAGATAGATAGATAGATAGATAGATAGATAGATAGATAGATAGATAGACAGAAAGACAGACAATATTCCCTCCCTGGCTTCTCAGCATCTGCAAAGAACCATGAGTTGACTACATCCCTGACCCACAGTTGTGGACAGAAGCCTGTAGAACCTCCCCCAACCTCCACCCTCCAGAAGTGGAGGGCAGAAAGACCAGGCTCAGGCTCCTGTAGCAGAGATACCCTTCCCAGAGAAAAGCCTTGATTCCAGTCCTGTCCTACCCACTCCCTGTCACCGTTCATTGGGCTACTCTGAAGTGTCCATATCAAAGAAAAGAGAACTCTGTCCTAACCATGCGTACTTGGTTTTGTCTTGTCTAACTTGATGGGTGAGAAACCTTTGAAATCAAGACTCATGGCCTGGATTTATGGGCAACAGGAATAGAATGACATTTTGTGATCATGTGACCACCCATAACAATCTCTTGGTAGTTAGCATACCTGAGAGACTCCCTGTTGGCCCTATGCCCTGAGCAGACATTTTAGAAAAGCCTGTATGTCAAGGAACTCAAAAAACCCTCTAGTGCCTTAGGTAGGGTTTTATTGCTGTGAAGAGACACCAAGACCAAGGCAACTCTTATACATAAAGCATTTCATTGGGGCTGGCTTAGCGTTTCAGAGATTCAGTCCATTATCATCCTGCTGGGAAACATGGCAGTGTCGAGGCAGACATGGTTCTGGAGGATCCAAGAATTCTACATTTTGATCCAAAGGCAGCCAAGAGGAGACTGGCCTCCACAGTCATCTGGGAGGAGGCTCTCATCCCACACTGGGCGGAGCTTGAACAGAGGAAACCTCAAAGCCCACCCCCACAGTGACACACTTCCTCCAACAAGGCCACACCTCCTAACAGAGTCACTCCTTGTGGGCCAAGCATGCTGACACGAGAGTCTATGGGGGCTAAACCTATTCAAACTGCCACAAAGGGCTTGGTGCATTCCCTATGTGTCTGAGGAAGTCACCTGTGAGAAGTGCACCTCCCAGCCCTCCTGACAGCAGGAGTAGACTCCTCACAACAGTAAGAGGGAACACAGATGCAAAGTCATCCAGTCAAGCTTCAGATGAGAACAGGGCTCAGATGACATCATGAGTGCAGATTATGGGGTCCTAGCAGGGGACACAGCTAAACTGCATCCTGGCTCCTGACCTAACCAAATGGAAACAGTGGTGTGTGACATTTTACTACGCTAAATTTGTGGTACTTTGTCACATAGCGATAGACCACTTCTCAGAAAATTACCAAATATGACCGATATTCATATATATGCCACCCACAAATTCACATATCATTTGTTTAAGAGAAGTCTGTTTTTATTTCCATCTCATGCTATGGACATGGTAGAAAACAAAGCCTCTTCATGTCCCATAATTTCACATATTCAGTTCAGGACTCAGCTTTACTGAAAAGGCAGTAAGAGTGCAGGTTCCCACTGACAAAATTCTCTGGAAATTTACGTATTTGTATTATTCTTATATTGGCTCATTGTTTTCCATGGGACACCCTCCAGGACACTCTGGAGGACAAGCAGGCTGCAAAG
This sequence comes from Uromys caudimaculatus, assembly GCA_028551405.1. Lineage (NCBI taxonomy): Eukaryota > Metazoa > Chordata > Mammalia > Rodentia > Muridae > Uromys > Uromys caudimaculatus. Next base: position 8,062,572 of record CM052710.1, on the reverse strand, counting down.
ACAACTGTGCATTGGGCCCTCTCCCTGAAAGGTCGATGTCAGAGATGGGGTTCATTTCTGATACCCTTACACATACAGCCACAAGTAGAACCTAGACCTTAGCTAAGGGGTTCTCTCTGTCTGCATGGTCCCCAACTGTGTCAGATTTCCATCCCCGGGACAATTAACTTATAAGGAGGAAGGGGTTTCTTTTTCTTCACGTTTCAAAGGGTTCGTTCCATGTTTGCTCCGAGCCTGTGGTGAGGAAGAACAATATGGTGGTAACAAACGATGAAGCTAGCTCTGCTAGCTTCCTTTCTACTGCTGTGACAAGCGCCATTACCAAAAGCAACTTGGGGAAGAAAGGATCTATTTGGTTTACACTTCTGGATCATGGTTCATTGAGGGAAGTCAAGGCAGGGGCTCAGGGCAATGTAACTCACTCTTCCACATAGCATAACCTCTGATGAAGGAATTCGTTTCATAGCCAAGAAGTAGAGCAGGAGCCATAGAGGGTGCCGCTTGCTAGTAGGCTAACAAGTCAGCTTATGCTCACCTAGCTTCCTTACACAGTTCAGGACCACCAGCTTGGGGAATGCTGAGTCCTTTATCAATTAACAATCAAGACAATTCCCCATAGACACGCCCACAGGCTAATCTAATCTGGGCAATCCCTCAATGAGACTTACTTTTCAGGTTAGTCTAGGCTGTGTCTGGATTGCCAGTCTCATGTTTGGATTTTCAGGGGGACCATGGGATGCAAAGATGCTAGAATAGGTGTCCAGAGGTTTACCCATGCAGAGTTCCCTTCGTTCCTTAGGAGCTGGCAGCAGTCAATTGTCCCTTTGGCTCATTCAGGGCATCACCCCTCTCCTGGAGCAGAAAGCAGCAGCCTAGCTCCCTGAGGTTATTTAGGAGTCTAAAGGTCTGGGCGGTAGCTTCGAAGGCCAACTGAGGCCATGCAGGATCTATGTTACCTTCAAGCCACCAGCAGAACTCAGGCACAGTCACCAAGAAGAAATCTGAAGGTCAGGAGCTGAACCGAATCTAGAGATGGGTTCAAGGCTGCTGTTTCCTGTAGCCACGTCTGACTGCCCAGGTAAGCAGGAAGAAAGAGGGGGTAGACTTAATTCTTCCTCTTGTAGAAGGGTAGAGAGGGGAACATGTTGAGTGATATTCTTTCTACCTGTGAACACAGTCTCTCACTAGCTGCTAGCCTGACCTATACAAGGAGACGTTAGAAAAGCCAGTTTGTTACGAGTTCCTACATATCTCTGGCTTCCATGTCCTCTGCTAGAGGTCAGGTCACCTCAAAGATAATGACATATGAGCTTCACAAGTGTGCAGTCAGCGGCCCTTTCGAAAACCTTCAGTTTGATATTGTTGGCACGTTTGTATGTTTTTCTCAAAGAGCTCTCTTTGCCGTGTATGCTCTCTACGTTTGGGGCTCCCCAGACTCAGCCTGGGAAAAGACAAGCAGGAAGCAGGAGGTGACAGCACTTGACCCTCCAGGGATCCTGGGAAGCCAGAGGTCACTTCAGGGCATCTGACCTGTCTCATTGTAGCCCAAGCAGGTGACAGCTGGGCTTGGCATACTGCGCCTTTCAGCAGGTGGGCAGATCAGAGAAGGTCCAGGAGCATGTATCTGGCTCTCCCTGCATATGGCCTTGTTCCCCATCACAGCCAAGGATATTTAGAGCAGGTTCCCAGGAACTTTGTGCAGATGTAGGTATACGCATCACCTGGCCCAAGATGGGTGTACTGGCTGGTTTTGTGTATCAACTTGACACAAGCTGGAGTTATCACAGAAAAAGGAGTTTCAGTTGAGAAAACGCCTCCATGAGATCCAGTGGTAAGGCATTTTCTCAATTAGTGATCAAGGGGGGAGGGCCCCTTGTGGGTGGTACCATCTGTGGGCTGGTAGTCTTGGGGTCTATAAGAAAGCCAGCTGAGCAAGCCAGGAGAAGCAAGCCAGTAAGTTACATCCCTCCATGGCCTCTGCATCAGCTCCTGCTTCCTGACCTGCTTGAGTTCCAGTCCTGACTTCCTTTGGTGATGAACAGCAGCAGGGAAGTGTAAGCTCAATAAACCCTTTCCTCCCCAGCTTGCATCTTGGTCATGATGTTTGTGCAGGAATAGAAACCCTGACTAAGACAATGGGCAAGCTGCAGCCTGACTGGGCTCACCCAGTACCTTAGCTAGAGGGAAGGGATCCCAGATCTCAGGAGCCTGGATGCCTGTGACTTGGGATGTCTGTCCCCACCCCCAGGCAGGCCATGTCCCACAGATGCATAGGTAAAAAAATAGTGTACTACACTCTAAACTTTTGTGTCTTTGCTGCATGGATGACATACCTCCATGTAAAAGGAAGGGAAAAGCCACTCCCCTCCGGGGCCCACTGGCTTCTGGTTTGCATACCCCTCCAACATGCCCCAGGAGTTAAGCGAGGTCTGCAGGCTGCAACCTGTAGTGCTTACCTTTCTCCTCTTCTCTGACCAGACCCCTGACAAGAAGCAATGTAGAGAGGGGTCTATTTTGGCTGTTTGGGAGGGTAGCGTCCATCAAGGCCTGGTAAGGAAGCTCATGGTAGTGGGAGTCTGTGTGACTGGGACTCCTCACATACAGACCTAAAGAAACTAAGTAATAAGGACAGCCCAAGGAAGGGTGCATGAATCTCACTCAGAAGGGGAAACTAACCAGTCGTTGGAGGTGGGTGGAGGGAGGGAGCTCAGTCAGGGCTGGGGTGATGAGAGGGGGGATGGGGGATCAGGTGTGGGAGAGAGGGAGTGGAAGAGGGTTGAAAGTGGGACTAGAAATCGATGCAGGCATCTCTGGGACTAGCTGGAGACCTGGCATGAAGGGGAGGCTCCAGGGAGTCTATGGGGGTGACCTTAGATGAGATGCCTACCAGGCAGGGATATGGAGACTGAAGTGACCACCTCTTCTAGCCAGGTGACACTTCCAGTGGAGAGAGAGGAACATCAACTCGGCCACAAACCTTCAACCCAAAATTTGTCCTGCCACAAACCTTCAACCCAAAATTGGTCCTGTCCATCTACAAGATGGAAAGGGATAAAGATGGAGCAGAGGGATCAGCCAACCAATGAATGGCCCAACTTAAGACCCATCCCATGGGAGAGATCCAACCCCTGAAACTATTAACGATATCCTGCTATGGTTGCAGATGGGAACCTAGCATAACCATCTCCCAAGAGGCTTCATCCAGCAGCTGATGGAAACAGATGCAGAGACCACAGCCAAACATCAGGCAGAGCTCAGGGTGTCTTGTGGAAGAGTGGGGGTTAGGATTGAGCAACCTAGAGGGGTCAAGGACAGCACAGGAAGACCTACAGAGTCAACTAACCTGGGCCCATGGGAGCTCACAGAGGTTAAAGCACCAACTAAAGAGTATGCAGGCTGGATCTAGGACCCCTACATATTTGTAGAAGATGTGCAGCTTGGTCTTCATGTGGGTTCCCTACATGAAGTGGAGGCTGTCTCTGACTCTGTTGCCTGCCATTGGATCCTCTTCCCCTAATTGGACTGCCTGGTTGTCCCTCAGTGGGAGAGGATATGCTTAGTCCTTCTGCAACTAGATGTCCCAGGGCGAGGTAGTATTTGAGGAGTGGGGGGAGGAAATTGTAAGGGTGGGACCCGGAGGAGAGGAAGGAGGGGGCTGTGATCAGAATGTAAAGTGAATAAATAAATTAATTAATGGGGGAAAATAGGACACTGTCATTCCCTTGCCTCCTTTACTGACAGTATCTTACCAGAAAATGAAAGTTCTCTATGTGCACATCCTTAGTAATCTGCAAGCCTGGTCTGCTTCAGAAAAGAGTGTTTTAGTTGGTTTACCATTGCTATAATAAAGTACTCGAGGCTAAGGACTATAAAAAGAAAAGAATTTACTCGGCATAATTTTGGAGGCGGAAAGTCCACAACTGGGCAGCTCCAGCCAATCAAACTCTGGTGACAGTCTGTATTAGTTTGCTTCTCTGCTGCTGTGATAAACACCACAGCCAAAAGCAACGTGTGGGGGAGGGATTTGTTGGGCTTACCCTTCCATCATTCAGGAAGTCAAGGCAGAGACTCAAGTAGGAACCTAGAGGCAGGAACTGAAGCAGAGGCCATGGGAGAGTGCTGTTTACTGGCTCATTCTTCATGGCTTCTTTAACTTGCTTTCTTATAAACCCAGAACCATGTGGCTGGAGTCCTTCCACATCAATTGTTAATCAAGAAATCCCCCCCCCCGACACGTCATATAATATATAATTCCTCAATTCAGATTTCCTTTTCTCAATTACATCTTTTTGGGTCAAGTTGACAGAAACTATGGCACAAGTTTTAAAGGCCAACAATACCATGTGAGAAGGAGAGAGGTCACACCATAGGATAAGAAGGGCCATATTCCAGAATTAACCCAGATTGCAGAGCAGTTCCCTCTGCCCTCCAACTAAACAGCAGCATCTCTCAACCTTGAGACACTGCTACACTGGGGATCAAGGTTCCAAGCAACCCCTGGGCACACCCTCAAACAAGAGCAGCAGACTGTGGCAAACACAAAACAATAAAAATGAGAATTATGAACCAATATAATTTTAGGATTAAAAACTTTGTATTTATCTAATATCGTTTGGGAGAAAGTATATATATCACAATGGGTTCTAATATAGACACTTTTAGAATAGAGGCCGTCACAGCACTCGACTAGTTCCTTTTGTGAGGGAGTGAGTGACGTTTGATTGTATGAGGAATGGCAACAAGCTTTGAGCCAATGACCTTTGGAAAATGAGAGAGTTACAATAAAATAGTCTGTGATACCCTGAGTCAACCTTGTCTCTTCCTGTGGCTCTCTAACATCTGAGCCCATCCCCAAATCTAGAAAACCTACCGTAATGGGGTTCCTGGTCAGGGGTAAGTCCAGCCAGTTCATGGCCACAGGATTCAAGTTCCAAACGGATGTCTGTCCAGCACAGCCCATTGTGTGTGTGTGTGTGTGTGTGTGTGTGTGTGTGTGTGTGTGTGTGTGTGTGTGTGTGTGTTTGGGTGTGTGTAAGTGCAGCTGTACATGGTACAGTAGATCTGTATGTATATGCAAACCTCTGTTGGGTGACTATCTCTCCTAACCCTGACCTTGAAGAAGGAATCAGAACTGGAAGGATGGAGGCAATGCAGACAGCCGAATTCTCCTGATGATGTTGGAGGTATGAGGCAGCGGGAGTTTCAGAAGAGCTGCCCAGTATTTCATGGCCAGCACTACGGACCATGGCATCTAACGGAGCTGTTTTCCAAATACCATTGGGTTATAGGGCTGTCTTAGATCCTCCTCATTTCCAAGCCTGATTCTCCACTAGATCCTCCAAGTGTCTTAACATCCATCCATCAGTCACCTTTGTTTAATAAGCTGGAGTTGGATGTGGGTTTTTTGCAGCCTGGAAGCTGACCACTCATCCTGCTATGAGCACCTCTTCACTCCTGCTGGTGTTGTGTGGGAGAGGGGCCCCAGCAGCTCTAGAAAGCATTGGTGGACAGAAAGGAACACAGCTCACACACAACAAAATTCTCTTTATTGACATTAATCACAGTTACGAGGTCTTATCCAGCAGAAAGGATGATTTGCAGCAACAGAACTACACTCGGAGACATAAGGATAAAAATATATACACGTGCCAATCACCAAACCAGCTAAGCTCAATTGATCAAATCTCGGAATATGTCTTCACTTTGGATCACCAGTGTTTCAGAAGAACGGACACACCCTGCCAAGGTTGGCCTCTGGGATCTTGAGCATTCACAGGCTACAGTATCCATCCTTGAAGGGATGGAACATGTAAACACAGAGGGCAGATACTGATAACCCAGTCAGTACCCAAATGCCTGGCTCCCGGGTAGAGCCTGTTCTCTGAGTCCCACACACTCCTCGGCCATGAAGGGCTCAGAGCTCAGATGCGCTGGGAGAGCGGATGGCAGAGCTACATGTATGATGGAGCAGGTTAACATGTAGTCTAGGTCCAGTCATTCCTCAGGATCATCTCAGAATTAAAGTTTTCTAAGAAAGGGAATGTAAAAACACCTCTTTTACTCCCCTTTCCCTTCCCATTAGAGGCCCGCTGGCCAGATTCCCACAAAGCCTGCTGAAGCTGAGGGGCTCTGGGTTGTAAGTTTCCAAATGGCCAGCAGAGAAGGAGCCCTGTCAGGCTAAATGTCATTCCCTTAGAGTTGACTTAAGTAACTCTGTTAGTCAATGAGGGGGTTGAGTATTTGTAATTTGCTGGTATCCACAAGTCTCTCAGAAAAAACAAAGGCTGTAAACACATCAAGATTAATAGCTAGGAGATCTGGGAGCCAACGACTAAGTGCCTGCTCTTGTCATCTACAAAGAGCAGGGGGCCTCAGCTTAAAACCTACTCACAGCGCCTTTCACAGAGCACTGCATGCTCACGCTCACCCTCATTTCCATATTTCTCTAACTTCAGCAATGCCAATCTTTGTCTTTGGACAAAGGAGAGAGACAAGCTGCCTTCCTTCCCTTGGTGGCTGGACCCTCCCGTGCATGGCTCCCTGGAGGAAGCAGACCCTGTTTGAACTGGCTCAGCCTTGGCAAGCAGGCTTCTGTGTTCATGTTGCTTCTGTCTTGGCATTCTAGGTAGACAGAGGGTTCATGGAGAAGGAGTCCAGTGGGCCCTGGCAACCTGCTCTAAAGCCTTAGGCCAATATGCTCAGGACTTGTACCCCAGGAGCTGACTTCTGGAGGTGACCCTGAGATGTTGAATTTGAGTCTAGAAAGGGAGACTGGAGGTGGGCCAGAAGGGGTTAGCCTTGACAATCCCACTGAAGAAAGATGCCTTCTACTCAGTGGCCCAAATACAAATCTACAGTTCTATGACACCTTGAGATTACAAAGAAAACCAGCTTCTCCCTCCAAAGCAAAACGAAAAGTCAAAATGTAATCAGAGCTGATCTGGGGTAAGAAGACAGAGGGGAGAAGGGAATGGGGTTTTAATGTGAAGAGAGAGAGGCTCATGGTCCTGCAGAAGCCTGGCACTTTCCTTCATGGGGTCTCAAGGTTTGTCAGGACTAGCCGAGGCCCACATCAAGGGACATCATCACCACGAATCCCAGGATGGAGGCCCAGGATGCCAGCTTCCCGTTGCCACTAGGAAGGAAGGAGAGGAAGACGGTAAGATTTAGCTGATGCTTCTAAGGACCTTGTTTGGGCTGATGAGCCCAACCACAACGGAAAGTCTTCTACTAATAGTGGCAGCACTCATGGTTGGGTACCATATACAAGTGAATGCTCCCTCCCTATTCCAAGTCTGCCCTCCTTAGTCCGCTCTCACTGTTGTCTGTGGTTCCTTGTCAGAGCTGCAGCACAGGGAAATCATTTGACCAGAGCTCTCCAGTCCCAGGCTTGAACAAACAAAAAGGAGTGGGCAGGGGGGCTGGGGAGATGGCTCAGCAGTTAGGAGAACTTGCCGCTCTGCAGAGGACCAGAATTCAGGCCCAAGCACCCACACCAGTAGGCTCACCACTGTCTATGATTACAGTTCCAGTGATCTGACTTCTAACCTCCATGAAAACACACACACACACACACACACACACACACACACACACACACACACACTCACACACACATACACTCACACACACACACACTCTCACACACACACACACACACACACACACACACACACTCACACACACACACACACTTTAAAAAGTAGTGGCTGTTTCTTATGTTTTCCTCATATGTGTTAGGGGGGTTATAGGAGCCATTTCTCCTCCAGCACTGTCTACTCCTTTGTGACAGGGTCTCTTGCTGGCCTGGGACTCTCAGATTAGGGTAATCTGGCTAGCCATGGGGCACCAGGAATCTACCTGTCTCTCCCTCCCCAGTGCTGGGATTACAAGCACAGGCCACATTGTCTGGCTTTTATGTGGGTTCTGGGGTGGCAAGCACAATGCTGGCAGAGCCATCTCTCCAGCCCTGATTATTATTCCTTTAAGACATTGATCTATCAGGATAAATGAGCTTCAGAATTATTCGGTTAGACAAACGTGAACGGAACTATGCAAGCCCCTCCCCTGCCCACCATCCCTCTTGATACCTGGCCTGTGGCAAGATAATAATAATGAAACACACATTTATGGCTATTGCTTGCATCTTTGAGCCCACCCACTCTCCTCATTCCAGCAGAAAGAATGAGAGAGAGAGAGAGAGAGAGAGAGAGAGAGAGAGAGAGAGAGAGAGAGAGAGTCTAATCTAATGGTGGCTATTTCATCAAGAGGCTAGGGGCCAATGGCCCCTGCTTTATGCCACTGTGTGATGTCATCTTCCTCCTCTTTATTTCTGTTTTAGCAAGAAGAGGGGAGACAGGAACAAATTGTGGCCAGGGGCAGAGGGATCTTGGGAGTAAGCAAAGGAAAGAGAGGAAGAGAGAGCAAGTGTGAGGGAGGGGGGTAGTCTCAGACTAGGCTTGGGCTGAAAAGTCTCGACTAGCTCTCCACCTGATCTGGGCTTCAGGGATGATGTCGTCCATGACCACGTAGACCATGGCGCCAGCAGCAAAGGCCAGCGCGTAGGGCAGGATGGGTTCAGCCAGCACCACGGCAAACGCTCCAAAGACTCCAGCCAAGGGCTCCACCATGCCGCTCAGCTGCCCATACCTAAGGAGGGTACAGAGACATAGACCAATGAAGGGAACAGAGACACTGACCAATACAGATATGCCACTTGCCCAGACTGTTGATCCCACCCCAGAAAACAGACGTGTATGGTGGGAGTCTTGTCCGCCCATGTTCTAAGAAGCAGCTCCTTGCCCAGCTCTCCATGACGGTAGTCACAGTAGCTTTGCACCCTTATTTCCTTTGGCTCTTTAAGTTGCCTTCATTGACTTTGACAATGACAATCTCATTGGGACATTACTTGTATCCCATGTAACATTCACTGTGTAGCCACTGGTTTTTTAGTGTGTTTACCAGGTTAAGTGGACACCACCATAAGTTCCAACATCTTTATCCTAGAAAGAAGCCCATGGCCATTAGCAGCCACGTCCCAGCCCTTCCTCCTCCCAGCCCCCGTCACCATGAATGTCTCCAATTTTTCTTCTCTCTCTATGTTTTCTGCCTCTGGATATTTCCTATACACAGAATCATATCTGGTTTTGGAAGAGGAGGCTTATTTCAACTAGCAAAATGTTTAAAGTTTGGGGTGTGTGTGTGTGTGTGTGTGTGTGTGTGTGTGTGTGTGTAGGCCAGAGGATATGGGTGCCTGCTCTATTACTGTTTTGTTCCCTTGAGACACTCTTTCTCACTGAAGCTAGGCAGGGAGTCAACAATCCCCAGTGAACCTCTTGTGCCTAAACAACACTGGGGTTACAGGCACACATGGTCACATCTGGCTTTTTACATGAGTGCTTGTACAGAAAGTCCCCTCTGCCCTGAGTTATCATCCCAGCCTATATAGTAGAATGTATCTTCTAAGGATGCAAACCAGCCAGGGTGTGGCTGTAGGATATTCTGCTACATAAGACTGCTTATCTTTAACACCTATGTTGATTGACAGGATACTGACAAGAATGGTCTCAGTGTGTCCCGTTGTGGTAGGTATGTTTGAGGGTTTAGGCTGTAACTGTACGTGGCAGAGGCAGGCCTACCTGGCCATTTCTGCCTTGATAGTATGCTCTCTACTTTCCACCCCCAGAACCGCCATCTTGGCTTCAGGTGCGATTCCTCCTTTTAAGGAAAGCCTTTATTTGGGCTAGCAAGAGGAGGTATGCAGTGCTTCAGACGAAATGAGCGCTGATCAAAGGAGCAACACAGAAGAATCAACATTGAGAAGGGTAAGGGCAAGGGATAAGCCAGGGCCCTGTAGGCAGAAGCCACCTGCTACAGGTACAACACCAACAGGCCAAGAGTTGAGGTCCCCTTCCGAAGCAGACCGCTTGGTAAGGTGCACAGCCTCTGAGCTTCAGCCCTCAACAGAAAGAAGGGCAAGTTGTATGAACTGAGTTCCCAGTCCTTCTCTGGCTAGAAGCAAAAGTGGGCATGGGGAGAGACCCTACTTTTGCTGTGAAATCTTTTAGAGTAGATACTACATTCTGTCTCCTTGTGTTTTCATGAATAGACTAGCAGGACAGACAGCCCTCTGGTCTATTAGACCTCTGCCTGTGGTCTTGTTGTCTCTGGAAAAGGTAGCTTTGACATCAAGCCCAGACCGGAGTTTGAGAGGGAGGGAAAAAAAAAAAGCTTCAGTTTGGGATCATGGTGCTGACCACAAATCTCTGCATCTCCCCCCCCCCCCTTTCTTCCTGGTGCCTCAGTTATCTGAAATGACAGCTGTGGCTTTGGTAGATTATGAAAATCTCTAAGGCCACCCACCTCCCTTCTTTCCCGAAGCCTCTATTTGTGGGACTCTAACAATGGAGAAAGGGATCTGTAAAGAAACACGATCACTGAAGTACACGTACAAACTTGCAAGCCACGGGACCTTGTACAATGGAAGGCATTTTTAAATTGTCCCTATTAGCAGTCTACGTGAGCACTGTGATCTTATGTTGTAGACCAGCCATTGTTTTAGTGAAGTACTGTATGAGGCCCATGTCCCAAGTGGGGACATATGACAGCAGCTCATGGAATGGATCCCTGGGTCAGGTGGTGACAAGATGGTCCTCAGCTGAGGACACTGACATTTACCGGGAACATATTAGGGGGGAAATGCCCAGTGCTGATAGCTATGGGTTGCTATCCACAGAGGTCTTTGAAAAGGGACATAACCACTCAAGCTGGTCATGGAAAGATGATCTTGTTTCCTGGGGTCTCCACTGTGGGTACAACATTTACCCACATTTGAGGTGTATTTCCAGAGCCCCACAACTGGCTTCCAACATGAGCCTGACCCTGAGAAAGGGAGTTCACACTGAGCGGTTTATAGCCCATAGTTTAGCGGCCCTGCTGACCCAATGGAGCCCATAGTTTAGCAGCCCTGCTGACCCAATGGGCTAGTACACTCACCAGAAAGCTTTCCAGGTAGAGAAACCTGCTCCACGCAGAGGGAGGCTGACAGCTAGGCCCTCTGGGAAATTTTGGATCCCAATTCCAATGGCTAGATTCCTGCAAAAACAAGAAGGTACAAGACCTAGTTATCGCAGCTAAGAGTCAGCGTAGAGAGGAATCGCGTTGATCAGACTAACCTGTAGGCAATGTCTCTGGGGAATGTCTTGATAATCAATTGATTAGGAGGTCCCAGGCCACTGTGGGCAGCACAGTTCCCTGGGAAGATGGTCCTGAGCTATATAGTGGTGGCGCATTTAATCCCAGCACTTGGGAGGCAGAGGCAGGTGGATTTCTGAGTTTGAGGCCAGCCTGGTCTACAGAGTTCCAGGACAGCCAGGGCTATACAGAGAAACCCTGTCTCGAAAAACCAAAATCAAACCAAACCAAACCAAACAACAAACAAACAAAACAAAGAAAGCTAGCTAAGGATGAGCCCGTGAGCAAGCCAGCAAGCAGAGTCCCTCCATGGTCTCTGCTTCAGGTTCCTGATTGATTTTCTGTCCTGATTTCCCTCAGTGATGACGTATAATCTGTAAGTTGAAATAAGCCATTTTCTCTCCAAATTGCTCTTGGTCAGAATACTTGAATCATAGTAATAGAGAGAAAATCAGAATAACATGTAAAAAGTCTTGTCTGAAATTATGTACTCATCAAAAAGTGGGAGCCTGTTAAGTCCTGAAGCACTTCTTAGGTGCCAGGGAGCCAGGCATGGCTCTGTGGTGGGTAAAGGAAGAAAGAGGACCCACAGGTAGGCAGTAGCATCATAGGAGGGAGTACCATCTTCCTCCTTGTTGCCCTCCTGTCCCGAGTCCCTGGTCACACTCTCTTTAGTATGCTATAGTGTAGCAGAGAACATGCTGGCTCCAAGTCAGGATGGCGCAAGTTCTGCCACCATCTTGCTATAGAAGTCTATGTCAATATATCTGTGTGCAACATGGAGATACTGGCCTCCACCTTGAGGGACGATCGTGTTATAGGCCAACCTGACAATGCCTGAAAGGCTCTTAACACAGAGAGAGATTCTGTGCCCTTGAGTTCCTGTTTCCTATAGTTCAGAGATGGGCAGAGCTCATTTTATCCAGAAGGCACCTGAGAACCGGTACAAGGAAGTAAAGACACAGAACCTGAAGGTGACACCGATGTGGCTCCAGGCTCAGGTTTCCCATGGGCTCTTGCTGTGTTTCTCTGGGTTTGGGTGACGTTCCCTGTGACAGCCTCTGGCTTTCTGCCTCTGCAGGACCTTAGGGGCTTGTGTTGCTCACCCGAGTCAAATGCTAGGACCTGTCTTTGAGAGACTGCTTTGTGCAGAAGCCAGAGACTATATCACAATGAAGAGAGAATAGGAATAGGCTATATATAATTGATCAAGGAAGATGAGGCACATGCATGATTATAAGTCGTAATGTGCACACATGAACCCTCATGCCAACTTGCTTTCGATTTGAGATCTGAGCTCCAAGCTGTTTCTATGGCCATGCCTTTACTCTGCCATCCCGAACTCTTATCCCCTGAAACCATGAGCCCAATTAAACGCTTTCTTTGATAAGCTGCCTTGGTCATGGTTATCGCAGCAAAAGAGAAGAAATTAATATAGAAGTCTTGTTGGTTCCTGATTAGGATAGAAGACCCTATACTTCTGTTCCAATCAGCCATAGGGAGAACTACAGTTTGTTCTAGAAGTTTCTTCTACCAGTTTTATGTCCAAGAAGACCCTGAGATTCTATTCCGAGAGGGGGAAACACTGGGCATACATTTCTGCAGAAGAGACACATCTCAATAAGTTTCCTGCCAGTGTTTCTGTATTTCTTGCTGTCTTCTGTATAGCCGGTGGCAGTACTCTCACCTCTCCCCAAATGATGGTCAAAGAAGACCAGTTTCCTTGACATGTTACAAAGCCCAATGCCAAGGATTTTTCCTGAAGAGATCAACCTAGGGGGTCAAGCTATGTCCCGTGTCTCTTCTCTGATGCAGAGGCAGAGCTCGGTGGCTGGCTAACGGTCCACTGTTAGTATAGACCCTTCCATAAACACAGGCAAGGAGCGTGACCTGTCCTAGGCATGTGCATGAAGCCATCAACCCAGTGTCAGGTCTAAAGTGATGCTTCCTGTCCAAAGTCCTGCCGTCCACCAGGCAGGTTGGGGAAGCCTCCTCCACATCCTGCCTTGGAGCTGAGCTCTGATAAGCAGTACAGGAACCCCATTCTTCCATCCCTGGCAAGCCTCGCTGTCACTGCCCTGCCCTAGCCCTGTCACAAGGTTTATAGCCGCACCCCAAGATCCTGCCAGGTCTTTCTCTGCAGGGCAATGCTTTGCTACAGGATCAGAAAGTCTATCCTGAACATTCCTGGGCTCCCGAGACCACGGTGTGGGCTGAAACTACAGCCTCTCTGCTTTCTCTCCTTCCTATGTGACCCTTTTAAATTCAGCTGTCCTTTATGTGCACACGTGTGTGCACACACATGTACACGCAGCCAGCTGTGTCCCCACTCCCAGCTGCTCATCGGGTTAGTTTCTCATTGCTGTCACAGAATACTTAACATAAACACATTAGGAAGGAGCGAAGGAAGGAAGGAAGGAAGGAGGGAAGGATGGATTTGCTTCGCCTCACAGGTTCCAAGCATTTAGTCTGTGGTCACCTTGCTCCATTGTGTCTGGTCACAGGAAGATAGAGTATCGTGACAGGGAGCACAGGGCAGAGCAAAGCTGTAGAGAGACACAGAGGAAGGGCCTGGGACAAGAGACAACCTCCAAGGACATGTCTCTAGTGATCTATTTCTAACTAGGTCCCACCCCTGTGAGTATGTATCAGCTGGCCCAAATGCCATTGAATTATGACTCCATCAATAATGACAAAGAGGGGTCAGAGCCATTACAAGCTGATCCTATCTCAGTGACTGGATTGATCAGCTGGAGGAAAAGCCTTCAGTGAATGAGTCTTTAGGAGACACTCCATATCTACAGCACAACAGATGCCGGATGAGCAGGGAAGGCACCCAATGGATGGGGTCTTCCTCTCTTCTTCATCAGCACCGGCTCTAGGCTGTGGTTTGAATCCACAGCTCTCAGAACCCGTTCTCCATTCTAGTTACCAGGGGCCTTTGCCTGGGACAGCGCTGCAGACTGAATTATGGGACATAATCCTGCAAAGTCTGACGGAAACGCTCTGGTTGAGGATCAACAGCTGATGATGAATGTCGGTAGAAAGGGTGAGGATGAAGGCAGCGCTTGGGGCCACCTCCATGGCGAGAGCCTATGCTCTGCTGTCTTGATCACCAGCACAGGCTGGGAGCCATGGACACCAGGGTCCACAGTGAGTGCGTGGGGGCTCTGCAGACTGGGTGTCTGCTCTGTGTAGAATCTGACTTGGGAGGCCCTGGAGGGGATTCCAGGGCACAAGGGCAGGACGGGGAAAGCAACAGTGGCCACAATGGCAGAATTCCCTAGCTGGTAGAAACACAGGGACTAATGAACATCAAGGAGAGAGAGAGAGAGAGAGAGAGAGAGAGAGAGAGAGAGAGAGAGAGAGAGAGAAGGAGAGAGGGAAGGCTCAGCTGTCACGGAAGGTCTTCAGAGGGCAAACTCTGAGCCTACCACTGGCAGGGATGGCAGACTGTGAGGAGGAGAAAATGGGCCTCATAAAGAGCTGATCAATGGCTTGGGGGAGGCCCGCACCATGGTCTTGTACAGCCATCCATGACTTCTGACCTAACCAAGCACTCTACAAAGGCATTCCTGGGCTAAGTCTGGCTGACCTCCTTCCTTGCAGCGTGGGGAAGGGAGCGCTGAAATGAGAAGGTTCCTTTCCAGGACTGGCTACAAGATTCCAGGCAGTATTTACTCAAAAGGGCACGCACGGGATGACACACAAACCTAACCCTGCCGCCACACCCTTCAGAGCCAAGTAAATTTCCTGTTGCTGGGTTTTCCCTACACCAAGACGTGCTAGTAGAATGTGGGAATAGCAGTGTCCCTTTCCTGAACAGCCATGCATGAGAGAGGGGACCTTACCAGAGGGCCAGGGAAGGGTTTACAGGACAGTGATACCGGCAGCTGGGCCAGGTAAGTGGCTCCCAGGGAGCCAGGCTGCAACCGCAGGGGCAGGAGCAGCCCCTGAGGAGGCCTCTCCTCTGGGAAAGGTGAGTCAAGGATCTGTGTGGAAGGGCTGCCTCTCATCAAAGTTGCCTTTGGCTTGAGTGTTCAAATTTCTGCTTTCCTTTTCCTGGGGAGTCAGAATTTCCCAGAGCAGACCAGACCCAGAGAAATGGGTACTCCTAATGAGAACTGGAAACTGAGGGGACAGAGGACTTGGCGCTAACCTAGGACTGCCCCCGGACACTTTGGGTGTGAGCTGGTTACCTCTGCAGGTGGCAGAGACAAGTCCCAGGGGAGGACTTTTTATCTGTTGTGGAGAAGGAATACAACACCTTGCAAGGGGAGCAGATACTTAAAACAGATGAGCCTCGGACTGAGGACGTACCTCAGTTTGGATAGTGATTGCCCAGCATGCAGAAGGCTCTGGGTTAGGTGCCTAGTACAGAGTCAAGCTGGGTGAATAAATGTCCATAATCCTAGTGCTTAAGAGGTGGAGGCCGGGGGATCGGAAGTCCAAGGTCATTCTCAGTTTCACATCAAGTTTGAGGCCAACCCCCCCCCCCCCCCCAGCTATCTCTCTCTAGACAGCCATCCTGAGGATGTCAGAGTGATCCTTGTAGACTACTGTCTCCACCCCAGTGTAAGTGACAGTATATGCTAGCCAGGCACTGCTGCAGGGACTTCAGAGGTGGCCGTGGCAGAGGAAGATGGATACTATGCTCCAGGGCTGGACTGGTTACAAAGAAACAATTCAGGCTGTGTGGGGCCAGGAGGCTTCTGGGAACCTCCAGGGGTGGGAAGAATGGATGAGGGTGGGGAAGGGGCTGGGCTCAGCCACAAATATTGAATCTCAGCAGACTCTCGGCAGCCAGGCCCATGCGAGGTGCCAAAGAGGTCCAGGCAAGGTCAAGGGTGCCCATTCACAGACAGGGATCGTCCATGTGGATTCGAGGGCAGAAGAAACACTCCCCAGCTGGTCTCTGTCATTCCGTGATCTGAAGCCTGGTGGAGGTATAGAGACAAAGGCCTGGGGCCTTCCAGGTCACAAGCTAAAGAATAGCCTCCTTCCCCTTTCGCCAAGGCTTAGTTAGGCTTTTCCTTAAAAACCAATGGGGCAGCCGGAGGGAAGCCTGACTCTCCTCCCCCAGCCTCCCAATGGCTGCCCTCCTACCTACCCGCTATGTTTTCCTCAGGCTAGCCTCACCTCTCAGAGCTACAAGTCAGAGAACTTGGCTGGCAAGGGGACCTCGTTTGATGCCTTCACTGTCACAGTAGAAAACAGAGATGCCTTTGGAGGCTGCATGATCTGTAAGGAGCCGGATACACTTGGGTGGGAGCCTGTACCGGTTATCACTGATGATGAGATGGACGGGATCTAGAATCACTTAGGAGACAGTTCTCTGAGCGTGTCTATAAGGGAGTCTGTAAGATTGGCTTGGCTGTGTTGGGAAGCACTGTTCTATGGGCTGCAGATCCGGACTAAATAAAAAGGAGAAAATGAGGGAGTGCCTCCTTCATTGCATTTGACTCCCTGACTATGGAGACAATGTGACCAGATGCCTCAAGCTCCTGTGGCCCTGTCCCCCCTGACCCCACCCACCCAGGATGGACTGTCTTCTCTCAGACTATGAGCCAAAATAACCACATCTTTCCCTAGGTTGGTTTTATTAAGTATTGTTCCCGCAGCAATGAGAAAATCAATTAATACAGAGTCCCAGAGACTGTGACCCAGCACCAGTCACTGCTTCACCTGTAAAGCGGTGAAAAACTTCCTTCATAGGATCCTTGCATGAATGGGAGTTGGTCACTTTAAAATCCCAGGCTGGAGGCCACGTAAGGAATGACCTTACACCTTCTCAGCTACTGTGAGGTTCTGGTCCATTCTGGTTACTTGGGAACAGTGCGGGAAAGAATGGCTCTTCATTCTTTTTGGCGTGTGGATCTCATATTGGTACTCCTTGCATGCTAGCTACCGTTAACACTACCCAAGGCTTCCATAAGAGGCAGTACTGAGCTGGGCACTAAGAATTCCTTGGCCACTGACATTACATTATGGTGGTGGAGGTAAGAAAGGGGCTGGACTCGCTTACAAACATTGAGGCATGGCCTGGACAATCTTCCAGTCAGGGCTGGGGAACCCCACCCCCCACCCTCCACCCCTACCGTGTCCTCTAATCACTGCATGGCCGGGTGGAGCTCTCCTCCTGAGTGACTAAACCTAAGTCATGTGATGCTCGGGAGCAAAAGAATCCACTGGCAAACAACTGCCACACATTTCAGCAGCTTGGCAGTGGCCAGAAGGGAAGGAACACAGAGGGTGGATCCAGAAACTTCATGGACAGAGTGACACTCAGGACTTTAAAGAAAGGGGGCAGCTCTAATACAGTGGGAGAGAGAAGCAAGCTTTGGCCAGGAAGATATGCGCTGACCCAATAGGGCAACTCAAGTCAACACTAAGTCAAAGCCTACAACGCTACCAATGGTGATGAGCTTCAAAGCCTATCTCTCCTGGACACCTACCCTCCATGACACTGTCTTACCATACTCCAGAGGCTTTAAAAAGAAAACAAAAATGCTAAATAGCCCAGCCCAAGCACAGGGCTCTTTCAAGGGTTGTATCTAAGTGGCCAGCACCCTATTTCTGGGAGGCGGATCCTTGAGCTGAGTGACTTGCTCAGAGGGTATATTTGGGGGTGGGAGGACGGGTGTTCTTTGAAATCCATTCACTGAGCACTACACTCAGACCTTTTGGTTAAGACCATCTCAGGCTTTGAGCTCAGCGAAGCTTCCAACATGAGACAGCATGGAGCATACACCAGGAGACACGCAGAGAGTCCTGTGCACCCCACTGCAAGCAGAGAGTTCTGTGCACCCCTCTGCAACAGCCTGCAGCAGAAACAAGCTCCTGTCTTTGATCACCATGCCCATTAGGCAGAGCCTGAGGTCCTCTGGCAAGAAAAAAAAAAAGATGATAATCTCTCCTGTACGTGGTGTGGCCGCATGCTGGGCGCGGTTGAGAGTGTTTTACACGTAGCAGCAAGTTGCACCTCCCCCACCCAAGGGGCCTCTCAAGTGTCTCTGGCCATCCCATTCCACAGGTAGGGAAGCAGATACGTGCGAAGAGGCTGCACTTTGGGTCTTGTTAGCTTCCTGCAGACCTAGCCACCCGTCCATTACAGAGAGAAGTGGTTACCTGGCTCCAGTCCCTAACAGGGAAGCAGGAACTGCCTTACACCTCAGTTCATCACGTGAAGTTCTGGTCCATTCTGGTGACTTGTGAGAGACGTGTGGGGATATTTTCAATAGCTCTTCATTCTTTTTGGTTTTGGTTGGGTTTTTGTTTTGTTTTGTTTTTCTAGAAGCAAAGAAAGAAGTGTGTGTGCATGTGTGTGTGTCTGTGTGTGTGTGTGTATGTATTTATATGCATGTGTGCACACACAGATGAGTGTATGTGTGTGTGCTGGCAAATGAGAGTATGCAAAGAAACACCATATCCTATTGAAAACAGGCACCCGACTGAAAAATGTTTTAGTTGCTATGTTCTTCCATTTCTTTTTAGAAGCAAACAACATGCGTGAATGCGCATGTGCACTCGTGCATATGTGTGTGTGTGTGTGTGTGTGTGTGTGTGTGTGTGTGTGTGTGTATGCACTTGAGTGTGTATGGGGGAGGGGGGCATTGCAATTCTATCCATGTGAATATGAAGGCCAGAGTTCGAAATCACTTATTTTCCTAGACCATTATCTTATATTCTAAAAATATTTATTTTTAACATATATGTGTACATGGCACATACATGTTTGTGTATGTGAGGGTGCATATATCCCACAGCACGTGTGTGGAGGTCAGAGGACAACCTCAGGTGTCAATCCTTGCTGCCCACCTTGTTTTAGAGTCAGGGTCTCTCTTGTTTGTTGTTACCCCGTGCCTTGCAGGATGGCTGGCCCAGGAGCTTGCAGGGCATCTCCCTGTATCCGTCTCTCATGTGGTGAGAAGTGCTGGGTTACAGACACGGACACACACCCAACATCACATGACTTCTGAGGATCTGAGCTCGTGCTTCTCCTCACTGAGTCCTCTCCATATTCTTTTTTGAGACAAGGCTGAACCCAGAGCTCATTGATTTGATTAGACTGGATTGCCAGCAAGCCTCCGGGACCCTTTAATCCCCATGTCCCTAGTGCTGGCATCACAGATGCCACATGCCAGGTGCCTATTGATACATCTGCCTTTGTTTTTTTGTTTTGTTTTTGTTTTTGTTTGTTTTTTCGAGACAGGGTTTCTCTGTGTAGCCCTGGCTGTCCTGGAACTCACTCTGTAGACCAGGCTAGCCTTAAACTCAGAAATCCACCTGCCTCTGCCTCCCACGTGCTGGGATTAAAGGTGTGTGCCACCACTGCCTGGCCTGTTTTTTTGTTTTGTTTTGTTTTGTTTTGTTTTGTTTTGTTTTGTTTTAAATATGGGTTCTGGGGATCAAACTTGGATTCTAACACTTGTATGCCATTTTTCTGACCAAGATCTCCCCCAGTCCTTAGGCATCTTGCAAAGAGCTAGGCTAAGCAGAACTGAAGGCTCTGAAGAGCTTCACCATGGGGAGACAATGCCTGGGGCTGGATTTGTAAAGACAATATGTGAGAATCACCAGACCTCCTCTCCTAGGTGCTAAGTCACTGGTCATTCTCCAGCATCACCTTGTGCAGTGGGAACCATAAATATGGATTGTTGTCCAGCCTGAGGTTTAGCTCTGAGCTTGGTGGTGAGGTTTCTTTGGGATATGTGGTGGAAGGGCTTATGGGTTTCTCCACAAAACTGACAGTGGGAGGGCCTAGACTTCTCACAACCTTGATCTCCAGCCGATGTTCCCTGGTCTGCTGGTGAGGAAAGGAGAAAGGAGTATTTGTGACAAGCCCCACTTCACCCCAGCTTTGGGAGCCTCCCAGGGGCAACGAGCATGTGTATTCTTGCGTGGCAGGCCCTTACATACTGTTTTGATTGTTATCATCCTGCCCTAAAAGGCCTGATTGTTCAGGCCTGGTGATGACATCACCGGCTTCCCACTCGACAGCCTGTCAAGGTGTTTGATGAGCCCGCAGGTGGGAAGGGGCTGGGTGCTCCCTGCAGGGCTGCGGGTCCCTACCCGCTCAGCAGGGCTGGCTTAGCACGCAAGGGATCTTCCCCACCCTTCTCTTGCTATTCTGAGAGCCTGCCTGGCTCAGACTCAGATGACCCATCCATTCTGCTAAAGTCTGCTGCCTTCCCCAAAGTGGGCAGGGAAGGGCACCAGGTGGCCAGGCCACAAGGCAGGGTGGTGACTGAGGGTGGTTCAGGTCATCCATACACAAGTCTCCTTGTAGTCGTGCAGAAGAACAGGTATGTGTGGGATCTGTGATCCCAGAGTCAGGCCCTTGGGACTTTGACCTGCTAAGACTGCCAGCAAATAAAGCATTGTCTGGATGTAAGGCCACCTCAAGCAGCGGGTGGTTCTTGTACCCAGCAGCTGTGTGCTCACATGTTCATTGTAAGCTGAAGACCAAAAATGCTCTTGACCCCAGCAGTGCTAGCTACATTAGCCCCAACCTGGGTCCCTGCAGACACCCTTCCAAAGCAGATGAGCAGATAAAAGGAGTCTCAGGCCTGAGCCATCACACAAAACTGTGAGTAAAAGAAATAAGGCAAACAAACCCAAAAAGAAACAAACAAATAAACAAACTAAACTAAATGCTATTTGCAACAGTCCAATTTCCACACACCCCCCCCACACAAATCTCCAATGGGTTCTTTTCTTGACTGATGGCTCTGAGGGAAGTCAGGTGCCATGTTGAAATCACAGTCAAGTAGCTATATGAGGAGACTATATGGTGAGGAGATAAGGCCTCTTGTCAAAAGCCACGTGAGGGCACCATCTTGGAAGTAGATGTTCCAGTACTAGTCAAGCCCTGAGGCCACTTTGACCCTGGCGGATATATTTACTGTGACCTCTTGAGAGACCCCGAGCCAGAGCCACTCCATAAAAGCACCCTCGAGGCCCTAATTCCCCTGCTGGTTGGTTTTAATGGTCAACTTGACAAGACCTATAATCGCCTGGGAAGAGTCTCAATGAGAAATTACCTACCCCCATCAGGTTGGTGGGGCAGGTTGGCACCATTCCCTGGCAAGACACCCCAGAGCCTGTGCAGGCAACAGTTTAAGAGATTCGAAAGCTAACAGAAAAAAGTGAGTGGGTTGGCCTGTGTGCATTCAGTTTTCTTCCCTCTCGGTGATGGGTGTGATAAGTGGTTTTGAGTTCCTACCTTATGAGTGGATTGGCCTGTGAGCATTCAATTTTCTTCCCTCTTGATGATGGGTGTGGTGAGTGGCTTTGAGTTCCTACCTTGACTTCCCTTCCATGGTGGACTGTAACTTGGAATTATAAGCTCAATAAATACTATTTTTATCCTCAAAGTTGCTTTTTGTCACAAAGTTTTTAATCACAGCCATTAGGATGCCTCCCAAGACCTGCAATACTTGCTGGCTTAAGATACCAGGTTGTGAAGTACTCTGTTAAACAGCAGTGAATGTCCCACCTAAAAACTAGCATATTTTCCTTTTCCAGTCTTCATGCCATTATCTCTCCCAAGAGCAATTTCTTGCCCACCAACATACAGTACTAATAGCTCCGGTTCTTAATATTATTCTTCCTCCCCTGTCTGGCATCAGGACAAGCAAGGAACCTCTATCTGTTGGCTCAGCGAGGGCTCCCAGTTCCTGGAAAAGAGCCAGATGCATCCATGAAGGAGTCCCCTGTCTGATTCCAGTTCCCAAATCCAAGACAGCTAACATCTGCTCCCAGCTATAAGGGGTCTGTCTGCAGAGTGTGTCACATTCACCTGGATCTCAGTGTCTTTGGCTGTGACAGGGGCAGGTTTATTGGGCAGCACAGAAGCTCTCTTCCTGATCTTTAGCTTTGTGGCTGCTGTACACGGGTGAGACTGTGGGTTCTTGAGATTCTGGAGGCTGCAGAGATAGATAGGCCTCTCCCTTTTGCCAAATCTCATTTTCCTGTTTGAGCACATCTGGAAAGCCATAACACAAAACCCATCTCATTGTGCACATCTGGGCAGCATAAACCAATGGCTCCAAGAAGAAACTTGGGGAGGAAAAAAACCACCACCACCAACAACAACAAAAAATCTGTCTGCTCAGAGAAACTGCAGCAAGAGCAGAATGGGAGAGGCTCAGAGGCTCTTTTCTTCTTCCATCTGCAAAACAATCTTCTGGGCATGCTCTTAGGAGCTGAGTGCTTTGCGTCTGAGCTCCACAAGTTCTCAATAGCCTCTGACAGAAGCCCCCGTCTGTCACATTGCTCTTTCCCTGGCTCTTGGCCAATGCAAAACTTAACTGACAGGGTGTTTGTCCCCTCCTCCTATCCCTTTATTTAGACTAAACCATACCTTCATTCACCCTTAGGGTATGTGGCCTGAGTTCAAAGACGTAGCTGAACACCATCTGCCCCACCTCCATTCCCATTAGATCAAGCAAGTAAACCACTTCGGGTACAATGCAAAAAGAACTATGTTTGGGGGGCTGGTGTGAGACCCCTGGCTATTCCCATGCAATTAGGTAGTTAGTCTGTGCTCTTCCTTCCTTGCCTGGGAAGGGAACATGGATGGCCCTGGCAGTCTCCTTGTTCCACCACCCTGGGCCCTGAAAACACACAGGAATAATAAAGGCTCTGCAAATGAACTAAGTTGCAGGAAACTGAACTGAAGAGACATAGGACTTGGGGTGAGAAGAGACACGTAGAATGCTACTAATAGCTCCATACCTAGGGGTGTCATGAACTTCAAGGTGAGGACACCCTGGAGTGTGGAGTTAGCTGAAGTGCTAACTGAGAACCCTCAAGTCAGTGACCTGTGGATGACAGGGGATGCTTGCAAGGAGAGCTGGGACGATCTTGGAGTCAGGGTATCTGGTTAGCTTTACTTACCCCCAAAGGCTAAGGTGAAATGGTGGAGGCAAGTCCTACCACTGATCCCTCATTCTCCAACTGCCAATAGAGCTCAGGGCCTCAGGAGGGGGATGGGCATGGCCGAGCATGGGGTGGGGGTGGGGGTGGGGGTGGGGACGGACAGGAGTTGCAAACTGGGAAGAAACCATGGTTTGAGTCTGACCTGTCTCCCACAGTTTCATGGGTTGAAATCCTGGTCCCCTGCTGGTAGTACTTAGTCTTTTGGAAGGTTAGACACTTCAACATGTATCCAGCTGAAGCCCAAAGCATAGAAAATACAAGACCAAGACCCATTGTGCTGAGTAAAGGAAGTAACTAGGCGAGAGAATCCTGCAAAGAAACAAACAACAAAAAACAAAACGCCAACAGAAGAGGGAACACCCCTTCCTTGTGTTATGTATTTTGGGACTTTTAAGAAGCTGGGCCCTCAGGGCGTTGTCACTGGAAAGTGGCTGTTTGTTTAGCTTCCTCGAATGGCCAGGAAAGAGTGAATGCAGTACACAAGGCTGGTATTAACAATGTGTTTGTCTCCTTGTTTTCCCAACTAGCCTGGGAAGTCCATGCCAATGGGGTGAGTGGGAAACGACATGAGCCAGGAGGCTGGGTGTCTGCTGTTTTGCACATGCTAAGGATACCAAGATGGCAGGTGAAGCAAGTTCCTTCATCAGAGCCACTTTTACCATAAACGCATCGTGCTGACTGGGTCATTCAGACACAGCAGGAACACCAACGCTGCCTTCTGAGGCCAGGCATTACTTCACTAAGAGCCCCTGCCCCACCCCAGCTCCAACTCTGAGCTCCAGCTACAAATCATCTAGTTTTCCTCTGGCAATAGATTATTTGGGAAATGTTATCAACCCATTATACAGAGGATGAAAGTGAGGCTAAGATAGAAACACACATCAGGACTGCTGAGGGCTTCATTTGCTCTGCCCACCATCCTCATAATAACTGCTGCACAGCCAGAAGGTGGTGGCACACACCTTTAATC
Source organism: Uromys caudimaculatus (assembly GCA_028551405.1). Classification (NCBI taxonomy): domain Eukaryota; kingdom Metazoa; phylum Chordata; class Mammalia; order Rodentia; family Muridae; genus Uromys; species Uromys caudimaculatus. Next base: position 8,038,466 of record CM052710.1, on the reverse strand, counting down.
CCAGCACTCGGGAGGCAGAGGCAGGCAGATCTCTGTGAGTTGAAGGCCAGCCTAGTCTACAGAGTGAGTTCTGGGACAGGCAGGGCTATATGGATAAACCCTGTCTTTAAAAACAACAACAACAACAACAACAAAACAAAATAAAAACAAAAAGAGGTGCAAAGTAAAGGGTGCGTCTTGCTGAAATCTTTCTCTTTCTCTACTTCTTGTCACCCGTAAGATGGAAAACCTCCCCTGCCCCATGTGCCCGCCCCCAGGATATTCTGTCCCAGTGAATGGGGCCAGGAAAAGGAGCTCCTGAGACTGTAGACCAAAACAAATCCCTCCTCCCTTTAAGGTGAGACTTGTGGGCACAGAGCCGCATGACATGGCTATGAAGAGACACAGGAAGAGAAGTAACGGGACCTGTGTCTGGCAAACGCACCATCAGTTGCCTGGTCCCCACGTGGGGACTTGGCATTCAGGGTACTTCAACTCATGGAGAGCTGTGTCATATAGAGGGGGCATTTAAAGCAATAGCTCCATTTTCCTAGAGCAGGGCGTTGTGGTGGTCAAGTGGTGGTCATGTGGTGGTGGTGGTCGTGGGTTGGTTTGGGGAATGGTGGGGAGGTGGTCGTAGGTGGGTGTGGAGCATGCCTACCGAATGTTGTTTCAATGTCTAAAAATTGTTTTCATTTTCCTTCACCTCTGATTGGTTAGTAATGTGCTGATCAGCCAATAGCTGGGAAGGAGAAGCAAATAGGGCAGGACTTTTGATCCCAGTCAGGGGGGTCCCAAGGAAAACCTCGGGAAGAGAGAAGAAAGTGTGGAAAGACCGTGTGGATGGACCAGGAGGATTCGCCATGAGGTCACCACGAGAGAGCAGCCGTGAGGATACACGTGGACCAGAGCGAGCCAGGGCAAGATTCAGATGTAGTAACGGATCATGTGGCTGGGTATTAGCAGCATAGCCAGGTTAGAATAGCTCAGAATCTGCCTAGCTTAGTGCTTGCAGCTTGTTAATAGAAATACAGGGTCTCTGTGGCATTTATTCAGGAGCTAAAATAGGCTAAAGTGGGCATAGAAACGCCTTGGAGTTATATGGAGCAAAGAAAACCTCCAAGAATCGCATTTACGGTATTCTGTTACAGCAACTAGCAGCTAGCACCCAGGATAACTGTGCTGGGATCGCTGAGTGAAAATATCTTCACTACTTCCTCTCTCGCCCACGTTATTGGTGGTTTTACTTAGAGACTTCTAAAGCAATAATTCACAAACTTAGTCATCCACCAAATATTTAGAAGTGCCTACTAAATTCCTGGCACTCAACTTTTTAAAAATCCTTTGTTTGGTTTCTCAACTGGATGAGAGGTGGATATTTTACATATCAAACCAGACCTGGCCTCTAGGTTCCCCCAGCATCCCTCAGTCCCTACCTGGCATACCGTACCTCCAACCTTGAACTTTCCAGCCCAGGTGCTGCCCTGCCCCCAGAGGTTCCGCCCTATATAATCCAGACATTTTGCTCTCCCTCCTCCTCCTCTTCCTCCTCCTCTTCTTCTTCCTCCTCTTCCTCCTCCTCTTCTTCTTCCTCCTCTTCCTCCTCCTCCTCTTCCTCCTCCTCCTCTTCCTCTTCCTCCTATTCCTCCTCCTCCTCCTCCGCTTCCTCCTCCTCCTCTTCCTCCTCTTCCTCCTTTCTCTGAGTGCCCTTTATAACTTTTTCTTCCCCCTCCCCCCTTCTCCCCACAGTGACTCCCCTGGCCGCAATCCTTGGGGCCAGTGAACTCGTCCGAGAGCAGCTTTCCAATAAACCTGCCTTTAATATAATCTAATCTGAGCCGGGCCGTGGTGGCGCACACCTTTAATCCCAGCATTTGGGAGGCAGAGGCAGGTGGATTTCTGAGTTCGAGGCCAGCCTGGTCTACAGAGTGAGTTCCAGGACAACCAGGGCTACACAGAGAAACCCTGTCTCGAAAAACCAATACACACACACACACACACACACACACACACACACACATATATAATATATATATAATATATATATATAATATATATATATAATATGATATATATATATAAAATCTGGCTTGAATTGGCTCATTTCTCTGGCAGTGGAGAAATAACCTATCAGCATTATGCTGAGATACCCTTAGAACAATATAAAAACAGTCCTGGGCTTTTCCACAGCCCTCTTACATACACTCTGCCATTAACAATGTACATATCCTTAACATGAGGCCAACAGGGGGAAATGCTGCTGGCACCACACACACACACACACACACACACACACACACACACACACACACACACACCCATGCCACAGGCTTGCTCAGTGTAAAAAGTGATGACATGACCATTCCTTGACATGGTAAAGGGAAAGACTTTCATTGTAGATGTGAGAGAGAATAGCCAGAGGCATTGGGAGAGAGAAGGAAGTAGACAGAACATGGCCATGAATATCTGAGACAGACAGATAGAGACAAAGACAGAGATAGTCAGTCAGACAGACAGACAGACAGACAGAGGGGGAAGAGATTAGCGGGGGACAGAGAATAGAGGAATCACAGGAGCTGAGCGGGAAGAGAGAAGACAGACCAGCAGGGTTCTAAGAACAGTGAGCAGCTGTGGGGAGGGGCTCTGGGAAAGGGAGGCGCTAAGGTGGGCTGCGATGCTAGCATGAACTGTGAACCGTGTAACAGGCACTTGTGATACCAGCCTGCATCTGATATGCTAGCAGGCATCACGGGTAGCCATTTGTCCTTCCTGCCAGAGGTAAAGGCAAAGGGCTCCTTTTGGTAGAGGAGAGCCAGCTTCACAAGTTCCCGAGGGATGCTGGCTTTCTTCTAACTGCTAGAAATCCTCCTATGGCCCGGGTTAAACTCATTTCTGGAAATGTGAACTACTGTTTGGAGTTTGCAGAACTTGCGTTTTCTTTGGACGGGACACCCAGGGTCTTTTTGTCTTGCTTGGCAGCACTGGAGTTACAAACCTAGTCTAACACCACACCTACCTTTTAGGGGTGGGTTCTGAACTCAGGCCCCCATGCTTGTGGGCAAGCCTTTTACCCACTGAGGCATCTTACCAGTGATATAAATATTTTTTTAATATGAACTTTGGGATTGATTTCTTGAGATAAGGACTCACATATTGTGGACCAGGCTGACTTGGAATTTATTGTGCAGCCCAAGCAGGCTTTGAAGTCATGACACACCCCCTGCCTCGACCTGATTGGCTAGCATAAAACACATTTCAGTAGCATTTAAATCCATTCACAGTGGTGTGAAGCCATCACCAACAGTTCCGGAAAAGTCTAGCTATAGCTCTAGAAGATTCTCATCTCCACAACTTCTGCCCCTACCCCATTCATTAGGTGTTGGTTACTCTCCATTTCTTATTCCTCTTAGCCCCTAAAACCCACCACTGTGCTGCTTCTTCTGCCTACTCTCCCACTCTGAATAGCACGTCGATGAAACCATTCATGGTCCCAAGCATCTTCCACGGACCATAATAGCTTCACCCACCTTGATGCTGCTTCCCCACTTCAGGCCTTTTTATAGGCAATATGCCATTGCATGTGTAAGCAACGCTATCCACCCCTCCACGGATGGGACATCTGTGTGGTTTCCGCCTTCTGGCTGCTGTCAATGTGCTGCACGAGCAGTCGCAAACGCATCTCTGTTTGGTCACCTGTGTGCAATCACGCCCAGTCTATTCTGAGGAGGGAAATGGCAGGGTCATGCTTTAGGGATTCCATGTTTGTCTCGGGACTGGCTGAGTGCCATTTAAGTGAGGGGACGAGGTAGTTAAGAATGTGCTCGTGGGCGTCTGCAATGCTTGGTGTGGGTCAAGGTTGGGAGAAGGCATTGGTGGCTGGGGGGAGGGGGGGTCGTCCCGCTGAGAGAGACTAGGTGATGGTATGGGAGGTCAGCGGCAGGCATGCTCCCACTAGAGGTAAAGAACCATCTCCATGCTGACATGTTCATGAGCTGAAAACAACCAGAGAGTCCAGAGTAGAAACCATAGAGGGTGAGGCCAGCTAGTCCAGGGTATGCTGAACTCACTCTCAGGAGGGCCACATGAAGGTCATGAATCTCCCCCAAAGTTCTTCCAGGCTCTCTTAGCTGAGCCCCCCTCCCCCCCTCATATCTTAGGGGCCTTTGTGTCTTGGTCGACAACCATCCTCACCTTCCCTCCGACCAGGAGCTGACATCCTCTGGGGAAGCCTGTCACCCAGAGTCTTCTCTACTGTTAACCTTATCATTTACATAACTGTTTCTCTTAGAGACAGTCTTGGGTCAAAGGTTAAATCGTCAGAGTTTAACCAGAAAAGCCCCAATCGGAGAGCACTTTCTTCTTTAAAATCAAACCAAACCAAACAAATAAAACAAATAAAAGAATCCGCCAGACAAGATAAACTAGAAACCACACGCCTGTTCTGCCCTCTCAGTTTAGATGTAGGGAATCTTCATCCCTGAGAACCTGTTACCTAGTCTTTAAATGAGCTGTTCCTTTTTACAAAATTACATAAAGGCGATTCCAGAAAGATCCTAGACCCTCCAACTGAAAACGTGTCGTCTTGTGGCCAAGTAGCTATGGCTTCTGAAAAGGACTTTGCTTCCTACAGAATGTTCTTGAGTACACTCTATGCTCTGCTTTGCCTCCTGCAGTTATCAGCAAAAGACTGAGCGACGCCCCTACCCCACACAGTCCCAACAGATCCCATTTAATGGGAGGGAAGAGGGATGGATAGACAGGTGGGTGACATCTATGCTCCCATGGAAGGGAGAAGAAACAGTGCTATGCTTTGCTCTGGGCTTGCTGCTCCCGTTCCTTGGGGCTCATGTAGACAGCAGTGAGGACAGAATGCAGTCTGTGGGTGATTCCACAGCCAGTACTTGTCCCACAAAGGGGCTTGTACTGAGAGGTACAAGGCAAAAGACTGAGCTGGTGGAAACCCGCATGAAGGCAGAGGCACAGCTAGACACCCAAAGTGTAATTGCAGATCAGATGTGTTCTCCCGGAGGTCGGGTCCCCAAAGAACACCTGGCATCCCTAGGGCCCTGTCACTTCCATTTTTTTAGGGAAGTCTGGCCTGGGACTCCTCTTGGGTAACTTCTTCCTGACACGCCCTTTTAAATCCCACCCATCTGACTTCTGCAGGCAGAGAGCCTCTTGAGTCCCAAAGTCTAGATTTCTAAGCATGAGGTTTGCTTTGGAGGGTAGACGAGCACCATGACTCATAGGACAGGTTTCCTGTTCTTCTTGGGTCCCCAGAGAGCCACAAGGCTATTCCTCTAAGTCTGCTAACAGCTTGCTGTGACCTATGCTGTCTCCAAAATGAGTTTGCTGGGCTGGCTTGATAGCTCATGAGTCAGAGCTGGGCTCTCCAACCCAGTCCTGGCTCAACAAGCATCAGGGCTGGCTCTGCCTGACGTTAGCCTGAGGACAGCCGGATGTCCAGTGGCACCATAGAGGAGTCAGAGGCATGGGGCTTAGCTCATGACCAGTAGACATTGCCCAGTGGGGCAGGCAGACAATTTATGAGCTAACTAACACTTCATAAAAGTGAGCAGCAAATGCTAATGGGCCAACAAGCCAGGGCAGAAGGCCTTTGTCTTCAAGCAGGGAGGCTGACAAAGCAACTATCCCAAGGGCAGGCAAGCCTGCCCAGCCAATACTGGCATTGATCTGGGATAACTCTGAACCCCACAAAGCTACAGTCAACAATGGGAGGATTTCTAGAGAGTTCCTACGTCAAGAGATTGAAACTTTGTCCCCTAACTCTTTGCCTAAACAGAAAGACCAGCTAGGCAGATTTATTTTTTCTTTTTCTCTTTGTTTTTAAATCACAGGTACCATCATCCACCTCTGAGTGACTTTGATGAATCTCCCTCTTATTCCAGGTGACAGAGGTGGTCTTTGACTGGAGTTCTTCCGCATTGTTGGGAGAAGGGGACTCTGGTGTTGTCAGAGGTTTGGCACAGTAGGGGCCAGCTTCCTCAGGCAGACAGGAGAGAAGGCATTTTGCTTCTGCAGATTGTGGGTGCTCAGACTTGGTCGCCAGTGACTTGGATTGGTGTCTGTGTACACGAGCTTGTCTCAGGGGATCCAAGGCTACAAGGAGCCATGGACTGTGTGGCTTCTTAGCTGCCTGCAGTCCCACCTAAACCAACTCAGGATGGGCCAAGCGTGAGAGACAACAATGCTAAGAAGACTGACTCTGCCATTTAGTCTTTCATGATTTATCCAGTGCTTCCCATGTTCTGGGAACCAAGCTGGCTGCAAGTGACACAAGGGGGAGTAAAGATGGGACCCAGAGTCGCACGAAGTTGGAGCCACACAGATGTCATGCACGTAAAAAGGGCTGAGTGGTATTCACACTCTGAGCCGTAACCAGATGGTACTAACTCACAGAATGCTAAATGTGGGTTTGTCAAATTCAAGGAAATATCTAGAGAAGAAGGAAGTAGGCAGACTTTTAGAAGAGATGACACTGACTAAGACTTGGAAGGGTGACGGTGGTTTAGAGAGACCACTATGGAAAATTAACTTTCCACTCAGAGGGGCAAGCAACAAAGGCTGACACACATGGGTGAGTCAGAATCTAGTGATGGAGGTGTCTTTGAACTTCATCCCATGGGTCTTGAGTCCTGAGAGGATTATTTTTGGGAACACACAAAGGCTAGTTTTTGTCCTGGGTGGGTCAGTACCAGATCTCCCCAAATGTTTTACTTGTCTTCCCATGCAGCATACTCAAGGGTGGGAGGTGATGAATGGGATTAGAAAACGATTTCAGAGCACAGGCTAACCCACTGATCACAAAGCATCCATATTTGTATGTAACCCCTACTTATGGCTACATTGCTATGTGTAAGTTCCTCCAGGAAGTGGGCTGAACTTGCAGCAGAGAGATTTATGTTAGAATGTCCACATATCAGGGACAAATTGAGACCCACAGGTTGCTTGGTCCATCTGCCACTGCCATTAGAAGAAAAGTGTGCTTATCTTTTCTTGGTTAAGTGTCTGTCCCGTTACTGCTGGTCAGACTAACGAGCTCATCAAAGGCTGGAACAGGCTCTCTGGAGGGTTATGGAATGGCTATTTGCCAAACAAATGAGACATAGAAACCCCTTTCTTCAGTAGGAGTCTTCGAAAGAAACACATTACTGAAAATGAGAGCAAAACTTGGGTCCCCTCACCCCACCCTGGAAGTGGAGAGCCCTGCCAGTGATGGTCTGCAAAGCATCATGGGAATCCAGGGATTCAGCGCCTAGAGGCCAACAGTCCCATGAGAAGGAGGGTTGAATGGGAGGTACACAATGTTAATGATGGTGAGGCTTATTAAACAGTGGCACTTGTGTCTCAGAGACATGCCAAGTCTGAGCTGCACACCCTGTGGTACCTGCAGCATCTCTGCTAAGTGAGCATAATTGCTTCCATTTAAGCCAGCAGAAATGGAAGCTCTGGGAGGCTAAGTAATGACTCCAAGATCATACACCTCCCAGACAGCCAGGACTCGAACCCTGGTGTGCCCAACTTCCCATAGATGACATCCAGAACGGCTAGCTCCAGTAGAACAATCCAAGTGGAGCATAAATAGGAAAGAAGCCATCGGCTCTGGAGGCTACTTGAGGTGACTGTCAAGTGTCTGGGTTGATTAACTGTGAACTTGAAGGAAGACAAGTGTGCTTTTATGCCACAGATCTGCCCTGGGCCTGCTTGGGCCTGTTTCCACCCTCTGAATGAGGAAGCTGTGCTTTGCAGGAGCCTGGCAGAATGAGAAGAGGCTGAGAGAGGCTGAACGAAGGGCCCAGGGGAAGTACAAAGTATTGTTGGAGACAGGAGTGGATGCCAGGCCTGGAGAGGGCCTCCTGGCAGGCATGACTGCACAAGAAGGAAGTACTAATATTTCCTAGGCAGACAGTAGGGCTGCTCCATTGGTCGGCCTTGACCTCATGCTGGACAAACCCCTGGATCCAGGTCAATGCTAGCATCTGTGAATAACATGCTTAAAGCCTTTGGTTCTATCCCCAACACCAAATACGCAGGGACACACACACATGCACACACGCACACAGGAACAAACATACACATAGGGACACAAATACACACTGGGACACACACACAGAGGGACACAGAGAGACACATATACACATGGGAACACAGAGAAAAACACATATAGGTACATACAGGAATACCCAGAGACACACACAATGATACATACACACACAGGGACACACACAAAGGAACACATATACAAGGACACACATACAGGGGTATATATACACACAAGGACAGAGATACACACAGAGAACAAGTATAAAACACACACACAGGGACATACACATATAGGGGTACATATACACACAAGGACACACACACAGAGGGATACATATACACACAAGGACACACACACAGGGATACATAGACCCAGGGACACACATATAGGCACACACATACATATTTATCCAGCCAGGACAATGACAAAGATAGGTCAACTATGTAGACAGGAGGTGTCTCCTCCTTAAGGATTCATTAAGAGAAGGACCCAGTGACTCCTGATGAGCCTAGGAGCCCAAACTCAACCAGGATATTACAGTCTAGCCCCTTGCCTACCCCAACATCCATCTAAGAAGGTTCCTGAATGGTCTTTTATGACTCTGCTCAGCCCTAGAGGGAAGAGATGGGGTGAGAGCAGAGAGAAAAACAAAGATTGACTTGTGTTCACATCAATGCCCATGAGATGTTTGTCCACACAGACTGGCTGGGGTCTGGAAGGGGGGGGGGGGTCAGAGGAAATGCTCTTGGACCAGGCTGGCCATGTTGCTCAGCAGCTTGCTCAAGAACTTGCCTGCATCTGGATGGGGCTCTAGCCTAGGACCTAGACAAGACCTGTTTGCCAAAACATGCTGCTATCACATGGTGGCAGTTCTGTGAGTTGTGTAGCATACCAGGCATCTTCCTGAGGAACCAAACATCTGGAGCAATTCACAACGAGCATCTCAAGATGAAGACGGAAGGCTGAAAGGGGGAACACCAATTGCTTTGGTCCTCCGTGTATGACACTGACGTTGGCTTACTGGACTGTCAGCATCCATGGTTCCCTGCTGGAGACTTGCATAAAATGTGGACTCCCTGAGGACATACAGCACTTAATGGTTTCGGGGGTGGGGGGAACCTCAGGATTCATGAGGCCCTACCCCTCCGTCGCATATGTGTGTAGAGTTGAGAGGGGGGACTTGTCTGCAGTGGTTTAGCTATGTATAAATTGCCCATGCTCCCCTACATAATCTCAGTTAAACCCAATGGCCCGCCGTACTCTGTGGGTTGTGTGTTTCTCTAGTCTAGTCTTGATGTCTTATCCAGGGTGATGTCTGTTCATCATTTCCCCAAGGAAATGTTTGCACGACATCAATAGTAAAATTCAGTCACCTTCTGTACTGGCTGGCTTTGTGTGTCAACTTGACACAAGCTGGAGTTATCACAGAGAAAGGAGTTTCAGTTGAGGAAATGCCTCCATGAGATCCAGCTGTAAGGCATTTTCTCAATTAGTGATCAAGGGGGGAGGGCCCCTTGTGGGTGGTGCCATCCCTGGGATGGTAGTCTTGGGCTCTATAAGAGAGCAAGCTGAGCAAGCCAGGGGAAGCAAGCAAGCCAGTAAGTAACATCCCTCCATGGCCTCTGCATCAGCTCCTGCTTCCTGCCCTGCTTGAGTTCCAGTCCTGACTTCCTTTCGTGATAAACAGCAATGTGGAAGTGTAAGCTGAATAAACCCTTTCCTCCCCAACTTGCTTCTTGGTCATGATGTTTTGTACAGGAATAGAAACCCTGACTAAGACACCATCTCTTGTAGACTGAAATGCTGATCCTCTGTGTGTGCACTTACGCCACCCCTCACTGATACACCCCATTCTTCCGTTGTCCTTTCAACCCAAGAAGGTGTGTGAGCACTCTGATTCTAAATAAATCCCACCTGGGCTCTGTTTTGCCAAGGCTTCCCAGACCACTGACCAGCCAGCCAGCTCATTGCCTGGAAAACTTCCCTATCTCTAATCAAAGCAGATGTTAAAGCTGCCTGCTCTTCACCCAGACAGATGCCTCAATAGCAACTGGGACTTCTCGTTGAGAAAGCCTCATTATTAAACATTTTCCTTAAACATGAGATCACTCAGCCATCTATTTCTTGAGTGGTCCCAGAAAGGCAAGAATCTTGCTTCCCAGTAGAAAATGAGGAGGAGAACCACCCTTGGCCTCAGCGTGCAACGGCCATGGAGAAGCAGCAAGAGCCACCTTCCTCCTCTACCTACAGCTGCCACCACATCCTCTACACTGTGGCCCTGCTGTTCCTCTGCTCAGGAACAATGCACAGCTCCCTACTCTTTACAGAAAGGATCGGCAAACTGGCCCGAGGCCTGGAGCTCACCTGTCCTGTTTCATAAAGGGCGTTTTATTGAAGCTCAGCCACACCTATCCATTTATGTATTATTTACGGCTCCTTCTGGGCTTCCAGGGGAAAGCTGAGCAACTGCCACCAGCATTGGCTGGTTGTCAACGCCTGACTATCGTGTTCTATGGGCGTGCACATTGGAAAGGAAGCGTTGAGCTGTAAGGTAGTACAGGGTCTGGGTCTGGGGACATCCTGGATTATCAGGGGGAATCCTAAATCCTATCACAGCTGTCTTCACAGGATACAAATGGGAGCCAGCCACAGAGAGGACGAGGAAGCCCTGCAAAAATGGCGGCTGAGGAAGCCTACACAGCAGCAAGCCAGGGGATGCCTGAAGCACCCAGGAACTGTAGACACAAAGCTCCTCCCTTAGCCTCTCAAGAGAACAAGGCTCTGACTCTTCTGCCTTCAGACTCCGGCCTCCTGAGATTTAAGCCTTCATGGTTCCAAGTCCCCAACTCTGTGGCAGTTTGTTATAACAGCCACGGGAGATGCGTAAAGACCATGTACAACATCTAGATGCCAGACAAATATTTATAGTTACAGCCTGGGTGGAACTTAGAAAGACATGGGTGTGCTGGAGGCAAGAGAGGGTCTCCTGAGGAGGAGAGAGGGCATCCTTTCAGACATGTTGGCATTCAGCTAGGAGTCCCATGGACCAGAAGGGGCAGTGGGGTTAAGTCCACATTCCTAGCCTCTGCATCCTTGCCCTCTGTTCCACGGGGAGAAGAATCCAAAGTATAGAGGGGTGGTCACTACTGCACAGGGCCCACAGGACAGCGCAAGATACAAGTGGCTGGCCGTAATCTCCATCTATAGAACAAAGTGCAGACGTCTGGGGCGGTGGAGTGGACTTGAGACCTCACCTCAAACTCTGTGCTCATGCTGGGCTCCTTGCCACCTCTGTCATTCTCAAAAAACCCCAGCAGTCGTCAGATGAATGACCGATAAAACCCACTCCCTTAGTGAGGGACCCTGGATCCAAGTCTTTGATTTCCCCATGAATTCTCTTTTAATCCATGGCTGCATCCAGTCAGGAGCCTCCCAGTTTATCCACGCTGGCCTGTTCCCCTCTCCTGCTTGCCTCCCTCCACTTTTAATGGCTGTATCATTAGTGATGTTATTGCTGCATTGTTGCTGCCTGCCTTCGGTGCGCCCTGACATGCGTGCTACACCACTCGACACTTGACACACATAACCCCACTTACTATCACGGTGGCCTCAGAGCTACATTCGGTGTCTCCATTTTATAAGCAAAATTGGGGGCCCTGCCCAAGGCCTGGGGCATTGATCTGAGTCCAAAGCTTCTCCTGGCACCTTGCCTTCAGTGTTCTTGTTTTATGTCTGCTAATAACTCTGACACCCAACTTTTATGCCTCATTTATGGTTTTGCTAAGGATTTTGTACATTTCATCTCTTAGTCCTCTCCCGATGAGGTGTCTCTTTTCAGCTTGCTCGGAATCAAGACAGGGCCAGGAGTGGCTTCCTGATGCAGGAGGGCACGGGATCTGGAATACCCAGCCCTGTGACGTGGCAGCTGAGTCTACTGCCACCAAACCAAACCAAGGACGTCAAAGACGAGCTGGGGAGGTGGCTCAGTGGGTGATGCGTTTGCCAAGCAAGCATGAGGACCTGAGTTCCATCCCCAGTGCCCGGGTAGAAAGCTGGTGCACAGTGGTGCACATCTGTAACATCAGCCTGGGCTGGGGTGTGGACGCAAGAGAATCCTGGGAAGTTTCTAGTTAGTTTTGTTAAACTAGAGAGGCCAGGGTTCAGTGAGAGAAGTCTATGTGAGTGACAGGAAGATACCTATTATCACCCTTTAGCCTCTACATGCATATGGATACACCTCCGTGCACACACACACACACACACACACACCCCACTATCCTCAGCCAAACACCTGGTACTGTGATCCCGCTACACGAAGGACACCTGGCTACCTATAAGGCAGAACCCTGGGGGGCAGGTGCCCCCAATTCCCCACCTAGAAATGCTATCAGAGGGACATCTGCTCTTACACATCTTCAAAACACAGCCTACCATCCCCATGACCGCAGGGTCTCTGGAAATGTCCTCCTGTGCTGAATGACTTCTCTATGTAGGCTCCTCCAAGGGACCCAGAACGTTTAACACGCTGCCTCATCCTTCTGCCAACCCTTCCAGCGAGCCAGAACCCCAGCAGGGGGATTTGTTAGTAGAAGAGAGCCACACAATCTCTTTGTCACAATCACAGCCTTGTCCAGAAACAATGTTGCCTTTCAAATTGTTTTCCGCCTTGGACGGTGGATTTATAAACTGGAACTGGTGGTTGGGAACAGAAGCGGGATGCAAAGACTAGCAGCCTTGTACTACCAGGGGCTGGTTTAGTGTTATCCTGATAAGATAATCACAGATAAAAACCCCTCCTGGAGGCGGGTGTTCCCCTAAACGCCTCTAAGTCTGTGTTTACATAGGCAAAGGCTAAAATTTGGGGACAGCTTTTTCAGAAGAAAGGAAGGAGGAAACGGGCATTTTCTGGGAAAGTTAGAACTGTAACATGTTGGGTCTGTCTCACTAAACAGTGCAGAAAGGAAACAAGTTGGCAGTTTCCAAAATGAGTGTGCTTTTCCTGTGGTTGTCTCTGGTAGCTGGTGTTGCACGCTGAGTTCATTACAGGGTCTCCAGGTTTGATGTGGGCTTAGAAATCTCCATAATAAGAAAAGGGGGGGGGGGTAGGCTTGGCTGAACAGTTGCTGGCACTGTGTGATGACCATATGGGATCTGATATTACAGACTTCTCTTTGTTTTTATATTTTTTAAAATGTTCTGTCCAAGGAGGAAAAGGACAATGAACACAACATGGTTTTAGTTAAGAGACAGTGGGCTGTGCTGGACCTGGTGGTACATGCCTGCTATTTTAACACTTGGAAGGCCATAACTTTGAGAACACAGAACCAGGGATATCAAAAAACATCAAACCCGAAAGAAATAAAAGGCATTGGTTGGGAACCTTCTTCTCACGGTCCCACTGAGCCAATATGCACTTGTGCCCCATGTTCTCCTGGCCCTTGGGTAGGATAGACGTCCTAAGGTCAGAGTAGCTGACAGGGCATGGGAAGCTGGGTGGGGCTTCCTCTGTGGAGGAGGCATCTGGGAAGATATCTGGAAGGAACTGAAATCACTGTAGACTCTGCTGGTGTTTGGGGGAAGGACCTGCCCTAGCCTAGCCTGGATTTATCCAGTCAGCCACTCTCTAGAGTTCTAGGGTAGCTGCCATGATGGGGAGAGGTTTGCTTGACCCCTTCCATAATCTGGAGCATCATCAATATACCATCAAATGACAAGAAAATCCCATAAAACCAAAACCAATGAAACTGGCCATGGGGACATTGGGGCATCCATCCATTCACAATGACAAGCATCTCCAATTGTTTGGCTGTTTCTGTATGTCTCTGCCACATAACCGCAAGGGGTGGGAATGGGAGCTGCTAGGAAGGAAAGCAGGAGTAGATACATCACAGCCCTGCCTCTGGAGTCCTCAGGTCCTGGGGATACAAACAAGCCATGGTGAACAGCAAGCAGGGAGGTGGGACAGGGGACACTGCCCACTATAGAACCCGCAGCTCAGTCAAGTTCAAGGCTTGACACCCTGGAGGGCCACTTCCACAGTTCATCCTACAGGCAAAGTTTGGAAATCCCTGGAACTGGCTTCCTTTGGCAGTGCTCATCTAGATGTGTGGCACAGTTGGGGCATTACCCACAATGCCTTCCAGAAGCTAAAGAGCTGGAGTTTCTCTTAAAGAGACAGAGGCCCAAGTGGCAGCTTGCTGGGCTTCAGAAGCATGGGGAGACAGAGAGCATCTGTTCCCTGCACACAAGGTGTAGCTTTGAGGGGCTGGAGAGGTGTGGGTGCTGGGTAGGAAGCCCTGGGCCAGACAGAGCTCTTCTGGAAGACAGTGAGCGACACGGGTTAAGAACACGCCCATTTCCACCCAAACTTATGCTCCTGCATAAATCCACAGACTTCACGCTCACATGATTTAGTGTGCTGCTTCAGCTCTGTCCCAGAGTTCTGAGGTAGGAACCAGCTGTGCTTTGTTTTGTTTTTATGCCCTTGCTCCCGATACATAGTAGGCCTTCAAAACTCGTGGTACACAGTGTGGACAGGTGCTGAGGATTTTGCTAAGCATCCTACACTACACAAGACCTCCTCCGTGATGGGATCATTCGTCCCGAAGACGAAGCATCTCTAGGTGGAGTCAGTGCAGTAGAGTGGAATGGGCTCTTTGGGGGGGTGTGGTCCTCAGAGCAAGATTGACATCACTGTCCCAACCAGGACAGGACAGAGGTGACCGGCCACAGAAGGTCCTTCCATTAGGTTGGTCTGTGACATTCTCTCGAAGAAAGGAGGGGCGGGAAGGTCTTAAGACCCTTACTGGAGATTCAGCCACACCCCCTCAAGCCTCCCTCCAGGCTGATGTAAACCCACCCGACCCAGCAGCAGAGACCAGGCTCCATGTGTCTCCTAAGCGTATGGTGCAAGAAGTATCTTCTTGGATCAGCTGTCAATTTTATTGACTTGAAACTGACACCCTCCAAACATAAAGGAAGGACTGAAGAGATGGCTCGGTAGATAAGAGCACTTAGTACTCGTGCAGAACATGCAGCCTAAATTCTGTTTCCAGATCAGATGGCTCACGGATGTTTGTAAGTCCAGTCCCAGGGGAGGGGGGGCAGGCATCTGACATGTGTAGCATCTGGAGCACCCGCAGTCATGTGCACATACTTTGCCCTATGCATACATGTATAGTTTTTTAAAAAAAAATAGAGGAAATATAGGGGCGAGCATCCCCTCCTCCTCTGTGCATCTTTTTCCTCTGATTTCTAGTCTCCAGGAAACCTTCAGCAAGTTTTCTGGTCCCCCAGACACATGGATGCCAGCCCTCTGCCACTCCTGAAGTATGGAGCCTCAGGAGTGTGTGTGTGTGTGTGTGTGTGTCGCCATAGCTGGAGTGGAAAGCTGGACTCCCGGGCACCCAGATGTGACTGTGTTTGCATTCCAACTGGTTGGGTTACTCATGCCTTGTTTGGTCAGCTCCCCTGAAACAATCACTTCTGGATGCATTTAAACCGGAGCCCCTGCGGTTAGTCTGAGCTGGCTTCTATTTGAGGAGAGGGAGAGTTCACTTGTCTAGGGCAAAGAGGGACGGACTGTACAGAAGTGGCAGTGTTCCTGGCTGCCTGCCACCTTGATCCCTTCATTCTTGCCTGGGATGGGAGACTCCTCATGAAAAGGCTCCTGATCCCTTCAGAAGTTCCCGGAGAGGCACGGGGGCAAACCCTGCTAAACGCGCAGTGCTCCTAATGGCTCCTCCGTTCTCAGAGAACACTCTGGCAAAGGGGATGGGAAATGCCTTGACAGCTTAAAGGGCAGCAGCAAAACCAACACTTACTGAACCTGTTGGTAAACAAACCCCTAGAAGACAAGGAAGCTTGGCTTGTCCCCTCTTGCCTGTCAGACAGAATTTAATACCCTCCTGTTCCTGCTTTTCTTCCCCCTGGGACCCAAGCTGGGGCTTGCTTAATTTCTGCTTACAGTGTGGGTCTCAGAGGGAAAGAGGGGGCTGGCCATAACGGAGGTGGGATTTGCCTCTCTAGGATAGAGCCTTATACTATTGTGGTTTGTGACACTGTCTACAGCTGCCCGAGGAGCCTAGACCCCAGCTCAGCCAGGTTTTAAATTAAAATCGGTAGGGGATAAGGGTGTGGCTCGGTTGGTAAAGTGTCTCCCTACTATCCAGGAAGCCCTGGGTCCAATACTTAGCAACCTAGAGATTAGGTGCAGTGTTGTATGCCTCTAATCCCAATGGGGACAGGAGGGCTAGAAGTCCATGATAATTCTTCTCTATACAAAGTGAATTGGAGGTCAGCCTGGGCTACTTGAGACCGTTTTTAAAAAAATAAAAATAATAAAAAAAAGAAAACAACCAACCAACCAAAACAAATAACAAAGTAGAAACAGAGGAGGTAAGATGGTTCAGGAGGTAAAGGTTCTTGTCGTTAACACTGACCTGAGTTCAAACACTAGAACCCACATAGTGAAAGAAGAGAACCAACTCTCTCAAGTTGTCCTCTGAGCTCCATTCAAACCCTGTGGCACGCTCATGTGAGCGCACACCCCCACCCCAAATGAGTTGTAATAAGAAAAGCTTAGAATGGCTCTGAGCTATGGCCTAGACATCTGGATTTAAAAAATAACAATGTGTATGGGTGTTTTGCCTGCATATCTGCATATACATACCTGGATATCTGTGTACCTTGTTATATAAAGTGCCTACAGAAGCCAGAAGAGCCTATCAGATCCCATGGAGCTGGAGTTACAGAGGGTTGTGACCCACCCTGTCTGTAAGTGCTGGGAATTAAACACAATGCCCCTGGAAGGGAAACTAGAGCTCTCCAGCCCTGGCCTCAGTCTTTGAAAGCTCTCCAGCTGACTGCAATATGCACCCGAGAGTTCGAATCCATGTCTCTCCTGATTTGGCAGCCATGGGCGGCTGGTGAACACAGGAAATATGTAAATCCAGACTGAGATGCACAGTAAGCGGGAGTAGGGTTTCAGGGACCATGACAAAGAGAATCTAAGCCTTGTTAAGAGTGAGGGTGTCGTGTGGATCTCAGCTGGAACAATGTTGATCTGTCCTCAGCGAGACTGGTGCACATGTATGGGCAGGGACATGTGGGTAGTGCTGCGGGGCGGGAAAGAAGTGGAAAGAATCACTCAAGGGGGAGAAAGACTGAGAAAAAGAAAGCATGTGTGTCTTCCAGCCACTTTAGGCCATCATCATTTCCACTTACAAGGAGAACAAAGCCCCAATGATCCCCTGTGACACACCCACACCCACACCCACTGGGACACACACGCTTGTTCTGTTACAGGCCCATGAAGTCACTCTCAGTGTTCACGGAACGGCCAGGGAGGCAAAGTCCATAGCACGGAATACTTGGTGCCAAGCAGAATGCCAAGTTTGACCGTGAAGCCTCTCTCTGTCTGGTCTTCTCAAGACTGGCCGACAAAATGATCCTCTAACTACGCACAGCTAGAAGAAGCAAGAATGCAACAGGGAGAGAGGCGAGTTAGCAGAATTCAGACAGACAATCAGGCATAGTTTCTGCGGGAACAGAAAGTACATAGAACCTTCTCCTGCCTCGGTGCAGCTGTCTGCTGACTGAGCCCACTGTCTGGGAACTGTCTGTTAGTCGAACGGGACCCGACTGCCCTCTGAACCCTGGCTGTTCACTGTTCTTCAGCTGAGTGGCCTCACCAGGTCTCATGTGTGATGGTTCACTTTATGTGTCAACTTGACTGGGCTACAGAATGCCCAGGGATTTGGTCGAGTATTCTAGATGTTTCTAACAAGGGTGTTTCTAGGGGTGATGAACATTTTATTATTTTTGTTTTCCTTTGCTTTGCATTTTCCAGTAGGGTCTCACTGATGGTCTTGAACTTGCTTCTGATCCTTCTGCTCTACCTCCTGGGTGCTGGGATTACAGCGGTGTGCTTACCACAACTGGTTTATCCAGTGCGAGTGGTCAAACTCAGGGCTTTCTGCATTCTAGGTAAGCATCTACATTCCTAGTCCCACCTCAAACATTTTAATCGGTGATACAAAGCAGATTAGCAGATTGTCTGTCCTGATCTGGGGGTGGGGGCTTATCCTAACAACAGAAAGTCTAAATAGAACAAAGAGACACACCCCCAAGTGAGAACGGAATTCTCTGATAGACACCCTTTGGACGGAACGGAACCATCAATTTTCTGTGCTTTGAGTTCCCTCCCCACACTGAATTTGGACTTCCTGGCCTCTGTAACCACGAGAGCCATTCCTTCTGATCTCTCCATACACACATCCTATTGGATATGTTTCTCTAGTGGAGTCCTGCTGACAGGGATAGCATCAGGTCATCCGTACAGTCTGGCCTGCAGCCTACCAGATCACCTCCTAACATCAGCCATGATCTCTGACTTCCTAGGAGTGGGTGCCAGAGCTAGGACAATTCTGTTGCCACATTCCCCTTGATTGGGCACACACAGCTCCCTGGAATAATGGGGAGTGCACCCCCAAAATGTGAGGGAAGTGGGCCTGGGCCAAAGAGGTAGAGGGTGGGAAGACTGTCAGTTGCTTGTCTTTTCTTCTGTACTTTTTCATCTTCCCACAGATGCCCCTCCATCTGAATGATGCGGGATTTAACAGTTAGACTCGATTTCTTCATAAATCATGGCCAAAGATGGCCTTGGATTTACTTTCTTGGCTCTCTTGTTATTGTTTCTCCTTCTCTGGCATTCTCATACAAGTCTCTGTTGCCTCAGACACCCAACTGTTCCATCTTGGTCTTTTAAAATTCATTTCCCTCACTAGAACATGACTGCTCTCTTGTTTGATGGGGGCCATAATAGATACCCGCCCCATACGATCTGAATTTTTTTTTCTATTTTGATAATTTTTACTCCGGTTCCAATTAAACTGGCTGTTCACTTGAGAAAACATATCTGGCCTGCCAACCACAATAGAAAACACACGCAAGTCAAATGCAGAGTTGTGGACCCAGTCCTAACTGACACACCTACGACACAAATCCCTGTACCTACGGTCCAGGGAAAGGGGGCAGAAAGACTAAGCCAGAGGATTGGGGAGTTTGCTGTGAGACTGTCAGAAGCTAAATTCATGAAGTCTCACCATGACTAAGTCTACATGTAGACTCTACCTAAATGTCAGCTGAACAAGAACCACACCAATAGATGCTAACATGGTCCAGAGAAAGCCCACGAAGTCCCAACCCTACACAGAGAACTATAGGCAACTAGGGAAAGCTGAAAGTGGGAGGAATGGTCTTCCCCGGGAAGAGCACACCAACTGGTTATCCAATACCGAATGGTCAGCCTTGAAAACATACAGACAAGTAACATTATATTGACTGAGCAGGTTATATTTTATACTTACATACATGCATGCACACAAACACACACGGGGGGGGGGGCAAGACAGAAAGAGACTGAGACACAGACAGAGACAGACAGAGAGACTGAAACTGAGAGAGGCCGGGAGAGGTCCAAGGACTTCTGGCATCTGTATTATGTTGGAGCTGACGTGCCACAGGAGAACGTAGCCAGCCATCTTGGGCAATGTCAGCTCTTTACTCAAAAGGTAGTTCTCACTAGCTCTCAAATGCTCCAGATCAAAACATGATCAGAAGCCAGAGCTGGGGATGAACTCAGTTCGTAGAGCGCTTGTTAGTATAGCCGAGGTCTGGGCTCTGCCCTTGAGCCTTGGATAAAATAGTATGATGGCTCATGCCTGTAATATCAGCTCCTTGGATATAAAGACAGGAGGATCAGAGGTTCAAGGCCATCCTTGGCTATGTGGTAAGCCAGCCTGAACTATAATGATTCCTTATCTCAAAAAACTCATTAGAAACTTAAATCAGATTTTTAATAGAAGGTAAACTAACAGGCAACGTGGGGAAGACCACCTGCAGATGGTCTTGGATCCTGGCCTAGTCAAGCCTGCCTCAGTACACAGTGCCTGTCTTGGTCCACAGCAGCCCTGTGAGCTCTGAGTGTTGGTCCTAGCTATTCCTTCCACTGCTCTACCAGGTGAGGAGAGGAACTTTCCAGAGTCCTTAGAGGTGACCCTCCCTGCTACACTTCCTTGTTTCTGAAAAGTCCAAGGTCAGGGATAAGATTTTGTGTGTTTTACTAAACCACAGAGAGAAAAACAGAAATGCACTTTTAACGTGAAAGTTAACACCATGGGTCACATTGAGACATGATCTGCAGCAGGAAAGGTAGGCCAGGTGTCCCTGAGCAATGCACTGACAGGTGACAGACTGCAACACGCCACATGAGGATGAGAGGCCAGTCTCTCAGGAAGAAAGGTGAGGATTCTGGGTGGAGGATCGAGATAGATCCTGGAGCTGAGCATGGCAGAATATGCCAATCATACCAGCATCTGCAGGCGGAGGCAGGAGGATTGCAAACTTGAGACTAACCTGAATTACTTGATGAAACCTCTTAAAAATAAAATAATAATAATAAAAACCAGAGCTAGGGGTAGTGGCTCATGCCTATAATGTCAGCACTCAAGAGGCTGAGCCAGGAGGACTGCTTGGGGCTGAAGCCAGTTCGGGACACTGTGAGTAGCAGGAGAGCCAAGGCAAAAAAAAGGGGTTAAGAGTCTGGTCTTGGGTGACAATGAGAGACGGCACCAATGAGGAAGGTGACGGAGCAGCTCCAAATTCAAGCAGACAAGGCAGGCTCCGGCCAGGAACGCACATGACCAAATGGAACAGGGAGGTTTAAGCAAGCATCATCAGAGCATTGCAGCCTTGAGTGACAAGCGTTCTGCCCATGTAGCACAGGGTGAGGACTTGCGTGCACTGTGTGCCAGTGTGTGTGCATGTGTATGTACTCTGTTCATGTGTGTGTGTGTGTGTGTGTGTGTGTGTGTGTGTGTGTGTGTGTGTGAATGTATATGTACTGTGTGCCTGTGTGTTTGAATGTGGGTGCACTGTGTACCTGTATGTGTGAATGTGGGTGTACTATGTGCCTGTGTGTGTGAATGGGTATGCAGTGTGCACTTGGGTCCACGCATATGGGTGTATACATTATGTGCCTCTGTGTGTGTGTGTGTGTGTATGTGTGTGTGTGTGTGAGAGAGAGAGAGAGAGAGAGAGAGAGAGAGAGAGAGAGAGAGAGAGAGAGGGGGCCCATGAATGTGAAGGTCAGAGGACAACCTTTGACTTTTAGAAACAGGTTTTCCTTCTTGTTCTCCTGCTGTTGAGCTAGGCTGGCTGACCCATGAGCTCCCACGATCTTTACCCTGTCTCTGCCTCCCATCTCCCTGTTGCCACATCTGGCTTTTTATGGGTTCTGGGGACTTAAACTCGGGTCCTTACAGTTGAACAGCAAACCCTTTCACCCACTGAACCGTCCCCTAAGCCCAGCAGGGTGGAGACCTTCGAGGCCACTGCCCAGAGAGGTGACTGCTACCATCCCGTCGTAGCTGTGCCCTGAGTCCTACTGGCTTTGCTTATGACATGACCAGAGGCAACACTCCCCGAAGGACCACACCACCGCTATCACGCCATCATCTGACTTGACATTGGGATTGTTTTCATTCTGGAACCAAGCTAGGAATTCATACGCTCTCACCTTCTGTCTCCAACGCTGTGGCCTGGGGACAGTTGGTGTCTCTATACAGACAGAGAAGGTGACTTTCCAAAACCAACCTAGTCCTTAGACAATGGAATTGGGGAACCTGAGTGCAGGACCAGCGTCCATCATTACAGGCTGTGGGTAGATTGCACTCAGCCACAGGTACCAAAGAAAGACAGATGGGGGAGGGGAGGTGTCAGAATTATCTTGGTGGACTGTGCACCAGACTCGTGCTTTGTCTTCTCTTGACAAAGTCTTGTTTTGCAGATAAGGAAACAGAAGCTCGAGGAGGAGGAAGGGCACTAGACACCAGGAAGTAGAACTGATGTGGCCTTAGGGTGGCTTGCTGAGCTGGGCGGAAAGGAGCATACAGTCTACAGCTGGTCACTCATGGCCTCTGTCTGGCTTCAGAGCTGGGTTCATGCAGTGTGTCACCCACCAGGCTGTGGAGTCACGAGGCTGGTGGTGGAAGTCCAGCTGAGAGGCATGGCCAGAATCAGAGTAGTCCCTTACTCTTACTGTCTCTCCCAGCTCCTCCCCCTTCTCCCCACTACAGGGCCGACAATATGGATGGATGTGTGGCTCCAGCCATCTGGGGTCATACTCAGAGGTGAGCACATCCTACATGCCTGGTTTCTGGCTCTGAGAGTCTGTGAGGGTCTCCTCCTTCTACATTGTGTCCCTTTGCCTCTTGTGACAGCAAAGGTATCACACCCTGGCGGAGTCCTCTAAAGTTACAGGTCAAATCACAGTGACGTAGCAACTTTTTTTTCTAGAATCTACACAGAGAAGAATTGGAAGCGGGGCCTCTGAGAGATGTTTCTGCCACACCCTTGCAATGCTGCTCACACGGGCTGAGGGAATAAAACGACCCGAGTGTTCCCCTGACAGGTGAACAGAGAAACAAAATAGAAACAAAATACGGTCAGTTTGTGAGAGTGACCATGACTCAGCCTTGAAAAGGAAGGAGACTGGCACAGGCTACCTCATGGATGAGCCTCAGGAAGATTATGCTAAGTGACAGGGTCAGATGCAACAGGACAATTACTTTAGGCATCTCTAGGGTAGTCGGCTGGATAGAGAGAGAAGGCAGAACGCTTGGGTGCTGGGAAGGGGGGAGGGTGTAGCTTGGGACAAGACAGGGGGTTCTCCAAGTGGGTGGTGGAATGGGCTATGTAGCAGTATGGTGATAGACCACATTAAATGACTGTGAGGTTAGTGACGTGTCATGTAGATTTTACTATGAATAAAAGTTAAAGTGATCATGTGGGCACAGCATCACAAGCTGAGGGAACTACCACAGAGGAAAGGAAAATGTCATTTTCTTGCCTTTGGATCAAGGCTCTTGCTTGTCGCTCGGCACTGGATCCTGCACCCACGTCCTCTGGACAGAATGCCATCCACCTGAGCTGACTTCCCCGGGCTCTGGCCAGAGGCCGTGCACTCAGATACAGAAGATACCTGTCTGGGAGAACGTGTCCCTTGCAGAAGGGGCATGGGGCACAGAGGTGGGGCTCCCCGAGACCCTCTTCCCCTGGCTTCCTTCTGGAAACCTGACTCTCACACCATGTGGTACACCAGGAGCTCATGGGAATGGCTGAGGCTGGGGGTTGACCTTGACTTGCTACATGCCATGTCAGAGCTGGAGCCTGGATTTTGTGTTCAGGAAGGGAAGCTTTTGGGGCTTAGAGAAGGCCAGGATAGCCCCTCCCCCTCACCACATACACACTGCACTATCTCTTCCAACATGGACCTATCTTCTTTATGGGTTTATTTATCTGTAGGCAGGGTCTCATGTATTCCAGCGTGGTCTCAGACTTATCCTGTTAGTTCAGGATGACCTTGCATGTGCCACCATGCCCAGTTGATAGCATGCTGGGAATCGAACCCAAGGCTTGGAGCATACTTAATAGGGACTCTACCAAGTGAGCTACATTCACAGCCACATTTTGTTGGGTTATGGTGTTGTTTTGTTTTTAAAGATCGTCCTTGCCAGTGTTCTGGCACAAGCCTGGAATCTCAGCACTCTGAGCAATAGAGACAAGAGTATCTCAGGTTTGGAGCCAGTCTGGGCTAAGGGTTGAGGATATAGCGGAGTTAGGCAGAATGCCAGCCAGCCTAGCACCAAACCCCAAATCCTTCTTAGGAGTGCGTTCATTTTCACAGGCAGGATGTGGGCTTCCCTCACCAGCAGCCAAGGTCTTCTTACTCTCCTTGAGGAGAGCAGTCCCCTGCTAAGACAGCCTGGCTGCCAGCACAGCCTCCAAAGTCTCCACTGGGAAGTCCCAAGCACAGATGTGTGGCCCAGGCTGGCTACCAGGGCTAAGGGTTTTGTGGGAAATATTCTGAGAAGATTCTGGGCAAGGTGGGATGGAGTCAGAGGCTCCCTGGTCACATGGGTCAAGAGGCCCTTTGCTCCTGGGTCTGGGCTGCAGATATTAGTTGGGATTTGAACACATATTTGTGGGTTGAGGTGTTCAGAACTTAGTCCTGCTGACCCCTACTGACTGAAGACTCCAGCTGCAGCCTTGGTTCTTCGGAGAGGCCTCTGTCTCCCCTCCTGCAGGCCTGTGGTCATGTCTGCTTGAACAGGGTGCAGGCCATGCAGATAGTCTGGGCAAGGGTCTCCACAGGACTCTGGGTTCTGGATGGAATTAAAAGTCAATAACCTATCTGTAGGAATTAGGATGATGAAAGGAAATTCGTCTTTTAAGAACAGACAGGAGGCGGGTGACAGAGGTTCCGAAGAATGCTGTGGTTGAACTTTTTTTTTTTTCTTCTGTTATTTGTTTTCTGGCACAATCTGTCTCTGTGACTGAACTGAGGGCTGTGTCCCTGCGACAAAGGCCTCTTTCTTATGACAATTTAATAGTTCCAATACGGGACAGCCCTGCCTCTCCCATACGCCCCACTCTGAAGGTTGCTGAAGGAGGCAGGACAAGGCTGCTTTGCTGCAGTCTGCTTCAGACTGAACTGAGGGAGATCTGGAGCAGGAGGATCGGCCTCCCAAGTCTAAACCTCCTCCTAGGAAAAGTGCCAACGGTAAAGGGGAGTCGGTGCGTGGCCACGGATGGGACACGGATTGGCCATGGATGGGACATGGATGGGACATAGATGGAAGTGGTTTGGAAAGCTAAGTGGGGACCAGGTCAGGCAGGCCCACGCTGTAGCAGGGGAGGCTCTCCCAGGGAGTTCCTTAGGGCCGTGGGAGCAGAGATTTCTCAGGGTTCTTGAGGCCAAAAGTCCAAAGTCAAAGGCCCTGTCAGCAGGGCCAGGCTCGTCAGTTGCTCTAGGAAGGACCCTTCCTGCCTATTCCAGCTCCGTGTGGGATCTGAACATCTGAAGAAGGCTTTCATTTGTATCTGCATCAGTTCAAATCCTGCCACAGTGTCACACAGGTGTCTTACCCCAGTGTGCCTATGTCACTACAAATCCCCACTGTCTCTCTGACCTCCTCCTCCTCTCCCCCCCCACAACTCCCCACCAACTATCTCATAAGCACTGCCAGTCATAGAGGACTGGAGCTCATTCAAGTCCAGTGTGAGCTGATCTGAATTAGCCAGGACCCACCGCCATGTAAGGACCTCCACACTGCTGGCAGTTAAGACATCAGCCCTTCCCCCTACCATCACCTCCATTCTGGAACTTTCTAGGACAAATGACCCCTGTATCTCTGGTTTCCTCAGTGACCTTGCCCATCTGTCCACCTGTCCCACTAGGTGGGGCTGGGCAAGCAGTTCATGACTTAAGTGCCACCAGATCATCTTGGTCCCACCTCTCTGGGGTGTCCCTTCCTTCCCTCCCACTCCCTACCTCCCTTTCTCCACCCTCCCTTCCTCCTTCCGACTTCTTTTCCTCCTTCTGTTCTATGTATTCTTCATTACCCACCATGCAGGGGAGCCATTCAGGGCTACGGGTCTCACCAGAGTGACAAGTGCCTATAGGCACACTTGAAGCTTTCCTCAACATTAACGTCTGCTTCCTGTAGGACTGGCCACCTAGACTGATTCCCACTGACGTGATTTTTGTACAAGTCTGTCTCCCAGCATGCCCAGGGAGACAGAAGATTCTCTTGTCAGTTGAGCCATAATTTCTACAGATGACATCCAAAGTACTCACAATGGGGGTTGACATACTGCCCCTCCTGAAGCTGACCCCAGTTCCCTACCACTTTGGCGGACACTTTCTAAGCCTTTAGGTTACAACAGAAAGGCAAAGAATGGTAGTGGCTAGAGGCACAGGCTCTGTAGTTGGGCTGTTTGGGTTCAAACCCACTTCTGCCCTGAGCAGTCAAAACGTACATTTCACATCTGCCAAGTGAGCATGACATCTTCCCTCACACAAAGTGCAGGAAGGCAAAGATAGGATACAAGGTGTCCTGGGTCAGGACACAAGGTCTCCATGTGGAAAGAGCTCAGGAAACGTTAGCTTCTGAGTTTTGGAATCTGGTGGACGGAACTTAAATGCCCTCACTTGCTAAAGAATGGCCACACCTCCGCCTTGGGTCAGCAGCCCCCACCAAACAATCATTAGAAACGGACCATTGGTGACACATGTTCTTATTCAGTACCATGTGGGCACTAAGGTCCCAAAGCTACCTCAGCACATCATGCAGAATTGATGGGGATGCAGACCACCCTCCCTGCAGGAGCGCTGCTTCGGTGGTCTGTCTTGAAAGACAATAGCTTCCTTCCCTGAGGTATCTGCACACTAGCTGCCGGGGAAGATGGATGGAGCCATGGAGGAGGCAGGGAGTCATATCACTTTTAGTGGAAAGCCACATAGAAAGCACACTGGCTCCCAGAGGGCTCTGTGGACCTGCCCCTCCCCTGGCTGCCCCAGGCTAACAGAGCCCATGTTGTGAATCTATGGCTCCTGCTGCCAAGATGTCCAGCCCCTGTCGCCAAGGACATGGGTGGGGGAGGCTGAAGCAGCAGTGGAGGAGGAAGGGGTGAGCATAAAGGGCCCCTTGTGCTGCTGATGGGGGCGAGAAGTGGCTGCGAGGCACTTAGGGCAAACGGGGTGGGGGTGGGGGTCTCGGTAGCCTCCTTGTTTTGAGACAGTGAGGTGAGATCAGAGGGGCGTGGGATCAAGTCCAGGTAATTAGGGAAGCAAAAGAAAGGCGTTCTGGTTGGGCTCAGGGCTGTCTCTTCTGGAGTTGCTGGTGGGTTTCTGAGCAAGACATCATCAGTCCCCAGCACACTGCCTGGTCCTAGGCAGGGTAAGGGTTAAGGACTCTAGACGGGAACTACTAAGGTAAGAAACAGAGAGCACATCAATTTAATTCCGGGGTAGTGCTGTGAACTCTGTTTGGGAGTCACTGGGGAAGACAGGGGGTCAGGCATCAAGCCCGGTACCTGAAAGAAAACACCTAGATTGGGTCTTGTACCAAGAGACCTGGGTCTGAGCTCTCTACACTGAAGAAACTGCTTCCATACCCGATCCTCTGGGCGAGCAGGGGTGAACCACTTGCTGTGGGGCTTGGGCTGGCAGACGGATGCAGGGAGAGCTAGGAGCCTGGATATCTCCTTCAACACAAGGCCCTGTGGGATGTGTGTCTCACTGCTGTGGGTGCTTTCTGTAGACAGACTCAGGTAATTGCTACAACACCCCCAATGCAGTAGCGACTGTTACCTATGCTTTATAGAGGAAAAGCCACGGTCACCTTACACAGCCAGGCTGTAAACCCACTTCCTTAGATATTCCGCTGCATGCCCCTTCTTACCATCCTTCAGAGGATCTGTAATAAGGGAGAATCTTTAGGAATCCAAACTGGCCTCTCAACCCCCAAGACTCTCTCTCAGGGCCAGAGACCAGGGTAAGGGCTTGGCTTTTCCCTTGACTGGCGATGAGTCTGTGGATAGGGCACCCCTTAGGGCCTCAGGTTCATAAAATGTAGTTACTCGTGGGTCCTGCTGGCAGCATGACACTTCAATGAGAGGAAGGGGCAGCTCAGTACTGAGCCCCTGGCAGGCACTCAGCAGGGACACCTATCCTCGCCATGACTGAGGAACAGAACTTACTACTACGCAGGGCATCATGGGCTTTAAAGCACTCATGACAAACTCTTGGCCTAATCTGCTTCCTGTCCTTTTGACTCACATGGTGGCTTTTAAAACTCCACAGAAAGTTGAACACAGAATGACCACGAAGCCCAGTGATTCCTCTCCTGGTTGTGTGCCCAAGAGAGAGGAAGGCATAGATCTACTCCTCAGACTTCCACTGGTGGGTCACAGCAGGGCAGGAGCGGGGAGGGCTCAGTTCTACACTGGGCCCCTTTCCCTGACCAAATAGTCGTTGGTACTCCCCTCTGGCTCTCTGTGTGAACAGGGCAGAACTGGTCTGAGATGCCCTGGGTGTGGCACAGATCCTGGAGATGGGTCCCAAGGTGATTTGTACATCCCTATTCAGTTTTAAACTCCTGGGTATCCAATCCATAGACTCATCACCAGTCAAGAGAAAAGCAAGCCCTTATCTTGGTCTTTGGTCCCCAGAGAGGGTCTTGGGGGTTGATAGGCAGGTTTGGCTCCTGAAAGATTCTCTCTTATTTATTTATTTATTTATTTATTTTGGTTTTTCGAGACAGGGTTTCTCTGTGTAGCCCTGGCTGTCCTGGAACTCACTGTGTAGACCAGGCTGGCCTCGAACTCAGAAATCTGCCTGCCTTTGCCTCCCAAGTGCTGGGATTAAAGGCGTGCGTCACCATTGAAGGGTGGTGTGAAGGAGCATGTGGCAGAATATCCAAGGGAGTGGGGTCACAGCCTGGCTGTCTGAGGTGATAGGTGGCTTCTGTGCTATAAACCACATGTTATGAACCTCCTCTGAATTCAAGTTTTCTGTAGCACATGGGGCAGACCTTCGAGGCTCACTTGGGCTTCAAGGTTTACCACTAGAGTGGGAAAGGATCTTCTTGAGGTTTAAGTAGAGGGAAATATAGCCAAGACAGGTAAGTAGGAAGCAACCTTGAGTGGAAAGCCAGGGCTGAGATCCCTAGAGGTCTCTGCATTGTCTATGGTGGAGGCGGGGACATCTGGGATGAGAGAGGGTTTTATTAGGGCAGAGGAGGGGGAGGAGCCAGGTACAGGCCTCCCCTCACCACAGACAAGGAGCTCCTTGTATGTGCTCTGCCTCTACTTCACCTGAGCTCAGTAAATGTCTTCGAAGCTCAGAGAGAGCACTATGCATTGGGAGAGGCTATCTCTTCTACTTAGAATCTTGCTTGAAAGCATCAACTGAAAAAACAGAACTCCAGAAGCAAGCTTGTCCCGGGAGACCACTTAGAGCCCATCAGTTCTCCACTGCAAGTGTAGTTTTCCACTAGAAATGGCTGGAGGAGTTGCTCATATTAACAGTCTCCAAAAAGATGGAGCCTAGGGATCAAAGGATTATCGTGCAGATGCGTGAGTAATCTCATGCCTTATTACCTGAGATGGTCCATGAGAAAGAACTCTTTTAACTGTGGTCAAATCAGGTGTGATGATTTGCATATTCTCAGCCCAGGGAGTGGCACTAATAGAAGGTGTGACCCTGTTGGAGTAGGTGTGTCACTGTGGGCATGGGCTGTAAGACCCTCATCCCAGCTGCCTGGAAGTCAGCATTCTGCTAGCAGCCTTCAGATGAAGATGTAGTACTCCCAGCTCCTCCTGCACTATGCCTGCCTGGATGCTGCCATGCTCCCACCTTGATGATACTGGACTGAACCTCTGAACTTGTAAGCCAGCCCCAATTAAATGTTGTCCTTATAAGAGCTGCCTTGGTGATGCTGTTCGTTCACAGCAGTAAAACCCAAACTAAGTCATCAGGTCATAACCAGTTCTTCCTACCCAAACTTGTTAAAAATTGTGTGTGTGTATGTGTGTGTGTGTGTGTGTAGGGGGCACAGGATGCTCAACAGCTAAAAGCACTGACTGCTCGTGCAGAGGATCTCTGTTCAATTCCCAGCAACCGCACGGCAGTTCACAGCCATCCATGACTCCAGTCCCACAGCATTTGATGCCCTTGTTCTGACCTCTGTGCACAAACACACATGTAGGAAAAACACTCACGCAGACAAAATAAAAATAATCTTACTAAAGTTACTACAACACTAAACGTGCCGTACAATGACCCACAATAACAAACAGAAATGCAGAGTTGGCTTTTGGGGGCTCTAAGATTGGCCTCCCCACGCCTCCTTGACTGCTATGGCTTCCTGATCTATTGGTCTCTTGGCAGAGCGTCACCCAAAAGCTCTGTTTTAATTCTTGGACGGGAGGAATAAGGATGAGGAATCTACTTTGTGACGAGCTAAATGAGGTGGGAAATGCTGAGAGCCAGACAGCAGGGAGGTAAAAACGCTACTTTACAAAACATCGAGGGAATGTTTACCGACTCCTACAGACGCAGAGGACAGCAGGAGATAAATAGAAGATAAAGATAGAAACATTAATAGACAGATAGGCTTTAGCTTAATGGAGAGAGTAAATGTAGGTTTAAGAAGAAGCAACTCAGTGACCATTTGAAGCCTTTCTCCCCGATTGCCTCATAGTGAGTTCTGATGCCGGACTACCACATGGTGGCGCTGTGGGCCATTCTCCAACGCCACAACGGCCTGGAAAGGAAAACTGAAAGGAAAGGATTGTGGGTGGACCACTCTAGATGGGCTTAAGAGGAAGGCTGGCTCGCTTAGGTGAAACGGAGAACAAGATCTTTGGGTGCAGATAAAGGCCAGCAGGGGAGGCGAGTGAAGGTTGTGGTGAGGAGAGGGGCTGACGGGAAAAAGGCATCGCCTTGCCCAGGTGCCTGCACACCCTCGAGCTAGCTCACCTGCCTACCTCAGCCTAGAGAATGCTTCCAGGGAGGCCTGAAACAGAGGTTAGGGAGAGCTCCAGATCAACAACCCAGAGGCAGAGAGGGTTTCCCTTGGATGTTCCCAAAGGCAGGTGGACTCTGCCTATAGGGGCAATCACACACGCTGCTCCGTGGATTCTGGCCAGGAGGCAGCTATCATAGGTTCTTTAAAATATGCTCAGCGTACCAGGAGAATACAGCATCGCTACTCCAGGGGTATGTTTCACCCCCACATCACATGATTGGTCATTGATATTTTCTAGATGTATGTCTAGATGATCTCTACTCTTTGATCTGCTATCAGACGCAGACGTGGAACCGACACGAACTTGGTCTTAACGAAGCAAGTAGCTCTGGATGTGGTAGTTAACCCAGCAGACATCCTTAAGTGTTTGGACACCGGGCGGCAGCAGCTGGCCAGGGCGTGCAGCATGAAATGCATGCAACCAGGGGCTGCGCGTTTGTGGGTTGTCCAAGGCCCATGGTCAGTCTGCAGCCAGCATTGTTTGTTCTGCACAGCCCTGCAGCTGGACACCTGTTGAAGCCATTGGAATTCACAGGCTATAAACACCCCCCTGGCCAAAGCGGGAAACGGGGTGCAAAGCACAATGTTTAAGCCTAAAATTCCTTCGTTCTCCCTGCCGGTTTGAATTATGTGTACCTCGAAGTGAGGGCTGAGGTGTGGTCTCCTCTTAATGATACTTGTGCAAGGAAAACCACTTTAATCACGCACCTCCCCAGGGGCATACAGGCTTCGGCATTTCTTTGTGGTTAAAGCCAAAAGAAACCATGGAGAGACCAGATCAGAAAGCAAAGCTAAGCTAAGCAATGTTTCCCTTGGCCCACAGACTGCTCATGCTTGGCTGAGTCTTCTTGACTCAGAGGTCAGGTTTGTTTGGTTTTTTTTTTTTTTTTTTTTAAAGACAGTGTCTCATGTGTCCCAGGCTAGCTCACTATACAGCCGAGAGGACGCTGAACTCATCTTCCTCTCTTCTCAAGTGCTGGGGTTTACAGACATGGTTCACCATGCCTAGTTTATTCCGGGCTGGGGATTAATCCTGGAGCCCTGTGTATGCTAGACATACAGTCTATCAACCGAGCTATATCCTCGGGCAGGCTTTTCCCCCTTTTTGAGACATGGGTTTACTAGGTAGCTAGCTCATCTGATAATTTATATATGGCCCAGCTGGACTTGAACTTATATAAATCCTCCTACCTCAGTTTCCCAAAGGACGGGATTATAGGTTTATACCCCCACATGCCCCCTAGACACTGATTTTTTTTTTTTTTTTTTGGGTTTTTTTTTTTTTTTGGTTTTTTTTTGTTGTTGTTGTTTTTGAGACAGGGTTTCTCTGTGTAGCCCTGGCTGTCCTGGAACTCACTCTGTAGACCAGGCTGGCCTCGAACTCAGAAATCCGCCTGCCTCTGCCTCCCAAGTGCTGGGATTAAAGGTGTGCGCCACCACTGCCCGGCTGACACTGATTTTTGAAGGACAAGCTCCCCCGCAGCTGATCCAGTAAGGACACTGGGTGACATGAGGGGACCAGTTGCAGCACATAGGCACTTGGTGGCAGTATCGACACACCCATTCTAGGCTAGCTGCCTCCTGCCTATGTCTCTTGTCTTACCTGAACTGCGAAGAGCGAGAAGAAGGTGGCTTGTAATGTAATGTTTACTTTGTGCTGCTCTCTTCTCTGTTGGTGGTGATGGCTGGCATTGCGGGCGAGAGGGGAGACGCTCCCTCTGAGATGCATTGCAAAGAGTTTCCATGAGGTCACGGAGAGACAGTTTGGCACCCGAGGGCTCAGCCATGAACTTGGGTAAGCTATGGACTGTGTCCTCTAGGTCTAAGTCCAGGAACTTTATGTAAAAAGTCAGAGAGTATTTTCAGCCTTAAGAAGTCCGTCAACTATTCGCTCAGTCAGTGTAGTCAAGGAGCCAGAGACAGCATGTAAAGAGATTGATGATGAGCCTGTGTTTCAAGAAAACCTCATTTATAGAGATGGGTGCTAGGCCAGACTTGGTTAGCTGTGTCTATGTACACATTTCCCTGGGCTATGACAGACCCGCTGGAAGTCAGAATAAGTAAAAACTGGATTGAGGGACATGAGGTGGCTCAGTGGGTGCTTGCTGGCAAGCCCGATGACCCAAGATTGACCTCAGGACTCCTGTACTCTGTACCCTCCATCCCACCCCCCCACACACACACACAACAAATCTATCTTCACAGGCATCTGGCATCTGGATCAGCAACACAGAACTCTGTAGAGTGTCAGTTGCTTCCTGGAGTGGGTGGTTGGGAACGGACCACATCCTCACATCCTCAGAGAGGGGCAGACCATTTGCAGTCTCTGTTGTAGGGCAGCTGTCTGTGTGCACTGAATACCTGCTCCCCCCCCCCTACATTCATGGCAGCCCCTCCCTCTCCCGTCCCTGTCACGTGATTCACCCGTGGTTCCCTGCCACCTGATCTTCAACTGTCCCTCCTAAACTAAGGATATTAGTGGTCTGTATTCATCTCTCTGGGATTTCCTTTTTCCTCTCCCCAGCATGGCAGTCTCTCCTTTCCTCAGGGTTACCAAAGTCTGTACTCCAGGTCAGCAAACATTTTGTTCTGTGGTGGAATCCTTCCCATGGCTTCAGTGTCCCCTTCCCACCTCCCCAAGCCATCCCAGTTTAGCCAGATGGCTTCATCCAGCACCTCTGGAGCCCTATCCTGAGTCTGCACCAGGCTAGGTGGGGACCAGGCTGCTGTGTGATGGATGTGTTTTGTCTTCAACCTTTGTCCCAGGAATCCTGTCAGCTTCCCTCCTGTGAGCACTAGGGGAGTCTATCTTGATAGACTCTGTCCATCCGCCGCCTTGAGAACACGTTGGGGGCTTCCTGGGTATTCACTTATGGAGTTCTGCAGCACCACCATCCCCAGCTGACTGCCCTCTTGCTTGGCTGATCTCACAGTACAAATGCAAAAGGTTCGCCCTGTTCTGAGTTTTCTTAGATGGTCTGGTTTCCACCGCTCCCCTGCAGCTTAGATTATGCTGATCTTCGTGCTACTTCTGGTTTTAAATGCCCACTCACAAATTACGTTGTCGACTGCTTCTGTTAATGATGATCGACCGTATCATACTGAAGTCTGAGAATGTGGCCTGGATGATAATGGCCTGAACGATAATGAGTCTGTAGCATGGCATTAATCAAGCATGTGTGCTTCAAAGGACATGGTTCCAGAGCTGGAAAGGGGGCTAGGGGGTGGGGGAGGGGGCGGTGCTGGCTGTACGATCATTGAGCCTGGGTTTGACTCCTCAGAACACACATACAGCCAGACAGAGTAGCACACACTCCTACTCCCAGCACCACTCTGGTGGGATGGGAGGTGGACTTGGGGGCAGGCTAGCTCAGTGTATGCACTGACAAAGACAAACAAGAGACTGTCTCAAAGGGTAAGACTGAAATATTCCACCTATGCAAGGAAGCCCCTGAAACAGGAAGGTAAACAACTCAAAATAGCTGCAGGAAGTCCCTGAAACTGACCAGATTCACTGGGTCCCTCCCTGACAGTGTAAGTAATAAAAGCTCAGTGTCCCCAAAGACTCAAGCTGAGCTGTCCAGAAAAGGCTCAGGGGAGAAGATCTGGGAGATCAGACCAGCTGCCTGGAAGAAGCAGAAACTAGCCAAGCTGCCTGGAAGAGGTTTAGACCAGAGTCACTTTGAAAAGACACTCTCAAACTTGTTGAGCTGCCTACAGGCTGTGCAGTGAGCTCCAGGTTCCCCAGCTTTGGTGAGCTGTCACCCATCTGTCATTAAGAGCTGACATTAAGTCATCTCTGCTCCTGTAAGTAACCCCTCACCCACACTCCTCTAAGTGACCCCAATAAGACTCATCGATTCACCAAGTTGGACTTTGGTAGTATTTGTACTTTTTTGGTTGGTTGTGGGTTCCCTCACTGGGGCGACATATGTTGTATCTCCCCAGGAAACGTTTTATCATACAACAAGGACTGACCCTCGAGATTGTCCTCTGACCTCGTCACTGGCATACACAAAAATACACTCATATTTTTCTAAAGGGATTACCCAGAATATAAAGTCTACAATGTCTGTTCTCCATTCCATTCACTTCTGGGCCATGTTCTTAACAAGCCTTAGAAGGAGACACGGTGT
This sequence comes from Uromys caudimaculatus, assembly GCA_028551405.1. NCBI lineage: Eukaryota > Metazoa > Chordata > Mammalia > Rodentia > Muridae > Uromys > Uromys caudimaculatus. Next base: position 8,003,850 of record CM052710.1, on the reverse strand, counting down.
TCCCCGCAGGGCTGTGGACGAAGCTTCCTCCTCACAGCCCAGACTGTTTTGCTTTTAAAACTCAGAGCTCGTGCTACCAGGTGCATACAAACGCACGCCTATCACATCATCCTGGAGTCAGCTTCTCCTTCTCATAAGCTGTGCCTCTGTTCCTTCTGTGGCTCCCCACCTCAGGGCTCATTGCTGCTGAAGCTGTAGCGTCTGCTTTGTTTTTTATTAGTGTGTGCACTGGGTCTTTTCAGACTTCCCTGTTTGGGTTTCTTCAGACCTTCCTGTTTGGCTGCAAACACACTGGCTTCTTGTATTTCTGTTTTTCACTAATGTTAAAGAGCACCCTCGTCTTTGCAACCGCAGACCATTTACTTTAGGTTATCTTTAGCTATGTGGAGAAGTTCCAAGAGCAGACAGAACCTCGCCGCAAGCCTCTGTCTAGCTGCCAAGTCTTTTGTGTGTCTGCAGGCATGGAGGTATGAGGTGGACTTCAGGTGCTTTCCTCAATTGCTCTCCACCTTATTTAATTTTTAAGACAGAGTCTCTCACTGAACCTTTAGTTCATCCTGTCTGCTACATTGGCTGACTCCGGCCCTCAACTCTGGGATGACAGGCGTGTGGCACCCTGCCCTGCTTTTTACGTGGGCGCCTGGGATCTGAACTCAGGTTGTCCTGCAAGCACTTTCAGCAGTGAGCCATCTCCTTGGTTCCCCAGTCCTCCAGTTCTTAATATCTACATAAAAGGGTACGTTAGGTTTATCAGCTTCTTCTGATGTCTCTGGGATCCCAACCTTATATGCGATCTCTCTGGCCTGACCTGGACTGTGTCTCCCATAGTCTTTGATTCTGATATTACAGAGAATTTGGAGGTCGCTGGTCATAGGAGTTTGATGTCTTTTTCACAGCTGTAGTTTTGCAGATGTGATATAAAACTTGCTGGTAATTTATTCTCTTAACTGACGTTGTCTTATATTTATTTTAGTGGGTTTTTAAAAAAAACAATTATATTGTTATTACTATTATTACTATTACTTGTGGGGTGTGTGTGTGTGTGTGTGTGTGTGTGTGTGTGTGTGTGTGTATAGGTGGGTGGATGAGCCCCCTGAGTTCCGTAGAGCTGGAGTTACGAGCAGTGGCGAGCCACCCGATATGGGCACTAGGAACCAAACTAAACTCTGGTCCCCTAGATGAGCAGGAAGCGTGCTGGTGACCACTGAGCCATCTCTCTAGTCCCTTCACTTAGTTCTTATCTACACTTAAGTGTCTGCCTTGAGGCATCATGGATTTGTGGGTTATTTATCCCTGGCTTCCAGGATAAGACAGAGTATATGATTTGTATTCTGCAGCCTTGAGCAGTGCAGGTCTGACGTTTTTGATATAGATATTTTACTCTGCTTTAAAACCCCCTCTCCATCTGAGGTCCTGGAAAGAGGACATTCCCCATGCAAGCTCCTGGACCAAGGAGTGTTTTATAACCCCTTATATATGCAGGTCTGAGTCCTAATCTTTATACCTGGATTGTTTTAGCTCCCAACCCCATGGGGAAGGCCATGTCTTCATGTACTGGGCTTCTCCCCGACTCAGAGGCCACTCAGCACTTCTGCTTCAGAGCCCTGTTTCCGTGATCATGTGGTGTGTCTCTAGTCCATGGACACTGTTGGTATTCTTTGGTTCCTTTGAGAAGGACCATCCATGCCAGCTGAGTTTACCCTGTTACTGGAAGGACCAGAGCACCTCCCATGCTTCTTAGAAGAATTTTATTCAAACTGTGTTCTTCTCAGTGGCTGGGACAGTGTGGGGGATGTGCCGGTGCCCGCTGAGGTACACATGGATGAATGAGTGAATGAATGAGTGAATGAATGAGTGAATGAATGAGTGAGTGAATGAGTGAGTGAATGAATGAGTGAGTGAATGAATGAGTGAGTGAGTGAATGAGTGAGTGAGTGAATGAGTGAGTGAATGAATGAGTGAGTGAATGAATGAGTGAATGAATGAGTGAGTGAATGAATGAGTGAGTGAGTGAATGAGTGAATGAATGAATGAGTGAATGAATGAATGAGTGAATGAATGAATGAATGAATGAATGAGTGAGTGAATGAATGTAGATGAAGAGAGCTCAGACTCAGCATCTGCAGCTTCCGGGAGACCCTGGATGAAGCACTGGGTGAGTTCAGGAGCCTGGGAACAGACAGAGAGCAGGTGCAGAGTCCCCAGTTCAGTGTTGTAACTAATGGCTACCACAGTCCACCTCCTGCTGCCCTGTCCAACACTGGGAACATCTTGATTTCTCCAGAAGCTCCTCTAAGAACCATGGTTGTGTTTATTGTCTTGCAGTTGACTACAGTCTCCTTTCCTTACAAAGAGAGAACAAGTGGGGGTGGACCTACTGTAAAGTACCGTCCGAAAGTGGCAGGTGGTAACCCAAGGTGGGGCCTTGGAGGGTCTCATGGCGTAAGATGCTCCTGCAGCCCTCTTTGCCAGCCTCCACCCACAGCACTGGCTCAAAAGGCTCCACATGAGGAGACAACCAGAAGTCACCTCCCCTGAGCTCACTGCACCAACAAGCACTTAAGAGGCTTGCTTTGGCCTCTACAGCCTTGAAGCTCATCATAGGTATCGCCTGCCCCATCTGCAGTTCATCAAGCTCTCCCCCTGCAACTGTGGCAGCCAAAGGGACTGATTCTCACTGGCCATGACCTTTCTTCTCATGAGAGGGATACTGGAGTTGATATCAAGATGTCATGGGGGCCTGGTGCCACCAGACAGAGCCTGGCCTATGAGGACAGTTCCCCAGGGCTTGGCTGTCATTTACAGGCACCCTGACCTCATGGGGCACATGTGGTCTCTCCCATGTTCTGGGAGAGCTTAGCCTTTGAATTCTCATAAGGTCAGCTCCCCAGGGCTCTCAGACCCAGGGACACTGTTTAATCCCGGAGGTTCTCATGGCCTGCTGAAGTCAAGTCCAATTTGGCTATGCCCAGGGGGTAGAGAGCCAAGTCTGACCCCTCCCAGGACATGGGAGCAGGGCAGTCTGTGGAATGTCATCATTAGCCCTTGGTTCTTTGTGTGTGTGCGTTTGTGTGTGTGTTGATATTCCTTACATTCTAAAGGCCCTTCCTTCCTTCCTTCCTTCCTTCCTTCCTTCCTTCCTTCCTTCCTTCCTTCCTTCCTTCCTTCCTTCCTTCCTTCCTTCTTCCATTCACTGTCTCATTTGACTTTTACAAAGGGCATTGTTCTCACCATGATGCTAAAGTGAAATGGTCTCGTCCAAGAGGAATGAGTTAAGACCAGGACACACATCAACATAGAGCCTGCCAGTGCCCCCTCACATGTTTGGGGCTTCATGGAGCAAACACACTTCCTAACACATAGACTTAGTGTTAGCCAGTGAGGGCATTTAACCCACAGGGCTCCGCTGCATCTGGGGACACAGATACAAAGACAGATGTAGCCGCAGTCCTCAGTTGTGTATTAAGAACTCGTACAAAGATAGAAAAGGGGACATGAGGGAAATTCCTCCTGATATTCCTGGCCAGTAGACACAGGGTTGGTCCTGGCAGGAGGGGTACACTGTGTGGAATGGGGAGAAGAATAGCTTTGTGCTGGACTGTCTGAACGCAGTGCTAGGTACTCTGACCCATCTGACTTGAGCTGTGTGTGCATGCATGTGTGTGTGCTTGCGTGTGTATGTGTGTGTGTGTGTGTGTATGTGTGTTTATATATGCATTGTGTGTGACTGTGCCTGTGGAGACCTGAAGACAACCTCAGGGTGTTGTTTCCCAGCCATTGTCCACCATTTTGTTTTTGAGACAGGGTGTCTCATTGGCCTTAGGCTGGCTGGTGGGCCAGCCCCAAGGATCCTCCTGCCTCTGCCTCCTCGGAACCAGGATTATCAGTATGTACCACGTTGCCTAGCTTCTCTGCTCTCCAGGTTCTAGGGACCGAAGTTGGATCTTCATTCTTGTGCAGGAGGCATTCTGGGAACTGAGTTAAAGTCTCCAGCCCTTAATAAATGATGTTTCCGACTACTCGTGAATCCAGGCGTCTACAGCAAGCGCATTAAACTCCCTCAATGCTCACCATCCCCAGCTATCTCCATCCTCCGTTCCTTTTGTCCTTGTAACCCTAGTCCCCTGGAGGCAGCCAAGATTGTGGCCCTTGGATGAGAGGCTCCATCCTGCTGGCCTTCAGCCTGGAGGACAGAGTGGTCATGGCTTCATGAGTGTGGGTGGGCCTTGTGGAGTTTATCACAGGAGGTCTAAATGACATCATGCGAGTGGATTTAGGTGAGAGGAAGAAGGCCCGATGGCCTAGAGAAGGAGAGGGAAAAGCGGATGTGACAATGACAGTGGCCTTAGCTTGGCTGGCAGACGGCGGGACTGTAGAAGGTGACCCCGAAGGAGGGACAAAGCCCAAGGACAGACAGTGACAGTGAAGCTCAGCTTTGTAGTGCTGAGCATGGAGGGCCTATGAAATGCACGCGCAGAGGTATCTGAAGGCAGGTGGCCCTGGAGAAAGGAGCTCAGGTTTAGACTGGAGCTGGACGTGGGCATCACTAGCAAGTAGATGGAAAATCGGTCACGGGAGTCGGGGAGGAAGCCTGGGGAGTGCGCATGGCATGAAGAGACAGGATGCTCCAGGGACAGACTTTTGGACGCTGGGTCAATGTGTGAGAAAAAGTGAGGGAGCCTTCTGGGAAGACAGTCTAAAAATGGAGGGACCAGGCAACTCCTATGACAGGGGAAAAGCACTTCTGGAAGGGAGGAGCCATTCAGAGCACTGATCGGTCGCGCCCCGCCCCTACCCCGCTAACCCTTCTCCTCAGTTTTTATACATTTCATGCTCTTAGGTACAGCACACAGCTATATCTTGGCTTCATTTACAGACTGGTTACATGCGAGCTGTCTTCTCCTGTGAGAAAGACGGTACAAGCCTGTTTGTCTGACTGAGTACTTCATTCACACACGAACTTCCTCTAGCCTCTTTACTCTCGTCACGATGGGCCCAAGGGTGCTTAGCGACTCTGTGCCAGCAGCTGACCCAGGTACCAAGTGCAGAGACCTGAAGGGTGTGAGGCCCACGCTCCAGGCCCCATGCGACGGCTTACCTGGCACTCTCGAAGGTGGCAGATGCAGTCTTTTCTACTGCTCCAAATCCCACACCAACAGCGAGACCCTCTGAAATAGACACAAGACACAGAGATTAGGAATCAGGAACACAGATTGCCATTCCTGTATCAGGTAGGGCTGCTTTAGGCTGCAAGTAACAGAAAGTCAATGTTAATGGTGGTATTTGTAATCTAGCCTCACAAACTCCAGTCTGCCTCCTCTTTGATGTGTTTATGAAAGAGAGAGAGAGAGAGAGAGAGAGAGAGAGAGAGAGAGAGAGAGAGAGCGCTAATATAGTTGGCCAGCATGATAGGATTTAGAATTCCCATGATTCCCATGGAAACAAATCTCTGGGTATATCTGTGAGACATTATTTCTTTTCTTCTTCTTCTCCTTCTCCTTCTCCTTCTCCTTCTCCTTCTCCTTCTCCTTCTCCTTCTCCTTCTCCTTCTCCTTCTTCTTCTTCCTCTTCTCCTCTTCTTCTTCTTCCTTCTTCTCCTTATGTTTTAAGACAAAGTCTCTCTGTGTAGTCCTGGCTATCCTGGAACTCACAGAGACCTGCCTAAGTTGCCATGCCCAGACCAGAGACATTATTTCAATTAAGTTAATTGAAGCAGAAAGAACCACTCTAAATCTGGGCTGTGCGTTTCCACAGGGTCTCAGAATGAAAAAGAGAAAGCGACCCAAGCATGGGCCTTCATGTCCCTCTGCTTCCGATTGTGGGCGCCATATAACCAGCTGCTTCAGGCTCCTCCCCCACCACTGTACCTCTAAACTGCACCATGCAAGAAGCAAGCAGAAGGCTAGAACCCTTCCTTCCTCAACCATTGTCTGTCTCACACCTTGAGAAAATGAGCCTCCCTGATGTTCCTGCACCTGTATCTCCTGGGCCAGAGCAAGAACCAGCACCAGTGATAACAGCCCCCAGTGGAAGAGATGAAGCTCCTGCGATCCCGGCAGGAAGAATTCCCAGTGCTTGTATGGGTCAAGACCAAGGGCTTCTGGGCTACCCTGGAACATTTTATTTTACTTTATTTTTATTTATTTATTTATTTATTTATTTTGAATGAGAAAGGCACTATCTACTGAGCAGGAGGAGCTGGTGTTTCTTCAGGATCCACTGTTCCTGTGAATGACTTGTTTCTTCCTTTGAGCTCTGTTCAGTGGGGGGGGGGGGGGGGTCAAAGACACAGGAACAGAACAATGGGGTCCTAGAGGCACACAGATTAAGTAGGCTGGGCTGTCCCATTAGAGGGTCAGAGTTCACTTAAGACCCAGTATGGTTCAGCAAGATGTTATCCTGGGGGGTTGGAGCCCAACAACCCTGCTAAGACAGCAATGGCTCGTTCGGGCCTCACTTCTCCCTTTGTGCCCACTCTCCTGTGTGAGTCTCTTATGTGGTCCTAGTGTCATTCGTTGTAAGCCACCTGGTTGAGAATTTGGAATCTGGTTTGTCACCAAATATCTTAGAGTAGAGTACAGAGTTCTAGGACCTTTCGAAGTAGAGATCTGGAGTCCCCAACTGGAGTGACGCCTGGGTCATTCCCAGCTTCTGAAGAAGTGTTTGGCGGGGAGGGTTTCTTCCTAAGACCACACAGCTGCATGGGGGGCTTCTCAGCCTCAGATCCCCAGAACACACCCTACATATAATAGCAGACCACAGAAGTAGCTAAGTCACTTCTTCCCACAAGCTCTAGGGTAGAAGGAAGGCAGTCAAGACCAGGGCCACCAGACTGTTCCATTTTGATTTTTTTAACTGTTGAGGATCGAATCCAAAGACCTGCTAAGGCCAGGCAAGTCCTCTACCCGTGAGCTGCACACCTAGCCCTCAAAACTGAGTTTATTAAAACTTCATTCGTGGGGCTAGAGAGATGGCTCAGTGGTTTAGATCACTTGGTGCTCCTGCAGAGGACCCAGGTTTGATTCCCAGCACCCGCATGGTGGCTCACAACAGTCTACAATTCCAGCTCCCCACCTGTCAAGTGTTTCCTCCATGCTGATAATGGTTTCCCACTAAGGTCTTGTTTCAGAATCCTCATCCTCTGGAGTTCTTTTCCTTAGGAAGTGGGGGGACTGATGACCCTCAGTATGCCAGGCTTATCCATGAATTAAAAGTCAGAGACTGTCTTAGCTAAGTTCTGGTTCTGAGAGCCAGAGCTTGGGCCCCCACAGCTATCTCTTCTACCTCTTCCAGATGTTCCCGCCAGGAGTGGAAGCCACAATCCCAGGCCTAGGGGATATTATTATCTTCCTGATGTGTCTGAAGCTTCTACAAGGGGCCGGCAGGGATGGACTTACTACCCGAGTGTCAGACGCTGCTCTGGCAGGCTGCAGTGGGGGATGGCCAAGGTTCTGGGCAGCCTCTTTCTGCAGAGTTGCCCACACCATACCCATGAGAAAACAAAGTTGGAGGGCATCCGAGTTGCTGCCCCCAGCCAGCCTTCAACTTAATGCCACCCATTACTTACTAAGCTGCTGTCGTCCGCCAGGAGGTTACACCAACACAGCTGAGACGCCCAACCCATTCCCATCTGTGACACCTGGATTTTCGGGACTGGGATCTTCCCGGGGACCTGTGGCCAGCTGGGACAGGTGTCAAAGCTGGGAAGGGACTAAGCCTTTTATTGACCCCAGTCTTGCATATTTCCCTTTGGGGGGGGGGGTATTGTTCTTTAAAGCCATAAACAACAGCTGTTTGGTTCCTCTGTTAATGGTTTTGTTTCCTAATTAGTCATTTTAATGTAAATCACAGAGCAGCCTAAAGCAATGGCACATAAGTTAATAAGCAAAATTACCAACCCTCTCAAGACAGAGGTTCAGCACACAGCCCCAGCACTTAGACATATGCACCCTCAGTGACGCTCTGGGATGGGACAAAGGATGTGGCGAGGTGGGGACTGGCCTTGAAGCCATGTCACCATCTGTTACCATTCCCAGAATGCCATTTGATACCCAGCCTGGGCTCACATTTTTTGTTTGTTTGGTTTTTTTGGTTTTTTTTTTTTTTTCGAGACAGGGTTTCTCTGTGTAGCCCTGGCTGTCCTGGAACTCACTCTGTAGACCAGACTGGCCTCGAACTCAGAAATCCACCTGTCTCTGCCTCCCAAGTGCTGGGATTAAAGGCGTGCGCCACCATGGATGTGGCATGGCTTTGTGGGCAGCAAAGACCAGCTTCTTCAGCTCCATCCTGGCAAAATGAATGCTTCATCTCCCAGCATGCTAGACACCTAAGGCAGACTACCAGTGCGGGGGGGGGGGGGGAGGCACCCACTAGAGACAACTTTTGTGATCATTTCCAAAGTGGTAGGTCCTTCCTTCCTGTTCTCTTGCAGACCCAAGAAAGGGAGACAGGATGCTAGCTCTCGGGTTCCCACAGGACTGTGCAAGGGAGAGAGGAAGGTAATGAGAGAGAGAAGGTTTTCATGGCTGTGCTCAAAGATGGCAAGTGACCCGCAGGAGTCGGAGGGATGAGAAGCTAAGATAGATTACGCACGCAGGAAGAACATAAATCAGAGAATCAATGGATGGAAGGAGGGACCACTGGTGGGAAAGGGAGGGAGTTAAAATGTGATCCCTTCCCCCAGGTGTTCCACCAAAGATGCAAATGAAGAAGGTAATTAAGACAAGATGCCCACGTGCCTGGCATATCATTAGTAAGCATCTGCCATTAGCCCCATACAAAGAGAGGAGATAAACTGCCTGGTCCAGTAAGGATAGCTGGCTTGGCTGGCCGCAGGGGAGGCCCCTTGGAGGACGAGCTGAGCACCGAGCCGGAAGCTGCTGTAGCCGCCACAGCCTTCCTCTGGGACAGGGATGAGGCAGGCTGCCTGTCCCTTGCCACTGTGGTATCTTTACTGAGGCTCGGGGGCCATGGTGAGAGAGGGATCAGAAAGATGGGTTCTAAGAGCCATAGGTGGTGGGTGACTGTAAGGAACCTTCAAGGAAGCTGCATAAAGCAGTTCACAGTGATTGAGACGTGCATAGGAGCTACACAATCCTAGCATGTATGAGTGTAGGCGCGCTAGGGGTGGGCATATGTGAGGGGGAGGGAAGGCATGCAGCCCCACCCTAGCTAAAGAGCTATTTTATAGCTGATGGGAAAAGGAGAGTCAGTTTTCTTTAGGGGTGTGGTCCCTGGTGTGTAGAACACCCCCCAATGAAGACCACATATCCAAGAGTATATGGGTGGCACACACTATATCTGATGGGTTTTTTAAATGGGGACGGGAAGACACAGAAAGTTGGGTGGGTGGGGAAGCTGGGGTTAATCTGGGGGGAGTAGTGGGGTGAGGTCAATATCACCAAAATGCACTGTACTAAATTCTCAAAGAACTTTTAAAAGGGGGCGGGGGAGAATAATGTCCGGCCTTTGACCGAGACAGACCCAACCTTGGCTCCTAATCCATTACTTGCCGAGTAAGGTTCTTGCAGAATTGAAAAGCGGGTGATGTGACTTTCCCTACAGAGTGGTCTTGTCAATGGAAACTGACCTGGGGGCACTTAGAATTGGCTAAAATTCACTATGGCTCATAAGTGGTGCTTGAGACATTGCAGAAGTTCTACCTCTCTTTCTCCCAGTGATCAGCACCTCCAACAAAAGGTCAAAGTATTCCAGAACATTCTTTGCAGCTAAGTAGATGGTATTAGAGTCAAGGAGAAAGAAAAAAGTGTCCTTTCTTCCTTCTGTAGGCTCTGCTGACCCTTGGTTTTAAGGGCATGGATAGAGTTTGCAAGTCTTTCTTGGCAGTCTTCTGAACATCAGCGCCTATGCGACTTCAGCTTTGACAGATGTCTTAGTCGCAGTGGGCTGCTCTAACAGAACACCACAGACTGAGTGGCCCATAAAGAAAAGGTGTTTCCACCTCCTACTTCTGAAGGGTGGAAGGCCCAAGATAACGGCGCCAGCAGATTTCACATCAGAGATGCTTCCTGATTCATAAATGGAGCCTCCCCCAAGGCTTGTGAAATAGAATGTGCTCATCCCAGTGTGGGACCAGGGATGAGGACTAGAGACCTGTCATATTCCCCCTCTGGACTCTACATGGGGCTCACACTGCTCAGGAATAGTCCCCTTGGGTGGCTTCCCACAGGAACAATGCCCGGGCCCACAGTCACGGAGGGCTCAGTGTCTCCTCGGGTGCTGAGGCCACAGCTCAGGTCCCGCCCTTGAGTCTTTTCACTGTGTGCAAGATGTTAGATCTAGAACTTCTGGCCAGAAAATGTCAACACAAAGGCCATGCAGGAAATGAGGGGGAGCCACCACTCTCGGCCTCCTCAATTTGAAACTCATTAAGATTAAGGCAACAGCTAACATTTCCTGGGGAGGCTTCATAAATATTAAACACGGTCACCACCAGCAATAATGACAAGCCCCAGGGGTGGGGAGGGGTGACTTGGAATGGACACGCCGAATCATACTCAAGCCCACTGCGGGGGTGTGAGGAAGAACGTGGTTACACTATGGCTAGAAAATCTGGGGCAAGAAAAAAGAATTATCTTGAAGAATGACAGCCAAGTTCATCTTCTGGCCTGTTCCACACAATACACATGTATGCACACATGCACACACACGCACAGACACACACACGCACACGGCAGTCTAAGGCCAGAGCCTTGTGACTGCACAGACAGCCCCTCTGACTGGCGGCGTGAGGAAACATTAAATGACTGTTGGAAGTGTTGGAACGGGGGACTTATTTATGTCTTTGTAATTTCTATAGTCCTGACCTGAAGAAAATGAGAAGAAAGGATTTGTTTTTAACCTCCCCGGAGGACTCTTGAATAAAATTAGACCCTGGCAGTTCCTTCAAGATGATGAATAACCTGAGATCCTGGTTCATTTATCATGCCCTGGATTTGACTTGTACCCTAGCAAGCTAAGAATCCAGGCTGGAAAGCAATATGAAGCCTCGATCGCTACTCCGCATTGCTATCCTAAGGTCAGGCAGCGACCCAAACATGTTTGGGAGTAAGGGCATCTTTTCTTACAAGTATCAGTATTTCACCAGGAGATTAATAGTGGGGGCAAAGAAACCTCCTGCCTCCCACAGCTCCTCTTAGCAGTTTGTTGGTGCCGGGTGCCAGGTTGCAGCCAGCCTTCTTTCTCTTCAAGGTGGCCCCATGGAGACATGGTCTTGTTGGTCATGCCAAGCTGAAGTCTGAGAAACTTGCACAGTGGTGTCAACTCAAGGCTTAAGGGGAACCGATGAGCCACAAAAAGGTAAGGATAGTTTCTGGTACCCTGAGTTGCAGGGGACAGGGCATTTAATGGGGAGCTATCCAGTACGATCTCAACACCCAGAGGAACTGGGGAAGGGGCAGAACTCAGACAGCTATGGAGGTCATAGAGATCAAACTGCTACTGCCTGGAAGCTCCATTCTCACTGCCTAGCTTTTCTAGTACTAGAAGTGCAAGGGAAGTCCTGGTCCCATGGATATCAATCTACCCAGCAAACTCCAGAGACCCGGGCACTCCGGTGAGCCCAGGAGGCACAGGGAGCCTGAGGATACTGTGCCCAGCTCCAGTCTCGGACGTTTTTCTGCACAGACCTTCATTAGCATTCTTGCTGTACCCACTGCTACCATCTCCATATATCTGAACCCCATTTCTTGGGATTACTTCTGAGACTCAAGGCACATAAAAATGCTCCATTTTACATTCTTGTTTGAAACTAGCAGTCACACAATAGTTACACAAGCTACTATATTTTTTAAAGGTTAAGATGGTTTGTATGTTTTGAAAGAAATGAATCTGATTGTATGTGAAAGGAGAAGATGAAGCCCCAGCTATTTTTTCCCTTTAGAAAATGGTATTAATCTTTGAGAATTGTATACAATGCATATATTTTGATTATATCCATTCTCACTCACCCAGCACCTCTCTATTTGCTGAAGCTATCGTGTACTTGAATCATAGAACATGGAGAGAAGCTCCTCCCTTACTGACTAGCTTTCAGGATGCTAGAAGATACTATGCATGATGCTACCGGAGGAGACAGGTTGTCATCAGTCAGACCCAGATGTGAGCCCTGTGAGCTACAACAGTGACTGGCCTGACGGGATATGCCTACTGGTACAACGGTGGCATTAATGTTATGGGCAGCCACTTTAAGAATGGAATTAAGGCCTGCACCAGGAGATGGGACCCATATCTGGCGCCATTAACAGGACCGTTATTCAATCTCCCGAGAATTCCCAGACTGACGACTTCCTGGCCTTTACACTCTGTTGGAGACACAACTCCCGGCATACTTAAAAGGTGCTATTGTCCAGATTTATTGCTGCTTGCTTCTACTTTGTACATACACACTGACTGAGACATCTTATAAAAGCCTGGAATAGATTATGGATGCCACCATGCCACTAATAATAAAATAACCTTGGAGAAATTACAGTAAACACTGGAGATTCCTTAAGAAAAGCAAATGGCTAGATGTTAAAGATGAAGGTGTCTACAGGGTATACAGACTAAAACAAGCTGCTGGAGAGGGAGGTGGCTAGGTCAGTAAGTGTTTACTGCTCAAGCGTGAGTTTGGTTCCTGAAATCCACATAAAAGACCGGGTACAGTGGCCTATATTACGTAATTCCAGTTCTGAGGAGGCAGAGACAGGCTGATGCCTGGGCTCTCTGGCTGGCAGGCTAAACTAACCGGTGAGCCCCATATCCAAGAGAGAGATCCTGTACTCCCCCACCCCCCCAAAAAAACCCAGGATGAACAAAACCTGAGGTTGACCTCTAACCTGGACATGCATGTGCACTTCCACACAACAAACTGTTGGTGGCCACCATATACAAAGCAGAAAAAATATATATATACATCAAGAATTCCCCAAGCAAATCACTGGAAGTGAAGATGAAGAAAAGCCTGCCTGGCTTCATCCTCAGCAACATTTCAAGTGAATGACAGCATCCTTTTGATTGGATTTTATCTGGGAACAGGAAAGGAGAAAAATTAAGTCCCACGTGTCTGGGCTGCTGTCAGGATTTGAATGCTCACAGTGGTGACATCAGGGCGCAGTGAAATGAATTCCTAACTGCCCAGCTGAGTGTTCTCAGTGGGTGGATAACAGTGAGTTTATACATCCTGGGAAGAGATGGGCGGAATGGAGCTATTGTCCATTCGTGGTTAACATCAACAGGAGCACAAAGCCAAGAATACAAAGGGGCCGGCAGAGCTAGCACAGTACAATTGCCGAGAAGCTACGTCAGGCCCACGAGTGGCATTTAAGCAAAGGAAGCTGTGCAGGTTGGCGAGGTGGCTCAGTGTCTGTCACTGAGCCTGATGACTAGAGTTGGCTTCTCAGGACCGGCATCGTAGGAGAGAACTAGCTCCTAAAAGCTGCCCTCTGACCTCCACATGCGCACGCCTCCCTTGCCAGCGAAGGGATAAATAATAATTATTAAATAGAAGGAAACTAAATGTAACGCTGTAGATTTAGAACCAATCAGGAGAAGCTTATGAGAAACCCTTGCTTATTGTTAGCTATCTGCACAAATCTTGTTGTGAGGACTTCCCATTCTAGGAATATTTGGCGTAGGCAGAAACAGGATCTCAAAACAAACCAACAAAAACCCTGTCAAAACAGAGAGAAGACGATATCTCTGAATTCTGCAGGGTATGTAGGCTACACGCTAAGTGTTTGATGAGAAGGTTCTATCCAATGTAGATAAGACAAAATGCAGATCTACAGTCATCTTCATGCTTATGTATCTACTGATATGTATATATGCATATACATATGTGTATATATGCGTGTATCTATATTTGCACATGCATATTTCTTTAGTGTTAATGTATATTTACATAGATAGGATATATATATATATGTATCCACATGTATATTTAGCACATATTTATATGTGTGCACATGTATATAAGATAGATATCCAGAGTTGGCATTGAGTGACTCTGTCAGAGGTACACGAGGAACGTAAGCCTCCAGTTTCTTTTTTCTTTTTTTTTTTTTTTTTTTGGTTTTTCGAGACAGGGTTTTGCTGTGTAGCCCTGGCTATCCTGGAACTCACTCTGTAGATCAGGCTGGCCTCGAACTCAGAAATCCGCCTGTCTCTGCCTCCCAAGTGCTGGGATTAAAGGCGTGCGCCACCACTGCCCGGCAAGCCTCCAGTTTCTTTGGTTAAGGGGCTCTGCCTAGATTCTATCTTGACAAATCTTACAATCTATGGAGTTGGCGAGGCCCTTGACACCTGAGCATGTGCTAAGTAGGAAAGACAACAGGGGGAGCCATTTGCATTTGCACTGTGCAGGAAGCCCATCGGATATGCCCACACCTGCAACTCCCTCTTGTTTCAGAAGTGGGCCTGGGGCATGAAGACAAAGACAGTTTTGGTGGGACGTGGAGCAGTCCCATGGCAGCTAATCCCAGCCAGTGTCCAACCTCAGCCCCTCCCCATCCCAGCAGCGATCCTTCCTTCCTGTGCTGAAGGAAGTCTCCCCCGCTGTGCAGTCACTTAAAGGATGCCTGGGATGTCTGCAGGGCTGACTCCATCAGCACAGGATGCATCTCTCCACCTACTGGGAGAGCATATCAAGGAAGGCAGCCACAGGGCAGCCACAGGACTGCTATCCCAGACCCAGCTCTGCAGGAGCCTCAAATCAACACCCTCCCTAGGGAGGCTGAATCCCCCCCTCCACCTACCAAGATCCTGCAGCACAGTCCCTGGCTTATCAGCTCTTTCCCACTAATACAAACTGTAGGGCGCATGCCCCAGGTAAGCCTATCCAACCAAGGAAAATAAAACGTGTTGATCCAATCTACGGCACAGTTCCAATTTTCAATCCCTGTTAGGAATTTCAGAGTGAGAGCTCAAAGGAAATAGGAGGGAACAGCCCGGGGTGCAGGTGTGGCTGTGGAGTAGCTTGCTAGGTTTTGGAGACTGTATTTCATATTTTTCAAATATTAACCTTCCAACCACCATGGAATGGAAATATGATCAATCTGCACTTTAAAAACAAGAAGCTAGAGCCCTATAAAAGTTACATGACTTTGGGGGGGGGGGCATACAGTATCTGGCGGCCATGTCTGTGGAGCCTCAATTTTCTACTCTTGTCACTTGCCTAAGATTGATGATCGATTAATGATGTGGTCCAGGAGTTTCACCCATCACTCTGCAAAGTTGCAATCAAATGTAACTGAAGAACAGGAGGCAAGAGAAAGGAGGGCAGGGTGGGGCCTTCCATCCTCAGAGGCCAGGGCTCCATACTCCTCCTGTGAGGACAGGGCGGTCCCTGGATGCGGAGTTTCCCCTTGTAGAAGCTAAGTGACACTTGGATCTTGACTCTGCTGCACAACTGTTCAACGTGATGCTTCTTTCCACCACAGAAGAATGGTCATGATTCGGAGGCAGCCCTAACCTCATCTGAGTGGCTCACTCCTGATCACAGGAGGTATTCAGACCTTTGAGGCTCATCTAGACTACAGTTCAATTGGGAAGAAGAAATTAATGACCTCCAGTGGACGAACGCTTTTGTCATCCCAGGTAATTTATGACCCAAAACCTCATCAGTACAGATTCTCCTAGACCAGGGTGAGTCTCCCAGGGTGGTGAAGAATCACACTCAGGAAACCTTTTCCGTCCTCATTCTTCTTCAGCATCTCCAGATGAAATTCCACGTTCTATTGTGAAAGTCTTGATTTCTACTTGCCAGGATTTAGAAGCACACCTCCGGGCATGCCCTTTAGGAGGTATCTAAGATTAGGCTAAGGCAGGAATATCCACCCTAAACGACCCCAACAGCAATCCATGGGCTGGATTCCTGGGATCTCTTTCTCCATCTCCCTCTCTGTCTCTCTCCCTCAGTCACTCTGTCTCTGTGTGTGTCTTTCTCTGTCTCAAAGTCTCTCTCTCTCTGCTTCTGTCTCTGTCCCTCCTGTCTCCTCTGTCTCTGTCTGTGAATATCTCTCTCTCTCTCTCTCTCTCTCCTACCAGCATTCATCTTTCTCTGCTTCCCAACCTGACCAGCTGCTTCAGGCTCCGTGTATTCCTCATCATGGTGGACTGTAGCCCTTCCAACTGGGAGCCAAGTGAGCCCTTCCTTCTCACCTTCTCGTGTCAGGTGTTTTTCAGCGATGAGGAAGTAGCTAAGGCAACCAGAGGTCACTGGAGACACTGCCATGGGCACTAGAAACATTAAGAAGAGTTCTGTGGCAAATGTTAGGGCTTGTCACATGACATTATACCTAATGATCACTTTTTAAAAAAATTGATGCTGCGGAGTGAACTCGGGGCCTCACGTATCCTAAGAACATGCTCTACCACTGAGTTAAGCCTCTATCCCACAACTGTTTTTTTGGAGGGGTTGGGGATTAAACACAGACCTTCAGGCATTCTAGGCAAATGTTTTCCCTCTGAGCTACACCCCCTAGACCAACCATTCATTTTAAATCATAAGATAAAAATCTCATGTAGCATGAAGTAATGGGTTTATAAACCTTGACTGTTCTCTTGAAGGCTCAGAACCCACCAGAACACCCCAAAGCCTCAGATCCCCAGCAGTGAAGAAACCTGCCGAGCTCTGTTTCCCCAGAGTGTTTGACAAGAGGGCTCTAGTATTAAATAGCACCTGTTAATGACTTGTGAAGCCTGCTCTTTTTGGGGACTTGTTTTAGGAGACATTGTCTGGGAGAACTCAGATAATTAAGAGTTTTCTGAGCTGTTCAGAGTCATCCTCCCCCACCTCAAGGCTATATTTGCATAAACCGAATAAAATAAAATCCACTCGTCCTGAGGTTGTACTCTGGTATTCAACTCACAAATTATTATTAAGAGCCTCCTTGGTACCCGACTGGCTCAGATCTGAGGACTCGCTGAAGCGTGGGGGCTCTGAAGAAAGTCAGGATGGAGAGACCAGTTCCTCGTGAAGGAGCAACCACCGGCTTTCTGTAAGATCTCTGTTTTGAACCAAGGCTTAAAGGAAAATCCCCAGACAGAGGCTGACAGTCAGTGCCTCATCCTTCAAGACAGGCCCTCTGCCAATAGCCAGTTCCACTCTCTGAGTGTTGTCCCAGGAAGCTCTTGCAGGCCTCAGGCCAATGTGATTACCCTCTGCTGCTGGTCTCAAACTCTTCCACCTTAATAAAGAAGCACTTATTTCCCATCGTGTGGGTCCAGGGCATGATTTCTGTCAAGTGGTACTATGGTGTTACACAGTTCAACAGGTGCAGTGGGCTCACTAACCAGCCTCAGACACATGACTTTTTCCTGGTCCTTTTTCTCTCTTTCCCTCTCTGAATCCTTCAGACATGTGGCTCTCTGAATCCTTCAGACATGTGGCTCAGAAGTTACCAAGAGAGGGGCTGCCTTTAAGGCTGACCTCATAGGAGAGAGGGGTGACAGGGCCATCCTCTGGAGTTTTCAAACCCCAGGCTTCCCACTGGTAATGCAGGGAGCAGAGGCAGGGGCAGAGACCTTCAGTGCTTGCCAGATTCCAGCGCAAATCAAGAATGATGCCTCTTATCCTTAGATGTGCTCGGATCTTCTGTAACTGTTACAGAAAAGGATCCTGCTGGGGGGTGGGGTAGCTATAGGCTAGGCATGGGATTTTGGATGGCTGGGGGGGGGGGGACAGGCTTCCCCCTATAGTTCTCTGACTTGGGCAAGTCCACCTCTGCCTAGGCAACCTGATGCTCTCCCTCCTCCTAGGAGATTACCACACTGAGGATTCACACAGCGTGGACAGCTGACGGCTTACCTCACTACGGTCCAGATCTGCTGGACTCAGGTGTTCCTATGTTTGCCTGTAGAGTAGCTGGGACCACAGGTGAGCACGACTCCACCTGGCAGTCCCTCCTATGCTCTCAGCCACCATGTACCGCTTCAGTAAACCTCTTTCTCCCAAGGAGGCCCTGGTGGCCTCTGTCTCATGCTATAAGAAGAGCTTCCGCAAATTGTGAGACAACTCACGGCTGGACGGAGTGATGAGTGAATGATGCAGATACTGGGTAGGGTTCCGTCGTACCACGCTCCAGAGTTGATGTCTTATCCTATGTCTGACTGAAGTGATACACACCTATAATGTGCAGTGCAGCAATGGGGGGGAAGGGATGTGGGGGTAGGAGTGGTGTTGGTATTTAGTCTAGGCTCCGCCCCACAGTTACAACAGCCAGGTGTGCCTGACTCACTACAAAGGGAGCTGCTTGCCCCTCCTCTCTTTCCTTCTTGTTCTTCTCTGTCCTCTTGCTCCTGCTCCTTCTCTCTCCTCATTCCCCTCCCCCCTCTCTCCATGTGCTCATGGCTGGCTTCTACTCATCTCTTCCTCCTCCTCCTCCTCCTCCTCCTCCTCCTCCTCCTCCTCCTCCTCCTCCTCTTCCTCCTCTTCCTCCTTTCTCTCTCTCTCTCTCTCTCTCTCTCTCTCTCTCTCTCTCTCTCTCTCTGCCTTTCTCTCAACTCCCCTCCCCATGCCCTGAATAAACTCTATTCTATACTATACCCTAGTCATGTGTCTGGTCCCTCAGGGGGACGAGATGCCTCAGCATGTGCCCACAGAGGCACCCTCTTCCCCCACACCTTACCCCCCCCCCCCACCAAACATATCCCTTCTCTCCTTATCTTTTTATAAAACACAACAGGTGGGGAACTCAGGATCTCTAGTGGGGATGGAAGCTTTACCCAGTGTCTCTATACACAAGCCAGAAAGGGCGACGTGCCCAGGGATAGTGGGGTCAGCTCAGTCTGGCGAGCATCAGTGGCATGCTGAGAACCATAGCCAGAAGATCCAGAGAGCTCTGCCCACCAGAGCTGGGCTGTTTTCTTTCCTTCTAGAATCTAGATGAAGTCACCAGCGCTAGTCCTTGCAGCCCCAGATGTGAAATCAGGTCAACCATGAGGCGGTTTAAGCCAATAAGAACACATTTGTCATTTTTATCTCTGCATCTTAAGGTACCCCAAAGAGAGATTTATTTTCCCTGTATCCAACAAAGGCCATTTGACTCATAACTAACTCGGTGCAGGGAAAGCAAGGTAATGGGAAGCCTGGTTTTTTTTTTTACAAGCTTTAAAAGCCCACGCAGTACTCAGATGACCAGCCTGTCTCGGCTCCTCCAGGGGAAACACAGTGCAAACACAGCCAGAATAGGGGTAGAGATCACCAAGCCGCTAGGAACTGTCAATCAACTGGACCATGAGCTTTTTGTGCAGAAGGAGAGATGCAAATAAGGGAACTGGTCCCTGGTGACTTCGGTTCTCTGACCTCATGTATCACTGTGGGTCAAAGGTCCCTGGTGGCCTCTACTCCAGAAAAGGGAGGCAGGTAGGTGACCAAGCTTCCTCAGGTTGGTGAAAGGCTCAGTCGGTAACTGCCTGCTATGGAAGCATAGAGACCCGAGTTTGGATCTCCAGTCCCCACATAAAACCCAGGTGCTGTGGTAAACATCTAAGCCCTGTGCTTTGGTGGTGGAGGCTGGAGGATTCCTGGTGCTCATTGCTAAGCTGAATCCGTGAGTTCTAAGTTCCCGGAGAGACTATGTCAAAAAATATAGATGAACAGTGTCTTAGTTAGGGTTTTACTGCTGTGAAGAGACACCATGACCAAGGCAACTCTTATAAGGGCAACATTTAATTGGGGCTGACTTATAGGTGCAGAGGTTCAGTCCATTATCATCAAGGCAAGAGCATGGCAGTGTGCAGGCAGACATGTGTAGGAAGAGCTGAGAGTTCTACATCTTCATTTGAAGGCTGCTAGCAGAATACTGACTTCCAGGCAGCTAGACAAGGGTCTTAAAGTCCACACCCACAGTGACACACCTACTCCAACAAGGCCACATCTACTCCATGGCTCCTAATAGTGCCACTCCCTGGGCCAAGCAATACAAACCATCACAAACAGGTGTGGGTAAAGTCTAAAATTTTAGAAAGGAGACCAAGAGATGATGATCTTAGGTGACAAGAAAGGACAAAGTGTAGGCAAAATGGCAGCAGTGCTGCCGGTGGGGGTTAGACATCGCCCAGTCTCCAGCACTGGTCTCCTTATTTGCCCACAAGGAACAGCTGATGTATCCAGGCTGTTCCAGGAGGCCATTCTTACAGGGAGACAGCTAATTTTGCACCTGACAAGTTGTCTGTCTAGTGATTCTCCTGCCTCGACTTCTTCAGCATATCCCACCTGGGTGTGCAGTAAGAAGCCAGCACTTAGGCTGCGGGACAGTGTCCTGTGATTGATGTGTGATGAACCTTCACCCTGCTTATGACCCTGCCCCACATTCAAACCACAACATGGCCTGTGCCAGGACAGAGTCCATTTCCTGCCCGTCACAGGTACTCCAGCCTTCAGGTGTGGTCCCTCAGCACTCAGCACCACACCTCACAACTCAGCAGCCAGTGATCAAGTGTGGCAGGATCAACACAGGTTCATTCAGATACAAGGTGGGCTTCCTCTGGGTTGGCTTACAGACAATTCTGCTAGGCTCCGCCCAACAGCTGCCTAGCAACAGCTTGCACGCCACCTGTCAGGTGCAAGCCAACCTGGCATCTAAGGACTGCTCAGCCATCTCAACTCTTTCTCTCTCTTCCTCTCCCTCTCTCTCCCTCTCCCTCTTCCTCTCCCTCCCCCTCCCTCCTCTCTTTCCCACATGTTCCTGGCTGGTGTTGGCATCAGGACCTCCAAATCGGTGACATCATACCCAGACAACAGCGTGAACTGCACACAGCCACTATATTCCCAGAATCCACTTGGCCCACTCCCACCTTTACCTGTGGCTCTCTCCATATATAAACGGAAGACCCCTCTCATCTCTCTCTCTCTCTCTCTCTCTCTCTCTCTCTCTCTCTCTCTCTCTCTCTCTCCCCCTTCTCTTTTCACTGCCACCTTGCCCCCCTCTCTTTCAATAAACCCCACATGGAACCATTTGGACTGGTACGGTTTCTGGAGCTGTGCGACCATGACAACAGCTGTTCTCTTCCTCTCTTCCCTCCTCTCTCTTTTCGTCCTTCTCTGTTCCCATTTTCCAGGTCTCCTCCCTCCCCCAATAAACTAGGCCTGTCACAAGGTGGTGAGTGCTTAGGGGAACATCTTGGCTGGCCCCGCTGAGGTGCTCTTTCCCGCCACATTATCCCGCCATTTTATTAAACACTCAGAAAAGGGCCATCTATCTCACTTGGGCCTGGTGAGAACAGGCTGAGGGCTGTTCTGTGGCGCAGGCACTTCCGCCTCAGCCCTCCTACTTCTTTCTCACCTCAAGGGGGGCAGACATGCATTGTGGCTCACCAACCCCTGTTCCTTCCCTGTGTCCCCCAGTAAATGCCTCAGTGCCTAAGACCTCCTTAGCTGAGGTGATATCCACCATGCTGGCCAAACAAACACCACACCCAATGACCGCTCTGTGGGGCAAAGCATCCACTTGAATGAGCAATAAATGTCTTAACTTCTTGTAGACCTCCGTTTCCAGCCTGTGCTATTCATTTAACACGTGTATTAGGCTCTTGCTGACGGAGGACACAGGCCGCCTGCACGTTAGAGGTAGGCCGGCTGCTACTTACCCACATTCTGCACAAGAGTGAACCGTAAGGGGTTATTAGAGCTAGGTAATTAAGCAATAATTGATCTTAATGGTGTTAGAAATAAGATATCATTCAGTCCTCAACATATGGCAGCTTCTGCTCTGTACTTTATAAATGTGCTCCACCACACCTTTTGGGGAGCTATGAGGAACCAGAAGCCCAGGTGCACAGAGAGAGTCGTTCAAGGTGCTATAAGAACGAGCCAGAAGAGGAAATGGGAGTGAGAGCCCTGTCGGTTCTCCAGGCTCACCTTGTAGGAGAGAGCTCTGAGCTCAGGCTCTGTGGTCTGGTGGAGGGAGAACTTATCCATTTACATGCCAGGTGCCATCAAGGAGAAGACATGCCAATGGGCAATAAAGTGCACTGGCCGAGGATCCTAATTAAACAAGACTACTGTACTGAGTATCAGTCATGGCTGAGGCCAATAGCAATACAGAAAGGAAGGGGGAAATCAACGTGTTGTTTACAGACAGCAATTTTATCACTTTTTCTTTCAGATGTCAGTCAAGGGGTAACACCTGACACCGTGTTCATTTAACGAGTGCAATAAACTAGTCATCTGAGACAGAGACAGAGATGATTGTGAGAAGGGGCATGACACCCGGAGCCAGCTCACGTGACCTCCCAGGAGGGTGATCTCTCTGCTGCATACACTCCTTCCTGCAGGGAACAGAAGGGGCTCTTTGCCATTCACCCTGCCATGCCCTTCTGTGGCTAAAACAAAGAAAGCAGGCCCCTTTTCATGCTGGCACCTACAAGAGGGAAAGCTGTTGTCAGGGGTTCCCCGGGTACCCTTGAGCCCTTTCCAACAGAGTGGCCTCGGAGAGGGCTGGCAACAAGTCTTCTGTGGAGCCGCACATTCAGAAGGTCTCCGCAGAACTAGCTTCGGTCACTGTGAAAACTGGTTCCCTTGGCCACTCCCAGCTCTCCACCCAGGGGAAGACTTTGTAGTTCCCATCCTGCATTCTTCCTTAGAACAGACCAGTCCCACAGCTATCCCACAGACTGTAGATTCAGGCATCCCCAACATCCCCAGGCTTCCTGGGATTCTTGGGGCCCCAGAACCTCCAGACCTACCACGGTAGCAGATATCGCCACCTCCTAATCATCTATGATTTTTTTCATGAGGCTTTGTTTTTTGAGGCAGGATTAACAGAAACATTTATATTTAAAGGCGTGAAACATTGTCTTCATCTCAGAAAGGTAAATACTGCATATTATCTCTTAGGGGGTATAGTTCCTGGATTTTATGCAAGTGTGTAAAAATCATGTATAACCTATGTGTGGTATGAAATGAGAAATACCGCTTCCTAGGGGGTCAAAGGGGACTAATGATATAAGGTAAGGGTGAAGAAGGAGAATGTGTTCAATGTACAATATATGCATATAAGAAAACTTCAAGATAATTAAAAAAAAAAAACCTAAACTAAACGAATAATTCCCTGAATATGTTACGAGTTGTTTCTAAACTGCTTGGTGCTAGTGACCATACCTTGGGAAGTTTCTGTGTGCCCAGGGTTCAGAAAGCATTACAATGGATGTTCAAATGCCCCAGGAGAATGGCTGATCCTCCTTGAGAGAATGCTGTCTGTTATCCTAGGGGAGCGAGGAGAGGATGAAGGAAGCCATTCCCACTCGGCAGGGCAGGGCTGAGGGAGGGATGGAAGAAGGCAAATGTCTGTGAGTCACGGGTTGCCTACCAGTTGGGTTGGTGGCGCAGATGGGCTGTCCGCATCCCAAGGCTGAGCTTACAGCCCACAGCTGGGCTTAGCTCCCAGCAGGTGTGTAGGGAACGAGACTCGAAAGAATGACATGAATGTGCGAAATGAGAAGAAAAGGTTATCACAGGGGAGGGGAGAGGGGGAAGGTGACACAGAAAGAAATATTAGTGGTACGTATGGATCTGAAAGGGTTGGGTGAAAGCAGCATCTTAGTAATAGGATTGCTCTAAAATTCGCCTTGAGAGAGGCACGCTGAGCCGAGAACTGTGCACCGCTTTGAATGTATCTTTCATATACAGAGACCAGCTTATGTTCCTCTAAAACACACACACACACACACACATGCAGGCACACATGCACACACGAATATCACAGTGAATTTGTCTTCTGCAGCACGCTCAAAAGCATAGGTTGGTCTGGCCGACCACCCTAAGCACTAAAACAGCGTTTGAATAATTTGACTCCCACCGATCTGTAAGGCTTTTTTAAAAAAACCAAAAACACTGAGCTTGACTTTGGGCAGGTGTGCTTGTCAAGAAGAGGCAAGGGCTGGAGACTCAATACTGACCTTCCCCAAGGAGCTTGGGGGATGGGAGCTGTTGGAACCACAGCAGGCATCCTGGAACAGGGGTGTTTCTGCTTTCTGGAAGCCAGAGCATCTGGCTCAAAGGCCCAGAGAACTGGTAGAGACAACATGGAGTCCAAGGCTGCTAGGTTCTCACATAAGTCAAACTTGTGCGTCATTGTGACTAGGAAGGAGGGAAGATTTCCTCTGGCCAAGGCTTCAGAGGTGTCAGCTTATCATGGCGGATCATACTGGCCAGGGGACAGAGATAGAATGTGAGATGTCTCTTATGGTCAACCTTGGAGGAGCATGCCATTTCCCTTCTAAGCCCTGGGACTGGATTAAACCCATCACAGAACCACACCGGATCCGAATGGGACCCTGAGCTCCTTCCGCGGGGCTTGGTGACGGCCTGATTTTTCCACCTTGTGGATCTTTCTGAGCCACTGTGGGCTGCGTACAACTCCTCTCCTGGGTCTGCCCCAAGGTCCCTTAAATGGCCTCCATGTCTTTTCTAGGCAGATCTCAAGGACCTGCCCCATGTTCCCTGTCCCTAGTTCAGCCTCATCTGGTGAAAACCCAGAACCTGCAGATTTGCCAGACCCCCTGCTGGAGGGAGATGTGATGACCGGCAGCTGGCCAGGACAGGAGCTTGCAAGCACCAGCCAGTGGAGAGAAGGCACTGCCATAGGGGGTCCACACAGAGCCCACCCCAGCAGATGCTCTGATTCCATGGAGGGACCCTCAGGTTGCTGTGTTTCATTCCTATCTCCTCCATTCCGTCTGCTTCACACTTCCCAAGTGTAAACTATCTGGAATCACATGGGGCGGGGGGGGGGGGGCTACACACAGGGACAGGGAGTCTGCAGGCAATCCCAACACCGGTACCCATGGCCTAATTCAGTCTCACAGTGGCATCCCAAAGAAGTTCTTCCCTGCTCCATTTTACAAGTAGAAACCGAGTATTCGGGCACGACTGAAGCTGTGGTTCCTAGCCACACCCGGTCTGTGCTAAAGCGAGGTGTCTGCCTGATGACCATCAGCCTCGAGGCGCTGCTTTGGAGGTTTTCCCAAGCAGCTGACTGACACGCAGCTTCTCTCAACTTCAAGTTTGTGGTGTTGGGGTGGGGGGGTGTTGGGGGAGCAGAGAGATGGGGGAGAAGACTAGAGGCCAAACACAGATGTCACTGTTCAGGAGATGACCACCTTTTTTTTTTTTTTTTTTTTCTGTTTTTTTTCCTGTTTGTTTCTTTGCCTGTTTGTTTAGAATTGGGTCTCTCACCACCTGAACCTTGAAGGATTGGCAAGGCTAGCCAGCTAACCAGTCCCAGACCCCGGCTTGTCTCTGCCTCCCCAGAGCTGTGAGCGAACTTTCACTACCACGCTGTTTCTTTTGTAAACATGGGAATACACTCAGGTCCTCCTCTGCACAACAGGCGCTTTCAGACTGGAAGCTTCCAGCCCCTCTCCAGCCCAGACTGGACCACCTCTCCAGCCTCCGACTTCCCTCTCTCCTCTAAGCTGACCTGAGTACTGAGAGGATGAGCAAGGTCCTGGGATCTATAGGCTAAAGTGCACATGGGCAGGATGTGCGATCTGTTGTGAGTGAATGCAGTCATGACTAGGCTTTAGTGCCAGAGAATAAAAGCTTTAAAAAAAAAGGCTCTTCAGGCTTTGTTTGGCAGACAGGGTATAAAGGTCTTGGGGGGTGAAGTGGGCGTGGCCTATTTGGCAAGGTCCCATCTCAAAAACATTGTACCTCATATTCAATATGCCCTGGATTGAATATATTCCCTTTAAATTTGTGTCCGAACCGGTAATCCCTTCTGTCTCTATCTCTTCAGAGCTACGATTAGATTACAAGTGTGGGCCACCATGCCCAGCTATTAAAATGTGGGTTCTGGGGATCAAACTCAGATTGGTATGCCTGCGGGCCTCTTTCCAGCCCCTGGAGATAATCTTCGTAGATGAAATTCACTAAGTCGAGGCTTAGCTGAAGTAAGGTGGGTCTTACTTAAATCCAGTACTGGAGTCTTTACAAGAGGAGGTGGTGATCCAGAGGAACATAGGGAGGTCAGAGGAGGATGGGTAGGGGTGGGGGTGGTGCCATGAGTTGTTCTTGTTCGTGAGTGAGTACACCAGGGAAGAACTGAGTAGGTCAAGGATGAACCCTTCAGAGAGAGTTTTCAGAGGGAGCCCGGCCCTGAGGACACCTTCATCTCAGACTTCTAGAATCTAGCGCCAGAAGGCAAGATGTTGTTTCTGAGTCACCTAGCAGGTGGCCCTTTGCTTTGGGAGCCCTGGGGACAAACACAATGGCCACAGAGGATTCTGAGACATGGTGCTTTGTGTAGATGTCACGCTCATCCTACAGGGATGCAGTGTTAGAACAGTGGCTTGGGGGGGGGGTGAGGAGAGGGGGGACCACACAGAGGCTCAGCTCTGCTGGGGAAGCAGTCACCAGCCACCAGCCACCTCCTCACCCCCACCTTCACTCTCTGCTTTCCTGTGGCCTGCTGGGCCTGACCTCTACACTCTGACACAGTGAGCACAGCCTTGTTGGGTTAACTCAGGGCCACAGAGGAGCTGGGCAGTCCAATTAGACTGTTTTCTCCTACAGCCAAGGGCCTTGTCACTCCAAGGCGGAATTCCCCCATGTTGATAGAAGTCACTCCCAAGGGTTATATTCATTTTCCTGCATCCATAATCCTATTTAATTTCTGTACCGACGACTCAGAATTGTCTTGGAAACATTCATTAGTGGGTGACTCCATGAAACAGTGGTGACCTAGGTCATCGAGGAGCAGGAGAGGATGTCAGGTCCTTGTTAGTGCCATCTCCAGCTGGTCTGCAAGCAGAGGTGGCATCTGTGGGTTGATTTCCCACCCGCCTCACTAGCATCTGGGCATCTGCTTTCCTGTCTCCTTGTTATCAGGAGACCCAGGTCCCGGAGACCCTTCCCTAACCTAATGAAGTTTGAGGAGGGAGATGACTGAATTCTTGGTAACTGGACAGAAACTAAGAGTAAATAGAATTGAGGACCAAAGAGCTTTTGTATGGGTCATGTCTTGAGTACCGTAGGGCATCAGCTTCTCTGATTTCTCTCCTGGAGGACACAGACTTCCTACCCACTGCCTTTCTGTTCCTGAGCTTAGTTCAAAGGGTGAACCTATCCTTAGATAGATCTGGCTGAGCTGAATAAATAACCTACATTCTGCGGCGGCAGAGGGTGAACCAGATTGGGCTTGCAGAATGAGAGACAGAATTGTGCAAGGGAGATGGCCCAATCAGTACAGCGCCTGCCACACAAGCATGAGGACCTAAGTTTGGATTCTCCAGCACCTGAGTAAAAAAAATTTTGAGTTGGCAGTCTATATCTGTAACTCCAAGGGTGAAGAGGTGGAGACAGGAGGATTCCTGGAGGCAGGTCTGTGGCCAGCCAACTCAGCAGAATTGTGAAATTCTAGGTCACAATAAGGAACCCTGTCTTACAAAACAAGGCGGATGACTCTAGAGGAATGACATGCAAGGGTGGCCTCTGGCCTCCACATGTGTACACACACATGCATGTGTGTATACACACAAACTGGCAAACAAACGTATGTACGTGTGTGTGTGTGTGTGTGTGTGTGTGTGTGTGTGTGTGTGTGTGTGTGTTACAGTTTGACTTTGAAGAGTCCCCCACAGACTCCTGTTTTAAACACCTGCTTCTCAGAGTGAAGTTTTAGGAGGCCTAACTATAGGAAGCAGGTCGTAACAGGTTTAGGTCAGACCCCGACATCTGGGTCACTGTTTCTTAATCTGCTGTGATCTGAATAGCCTTCACCACACACTGTCATGACCAAGACTAAGCTCCCTCATGGCTTCCCTGGCCTAATGGACTGGAACTCTCTGAATCCATGAGCAACAGAAACGTTCTCCTGTCCCTTCCTGTTAGGGCAGAATTTCAAGATGTGGGGACTTCGTACGTCCCTGGTGCACGCCTGCAACCTCTCATATGGTGCCCAGCTGCACACGCAGCCCACAGTGAAGAGCAAAGAAAACCACACAGCTACAAGCCTGAAGCCAGCAGGCTCAGTCTCTGCCCTGCACTTACAAGGAATATTTTCTCAGTCTCCTCCGCCACTCTCTTCCCATTAGGACAGGAACCCATGAAGCTCAGGGAGAAGGCTTTCACATGTGTATGTGGTTTACATACGTGTATATGCATGTTTTTGCATGTGTTTGTGTGTGTGTGAACATGTGTGTGCACTCCTATATGGATGCATGTGGGAGATCTGAGGAATCGCCCTCCATTGCTTTTCTACTTTATTCATTGAGGCAGGGACTCCATGCAGAGCCAGAGCTCACGAATATGGCTAGTCTCATTCACCAGCCTGCTGAGGGATCTCCTGCCTCCATTTTCTGAGGCTGGAATTACAGGAGAGCCACACACCCACTCAGCATTTACATAGATTCTGGATCTGAACTCTGGTCCTCAAGTGTGCATGACAAGTACTTTAATCCAGGCAGTGGTGGCGCACACCTTTAATCCCAGCACTTGGGAGGCAGAGGCAGGCGGATTTCTGAGTTCGAGACCAGCCTGGTCTACAGAGTGAGTTCCAGGACAGCCAGGGCTACACAGAGAAACCCTGTCTTAAAAAACAAACAAACAAACAAACAAACAAACAAACAAACAAACAAGTACTTTAACCTTGAGCCATCTCTTCTTTTAGCATTTCTCTTTTAGCTAACATGGGAGCCAGATGACATTAGCAACATTAGACACAACTCGCTAGTGTCTTTAGAGAATGGATGTTTCAGACCCTAGGATCCACTTCACACTCCATCTGGCACCATTAGAGGGAAAAAAAATCACAAGGATTTTATTGATAAAAAGGCTCGTTCATTCCCGGTGGGTTGAGCTGTATCCCTCTGCTCTCTCCACTAAGCCTAACCCTGTCTGTGTGAATATGAACTGAGCTGAAACTTGGCTCTTGGCAGATGTAATATAGGCAAGGGCCTTGAGATAAGATTGCCCAGCTTAGGGTGGACTTTAAATCCAATATGTTTCTCAAAAGAAAGCTAGAGAAACAGACCCTGATTTACAGAGAAGTCAGCCTCAGAGCCAGGAGTGATGTGTCTGCAAGCCAAAAACTCTAAGGACCACCAGGAGTCTGTGGAGTTGGGGGACGGGCATGCACAGTTCCCTCTTAGAACCTCCAGAAGAGATCAGCCCTACTGGTCCCTTGAATTTGATGTTTCACCCCCATCTGCCGTGTTTATAGTATTTGTTACGGCAGCTTTGGCCTAACTCTGCCACACACATTTTTGGGGCAGTTTGAAGCTACTACTCTGTAAAGGGAAGCATAGAAAGGTGGTAAAAGAACCACCTGCCACTCCACCAACTATCTCTCTCTCTCTGTGTGTGTGTGTGTGTGTGTGTGTGTGTGTGTGTGTGTGTGTGTGTGTGTGTGCAGACACACGTATTACACACATGGGTGGAGGCCACACAGACACTGTACACATTGTGTTCTTTTAAAGTGGGGTCTCTCATTGGCCTGGAGCTGTCCAGTTAGGTTAGGTTGGCTGGCGGGCCCGTGAGCTCCAGGGACACTCAGGTCTCCACTCCCGCAGGGCTGGAAAGGTAAGTGCATTCAACCATGTACAGTTTTTTTTACAAGGGTTTTGGAGAATCAAACTCCAATCTGTGTTGAGCCTCAAGACATTCCCTTTCCCAGAGTCTGACATTTAGACAAAAGCCAACATTCTCCCAGAGACTTAAAGAAGATAGTTCTTACGTGTTAACAGTGATCATTGCCCTTATCTCTGGCAAAAGGGACACATTTGCTCCTCTATTAACCTATGTCTGAGTTGCCCATTTAACATGTCAAAGCAGACACTGCCAGTTTCTCTCACTTTTGGCCAATACCTGTTGGCGTCCTGGCTCCTCTCAGCACTTCTCACCTTGCTCCCTATCCTGAACCTCTCCAGCCCCTGAGCTTCTCTGATTCCTATATAAGCCAGCCATTTTGGCGAGGTGTCCAGTGTCCTCTTGGTCTGGGTTCCCAGGTACTCTCTTTGCTTCCTCTCTCCCTCCCTCACCCCTTCTTCCAATGCCCATGTTCTGTCTGGACAGATACCTCTGGCTGTTTTCTCTCTCATATGTATGATAAACCTCCTCTTTACCCATACCTACTGTAAGAGCCAAAGTTAACTTGTAAGCCCCACCTGCCCACAGACCATGTAGCTTCCTGGAATGCTGGGAGTTGTAGTTCTTGGAAAATAACAAAGCCACATGGGAAAATGCAGTGGCTTTATGGTTTTGTCTTTAAAAGCCCCTACAACACATGTCTTGTGACCACTCAGATGGGGATTCCAGGGAATGGTCATGACCAAAGTCCATCCTGGCCGGTATTGTATTAAAGCTTGCTGCAGATTTGGCTCAGAATCGTGGCACTGGGTTTCTTCTTGGAACCACAGTATGGACACTGGGAGTGGCCACACTCTTAACTGTTTTTAATCATTCCCCCACCCAGGGTCTCCATTGTCAGTGAAGTTTCTACAGGTGTCCAGCCACCTATGGACTAGTGAGGGTCACAGTCAAGAGCTCTAGCTGGGTGTCTAAGTGGCACCACAGTCGACGTGCCAAGAAAGGAAGAGCTTTAAATGAATTCTGGCCTATCTTGTGGACTCCCCAAACATGTCCTACCTCATACAACAGTCTTAAAGTGAACCCGTGTCTTTTCTGCCTTTCTGAGAGTCACCTCTCTCCCACACTGGCCCTGCAGGGATGAAATCATTGTTTTGTCTAATATTACAAAATTCGACTGATTCAAATCTGGTGTTTAATCCTCCACCTCCAATGTGCCTCTTGATATTCCCTGCTAACGTGCCACACAGGACCGTCTTCTGTCCTCAGGTGCCTCTCAGCTTGCCTTGCTCACCTACTGACAGCAGGTGAGACGCCTGTCACCTCACAGTGGGGTGAATGGGATCATCCCCCAGCATGCTGACCTCCAGTGTAGCACTCTCCAACGACAGGGTAACTAGTCCCCTGCCTGCAGCCTCTCCACCTGTGGGGATTGCAGCCAGCTTTGGTTTTGTTAAAGCAGGCATCCATTTCTTCTCCCTAGAGGAAACCCTGTTTTTCAAAGAGGGTCCCCCAGACTTGGGAGGGCCTGTGTTCTTCTGTTCAGCTGTGTTGGGACCTAAAATGGAGTAAGACGTGGTCCTTGTCACGGAGGTTCTCCTGATGGGATGTGGCTCTCCCGCTAAGGTTGCTTTGGAGTTGGATGGGAAAGGATGTGGAGGAACTGACCAGGGGAGGAGAAGGACTCCTCAAAGAACAGCACCATCAGAAGGAATGGCTTCTGGATTGAAGGGGAGAAGCTCGGGCGGACCACAGCCTGGGGCTGGAGGGCAGTGTGGCAGACTTAAAGTGCAGTCTCCTCTCTAGATTCACACCCTGGGATTCTAAGCCCCATGGTGAAGCTATCAGGAGGTGGGCCTGGGGGATGATTTGATTGGAGCATGGAGTTCTCAGGAATGAATTTAACACCTTCCTAAAAGTGGCCTAAGGGAATCCAACAGTCTCTCCCATCCTGCGAAGACACAGCAAAAATGTCAGTAATGAACCAGACATTGAATCTGCCACCCCCATGTCTTGGTCATACAGTCTCCAGGGCTGTAAGAAGCGTGGAATGTATAGTGTTTGCTATAGTAAGCCAAGTAGATGAAGACAGCCAAGGAGGGAAGACTCTCTACTAAGTCAGTTCATGCTGTCTCTCTCTCTCTGTCACTGGCCAGGTCCTTCCTGCGGTGTGCCAAGTTTGAGAGCTGACTATTTCCCCCAAGGAAGCATTAGGAGGCTCGTAGCAACATGTCCCAACCACAAACCTCTTTCCCACTCCTTTACTTCCCTTATTAAGTACTTCCTGTCTCCCCTGAGACCAGCATTGGTTTCCTACACTGGAAAAGGGGAGGGGCGTTTCATTACCCTTCTCTCCTGCCCCCCATGCCAATCAACAGCCAAGTTCTGCCCCCTCTGGGTTGCCTCTGCCCCATCCAGATAACTCATGTTATGGATCCAAAGTCAAATGTTTCTCTCAGGCTACTGTGCTCACACATATGAATATGTGGGCCCCCGGCTCATGGCGCTGATTTGAGAGGCTGTGAAATCTTTAGGACTTTCACTGGAGAAAGTGAGTCACTGGTGGAGGATGGGGAATGGGATCTTGAGGTTTATTGTCCAGCTTCGATTCCTGATCTGTGCAGATGTGAGCAAGCAGCCTCATGCTCCCATAGTCGAGAGCCTTTCCTGCCACCATGACTTCCCTGCCCTGTACTTTAAAGCTGTGAGCTGGTTAAACTTTACCCCTTCAAGTTGCTACCTGTCAGGTATTTGGTTGTGTTGAGAGAAATAATGCATCCTAGTAACACCAGCATGTGGGAGGCTGGGTCCCTCTTCAGCCATTCTGTCCCCCTTTCCCAGGAATAGAGTTTTAGCTGGACAAGGACTGTCAAAGAAAAGCTCCTGCCCTGCCTCCCTTGCAGCTAGAATGAAGCACTTACACTCATGGGACACAAACGTTCTTCTGTCTTACAAAAGCCACTATGTATCACAGGCCATTTAACAAGCACCCCAAGAAACACAAGTCCCTGAGTTAGAGAAATGGCTCAGACAATAAAGTGTTTGAATCCAATCCCTCAGAACCCATAGGCTTTTTTGTTTTGGTTTGTTTTGTTTTTGTTTCTTAAAAGTCTGGATGCAGTAGAACATATTTATAACCCCAGTATTTGGGAGATGACGACAAGCAGATCCCTAGAGCTAACCAATCAGCAAGCTCCAGGCCCCTGAGAGTCTGTTCCCAACAAGATGGACCATCAGCAGCTGAAGAGTGACTGCCAAGGCTGTCCTCTGGCCCCCATGCACCTCCACACTCATGCACGCACTTATGCATATAGACCAACCCTATAAGCACATGGACATAAGCGGAGACCATGTGGTATAATCGTGTAGATAGGAAACTAAGAGGCAGGGGCTGGGAGCCAGAATCTGGTGAAAGCGTCACCCTACCCTATGCATAAGCATATGGAGAGCCTCAACAAAGACTTGGAACGCATCAGAAGAGCCCAGGGAACATTCTATTCTTAGTTAACACTGGAACTGCAGATGTCTTCGATCCTGGCACTTCCATACAACTGCCCACAGCCCATGCCAATGGAATTTTACATTTATCTTCTTATCTTACTGTAAATATAATCCGATTTCAAAGGCAAATGTGCTATATGCCCTCCTACACATGTCTTATTTTAGACCTCACATCCTGTCTTTCCATCAAGATAGAAAAGCTGTCCTAGATACCAGGATGAGGCCCCTCACCATGCCCCCAAATGTTCAACTGCTTCCAAGTGGTAAACACTTCAGGATGGGATGCGAGGTGTCTTTCATGACTAGAAGGCACCCAGGACATTCCTCGATGGCCAGGAGCTTACACAATGATTTCTACATCCGTCACGGACCCCTTCCTCCCACAAAGGGAGGAGATGAGATCCGGATCCATATGGGAGGTGGATGAAGTGAAGACGCTAGAGAAAGTGACCTGCGGGCATATGACAGGGGTCCTGAGGCAGCTTCTAAGCAGAGAGGTTCAGCGCAGTCCGCCTGCATCAATTTATTGGAACAAGCATACCTCAAGAGGGTCTGAAGGGGTTATGCTATTATCATTTACCATTTGCCCTCCTTCCTCTTTCCCTCCCTCACTCCCTTCTCTTTCCTTCGTTGTGTGTGTTTGTGTGTGTATGTGTTTCTTTGTGTGTGTGCATGTCTCTCTCTCTGCATGTGTGTCTGTGTGTGCATGTGTGTGTGTGCATGTGCATCTCTCTCTCTCTCTCTCTCTCTCTGTATGTGTATATATGTGTATGTGTTTCTCTGTGTGTGTGCATGTATGTGTATGTGTGTATGTGTGTGTGCATGCACACACATGTGTGTTTCTCTGTGTGTGTGTGCGTGTGTCAGAGGTTGATATCAACTATCTTCTTGACTTACTTTTCATCTTACGTTTTGAAGCAGGATTTGGAATTAAACTTAGAACTCACTGATTTACTGGCTGGCCAGGGAGCTTCCGGCATCCTCCTGTCTCTGCTTCACCAGCACTGGGCTTACAGCGGCACACTAGCATGAATGCCTGGTTTTTACAGGGCACTGAGGATCCAAACTCAGGTCCTCACGATTGGATTGTATAAGTACTTTACCTACTGAGCCATCTCCTGAGGCATCCTTTTTCTGTTAAACGGGAGTCACACATGGGCCAAGGCTGGTCTAGAACTCACTGTGTATCTGAGGCTGACCTCGAACTTGGGGCAATCCTTCTTCCTGCCCACTACTTATATGATAGCCGTGGTCTGTCATCCCCAGCCCCTGGTCACTTTTGCTGGCATACCTTGAAGGTTTTAAGGAAATTCTCTTTCTGTAGGCTGAAATCATTGGGGTTCCACAGCTGGTATTCCTTTCCACAGACTATCCTAATAATTTAGACAATCATATGCTCAGAAACAAAACGTACAGAGTCCCGGGGGTATAAATGCTTTCTGAGGTAGCAAAAATCAAGTATATATAAAACCCAATCATGTCCTGACAAACTATTCTTTGCAGCTGCATGTCTGCTCCATCCCAAACAGTAGTGCTAACTCCAAAGTCACCATGCTACCTGTCCTCATCATCTTTAACTGTCAATTTGACATAACCTAGAAATAACCTGAACAGGAAGCCTACTGAGGCATTCCCTGATCAGACTGAATGGTGGTATGTCTCAGAGAGATTGTCATGAGTGTTGGTGAAGGAGGGCCCAGCCCACTATGGGCGCCACCATTCCCTAGATAGGTGGTCCTGGACTTCATAAAAAGGCTAGGTCTGCAAGCTAGCCAGAAAGCGGAGTTCTCCATGGTTTCTGCTGTGCACGAGTTCCCTGGTTAAAGGTATTGCTGTGTAGAATAGCAAGCAGGCTTGAGTTCACACTCCCACTTTGAGCTTTTGCCCTGACTCCCTGGATGATGGATTGTTATCTGGAAGTAGAAGATAAAATAAACCCTTTTCTCTCCTAAGTTGCCTTGGTGATGTGTGTTGAAACACTGGAGACCTTCCCAATTGCTCGCCACTGTTTTTGTTTGTTTGTGAGCCACTGTTTTTGCTTGTTTGTGACCGTCTCTCATTTAACCTGAAGTCCACTGATTTGGCTGGACTGGCTGGCCAGTGAGATCTGCCTGTCGCTGCTTCCCCAGCAGTGAGCTGTCAGCTGCTAAACTCAGCTTTTTAAGATATAGGTGCGGAGGGTCTGAAGATGGTCCTCCTGGTTATGTGGCAGGCACTTGGTGACTTAGCATCTCCCCAGTCTGCCCCTCTCCCACCCTTTTCTTCCTCCTTCCTTCCTTCCTTGCTTTTTTGTCATGTTTTAAAAACAGGGTCTCGCTCTGTAGCTCAGGTTGGAACTCATAGCAATTCTCCTGCTTCAGCTTTCCAAGTGCTAGGATTATAGGTGTGAGCAAAACCGACCTTTTCTTCAATTGTGTTCAGTATGACAAACACATATATTCTTGAGCAGGAGGCGGACCCTTTGTCACAATGGCCAAGCCTTAGCTCGACCAAACAAAACAAACAAACAAACAACCAGTGCTTGCCTCAGTCCATCACAGGTACCAAGGGAGTAATTTCATCCTGATTAAACACAAGTCTTCCTATCAACAGAGACAGGGTCCCATTCCAAATGCTGGAAGAGGGTGTTGTGTATTGAGGCTGGACCACAGGAAGATATCCAGCATGGCTGGAGTGGAAGACAAGTAACAGTGCCCAGTGTGCCCCTGAAACCTTGCCACAGGCAGCAGGTGTAGCACCAACTATTTTATTCCCCCCACCCTATGCTTGCTCTCACCCGTGCTGTTATTATTACTCTCAAGTGACTGAGCCTGGAGTTCTGAAATGCCAGCATCCCCCTTTCCTGCCCCTCACCCAAGGAGAGGCACAGGAGGCAGAATGCTGCTTTACTCTGCCCTGGGCCACACAGTTCACTCTGCATTTGTGACAGCCCTGCATTTGCACCTAGACTGGACACCACTGGAAGAGCCATGGCAGACCGACTTCCTCCAACTCAACTTCAGCAGAACTAGGGACTGAAGGCAGATGAGGCCAGCCTGGTCTTGTGATCAGAGATGAGAGGAAATGAATTGTCACCAAGGTGAGGACCCCCTGTGGAGCAGGCCTATTACAGGGAAGATAATAGACAGAACCAGACTTCCACCCTTCAGTTCACTTCAGCAAGCTCTGATCAGTCCCCCACTGTGCAGGCAAGACTGGATAGCCCATACATCAAATCTCCATCTGATGAAAGGCTGAGTTTTCTGTGAGGCTTCTAAATAAGAACTGCTTGTCCCTCCAGGAGATATGCAAACATTTCTCAGGGAGTTCTCTGAAGGTCTGGATGTCCAGTCCCAGAGGAAGCATAAACAGCAGAGAAGACAGGCGCAAGACCTGCCACCTACTGGACTGAAGGAATAATTTGTATATCCCAGACTTTCACCTTTTATGATCTGGCAAACCTGGAGGTGTTTGTGTAGACCATTTAACTTTACTTTGGCTTCACTTTTATCTTATTAAATTATTTGCTTACTTATTTATTGCTTTTTTAAAAAAAGATGGCCTTGTTATATAGCCTCAGTGGACCTAGTACTGACTGAACTAGCAACAATCCTCCTGTCTCAGTCTTCTAAGTGCTGAGGTTACAGGCATAGATGACTTGCCTGATTTTTATCGGTTTACTGATACCTAACAGACTGCAGAAGATTCAGCAGAGGGAAATCAGCTTCCACGATATAGTGAAAACGGAAACCCACTTACTACCCAGGACTAAAAAGGACAAAGAGTGTGTGTTCTGTGCACATTTCAGTATGAAATGTGTTTCCTGACAGGGTCAAAAGGTGGTAACCTTCTAAACATCATTAAGTCACGGTGACCCTACCATTAAGAATGAATTAATGGCTAGGCATGGTGGCACACACCTTTAATCCCAGCACTCAAGAGGCAGAGGCAGACAGATTCCTGTGAGCTTAAGAGTTCCAGGACAGCCATGGTTCTATATGAGAGAGATACTGTCAAAGAAGGAGGAAGAGGAGGAGGAGGAGGAGGAGGAGGAGGAGGAGGAGGAGGAGGAGGAGGAGGAGGAGGAGGAGGAGGAGGGGGAATGAGTTAATGCTTTTATTAAGAGCCTGGGTCAAGAAATTAGGTGAAGACACCTCTCACACACTTCGAGATGAGTGCTCCTAAGTTTGTCGGTTTCTGCACATTGTCCAACTGTGGGTCTCTGTGTTAACTGTCATCTACTGTAAAAAGAAGCTTCTCTGGGGAGGGCTGAGTGGTGTTCTGATCTATGAGTACAGCAATATGTCACTAGTGGTCATTTTATTGTTCCTTTTGGAGAACAATAGTAGTTTTACCCCACAACTTATCTAGTGTCAAGGTTCTTGGCCAATTTAGTAGTGTCAAATATGGAGTGGACCTTCAATCCAACCAACAAAGTTGTTGGTTACTTCCATGGCATTTGTGCCACTATGCCACAAGTGCGTCTTTTATTCAGGTCACTGTGGTTTATAGGAAAGTGACAATGATTTTTACGTTTTCTAGTGACATACAGAGTACCTTTCAGCATCATGATTCATTATTCTGAAAGTTGGTTGGCATGAAGCAAGGTCACCCGGTACTGTGTTTGTCTCTTAACATGCCCGCTGACCACTGTCACATGCGCTACCTCCAAATGATTCCACGTGTCCCAGAGCCCTCATTAGAAGCCATGAAGATGCTGATACCATGTTCTTGGAGTCTCCTAGATCTACAGCAGGATAAGCTAAGTACAACAAGATGAAACCCCTATTTTCTTTATAAGCCCACCAGTCTCAGGTGTTTTGTTCTAGCAACAAAAGGCTAAGACAGGACTCCGAATTACCATAGCTACATAATGGAAGAGTTGAGGTTAACATTCTTCTCTTTCTATAGACGTTGAAGTATTGAACGGTGAGGTTTCCCATATGTTCAGAGGAGTCTAGCCTACCAACCTCCATGCTGGAATAACCAAAGGGATGCTTTGGCTAAGGAGGAAGACAACATCCTGGTTGCTGAATATCAAATTCAAAAGCAAATATGTGAAATCTAATACAGCTGAGCTGGAGAAGCAGGGAGCAGAGAGGAAGCAGGGAGAGGGGGCCATGCTTCAGAGCAGAGCTGCAGTCTCCTGCACCTCAGGATGCCTGTGGGAGATAAAAGTCTCCCTCAGTAGTGAGGCACTCCACCTTGAACACACCCCTAACCACTTCTAAGGAAGGATTAACAAGCTGTAAAGAAAAAGACTTTCCTGAATTCAAGCAGCATTTACAGGCGAGGTTAGTCAGACACTGAACAGAAGGAAGAAGCATGGGTGGCGATGTGGCTCATTGGCAGAGTGCTTGCTCAGCATGCACAAAGCCCTGTTGGATTGGCAGCACCAAATAAAATAGATGTGTGGCGCGCTCCTGTAGCAAGTAACCCTAGTGCTCAGGAGGTAGAGGTAAGATCTGAGGTTTGAGTCATCCTCGGCTATACAGTGAGTTTTGGGGACAGTTTGGGTCACATGAGATCCTTCTTTTTAAAAGGGAGGGGGAGAGAAGGAGGAAGAGGAAGAGAAAAGAGGGAAGAAGAAAATAAAAGTGTTGCGAATAAACTCTGTGTTGGCATCAGGACCAACAAACCGGTGACGTCACACCCAGGCGACAGTGCAACCCGCCCACCTGTTGCCAAGGCAACAGCCACCATATTCCCAAAATCCACTTGGTCCACCGCCCACCTTTACCTGCTGCTATGTCACTCTCTCTATATAAACAGAAGACCCCTCTGATCTTTCTCTTTTTCCTCTCTCTTTTCCCTTTCTCTTCTCGCCGTTACCTTGCCCCCCCTCCAATAAACCCCCCACGTGGAACTGTTTGGCCTGGTGTGGTTTCGGGAACCGCGCGTGACCATCCCCGCCGATTATAACGCCACACATATCTGACCATTTCATCATTTTTACAAGACTCTGGGACTAAGTCCACAAATCTCTCAGCCACACCAAGCCCAAAGCCGAGCTCCCCCACTCACAAATATTTCTATAATTCACTGATTCTCCAGGTACGGCATCTACATTCCCCGGGGACACCCAGATGTGCAGGGAAGGCACTACAGTCTCTCTGTCTGTCATGCATGTACACTTGCACGCATGGACACACACACACACACACACACACACACGCACACACACACACACACTGTGGCCCTAGGCCAATCCTAGCAAGTCAGTACTTCAAACTCTCCAACCCTGTCTCTTGTGTGTCAGGAAAGGGGAGTGCCTGAGAGAAGGCACCACAGCCTTGGAGAACAGGGTAGAGCCCATCAGTCCCACAAGGTAGGCATGGACAGGAAGGCCCAGCATGGCGCTATTCCCTCTTCTGTTGGGAATGTTCTGATGATCATGTTTCCAGCTGAGTGACAGTCTGCTACATGATTCTCCTGCCCAAGTCCCCCGTCACTCAAGCATAGTCTTGTGCCCTCACTCTGGGTGCCTTGTCCACTGTCTGCTCCATCCCAGTGGCATCTCAAGCTATTCCTCCTCCTTTCTGCTGCCAGAGGCACGAGCCTCCATTCTGTCTCTGAATCTCAGCACACTCCATCGTGGCATGGGGCTCCTGCCTGAACTGTTTGGTAATGTGTCTCGCTCCATCTCTTCATCTACCCAATTCCTTCTCTCCCTCCAGGCTCCATCCAGATGTCTCCTCTGGATGCTGTTTCTGAGGCTGCATAACAAATAGCTGGCAAATAGCAAACCAACACTAATTTACTATTTCATGCCGTGTCTATAGTTTGGGGATGGGGAAGAAAGACACTGGGGATCTCAGCCTCTGCAATAGCACTGGGCTGGGTTTGATGGGCCTTTAAGATTCAGCTAGGAGAAGCTTTCTAGCTGCGGGGAAGAACTGTACACAGTCCACCAGCCTAAAGTGGACTTACAACAAAGGTCATTTGCAGAGAAGCAGATACTGAAGACCTTGTTTCAGGTAGTCTGCCTAATAAACGCATTGACACCCCCACTTTAGTGGTTTATAACAATAAGCCTGTAAAAGCTCATGGTTAGTGAGACCCAAAACTCGAGGGCCATGGTGGCTGAGAGGATATACCCCAGCTTCTCTCATGTGGCTCCTGCCATAGGGCAGAGTGGCCTGCCTTCCTCATCCTGCCTTGATGGTCTACTCTCAACTCACTCGTGTGGCTGCTGGCTTAAGTCCAGCTTCTACTCTGCCTCAAAGCTAAAGATCTGCTTACAAAGCAGCAGCCAATTTCTGGTGAAGGAGAAACCCAAGGGAGCGAGCCTCGGAGATCTGTCTCCACTGCAGGGGCACATCACCATGCCACCTAGTTGATTCTAGGCATCAAACCAAGGTCCTTATGCTTGCCCGGTAAGCATGTTACCAGTGACTTACCTCCCAGGTGTATCATAGACATCTCTTTATAGCCACCACTTCCTCCCAGTTCATAAAGTCAAGTTCTCCTGCTAAATGACTCCGTGGGCATAGCAGGCCAGGTTTCTGCAGCTTGGGACTAGCCACTGTAGCAGTGAACTGACTAGATTATAGTTTATAGGGTGCTGTCTGTCTGTCTGTCTTCTTAAACTCTGGATCCCAGAAAGGCAAGGACGGCTGCAAGCTATAGCTTCCAGAGAGCACAGAATTTAGGGTGTAAAATGGACTTGAAAAAATACTGGATGGCTGAATAAATGAATATGTGAATGACCGACAGGGTGAAGGAGTGAATGAGTGAGGGAATGAATGAATGAAGGAAGGAAGGAAAAGAAACTAGACAGGGAGGAAACAAGAGGAAGGGGAAAGAAACAAGACAAGGAGAGGGAGGTCAAACGCAGGGCGATTTTTCTTCAGTGCTACACTAAGAGAATGTAATGCAAATCCCTTCTCTGGGAGCACACAGCTCAGCCTCACTTCCGTGGACTGTGGCTCACGTACTGAGTTACAGACTGGAGTCCCTGGTTCAGCCTTGGACAGCAGGGAACACCTTGGATTGGCTCAGCAGGACGCTGGCCAGACAGGAGAGCTATTTCCCAATAAATGAGATAGAGAAACCTGGAAGTCACATCTCCTTTAGCAACTGAGGTGTCCTGTGACCTCCTCCTGGTAGTGATGGGCGCCAAGCCATTCCCTGCCATCGGAGTGCCCAGGGAAGTCAGTTGGCAGGTATGTGCAGACTTCTCTTGGGTCGCCCTATGAGCATGGGGGAGAGGAAAAGGCTCCAAACAACCCAGTCCACGATTCTTGGCAATGCCTCTTCTCCATGGGGTTAGGTTGGTGTGCTGGTCTGACTCTTAGCCTCTGCTGGTCAAGCCTTTCACCTTTCAGACCTTCCCTTGCTGGAAAATGTGAGATGAGGGAGCAGGAAGGTGACGGAGATGAACAACAGGGGAGAGGGATGGAGAGACAAGGGCAGGATGGACGGTGCACTTCACAGTGGGAGGCTGAGCAAACTGAATAAAGATCCGGGGGGCGAGCTGGGCAGTGGTGGCGCACGCCTTTAATCCCAGCACTTGGGAGGCAGAGGCAGGCGGATTTCTGAGTTCGAGGCCAGCCTGGTCTACAGAGTGAGTTCCAGGACAGCCAGGGCTACACAGAGAAACCCTGTCTTGAAAAACCAAACCCCCCCCCCCCAAAAAAAAAAAAAAAATTCCGGGGGCGGGGATGGGGGTGGGGACGGGGGTGGGGCCACAGCATAGCCAGAGACCAGCCAAGCACATTCATACCTAAAGGCAACACAGCCTCTACTCCACACTGCGTACTGACGGCATGCTGTCTTGTGCCAAGTGCTCAGCAAACAAAACGACATCTACCCTAACCCTGACGCCAAACTCATTTTGGGAATGCTGGCAAGATGGCTCAGCGGGTAAGGGCACTGCCCCACAAGCCTGAGGACCTGAGTTTGACCCTGGAACTCATGATGGAAGGAGAGATCCGCTTTACAAGGCTGTCTATGCACATGCGCACTATGACATGTGCGTGCCTGCATTCACACACACAAGCAGACAGCGCACACAAACACAGACAGACAGACAGACAGACACACACACACACACACACACAGCATATGCACATGATAATGAACATTTTTAAAAAGAAATTTTTAATTTACTTCAAGAAAAAAAAAACCCACCCCGATACAAAAAGGATGAATTACAGTATAAGGTGATAAGTACTTAATATTACGTGTGTGTGTGTGTGTGTGTGTGTGTGTGTGTGTGTGTGTGTTTACAGGCCAATATGATTCACACTTTTTAAAAATGATGCAGCAGTCCACGGTGGTTCCTAAGAGGCTAAGGGCTTCAATCGGTCCCCTGACCAGGGCCAAGCAGAGTAGCATTTGGGCTTATCCCTGCCTATATATAAGGAGTCTGCTGTCTGTCACATAGGGAACAGTCCTTTCTCAGTATCCTTGGTGACCCATGGCAAGTCCTCCAGCAGATGTCTGGCAATCAGAGGGTCCAGCCCTCTCAACTATGTTCTTCTGTGCATATGCTTCTAGAATCACGTTTACATGATGAGCTAGGCAGAGTAAGAGATTGAAAATGACAAACACAGATGGTTGCAATCTCAATGTAAGGACATTATACAGTAAAATCAGGCTTTCTTGAATCCGAGTATTGCTTTACTGCAACAGTCAAGCTGAGAACGGCCATAACTACAGAGTTACTAATGAGCAGGTAGTGTATACAGTGTGGATACGCTGGACAAAGAGATGATTCGTGTCTCATGACAGATAGAGCAGGACAGTACATGCTACTCAGAAAAGCATGGAGCTCGAGATCTAGGGTGTGTGTGTGTGTGTGTGTGTGTGTGTGCAGTATGTGTGTAAGTGTGTGTGCACTGTGTGTGTGTGTGTGTGTGTGCAGTGCTTGTATGTGTGTGTGTGCAGTGTGTGTATGTGTGTATATGTGTGTGTGCAGTGTGTGTGCAGTGTGTGTGCAGTGTGTGTATGTGTGTATATGTGTGTGTGCAGTGTGTGTGTGCAGTGTGTGTATATGTGTGTATGTGTGTGTGCAGTGTGGGGGGGGTGTGCTTATGCACATGTGTATGTAGGCACATTATGACTATGTATGTGTGGACACTAGAGGTTGGCATCAGGTGTCTTCAAACGGCCCCCACCCTTTTAAAGCCGAAGGACAATTTTAGCATTGTCTAGGAGAAAACATACAACAGCTGAGGTGAAAGTCTCAGCCTCTCCAGGAGGAAATAGAGAAAGTCATGGCATTTAAAGTAGACACAGAGCAGAATCAGTTTGTTAAAAAACAAAAGCACCTGTGAGAACGGAAGTCGGCTGGCAGGCTGAGGAACGCCTACCCTCTCTACCGTGTTTTCAGGCGGGGTCTCTCACTGAACCTGGAGCTCCCTGATCCAGCTGGGCTGGGTGGCCAGTGACTCCAGGGAGCCTCCTGTCTCAGCCTGGCCAGTGCTGGCATCCCCAGAGCTTGCTGCTCCTGTGGCTGTCTTCACGGAGGATCTGTAAGGCTGAGCTCAGGTCCTCATGCTTGCCCGGCAAGCACTTCGCTGACCCCAACACAAAACCCACTTTCCATCCTAAATGGTGACTTCTGCCAACCAACGACAGGTAACTGAAATTTAAGGCAAAAAAAAAAAAAAAAAAAAAAAAAATAGACAAGAGGGGACAATACAGTAAATAAGGATCTCCATATAAAGAATCCCTGTCTAACACCTGGACCCAGGACGGCTCTGGAAGCTTTGAAGGAGGAGGAGGAGGAGGAGGGGGAGAGGGAAGGGAAGGAGGGAGGGAGGGAGGGGAGAAGGAAGAGGAGGGGGGGAGAGAGGGGGGAAGAGGAGGGGAACATCCACAAGACTCAGTGTCCACATGTGCAGAATGAGGCTTTTCTGAACACAAGGGGAAAAACCCTCAGGAAGTACTTGTAGGTGAAGTGCTCTCATTCCTTCACCTCCCATGGAAGTGGCTGGTCTAAAAGAGGGCAGCATTAGCTGGGGCTTTAAAAGATGAGACACTTGCGGGGGAGGCGCTGCTCACCACAGGGAATAAAGGAAGGCTGGACAAAGGGAGGGTGGGGTATAGTGCGCACATTACAATACCAGCAGCTCCACTTAGCAAGCCTTTCCTAAGCACTGGGTACTAGATGTGCAAGGCACGCCTTGCCTAATGTGCACCAGTGACTCACAAGGTATAACCATTACTGTCTGGATATCCAGATGAAGAAATGGAAATGCAGACGTGGTATCACGTATCCAACCGGAACCTGTGCCAGCCTGATAGACATCCCAGAACTCTTCATAGGCCCAGTTAGAGGGAGGCTGATGGTAGGCCTGGGCAGTTTGTAATTCAGCCAACTGTGCAATTAGTGCACAGAGCCGTCCTTCTCAGGGCCTGATGCTCTGATGGATGCGCCAATGGGCCTCTGAGAGAGGTGGATTTCTGGATGTGGAGCTGATGTTTGCCTTGGTCAAGACATGGCCTGAAGCCGGGCAGTGGTGGCACACCTCTTTAATCCCAGCACTTGGGAGGCAGAGGCAGGTGGATTTCTGAGTCCGAGGCCAGCCTGGTCTACAGAGTGAGTTCCAGGACAGCCAGGGCTACACAGAGAAACCCTGTCTCAAAAAACAAAAACAAAAACAAAACAAAACAAAAAGACATAGTCTGAAGCTTCCATTTGCTCTGGGGTATATACAGTCTCATCAGTGTGCTTCTGTGAGGTTATTGTCAAGCCTCTACAGTGTGGACAAAGGGATGCAGGTTACCTTGCACCCCAAGGCTCTCTGGTCTACTGTCCTTTACAATGTTGAAATGAACAGGAGATGGGGAGTAGACCAGTCACAACTCGAATACTCTTTGTCGAGAGCAAATGGGATGCTTACAATGTCTGGTACCCTCTCCTTTCTGGTCCCCCACTTAACTA
This sequence comes from Uromys caudimaculatus, assembly GCA_028551405.1. Lineage (NCBI taxonomy): Eukaryota > Metazoa > Chordata > Mammalia > Rodentia > Muridae > Uromys > Uromys caudimaculatus. The sequence goes on along the minus strand of CM052710.1, from coordinate 7,958,947 downwards.
GATTCTGAGTCACTGCACTGCTCTGGGCTTTCCTGTGAAGCTGCTTCTTGACTGGGTTAATTGAGGCTAGAAGGTGGGTGGCACCATTCCACAGGCTGGTGTCTTAAACTGATCAAAACGGGGAAAGCCCATGGAGTGCCAGCCCTCACCTTTCCCTGCTTCCCGCCTCTGGATGCAGTGTGGCTCCTCACCCAGTAGCCATACCTTGCTTCCTAGGACGGTCTGTGTTCCCCAAAACCATGTACCAAAATGAAGCCTCCCTCCCTTATGCCACATGTGGCAGGTGTTTCATCGCAACAGTGAGAACAATATCTAGCACAGACATTAATTCCACTCACACCCCCACCCCGAGCCAATCACCCCGAGCCTCTGACTCTACTCTATCCCCCAAGCCTCAAATTCTTCTTAAAACTGAAGTGACCTACATCATCAGTGGGGTCTAGTCTACTTCATCCCATCTCCTTCCTCCTCGTCTATCAGACTTGGGCTTTCCCTGCCCCCACTGTCCCACCCAGAGCGGATGGCTAGCCCTCCTCGGCAGGAGAACACCCCCCCCCCCCCCGCCTTGTACTCAGACGGCTCTACAGGATGAACGCAGCAGATGCTGTGAGAGGCAAGAGCCTAATTTTGCTGCAAAACATATTGTTTCTGAAGGGAAGGCTTATATGTTAAGGCTATAAAATTGCACCCGTGATAAAATGCCACCGACAAAGCTGTCTAGTGGTGGGAGGCGGGAGAGCAGCAGTACCCACAACACAGTGACCACTGAAGAAGCTGCCTTGGCTTTCCTCCCTCCGAATTTGCCGTTTCCTCTGAGGTAAGAAATTCCAAAACTATTATTGGTTTGTTTGTCTGATGGTTTGTATATGCTTGGCCCAGGGAGTGGCACTATTAGAAGGTGTGACCCTGTTGGAGGAGGTGTGGCCTTGTTGGAGTAGGTGCGGCCTTGTTGAAGGAGGCGTGGCCTTGTTGGAGGAGGCGTGGCCCTGTTGGAGTAGGTGTGTCCCTGTGGGTGTGGGCTTTAAGACCCGCATCCTAGCTGCCTGGAAACCAGTATTCTGCTAGCAGCCTTCAGATGAAGAACTCTCAAGCTCCTCCTGCCTGGATGCTACCATGTTCCCACCTTGATGATAATGGACTGAACCGGTAAGCGGGCCCCAATTAAATGCTGTCCTTATAAGAGTTGCCTTGGTCATGGTGTCTGTTCACAGCAGTAAAACCCTAAGACTGTTTGTTGGTTGTTTTGTTTGTTGTAGACAGGATTTCTCTGTGTACCCCTCGCTGTCCTGGAACTCACTTTATCAGAGATCTGCCTGCCTCTGCCTCCTGAGTGCTGGAATTAAAGGCATGTGCCACCATTGCCTGGCTAAAGAGGTCAGAGCAGAGAGGAAAACGATTTTGAGTTGGGATGATTTGTCATCTAGGGCTTAGGGTTGGATGCTGCCAACCAAAAATGCATCTGAAGGATTACCACAGCAACGGTCAACTGTGCAGACAGCTAATGGGCTCTGTCATTATCCTCCTGTATTTGGCCATAGGGTTTCACTGTGTAGCCCAGTCTGACCTCAAACCCATAGCAATCTTTCTGCTTGGCCTCTTTAGAGCTGGTATCACAGGGCTGTGTCAGGCTTCTGAGAAACCTACAAGCATTTGTAGACAGGCAGAATCCGAAACACTCTTCAGCCGTCGAGTCACCCGTTTCTGCCCCATTGCTGCTGTACTTAGCCTTGGACAAGTGTCTAGTTCTTCCATCTGTAAAGTGGGCTACTTGGGGAAACAAACTCATCTCCCAAGCCCCCTTCCTATGATAAACGTTCCCATATTGTGTTTCACTGATGAAAATCACAGCAACAGATGAGTACCAGGTTAATTCAGATAACTCCATCCTGTGTGTGTTCAAACCCTTGGGTTGTATTTAAAGAAGCTGTTTGTGAGTGTGTGTGTGTGTGTGTGTGTGTGTGTGTGTGTGTTAGGGGGCTGTCTTCCTATGTCTAACACCCTCACCCTTCTCTTTTGGTGGCTGTCCTGATTTCTCTTGACAATGCCCTGGCTCTGTTTTTTTTTTTGGGGGGGGTGAGGGGGGCTTTAAGACAGGGTTTCTCTGTATAGCCCTGGCTGTCCTGGAACTCACTCTGTAGACCAGGCTGGCCTCGAATTCAGAAATCCATCTGCCTCTGTCTCCCAAGTGCTGGGATTAAAGGCGCACGTCACCACGGCCCGGCTGCCCTGGCTCTGTCTTATGTAGTACTAATGGGATCATTAGTTGAGACCCTCTCTGCCCTTCCGTCAGCCTCTACAATTTCCCTGGACTAGGCCAAGCCAATGTTTTCTTCCAGAACTGGACGTTCAGTATAATGACACAGTGGCAGAAATGGCTTTGTTTCTGAGTCATTCTGATGTCAGCTCTTTGAAGAAGCTGTGTTACGGTTTGAAAATGCAATGGCCCACATGCCCCTGCTTGAGAGCTCTGTCCTTGGTTTGGGGTGTGGTTGTTAGAAGGTTGGAGGCCTGTGGGCATGGGGCCCAGTGGGCAGACATAAGCAGAGCAGGAGCTTCGGGGCTCCAGGCTGGCTTCCAGTCCACCAGGAAGGTACAGGCTGCCACAGCAATGCGCTCTACCACACCTTCCTTGCTATGACAGGCTATGCTTTCCAACTGCAAGCTAGACAAAATCTATTCTATCAGGGTACTTTATCACCGTGACACACACACACACACAGAGAGAGAGAGAGAGAGAGAGAGAGAGAGAGAGAGAGAGAGAGAGAGAGAGATACTGTTCACCTCCGTTATTCTGGTAATGTGGATTTGAAGCCATCCTTGGGGCCTGACACTCTGCCTTTGATTGTCTTGATTACACCTTTATTTACAGAAACTCTATACTAATTCAGCCTACAGAAGTGACTCTAACCAACTAATCCTGGCTAATACTCCACACTGTAGGCCTGTATACTTTAAAGTGACAAAATTTAAGGTAGCTTTAATAGCATGACAAGAATTTCATGGTCTAAGATACCAGTTGCTTCTACGGAGTGACTGAGATTCTGAAATGCAGCTGTGATCTAAGCATACACATGCATGTGTGCCTGCACGCACATGCACACACGTGCACCTGCACACACATGCAAGTGCACACTTACACACTACACTGCACATACACATACACTCATACATATGTGCCCATCTGCAGCATACAAACATGTACAAGCACATGTGTGTGTGTGCACACGCGCGCACACACACACACACACACACTTACTCACTCAAAAAAGTAAAATAAAACAAAGGTTAGCTTCAATTTCCCTAACCATGTGGTTTCGAGACCCAACAGCAGCTGGACAGTGGTGGTACTTAATCCCTTGTACTTTAAAAATGTGGTGAAAATCCTGAAGCCACAGCCAGTGCATTGAAGGATCAGACCCAGACCCTCAGTTCAGCTCTCTAGAACCACAAGTGTTCCCAGAATCCTATGCAGTGTTGATCACTCAAGAGAAAAGCAGAGAGTGGTCACTGGTAACCCACAGTGACACTGCCCCACACAAATATGTCTCTCAAGAAAATGAGCAAGCACATGCCTGAGCTAAATGTCCAATGTTACTCTTGACAGAGTAAGAAGCATGTAGCCGGAAGGTCAGCTGGTGGAAGGCTAAACGGAAGAACTTCCAGTAATACATGGAGGTGGTAGGGCTTGGTGACACCCACCTTTAAGCTCAGCACCAGGACATCAGAGACAGGCCAGCTTAGTCTACATAGTATGCTCCAGGCCAGTCAGGCTACACAGTGAGACCTTTTATCAAGAAGGAGGGGAGGGTGTGCTGGCTAGTGTCAGGCTCACTCAGTAAGGTGCTCTGCAAACATGAGGACTGAGCTCGATCCCAGAACACAGGTAACAAAGCCGAGGGCTTTGCTTATATCCCTAATGCTGGGTAGCAGAGGCAGTAGATCCTGAGGCCTTCTGGTCAACCAGCCTCGTCAGATCACGGTGTTCGGTGAGATACCCTACCTCAAAATTCAAGGTGGAAAGCAGTTGAAGAAGATGTTTAAGGCTGACTCCTAACCTCCACACACCTGAGTACACAAATCCATGTGTGTGCACCAGTGCGCGCGCGTGCACACACACACACACATACACACACACACACACACACACACACACACACACACACACACACACACACACACACACACACACAAAGCAAGAAAAAAGTTAGCATCTATCTCCCTGACCACATGGCTTTATGACCTGCTAGTTAGGCCAGCCATCCACAATGCCACTGATTTACAGCTTAGGAAGCCATCTTTAAACAGTGTAAGACATTTGCTGGGGTTTTTTTTGTCTCGGAGCTATTGGTGAGGAAACCTGCTGCCATTATCCCTCCCATTCTTTACTCCCGAGCCTCACTACATGGCTAATGCAGTGGCCACAAGTGGCTATTTAAATTTAAATTATGTGAAATGAAGCTGGATCACATCTCCAGTTGCTCAGCCGCAGATGCCGCCACATTTCAAGTGCCCCACAGCTGAGGGTAGTCTGCATCCACCCTGTGGGCCAGTGCAGATCTGAACATTTCTGTCACCATAGAACGTTCTCTGGAGCAGCAGTGCTTGGGTGAGAGGCGTCCGGCCCTTGTCCCTCCTGGATGCTACTGCTCTCCCCAGCTGACAGGCAGAGAGAGCAAGCACGGTGAGGCACCTGAGAGAGCATCCGGGTGTGCCTGAGGAACTTGCCTACTTGCAGCTCCTTCAGAATAGATGCTCGGGTTGCTATGGAAATGCATCCCGGGCAGAGTGAGAGGTAAGAGGTGGCGAGGGCAGCCCTTGGAGGCAAAAGGTCAATGACTTTTTGGAAGAGTCACTTAGGCATAAGCCTCATAAATCTATTCTTAACCCTGAGAGGTCTTTCTCTGAGGACAACCTGACTCTAATAGGATCTATACAGAAAGAATCCCTGGGTGAGAGGTGAGCCTTAGCACCCTTCTGAAGAGAACCCTACTTACCCTGAGGATGCTCTCACATGGAAGTTCTGAAGTGCCCTCAAAGCTAGGTCGTATGGGGCAAAAAGGACCACTTGACAATTTGCTATCCTGAGGACATGAAGTCACGGCTGTACCATTCGGGGAAGGTGTCTGATACTTGTTTTTGACTATGTTGTGCTGCTATAGCAAGTTGCCAAAGACTGGGTAATTTTAGAGAGTAAAACTGTTTGTTTCTTCCAATTCCAGAGGCTGAGAAGGCCATGGCCAGAGGACCCACACCAGGTGAAGAACATCTTGTGTTCTCCCAAAGCGGGAGCCAAAGAGCCTAAGAGCAGATTCTGACAGGGAAGGCTGGAGAGGCAAGCTCATCTTTTTGTCAGGAACCCATTCTGGTCCTGATTAGCCCGGTCTCACGATACCGGCATCAATCTACTCACAAAGGCAAAGGATCTCAAGGCTGAGACATCCCTTAAAGTTCTCTTCCTCAACCCTGAGGGCTTGGGACACAGGTAGGAAATCAAGAAAAGGGGTTACAGATCACGCACCTCTCACTCACCTGAGGCTCCCCAAACTAAATCAGACCATGAATTGCTTGATGAAATAGCCCCTGGCCTTGAAATGAGGTGACCTTGCGCATCAGCCTGGGGCATATTTGTATCTGTGCATGAAATCATCAGGGCAGGGAAGGGAGAACCAGGAGAAGGGGCAAGAAGAAGCCCTTTGAACTCAGAAGGTTCCAGAAGAAATGCATGAGAAAGGTGCACCCCAGGTACACAGTGGGGTGCAAAGACTCACAGGGAGATAATGGCTGCCAGATGGTTAACAGGACAGGGGAAGCCTGTTGTTTCCGGAAAACCACCACCACCACCACCACCACCACCACCAAAACACACACACACACACACACACCAGGTTACTGGCCAGAGTAAAGCAGAAGTATGTTTGTTTCATTTTAAAGAGAGAAGTGCAATCTCTACCAGGGCCAATTCCTTCATCCCGGTGCTGGAGACTAGACCTTGCTCTACTGCCGAGCCATATTTCACAGCTTAACTCTCCAAAGTGCCCTTGTGATTAGCTGAGCCAGAGCCTAACCTCCATACCACGGCTCCTACGGAGGTGTGACATGGAGCGGAGGCCCCTTCCCAGAGCTCAGGGGATGAGCTCCGAGGGATTGCTCTGTGGGGCAGAGGCTGATGCTGCCTTCCAAAGCCCATGCCACCCTTCTCTTAACTAAGAGAACACTATGTTAGAAATTTCCGGAAAGCAAAGCAACCAAGTACAAGCCCTCCTGATCGAATCATGAGGTAACCTTAAAGGCACATGCCCCGAAACATCATGTACTGTACTTATTAGCAAGGGACTGCCTGTCTTTGGATGTCTTTCACTGAGAAGAGAGTCTCATGTATCAGATTTTCTGAGTTTGTGGCTAACACCTAATGAGAGCTGGAAAGTCATGGGGGGGTATATAAAGTCCCATGTAGTTCGTTCAGCATCATCTGCCCAAATACTCCTAAAGGAAGGTGCTCAGATGTGTAGAGTTGCTTCATTTCCATGACCAGTGTCCTCAGAGTGGATTTAAACCAATAGTTGGGGAGGGGAGATGGGAAACACCACCTGCAGTGTATTCTGGAAGGAATGAGCTTCGAGGGTCAGCTCTGATAATCATTGGTGGGGTCAGGGAGGTCTTCACGCACACACACGCGTGTGTGTGTGTGTGTGTGTGTGTGCGCGTGAGCGTGCGTGTGTGTGTGTGTGTGTGTGTGTGTGTCTGTATGTCTATGAACATATGCTTCTGTGTCTGTATGTATGTCTGTGTGTGAGCATCTGTGCGTGTGCACATCTGTGTGTCTGTGTGCATATGTGTCTCTTTCTCTGTGTATATGTATGTATGTGCTTCTGTGTGCATGTGCTTCTCTGTCTGTGTGTATGTCTCTGTGTGTGAGCCTCTGTGTGTGTGCATATCTGTGTCTGTGTGCATGTGCTTCTGTGTCTGTGTATATATCTGTGTGTGAGCCTCTGTGTGTGTACATATCTATGTCTGTGTGTCTGGGTGCATGTGCTTCTGTGTCTGTGTGTATGTCTGTGTGTGAGCATCGGTGTTTGTGCACGTCTGTATGTCTGTGTGAATCTATGTCTGTGTGTATGCACATCTATGTGTCTGTGTGCGTATGTCTGGGTGTGCGTGTGCATGTGTGTGTATGTATCTGTGTGCACACACATGATTTCTTTTGTACCCATTCTCCTGCCAGGAAAGGGGAAAAGTTACCCCAGCAAGAGTACATCCAATTCCTTTTCTTAATTAGAAGGAAACATTTGTAAAAGCAGAGACACAAGAAGCACAGTTGCTTGAAGAATGTTTGCAAATTACTTCAAAGCACAAAGCCAGCATATTAGGGAAGGTGCCGGGGCTGTTGAATGGTGCGGGCTAATGTAGAGGGCTTCTGCCAATTGTGGTTGGGGACTTCTAATCCCCTCCCTCAGAGCTGGCTGTACAGGTAGAGGTGGAGTACCAACCCACAGTGCTACAGGAGTCAGAGTCACAGAAATCTATCATTTCCCACCCAACGCTCCAGAGAGCCTAATGGCTGAGGGAGAACATTCAAATAAATAACCATTTCCTGGTACTGCAGATTAGATTTCATACACCACAGCCCAGGATCAGCTTAAGTGGAGAGATATGAAGAACGGGTCTTTATTCAAAAGCAAGATTTACTTCTAATCCACTAATAAGCATGCAAATAAGTTTTTCCAGGCTCTGTGCCCGGGGGTGGGGGTGGGGGTGGGAAATCAGCTTGCTCAAGACCATTTTCTGACTGGAAGGTTCCTGACATTGAATGTGGTTGCAGCTAGCCCTGGCAGATCCTGGGGTCTCTCTCATTCTAACAGGCTATCAATAGATGGTGGCTCTGTCCATAGCCCATACAACCAAGGCCAACCTGGACAGTTTTAGACAGTCCTGAGCCACAAATACTTCCTTCAGAAAGTGATTTAATTTGTGGTTTCTTCTTTCACTCATACCTTTTTGACTTTGCCATGGAATAAAAGCCATATGTATCTGGCATACTTCCATGACAATTGGTAGCATTCTGTCTAAACTCTACCCCACCTATACTCTGTGAGCTGCCGACTTTCACTCTCCACTCTTTCTCTTCTCTCTTCCCTGCACCCAGGAAGCAGAATGGAGTTAGGTGATCACAAGGGTGAAGTAGAACAGAGTGCAGTGTGTGTGTGTGTGTGTGTGTGTGTGTGTGTGTGTGTGTGTGTGTATTCATATTGAATAAATTACACGTGTCATCTTTATTTAAAAAGTCTGAAATTCATGTGACATTATTTTGCCTAACCATATGTTGGCTGCTCCCCACGGCCGTCCCTGCCCAGGCGCCTCCAGAGCCAGCCAAGTGGGCGAAGGAGAGCAGGTGGGGACGGGAGCATGGGCTGCGGGTGTTAGCCGCCTCGGGCGCTCTTCAGCTCTGGGCCCGATGCTGTGCTCGCTAAGCGCTCGCCGCCCTGCGCCAAGTCCTGACCGTAGCGCATTTCCTGCTACGTGATACCTGCTGCCACTGTCAGCGCACGCTCAACTACTTGGCCCGGAGAGCAGATCTCCTCGCGGGCCCAAGTGTTACAGCCCTTAGACAAAGTTCTCCAATGCCGAAGTAGTTTTTCACCTTTATTCCTTCTGGATGGCCGGCGGCGGGCTCGCGAGAGAGCGGACAGGGCAGGCAGGTGGAAGGGGGGAGAGAGAGAGCTACTCAAGTCAGGATGCTGTCTCTATTATATTGTTTGGGGAGGGACAGAGGTTGAGTAACCGGTACTTTGCATTGGCCCAGTTTGTGGTGCCTCATTTGCTTGCCTGGGACTCAGGGTTGCTTTCTACGTGACAAATCTCACACGCCAGGCCTCTCTCTATACAGGGATTGTAAAGGCTGTGACCGGTTTTACAGGAGTCTTCCGGGAGCATTGGCTAAAAATATGGTTTGGTCCCTTGTGAAAAATATCACGGGGTCTCCCAGAATTTTTAGCCTGAGCTCAACCGGGTGTCAGATTGCCTGTCACAGATCACTGCCCCACAACCATACACTGTTGTTGTAAGTGTTCTGGTCACATTTAATGTCACTTCATTCAACGACGAACTAATTCCTCAGTGTATTAAATACATTTTGGGGACTGAGATGATTCAGTTGGCAAAATGGTTGCCATACAAGCATGAAGAACTGAAGTGGCTCCCTAGAACCCATGTGAGTAGCCAGGCATGATGGCATGCACGTGTCACCCCAGTGATGGGGAAACAGAGGCAGGAGGATCCCCAAGGCTCAGCCTAGCCTAATTTGCAAGCAGATCCTTAGTCTATGCTTAATGTCCTTCCTCATAAAAAGGGAAATGTCGGGGCTGTCAGTGGTTAAGACTGTAAACTACTCTTGCTGAAGACCCAAGTTCAGGTCAGGTCCCAGCACAAACACCTGTGATTCCAGCTCCAGGGTGATCTGATACCCTCTTCTGGCTCTGATAGGCAGCTGTGCCCCCACGCAGATACACATACTCATAAACAAATATTAAAAATAAATCTTAAATACAGGGCAATGAAAAAACATTCCAGAGAGATACAGAAGACAAACAATGTGAAGAGTTGTGGGGCAAATATGTCTTACAAGCCATGGAGAAAGACCTTGCTGTGTTTTAAATGAATGTTTCTACCATTGGCTCCACTGGGGACATTTGGTCCCCAGATGATTGTGCTTGGGAAGATTGTGGAATCTTTAAGGGGTAAAGACTCATGGATGAGGTGGGATCTGTGGCTGAACCCTAAGGTTTTATAGCTCATCCCCACTTCCTATTACTCTGCTTCTTGACTTCAGATGCAATGTGACCAGTTGCCTCCAGCTCTAGCCACCACATATCCCCTGCCAATAATGGACTGGGTTCCTTTGAACTGTAAGCCAGGCCTGGGTTCCTCTGAACTGTAAGCCAGGACTGGGTCCCTCTGAACTGCAAGCCAGGACTGAGTCTCTCTGAACTGCAAGCCAGGACTGGGTCTCTCTGAACTGCAAGCCAGGACTGGGTCTCTCTGAACTGCAAACCAGGACTGGGTCCCTTTGAACTGCAAACCAGGACTGGGTCCCTTTGAACTGCAAACCAGAATAAATTTCCTTCCTTAAGCCCTTTCTTCAGGTACTTTTCAGACCTGAAACAAATGTTTCACTCAGTACCACGTGAAGAGAACATCTGTCTAATCCTTCACTTCAGATGCACAGCCTCCAAGACCTTGAAAAAAAAATCCTTTCCATGGAAGAAAACCACTTTACCATAATTAGAGTTCAAGGGAAGTGTTTCTAAGTTGCTCAGCTTTGGGGCATGAGTCCCCTTATTTCCTGCTCCCTCTTCTCAGACCAGAGAACCTGGAGGTATATAGGAAAGAGTGAGCTCTGAAGCAAATGTGTTTCGTCTCTTCTTTCCGTGTGATAAAGGTTGAGCATCAGTCTCTCCACCATCCTTCATCCACAGCAGCCAAACACAAACCCTGCTGTCTTTAAAGTAAAGAACACAGTCAGAGAGGTATCCCTGAGCTGCACATGGTCCTATAAGTCCATTCCATCTGCCATCCTTCCCACTGTCTCCAAGTCAAGGGGTAGCTGCCTGAACTCCATTTCAGACCTATGTGCATACTTAAAATCATTCTTAGACAGCATATTCCCCTACTCAGACATGGCAGTGGGGAATGCTGTGGGCTGCAGCTCAGAGGCAAGTGGTTTCAGAGCCCAGAAACTTTCAGGATGGCTAATGTCACACAAGTGCCACTTTGTCCACACTGGCCACAGAGAGTCCAGCAACCTCTAGGATGGCTAATGTCACACAAGTGCCACTTCATCCACATTGGCCAGAGTCTGACTTTCTGAAATTGTCACAGAGAATTTCATAACACTTGTGAAAAAGCAAGGGTGTTTTTTCTCTCTCTCTCTCTCTCTCTCTCTCTCTCTCTCTCTCTCTCTCTCTCTCTCTCTCTCTCTCAGATGAATGGGGAGTCTGAAGAACATGACCTGCAGTACAATCTCTGAACTTAGAAGTGCATGCATGGAATTCTGGGTAAGGAAGGAGGGAGGAGGAGAGAGTGCCAACCTTTGAGTGCAGAAAGGATCATTTGATACTCTGGGTGCTCTCCATGTAAGATAAAAGGAAAATACAAGTTCTCCCTGTCTATACAGTCCATACTCCCTCCAGGGAAGGATTCAGATCCCTTCTTCTAAACAAGCCAGAGGTTCACTCTCCTCCCCTGGGGCAGGTTGAGTTCTCTGGAAGAAGAATTAAATCAAGAGTTTGTGGAGCGGCAAATGCACGTTCCATGCCATTGTAATGTGCACCCAGGAATTGTGGGAGAGGCTTCATGTGCTCAGTTAGATATCCATGAGTGACTGTGGTCCCTAACATAGGAACTGCTCTTTATTACTAACTGTCAGGAAGATCAAGTCAAAACCACCTTGATGCATATACACTAGGAAAACACAGACAAAGATAGGTGTTGGTGAACATGCAGAGGCATCAGGACCCTTCTATACTGTGGGGAAATCTCAAATGGTATGTCTCCAGGCAAGCAGTACACAGAGGTCAAGGGCATGGGAGCTAAGAGGTGAGGTGTCAGAACTGGAAATGCCTTTTCTTCTTTCCTCTAAGCGGTGGTGATCAGCAGGAAGAAAGATTTCTCTCTTAAGAAGTGAGATTGGGGGATTGGAAGGATTGCCCTGCACACCCAGCAGACCTGGGTTCTGTGACTAGTACCTACATGGTGGCTCACAAGCATCAGTATCATGAAATTCACATGATCTGATGCCCTCTTCTGGCCTTTATGGGCACTGCGTGCACACCGTGTATATACACACAAGAGGGCAAAAACACCTGTACACATAGGATTAAAATAAAATATCAAAAAATTGTAAAAGAATTTAGTCTGGGGACAGAGTGCAGGGTGTTTGGGTGGCACTATTGGGATGAGACTCTCCAGAAGAGGCTGGAGAGTGGATACAGTGAAGTGGGACCAGTGTGCTTGGTGTTTGACGGAAATGGGGAGCAGTGAGGGATGGGGAGGCACCGTGACAGTAGTAAGGTTTCTAGCCAAGAACACCTGAGTGAAGATCAGGACATTATCTGCAATGCGACACAAACGATGGAGACAGAATAGGCATGTCCGAAGGACAACTTGGCAGAGACACTTAGCCAGATATTTGGAGTCTGTGTCTTGGGTCTCTGGAGAGCAGGCCACTTCTCTTTCTCCCTTTTTAATTAGAAACCTTTGTGTTGGGGAGGGGGGTATCTGATGTACCTCAATGTCCCACCACCTCAGGGCCCATACAGTCAGCGTTCACACCCCCAGCAGCGTTCTCCCCTCCCTGTGACACTCTCATCCCCACATCAGCCAGCAGCTGTGTCTGTGTGCTTCCCATGGCTGTGTTTAAGTTCCCCCGACTGGCCTGAGCAATCGTGCTACTCCTCCAAAGAACCCCTGGACATGGGGAACGGACAGAAGTTTTGGGGTAGTCACTCCTGGAGGGGGGTTGTGCAGGGCAAGAGAGTAGTGAGAGCGAGGGACAGAGGGGCTCAGAAAACCCGTGATGCTAACTGCTGAGGGACCCTCAGGTAGGAGGGAAAGAAGAGGTGAATGACGAGAGCAAAGAATATAAAGACAGACAAACAAGTCGGGCAGTGGTGGTGCATGCCTTTAATCCCAGCACTTGGGAGGCAGAGGAAGGCAGATTTCTGGGTTCGAGGCCAGCCTGGTCTACAGAGTGAGTTCCAGGACAGCCAGGGCTACACAGAGAAACCCTGTCTCGAAAAACCAAAAGAAAAAAGAAAAAAAAAAAGACAGACAAACAGACACACACACACACACACACGCGCGCGCGCGCGCACACACACATACACACATACACACACACACACACACACACACACACACACACACACACCACACAAACCCAAGCTGTCAGCAGGCTTCTAACTTGCATAAACATTTGGGGTTTACTCCCGGATGTCACCCCCACCTGTCTTTGGCACACTGGGATAGTAGGCTAGGGCAGCCAAGAAGGTTTGGTTTTTTTGTTCATTTGTTTTCTTTTGTTTTTGAAGCTTCACAAAGGACCTCCTTAAAGCCGAAGGAGAACACTTTCTCAGAACCTCTAGTAATGCCAGGGCTGAGAGGCAGAAGGTATGTGAGGATCGCCATCTCAAGCATGAAAATCCATCCAAGACAGAAAACGGAAAGAGGAGGATCCCAACAGGGAAGCTCCAAGAGGAAAATCTCAACAGCGGAAAAAGAGACGAGGGATTACACACAGCGTCAGAATTCAAGGAGGCTGATTTGTACATTGGTGTGGCTGAGAAAAGTCCAGATGGCAACGACCACCTAATTCTGTCTACACTGCAAAGTGTGCTCCAACAGAACTAGTGAGTCAGAGCTCGATGCCGTGTTTGTCAACGTGGGGACCAGCTCCACTGTGCTTTGAACAACACATCAATCTGCTAGACACACACAGAAAGGAAGGCATCTTCCAGTTGTCAGAGTAAAGATCCTTTACTCTTCAGTCCAGCAACCCGAAGAAAAACAAGGGAATTTGTGGCTTGGTTTCCTTGACAACCTTATCTTCACTTCAGGCACCATCCCTGTCTCTAAGCAACAAGGCACTCTTCAAAATTACCAGGAGGTAAAAGCCAGCACTTGCCCCAGGCCTCCAGGACAAAGCAGATTGGGGAAGAGAAGAGCAGCCACTGACCAGCACCTCACAATGCAGAGTCCAAGGCGGCTAGGAAAGGTGCATGTCCCCAAGTATTTCCCCAGACCACCTGCACCCCCAACTCTACCCCCTCAAGTTCCTTATGTACATGCTTTGGCTTGCTCCCTGGAGGACCCAGTGACTCAACCTGTCAGCTAATTATCTAATGCTGCCCCATTCCTAATGCAAAAGCTCTACATGGCCTCAAGCAGGGGGAGAAGTGGAGGCCGACCCTAGAGAGCAGGGCACAAGGCACGGAAGGAAAGGCAAGATGTCACTGTCACCATGACTTAGCAGACAGCTAAGCCTGGAGAAAAGGGTTTGATTAAAAGAAGAGAGAAGACACCTATATTGCGGTGTTGACATTTAAGAAGACCTCGTTTGCCTTAGAAAACAGGATTCTGAGTGTTTATTTTTTTACTACTGGGCCCCATCCCTGGGCCACGAAGAATGTCTAGAATATAAAGAAGAGGTATAAATGAGCAAACTCTTGAGTGGTGACAGCTCTGAGTCTTAACGGAGATCAGAGGATCAAGCTGGTGAGCTGAGCTCCATGGCTGAAGGAACTGGGAAACGGAAGGAGCTGGCCTGGGATATTTTCAAGTGTTGCATCTCATAACCCGGAAAACCATCATCCGTCTCAATCATTTATGTTTCAGGCCAGCTCACCCCCACGGCCACAGCTGCCTTCACAGCATCCGCAAAGCAGGGGCCAGGCCCTTCCTTCACAGCCTTGGCCATCTCCACTTGGGGCTCTTCTTGCACACACTCACACAAGGTCATTTCTCAATAAGACACACACTACAGAGTCTGAGTCCAAACTCTGTCCTATCTGGAACTGAAGAATTCTGACAGTCTAGTTTGTTATCAGTCAACTAAAATCCCCCAAATCTCAGGGAGTACAGGGAATTGCAGTTTTCAGTTGTCCTTCAACTGTATGGATCTGTTCAGAACCCCAGCCTATGATAGTAAATAGAGATTGTTAGCTTGACATCATCTAGGCCAGGAGACAGGCTTCCTGACATACCAGTGAGGGATTCCTTCAGTTGCCTTTTCTTTTAGGCATGCCTGTGAAGGAAGGCAGCACCTCTCCCTGCCCTGGGGCCCTGGACTGATGGAAGAATACTGAAGAGCAGTATTCATCCCTTTGGGCTTCCTGACCGTAAATGCATATGACCAGCTGTCCCACAGCCCTGCAGCTGTCCCTTCACCACTACGATGGGCCGTAATCTCAAACCCTTCCTTCTTGAAGTTGACCTCATCAGAGTATTTTTTCACAACAATAAGTAACCAAGATGCATCATCACCTTGTTCCCGAATTCTGAGTAGAGTAACTTACAGAGGCATCTCTCTGATTCCCTTACAACATGTACATGTGTGGCTGAGGTGAAGAAGGGACCTCAAGGCTGGGGGGTAGCCTGAGCCATTGCAGTGGGCTGCAAAGATCCCACTACCCACAGGCATCCGTAGAGCTGTGAACATCAATAGTTATCGGGGGAGAGGGTGGGAGTGACGGTTAGTATTGGTTGTCAGCTTGACAGGTTCTAGAATTATCCAGAAGATAAATCTCTGTGAGTGAGTTTCTGGATTGGGCTAACTGACCATGGGTGACCCACCCTAAATGTGGGTGTCATTATTCCACAGGCTAAGATCCCAGACTGTAGGAAAGGGGGAAAGTCAGGAGAGAACTGATACTCAGCGTTCTCTGCTTCCTGAACACAGACGCAATTGGACTATCTCAATTTCCTGCTGGCATCCACCATGAAGGATTGCATCTGCAAACTGTGAGCCAACATAAACCTTCCTCCCTTCAGTTGCTTTTGTCTTAATACTTCGTCCCAGTGGTGAGAAAGGAATTGAGGCAGTGAGGGAGAGAGCCAGGTCACAGGGCCCTAGTCGTTTGCAGACACCCAGACATGACCAGTTTTAGCACAGGACCCAGGACAAAGGGAATCAGGCAGGTAGTCCCAAAGGCTCCCAGCCCCCAGCATCAACTGACTGGGAGAGAGTTAAATGAGATATAGAGCTCACAACTGGGCAGGTCACATCTAAAACACACAGGCCGGAGGGTTGTCTATTTGCTCAAGAAGAGAGCCACCATTGGGCAGCTGGTTCAAAATGGCATGGTGATCCAGGTCTTTCTGGGAGCTTAGGGTCATCGCGACTCTCCCCGTGGGGTTTGAGAGGCTCTACTCAAGACTCATCTAGAAGATTCTCTACGCCCTGGGTCTGTCTATGGAGGGAGGTTTGTCTTCTCTTCCAAGCTGCAACACTGAGCTCATGTCTCAGACCTAGTGGCCACAGCTATAAGAGAAAGGAAGAGCACAAAGCAATGGAAGCTATTTAAACCCAACTAAGACACATCTACACTAACAGGAGGACTCCGTGGGTGGTCACAGCCCTGAAGAGGGAACACAGGTCAGAGCAGGGAACAGACCTAGAAGCATCAGGTCCATTTGTCACTTTTACTCAATTGTTGTTCATCTGAGACGGGAAGAGAAAATGGAATTTCCATTTGAGGAGCCGCCCTCGGTTAATTGTTATTTGTAGAACACAAGTAACACCCTCATTGTTCTCAAGCCCACACCATAAAAGCCATCCAGGGAATGCAGGCAAACAGAGAAACAAGGACTTATTAAATGCATAATTAATGTGCATTAAGATTAGCATACATGAATAGGAATCAGCGGGGACTGCTGCAGAGCATGAACCCTGAACAGTATCAATTGATTAAACTTGTTATCTGCTGTGGCTTGGGAACAAATTAGCAAGCCTCCTTGGGGGGAGGGGGGGGAGGGTACGGACAGGGAAGAGGACTGGAAGCAGGGCTGGTGGCTGTCTGGGGAGCCTAAAGCCAGCAAAGGTGCTGAGTGTTTTCATGAATCAATTTTCTAGAAAAGCCATAGCTCCTTTTGGGCTAACGTGAACCACGCTCTTGCCAAGGTCATCTCTGAACTAGGGAAGACCACCCATGGGGGACTCTGAAATGTCTGCTCACTGACACTATTATAGCTTTGTATCAAAGTAACCGGAGCAGCCAGTAGGGTTGGTCGTCTGTGTGGCTTTTCCAGGGACTATCAGGTCTGATATGCATCTCATGACTCCACCCACCATCAGAGACTTACCCAGGGAGAACCACCAGCAGAGGGGCAAAGGATACCCTGACACAGACTCCCCCACGCCCTGAAGGCAGGTCAATGCAGTGGGATGAGAGGAAGCCATCTGGTACCCAGACAGTGCCCTTGATCTTCCCCTTTGTGTAGGGTGCTCTTGGAGTTCCCTCTAAGCCCCTTGTGACAGCTTGTCAACTTGATGGGATTTAGAGTCACCATGGAAACAAACCTCTGCATGTATCTGTGATGTGTGCCAAAAACCATTTAAGTGGGTTCAACTGCACTAGTCCATGGGCTGGGGTCTTGGACTGAATAAAAAGGAGAAAGACAGATAGGCACCAATATTATCCACGGCCCTCTGCTTCCTGACTGGACAGCATGTAACCCCCACACACCACCATGCCGTCCTCACCATGATGGGCTGTATCCTTTAAGTTCTCAGCCCAAATCAACCTTCCTCCTTTAATTTGCTTCGTACAAGCAAGGAGAAAAATGACTAGCCTCCCCTCTATGGGGACAGACACGACTAGCCTCCCCTCTACAGGGACAGGCATGCTTCCACATAGCTAACACCACCAGAGACAAGGGATGACTCTTTCCTGTTTCCATTTTCTCTGTTTGTTTCACCCGCAGTGGGGAGGGAACCAAGGCTTCGCGCATGCCAGGCAGGAGCTCTCAATCCCCAACAGCAGTATTTTGAGCAGTCAAGGGGACTTTTTAACTGCCTCGTCTTCAAAGACAAGAGATGACAACGATGACGACACATTCTTGCTCTCAAGGCGTTTGCCTTGACCGAGTGACTTCCTGTGATGATCCATCCACTCTGCACAGTGTTGATGTGTTTCCTTTAAGACGGGGTCTCTCATTCTGTAGCTCTGGATGTCCTAGAACCACCTATGTAGAACAGGCTGGCACTGAACTCCCAGAGATCCACGTGCCTCTGCCTCCTGTGAGCTGGGTTGAAGGGCTGTGTGTGCCACTGCCGCCATTTTCTGCAGTATTGGATGGATGTGTGAGTAAGCTTTGTTTCTTCTGAGAGACTGAAAGCTTGTTCATTGCAAAAACCCTTTTTCATTCCCTTTATCCCCTTTTAAATGCTGGGAGCAGAGTCCCTCAGCATGGCAGCTGCTAGCCTCAGTTTCCTGTTGAGTACTACAAAGGCCGAGAAAATGGATCGTTTCATTTAAGTTTAATTAGGATATAAGGTAAAGGCTGAAGGTGTGACACTGATCTACTACATACAACTTCGTGTGTGTGTGAGAGAGAGACAGAGAGACAGAGACAGAGAGACAGAGGTGTAAATACCACAGTGCATACATGGAGGTCAGGGAACAACCTTCAGGAGTTGGTTCTCTCCTTCCATTTTGTTTTAGGAAGGGTCACCCCGATGCCGGCTTCAAGCTTCCCAGACCACAGACTGCCAGGCAGTTAGTTCTCTTGTGCCCGTCTCCCATCTCGCTGCATGGCTGCTGGGATCGCAGGCATTTGCTATAACAACGTTTGGGTTTTTACATCGGTGTCGGGGATCTGAACTCGGGTCATCGGGTGTCTGTGTGGTTTTTACACACTGAGTTATCTCCCTGTTTCAGAATGACCAAATTCCATTTTAACCAGTAACATTCAGCATCCACACTGAAAAATGCCATGGACATAAAGCATACATTTCAAAACTAACATGGTCTTCCAAGTTTCAAGTACGGAGTCCACACTGAAATGGTAATAGTGTGGCCAAATTAGATGAAGTGTATTTTGTGAATTAATTCCATTTGCTTCTTGCTCCTTTTATTTTTAAAATTTATACCCCAGGAAATATTTTATAATAAACGGCATATGTGCGTATATAATATGTATATTCACAGCTTTCCTATATATGGCTATCAGAGTTTAAAAATCACACTGTATTCTTCTATATTTCGTTTTTTAAAGATTTATTTATTTCCTTGTGTTGCATGAGTGTTTTGCTCATAGATGTATGTGCATCGTATGAGTATCGGGTACTCTTGGAGGCCTGAAGAGGGCGTCAGATCCCATTGGACTGGAGTTATGAATGGTTGTGAGCTGCCGTGCATGTGCTGGGGGGGGAGGGGGTCCCCTCAGGTCCTCAGCAAGAACAAGTGCTCTTCACCACTGAGCCATCTCTCCAGCCTCCTGCGCTGTATTCCCGAGACACAGGTGTGTGCCAGCTTCGCTCTGCAAGTATTCAGAGAGTACTACAAAGATCACTCCCTCTCCTGCCGTCTGGATTAGGAGTATCGTCGGTGGCTAGGAACCTAAGCAGCAATGTGGAAATAAAATGTTGGCAACTAACGAAAAAGTCCTGCCCCTTTCAAACTGATTAAAGTGCGATGTGGTGATTGGTCGCAAAACGGGAGAATAATACGTCAGATCCTGAGAGCATCTGTCACTGCCATCAAGGAAATACAGGTCTTAGCCTCCCTGGCAGCCAATGACTAGAAGATAGACACAATAAATGAACTGTTTTTACAGGAGAGGCAAAGCATCTCTAGAAAATGTATTGTTCAATAAACGTCTTCTGTAGTAGCCGTGGGTGACAAGCTGGGCAGTGCTCCTAGCAAAAACTTGAGAGTAAATGTCACAGTGTTTTTCCATAAGAGAGGATCCCATCCTCAAAATCTGAGTTAAAGGGCTAGATTTTCAGGCGGGCATAAGATGACATGGACCCATTATGCTGTCTTGGTCAGGAGAGCAGGCAGATGCCTACTTGAAAGTAGGAGAGGAGGAAGACTAGGAAGAGGAGGAGCGGGAAGAACAGGAGGAAGAGAAGGGAGAGGAGGAGCAGCAGAAAGAGCAGGAGGAACAGGGGGAGGATGATCAAAAGAATCAGGAGGAGCAGGAAGAGGAAGTGGAGCAAGAAGAGGAGGAGCAGCAGGGGGAGAAGGAGCAGAATAGGTCAGGAAGAGGAGGAGCAGCAGGGGGAGAAGGAATAGGAAGAGCAGGAGAAGCAAGGGGGAGGAGGAGCAAGAAGAGCAGCAGACAACAGAAAGAGGAGGAGCAGGAGGACCAGCAGGAGCAGGAGGAGGAGCATGAAGAGGAGGAGCAGGAGAAGGAGCAGGAGGAGGAGAAGGAAGAGGAGGAAGAGCAGGAGGAAGATGAGCTGGAAGAGCAGGAGGAAGAACAGGAGGAGGGGCAGGAGGAGGAGCAGGAGGAGGAGAAGGAGGGGGAGGAAGAGCAGGAGTAGGATGAGCTGGAAGAGCAGGAGAAGGTGCAGGAGGAGGGGCAGGAGTAGGAGCAGAAGGAAGAGGAGGAGGAGTAGGAGAAGGAGGAGGAGCAGGAGGAGGAGCAGGAGAAGGGGCAGGAGGAGGAGAAGGAGGAAGAGCAGGAAAAGGAGGAGGAGCAGGAGGAGGAAGAGCAGCAGGAGGAGGAGGAGCAGGAGGAAGAAGAGCAAGAGGAGGAGCAGGAGGAGCAAGAAGAGCAGCAAAAGCAGGAGGAGGAGAAGGAGGATCAGAGGAAAAGCAGGAGGAGGGTTTTCTCAGTCTTGGAGCTGCCTTAGCCCAGCACTGGACATCATGACTCAGCAAGTATCAATTTTCCTGGCAAGCTGTCTGAACCCATGTCTGTCCTCCATTCAAGAATCAAACAGAATTGGGCTGGGGGTTCGGCACAACTGGTAGGGTGCTTGCCATACAAGCAGAAGACCCCAGGGTCAGTCTCCAGCGTCACATAAACTAAGTGTGGTAGCACACACCTGCAACTCCAGCACTCAATACACAGAGGTAAGGGGACGCAGGGCTCAAGGTTGAGCTTGGCTACAGGATGAGTTTTGTGTCTATGTACACATGTGCTCATGTGCATATATGTACACATTTGTACAAATATACATGTACATGTGCATATATGTGTATAGAAACCATAAGTCCATGTTGGGACACGCTCAACCGCTCTTCATCCTACTTTTTGAGACAGGATTCAGCTAGGCTGGCTGGCCACCAAACTCCAGAGATCCTTTTGCTTAAGCTTGGCATAGTGGCTCATACCTATCATGCTAGTACCTGAGACTCTGAGGCAGGAGGATTGCCATAGTTTCAGGCCAGCCTGGGTTACAGAGTGGGTGCCAGGCTATCTCAGGCTATAGAGTGAGACCTTGTCTCAAAAAAACCTCAATAATAAACAAATAAATACCCAAACAAAGAAGATCCTGTTTAAGCTGTATTCTGATCATGGTAGCAAGACAGCATGAAGTTAACCAGAAACCTGGCAAATCAATACAGAGACTGCCTTCCAACTAAAACTATCTTGCTTTGACTTTTCTCTTCACCTTACATAAGACATAGGAGAATGACATAACAGAGTCAATGAGGAACTAGCCTTCATTTTAACCCAAATCCAAGTGCAGCCTCAGACTGTGGCTTTGGCCAGTGTGGTGGTTTGAATACACTTGGCCCATGGGAAGTGGCACTATTAGGAGGTGTGGCTTGGTTGGGGGAAGTTGGTCACTATGTAGGTAGGCTTTAAGGTCTCCTACTGCACAAGCTCTGCCCAGTGAAGAAGAGAGTCCCCTCCTGACTGCCCATGGATCAAGATGTAGAACTCTCGGCTCCTCCAGCTCCATGCCTACCTGCATGCTGCTATGTTTCCCGCCATGATGATAATGGACTGAACCTCTGACATGGTGAGCCAGCCCCAATTAATTGTTGTCCTTTATGAGTTGCCTTGGTCTTCGTGTCTCTTCACGGCAATGGAACCCTTACTGAGACAGCCAGGAAGCAGGGCCCTGGAGTCCTGTGTATCCACAGCCCTTGGCAGTGGTGTTGGGTATCCCAGCTTGCCTGGCACGTGCACACGGGATCACACAGGGCCCCTGGAGCTGCGATTTCCTGCTCTAGGAGTTCATGCCAGGGCTGTGCTCACATCCAACAGCGCAATTTGGAAGTATGCTCTCAGCTTCTGCTACTACACACACCCAGGAACACGATCTGTTGAGCAAAATGTCATCCCATACAGGAGCCCATGCTAATTAGAATGTCATTTTCCCCCACTGAGGTGCAGATAATTAAAGGAGAATATTACAGTGTTTTCAAACTCCTGGAGTAAATGAGAGAAATCTTGAAGTCACCTGCTAGAGATGAGAATTAAAGAGCTCTGAGCTGCCCCCCTTGAAGGTCACCTGACTAGAACTGGAAGGTCCTTAAGGATTGAACTAAGGTGCCTCAGAGGAGGAGGGAGAGGAGGAAGATGAGAGGAGGGGGGAGAAAGAGGAAGGAGGAGGGGAGGGGAGCAAAGGAACTCATGTTCACCAGGCTCTGCTGTGCTCTACCTTAAGTCAGGCTACACAGCAGGTGGCCCTCCTGGTGCAATAGCTGTTAACTCACTGCATAGGGAAGTGCAAAGTGAGATGTTATCACCACTTTACATCTGCCAACACTGAGATGCTCAGGCCCTTACTCAAAGTCACATGGCTAATCAGCCCCACCCCTACCCCAAATAAAAAAGTAAAACAAGAATCCATGGCCTTCAAAGATTGAAAAGGTTTCTCTGGGACCTGGCAGTCCCACCCCAAGGTATGAGTATGCACACAGAACGGTATTCCTACTCAACACGGAACAAGGCAGAAGGAAGCCGAACGCCCGGGAGCTGATGACTACCAGCCCAGCGACACTCATCCACATGGATGCCACTTCTCTTGTTCCTATGACAAAGCCACTTCCGAGTCTATTTCAGCTCATGGTTTGAGAGGATATAGTCCCCCATGGCAGGAAGCCATGGAGGTGGGTGTGGGAGGCAGCTCACCTCACTGCATCCACAATTAGGAAGCAGGGAGAGATGACTGCTGGGGCTCAGTCCTTTCTCTTTTGGATTCAGTGCCCAGCCCTTGAGCTGGGGTCCATATCCAGGTGGGTGTTCCTCACTCCCTGGAACCTCCCTGTAATCCAGAGGTGGGTCTCCAGATGGGTGGTGGTGATCAACCATCGCATCCCAGAATGAAGGATGTTGTAGTCTTAAAGGAGAAGCGGAGCCAATATAAATGCCGTACAAGAAAATAACAAACAACCCGAGTGAAAGAAAATAGCCGCAGCAGGCCGCACGCATGGTGCAGGGCGCCGTCTGTGGGAGGACCCAGTAGGGAAATGGAGGTGGAAGGGCGCAGAGTTGGGAACCGGAACTGAGTGCCGCCAGGCATATGGTTTCTCTACAGGGCGGAGAGGATGTGGGAATAGGACTGTGGTGGTATTTACACACCCTTTGACTCCTATGTACCTCGAAAGGGTGGCTTGATATGGTATGTTGGTTCTCTCTGAAGAGAAATTACCAGAAACAGTGTCCTCTGTGTGGGAGGGCAAGTGACATCTTCAAGGGATCGGTGGACCTCCTGCAATCTATTTCTTTAAAATGGAGTAAACATGCTATGTGGCAAAGTCCATGGGAAGGACAGAAGACACTTGAATATCTTGTTACCTTCAGTAAAAGGCAGCCAGAAGTCCATTTGCCATTTTTGGTCACTGAGAGTGCTGATTTGAACAGGGAAGCACGGGGGAGCGGCCACAGGATGGTAGTTGCTGTGGTGGAAGCCTGCAATGGGCTCATGGTTTGGATGCTTCATCCCTGCTGGTAGCCCTTTTGGGGACATGAAGCTTAGCTGGAAGTAGGCCATGGATGTGGCTATTGGGAGGGAGGTCCCTGTATCTCTGGGTCCTGTCACTGCTCTCAAAATCAAGGTGCTCTGTTTGCCGTGCCTTCTGCCACTGTGATGGGCCAAATCCATGGTGGGCCAAAATAAAATGTTCTTCCCTCTGAACCTGAAATCCTCACTTAAGTGGTGTCTGTGAGGTACTGAGGTAGCAGTGGCACACACGTGATGAATACAGCAATACCCCCACGGTACCCTCACTGCGCGCACACATCCACACACTGCACACACATATGCACACACACACGCACACATGCGCGCATACATGAGAGAGAAGTTGCAGTGTGCACTTGGCGATGGCGGCGGTGGCGGTGGGTAGAGAGAAGGCTAGACAGAAGCAGCCTGGGAATGGGAAATGAAGAAGACAGAGCTGGAGCTCCAGGGGACGTCCCAGGGGAAGAGGAAAACCCTAGAAGACTCAAGCTAATTGTCGCTGGCCAGCATCGCACTGATTGCTTTGGTTTCTGTGGCTCAGCTAATGAGAACTACAAAAGCATCTGAGTTCTAACTTGAGTCTATTACAATTGCCCTCTAGGCCAGAGAGAATGGTCAGATTCCCATTGTCCTGAGTTACCTGGGGAGGCTCTCAGTGCAGTCGGCAAAGGTTCAAACAAGAATGAGGCATGGGGGGGGGGGGGGGGGCGCCGTGGGGAGGGGATCAAACATAGGACATAGAGCGACTGCCACGCAGAAACCTGAAGAAGCCAAAGGAACAGGAAATGGATGTTTTCAGGCCCACCCTGGAGTCTCCTGCAAATCAGAGCCTAGTCAACAAGTTAAGAACAGGTTTAAGACCTTTGACTTCCACAACTGTAGGAGAATAAGTCTGATCTTTTGTTGTTGTTGTTGTTGTTTTTTTAAGCCATTATGTTAGTAAAAGGTTGTTAAAGCAGCTGTAGTTAACTACTACAGTCCTTCAGCTTGTTTCTACACAAGGTGTGTTGCTTCAACACAAATGTTGGTGTTAGGAGACAGCTTTGAGGGGGTCCATTAGGTCATCAGGATGGAGCCCTTGGGAATCACACACACACACACACACACACACACACACACACACACACACACACACACGACCCCAGAGAGTTCTTATCCTTGTTCTACAATGCAAGAACACCAGGCTAGCCCTGGTGTGTAACTTCTTTCTCTACTTTGGTGGGCATGTTGAGAATCAGGGATCCTGAAGCAGCTCACTCATTGGGGACACTCCCTTTCCCAAACCTACTTTTATCTCATCACAAGTAAGGGTAGTTTTTCCACAGGGAAGTTCCGATCTAGATCTGCTTAAACCATGAAGAAAATAAAAATTAGTTATAACCCTCAGGAACAGCCAGCCAGCGTTAATATTTTGTTTTCTAAATTTGTTCTTGAGTTCCCTGAAACTAAAATCACTTCTGACTCAAACCCCAAGCATTCCTTTGAAGCCATTATTAGAAACTAGCAATGATGACAAGCCAAATAATTAAAATCAACTGCTGTGCTGTCCTGGAGACACAAACAGCAGCCCCCGGGTCTCGATATCACTGCAACAACTGTCAAATGAACTCAGTTCTTGACTATAAGGAGAGGGGAACAAGAAAATTAGTTGTGCAGGCCCTGCTATGGGTTTTCATAATCAGCCTCATGGGTGAAGGCAGGAGGCCTCCCATTCATCCCCAGAACCCATATGACGAGCTGGGTAGGGCAGCATGCACTGCAGTACCCGAGCTGGGCAGGTGGAAATGAGTGGATCCCTGTGGTTTAGAGGCTAGCCAGTCTAGTCTCATCGATGAGCCTCAAGGCCTGGTGAGAGAGCCTGCCTCAAAGAGTAAAAGTGAAGGAAGACACCAGGTACCATCCTCCAGCCTTCATTTCATGCCCCCGTGTGCAACACCACACACACACACACACACACACACACACACACACACACACACTCATGCATGCACCAAAAATGTCTGCCCTTAGCCCACCTGGTAGCCAACACAGAAAGAGAACTCATCGATCAGCTCTTGACTAGCCTCTGCTCTCCTGGAATGGAGGTGGGAGCAACTGTACCTGTCCTTCCTGGTGCTGGAATCTAGAGCAGCCACGGACTGGGTCAGAGCTCCAGGACATGCCGTGATGTTGGGCTGATAAAAGAACATGGTGGTGACCTTTTGGAAAGATGCCCCATTTAACAGGAAAGCACACAGATGTGAGCAACTGAGTATATAATGGTACTTGTCACATCAGAGGGAGACACCATACACCTCTGCTGTCATGACACTCTGCCTTGCCTCCAGCCCAAAGCATTGGAATCAGATGACTGAACTCATGAGCCAAGGGGACCTTTTCCTCCTTTAACTTGATTTCTCTCGGGTATTTTGTGGTGACAGTAGCTGACAAAGGCCTATCACCAGGAGGATGGTGAAGCTCAGAGGATCGGGGTTCATTTGTCCACACATGTAGGTTTTGCACATTAACTCAAGTGTCTTGGGTAAGTACCAATGCCCTCAGGTGTGCGGTCACACTGCAGAACACTCCAGAGCCAGGCCACCCATTAATAAGCTTCTTTCTTCTTTCTACATTACAGCACTTTTTTTTTTTTTTTTAAACAAAGTGTCATCCTCGGGATGTACAAAACTGAAGCAGCAAAGACAAAAACTTAAAAAAAAAAAAAAAAAATCAATTATCCATTAAGTCATTGTGGAAAGTCTATCTGAAAACCCAGAGACTTGGAGAATGTCAAAGCTGCACCTAAATTTTTAATAAACCATAAAGGATGGTGTTAAAAGAAGAGACCTTTTCAAAGGCGGCTGGCACTGGACAGCCTCTCAAAATGACTCTTGTCAGAGAGCATCCCACAACTGACAGGAACCGTGGGTGAGTTATCCTCTTCAGACGACAGCAGAAAGCAGACATGAGAAATGAGAACCTTGCTGGGAACTTCAGAGTTATGTAATTTTGTTTTCCAGACAGGGTTTCATACAACTCAGGCTGGCCTCAAACTTGCTGTGTAGCTAAGGATAATCTTGACCTTTTGATCCTCCTGCCCCTACCTTCCAGCGTGCTGAGAGTACAGGTGTGTGCCACAATGTCTGGTTTATGCAGTTCTGGGCATCAGCCTGAAGGCTTCACACATATTAAACTATACCCCATCTCCGGAACAGAGCCTGATCCCCTGAAATGCTATATTCCAGACTTAGGCCTTCAGAGCTGCTGTCTTGGTTACTTTTCTGCTGTATAAAATGTATAAAATGCCCCTACAAGAGTAGCGTGTGTATGAGAAAAGGGCTTATTTGGGTTTACAGTTTAAGAGCACATCTATGGTGGCAGGAAACTCAAATGGCAGGAGCTTGGAGTCTCTGGTCATGTAGACCCCCGCCCCCCTACAAGGAAGCAGAGAGGGTTGAAGGAGTCTATTTAGCTAATTATCATAATCCAGGAGCCGCCCAGAGAATGGCTTGCTCACTGGCTTTGAGAGTGGGTCTCCCCCTCAACGAATCTAATGAACATAATCCCTTTCAAGTGTCCAGAAGCTAAACAATCCCTCACAGGTTTGTCTTCACTGTGATTCCATTTGCTATCAAGTTGACGGTTAATACTAACACGGAAAATATCAATGAGTCGCAGGTCCCCCCTGTAGTCAGATTCGAACCTGTGTACCCAGCCCTCTGCTCAGGATCTCCCCTGCCTGACGAGAGATAAGCTTCACAATTCGCAGTTCAGTTCCCACCCTCTAGGCTCAGCTCCCATTCTCTTCCTAGAAGATCTTAACCACAACCTAACCCCTGTAACTGGTCACCTCAGAGCCTTGGGGATCCCCCTGGCCATCTCCTCTCATATGACCTAGCCAGTCCATCTGCCCCAATCTTAACAGCCAGGAAGATAGTGTGGTCATACTATGTGTGGTTGAGGCTCCTCTGGAGACAACCTGGTACCCAGTGCATTGTTGGAAAGCCCACTTTGTAGACATTTTCAAGTCCCTTGAGGAAAGGAACACTACTATGACATACCATAAGCCAGTATCCTCACTGGCTCTGACTGAGCCCACTAGATGGCTCTTCATTCTTTAAATTGGTTAACAAAAGGTCTTGAATGAGGGACAGGAAGACACGGGTAACCCCGCTTCTGCAATGATTTGTATTTTACAGGCTGGAGGAGATTCAGGAGTCCTCAGACTTCCAATGGGCAATTTAAGATCCTGTAGCTATCATGACAGGAGCCCCCAACAGTGCAAACCCATTTAGGTCTTTTTGTACGGTGAGCTAGGGTCACGTATCTAAGACTCCATCTGAAGACAGACTAAATTGGGAGCGCTAGAAAAATTAGCCAATAATGTCTGCATCTGACCCAGAAAGGGCTGAAGGGCCAAGAGGGAAATGGCAGAGACATGGGCACGGAGGAAAATTCTAAGAAAACCAGCCTATGTATGATTTCATGATCGAAATTGCTTTAACTAGGATAGAAATTACCAGAGAAACACATTTCTCTTCTCCCAGAGAAAAAACTCAGCTTAAAAGTGACCTGGTGCATGCAGTCTTTTTGGTGGATTCCATATGCACCAGACTATAATGCAGACAAGGCTACACATGATGGCTTCTTTGCACAAATAAGAGTTATCAAGTTCCCCAGAGGAATAACCTCATTCTGCTTGTGTTCTCTGCCTCAGCAAAACTAAAGCCAGGAGACAGCAGGATAACAGCCACATGGGCCTTAAGAGAAAAAATGTCGTCACTCTAGAGAGCCTTGGCCAGCTGTACCGATCCTGTCACAAACACCAGACGGGATCAACGTACTCTGTGTGGATTTGTAAAACAGATCTCCTAGGACAGCCCCCGGGGAAGGTGACAGCGCATGCTCAAACTTCAGCAAAAGATGGATGGAAATGATTAACAACCCAAGACTGACAAAGTCATGGTTGAAAGACCTGAGGAGTCTGGCCCACACAATGGCCCCCATCTGTCAAATGCTCAGAAGGCCGAGCGTGGTAGCGAAGCCAACGGCTGTGTGCATGTTTCATAGAAGTCTCAGAAGAAACCGCTGGCATATTAGTCCTTTGTTAGCCATGAGAAAGCCAAACAGCATTTAGAGAGAACCTCATCAGTGGGTGGCCCAGTTAGAATCCCACACTGTGTCCTCAGCAGCTTGGGATCCTTCATGTGTTTATTTTTGTGGTAGCCTTAGTGTTTGTTATTGTAAGCTTACCCACGTCTTCCAGTTACTCTAAAAGAAATAGTATTTCCTTTATTTAGTAGTATTTGTTTAAAAGATAGTATCTTTTAAATAAAGCATCGGTAAGTCTCCTGCCACTAAGTTACATCCAAAGACATTTAATAAGTTACTCTGTAATAGGAAAAGGTCTGTAAAGTTTTCAGAGGTCCCTACAAAGAAAGCATGCTTGTGAAATGTGTGTTAATCCAGGCAGAACTCCATACTATTCTCTTGGTAAATGTGCATGTGGCTTGCATGTTTGTGGGTGTACATGTTTGTGTGCGGGTCCACATGTGTGCAAGTTTGTGCAAAAGCCAGAGATCAGTCTTAGGCGTCGCTTCTCAGCTCTGTTCATTTAATTTTTGGTGACGGTGCCTCATCTCTCTGTCCTGTAACTCACCAGAGTTTCTCAACCTGTGGCTCACCACCCCTTTGGAGGTGTAATGACCCTTTCACAGTGGTCGCCCAAGACCATTGGGAAACATAGATATTTACATTATGATTCAATCCAGTAGCAAAATTAGTTACGATGTAGCAATTAAAATAATTTTATGGTTGAGGGGGGGGGTCACCACAACATGAAGAACTGTATTAAAGGGTCACAGCTTAGGAAAGTTGAGAACCGCTGCACTAAATAAGGTAATTTGATGACCCCGGAGGGTCCTCCCATGCCTGCCTTCCCAGTGCTGAGGTGATAGTCATATGCCATCATGTCCAGCTCTCTCACGTGGGTTCTGTGGGTGAAACTTGTACAGCGAACCCTTCACAGACTGAGCTATCTCCCAAGGCCCTGAATTCAACATATCTGCAAGCATCATCAGTCAGAACTGGAGACATCGAGGAGGTTACAAAACTATGTTCCACGCGATCTGGTATCAAATACGTAAAGAAAGGGACCCCTGGGCCAAAATAGCAGAGGCCATGTAAAGTAACTGGAATGTGACAGTGGCACTTGCGGAGATCACTGTAGAATGAATCACCCATAGCACAGAGTGGTCTCCACTGCCCTCCAAACAGGACTCAGGTCACGGCTGACAGTTACCCCTTTCCAGCCGCATAGCCATGTAGATGACAAATGCCTCGGCGCTCAGGCAGGTGGCAAGCAGCCCCAGGACCAGTCCTTACCTGGAATGTTGTGTATAGTGATGGCCAGGATGAGCAGGGCAATCCTCCTCCAGCTGCTCACCCCAGGCTGCCCTGAGTTCTCGTGCACAAGTCCTGAGAGGGCCGTGCCCTCTGGGAGGTCAGTAGCTGCCACCTTCTTCCTCTGGTATACCTCGCCATTCTCACGCTTGTCTGTTTGGAAGAAGAATAGAGAGAGGGGGGCTGTAAAAATGTGCACACTGACTTCTGGACAAGCGGCAGCAAGAGGAAGCCTCCAAGCCAGAGACCGTCCAACATCTAGACGGCCATGAACCAAGAATATCTTGATGGCTCAGCCATTCCTTTGGACAGTTGTTAGGCAAGCACTCAGGAGCCAGATAATCTGTGCCTGGAGTTTTGGTTCTAAGAAGTACACAGAGGACTGGTAAGGAGCACGGATTGTGGAATCATGCCATCATTTTTATCTAATGACCCGGCCACACAACAGCTGAGTGGTGCTTGCTAACCAAGTGTTTTCACTGCGCTGTACTGTAATTCCCTGCAATGGAGCATCGAAACCTTTCCTGAGGGGGTTGTGGGGTTGTAGGGGGGTAAACGGGTGCTGTTGCCTCATAGGTATGGGTCATGTCAAGTATCAACACTGGAGCCCAATGGGAGTAGCAAAGCCTTCCCTGGGTGAGTCCCAGAGGAATGGCAAAGCTTTCCTGAGGTCTCAGTGTGAATGTGGACAGTGTGTGAAGAAAATGTTCACCAAAGCTCCCTCCTAGCCTATTCCCCAAGTTTATGGCCCGAAGACTGTCCCTACAGACTCCTACTTGATTAGCTCAACCTGCTTCCTGGTCCAGCTGTCTATAATAAATCTGCCACCTTGATTCAGCTGTATATAGTAACTCTGCCTTCCTGTTCAGCTGTATAAAATAAAGCTTCTTTTTTGATTGGACTGTAAATAATAACCCTGCCTCCTTGATTCGGTTGTATATAACCTTCCTCTGTGGTCAACTCTACACAGGTAACACACCGAATTTCTGGGGTGCTGTAGCGTCTCCATCAGAGATCCCACCCTGGCTGATCCCAGCTTCTATATGCCAGCAGGTCTGTGTGTTTGCCATTTCTTCCTTCCCTCATCCCTCCAGTTAGGTCAACCCTAGAACTAGGCAAGGAAGACTCAACAAGAGAGCGCATAGAAGGGTTTGCATAGAAGTGCCGAATGCATGAACTGCTATCGTTGGTAACAGGTTCCCTTTCTCCAAGAGCTCTGCAGAATTATGAATGTGACCCTTCCCCTGGTCATCCTGAGACTCAAGGGGAAGAACTTAGATCTCAGGCTCAGCCAGTCAGATTCCCTCTCCCAGATCACAGGGTGACTTGCAGGTGTGGGTGCTGAAGCTGACAGAGTGGTTTAGGAGCAGCTGTGAATAGGGGACAAAGGCAGCTGAGCAGACGGACGGATGGAAGTAATGTGCCAGTAAGCAAAGACAGGCAAGCATCCAGCCAAGCAGACAGACAGACAGAAATACATGGCAGCCCAGGTCCTAAGGAAAGCTCAGGGTCTGAGTTCATAGACTAACCATCTGTCTGAAAATTTCCACTTTGATTTGATTGACAGGTATGTTGATTCATGTTCCAAATTCCAGCCCTTGGGAGGCGGCTGAGGCAGGAGGATCTCAATCATAAGAGTAGGCTGGGATACATAAAAGATTCTGTTTCAAAAAAATAGTTCTCCTGGTTTGGACTAGCGTGTTGCTGTTTCTTAGACTGTCATCTTAATGGTGTTTCTTAATGTGTGGCCTAAAGGTCCATTGTCCCCAGGTTGTCTGTTTATTCCTAATGGATATTTGTACATAAATGTAATATCAAGAACAGGCTTGGTAGAGACAGACCTAGGAGGGGCCTAGAGCGTCTTGGGCAGAGTATGGGCAGCCACACACTTTGGTGAGCACTTTGGGCTCACCATCTCCTGAGAACTGCAATGAAGTTCTGTAGCTGCAATAAAATACTCTGACAAAAGAGCAACTTAGGGGAGAACAGGGTTATTTTAGCTCACAATTCTAGGTGATAGTCCTTTATTATGGCAAAGTCACGACAGTAAGAATTTAAAGAGCTTGTCACTTCATATCTACAGTCAAGGGCAGAGAGCAAGGAGTGCACATGTGCTCACTTGCTTGGGCTCAGCTCCATTTCACCACCCTATTATAGTTCTGGGTTCCTGCCTAGGGAATGTTACCACCCACAGTGGAGTGTATCTTCCCACAACAATCAATTAAGATAATTCCTCACAGACATGCCCACTGCCAACCCAATGTTGATAGTCCTTCTCTAAGACTCTCTTCCCAGGTGATTCTAGATTATGTTGTGTTAACAATCAAAGCAGATGCTGCTGCTGCTATTTTGTGGTACTGAAGATGGAGTCCCTGGGCTTTGCCACTGTTAATAAGGATCTGACACACTGCCCACCTACAGTGGACTGTGAACCCACCTCACCTTCATGTGTGTCCAGGTTTAGGAGATCCCAAACTATGTGAGATGGTAGAAGGCTTACACTCCGGGACTCTGGGTACAACGCCATAGTCCATGCCCTTGTCTGAGGGTGACAGGGACCATCAGCATTCATCCTTCCCGTCACTACTCGGGCAACTTCTTTCCAAACGTGGGAAATTCTTGCTATGAAGATGAAAGCAGGGCAAGACCTTCCTCAAATCCAACTTAGACGACCTGGATTTGATGTCTAGAACCCACAGTGGAAGAGGAGGACCTAAGAGCTGTTCTCTGACCCCCATGCTGTGGCCTCTGAGCCCCACCTCACTGCTGCCACATACTAATAATAAATGCGATACAATTTAAGATAGATACATAGAACACTTTGGGGTCTCTTGGCCCCTCACTGTGCGTACATATTTGATCTAATACCTTCTTTGTCACATCTGCCTACTATGGTTTGTCTCAACTTCTAGGATGCTAGCTCTAAAGAACAGAGTCCCACAGGGCTGGAGAGTTGGTTCTACCCTTAAAAGGATTCAAGTGTGATTGCCAGTACCCTGACCATGTGGCTAACTTCCTGTAACCCCAGCTCCAGGTGATCCAGTGCCTTCTTCTGGCCTCTGCAGCACTACACTCATAGAGACATGCATATAATTTTTAAAAAGTCTTTTCAAAAAGAGAAAGAAAAGGGAAGAGAAACAAGGGAAGGGAAGAGGTGTGAAGAGAATGAAAGGAGGGCAGGAC